>JAOEGL010000008.1:14949554-15549554 GCA_034509955.1 Urosaurus nigricauda
CAAACAATGTCGCTTTTGCTCCAGATGTTTGGGACTTCAACTCCCAGAAGCCTTTGGCAGCTTGGCCAAGAGTCAGGCGTTCTGGAATCCAAAACATCTGGAGCAGGTCCCCAGAAACAACGGATTTGGCTGCAATATTCTTCTTCTGCGCCGGCCCCATTTGCTCCGGCAAAAATGTGTTTTCGTCTCCAAAGTGCACAAACTTTGTGCACTTCCTTTTCCGAAATTTTCCAAAGCCTTGCGAGAAGAAACAGTGGAAATATCGCTTTGGCATTTTTCTGCAAGGCTTTTTAAATGTTTTGTTTCCATCTCTTTTTATTTTGTGGGGCGTTGAGAGGGTTCCCTTCCGGAGGAAACGCAGCCTCGGAAAGAAATCTTAGAAGTCTCCCAGGTTTACGTTGACAGATGGAAAAACCAGATTTCTGAATCCAGGGGTGCCATCCAGATAATGCAGATTGACACCGCTTTAATTGCCAGGGCTCCAGTTTACAAAAAAAAAATCCTGGGATTTGTAGTTTGGGGAGGTTTTGGGTTGCAAAAATTATCTTTGCAAAAGCGTACAAAGAGGAAAACAGGTATTTGCACTAGCTATGGGGAAATATGTGCTGGTTTCTTGTAATATTATTTTATGTGATTTAATGGAGTATTAATGCTAAAATGTATTTTGATTAGATATATGGTTTAATGATTTTTCTAAAAAATTGGGTTCTCCACATTGTTTCAAATGGTCTGTTTTTAATGTATAGCTTTCCCTCCACATTTGCGGCTTTGGTGGCCTTTGGCTAGCCGTGGATTTAATCGGTACGTTCTCTCTAGGAATCTCCAGGTCCTCCAGGGCAACTCTGTGGCCAAAATTGACCATAGAGTCACGCTGGAGGACCTACAGATGCCTAGAGAAGTGCTTTCTCTAGCAATCGCGAAGTCCTCCAATGCAACTCTATGGTTAAAATCTGGCAGAGCTGCGCTGGAGGAGGACCCACAGATTCCCAGAGAGAACGCATTGATCAAATCCGCAAAATGCTGTTTCTTCTCTCATCAGTTGAAATTTTTCCCCATTTCTATATATATATATATATATATTTAATCTGGTAAATTGCTCTGAGTCCCAATTTTAGCAAAAGGGTGGGACATAAATAAATGTAATAACAAACTATAATAATAATAATAATATTAGTAGTAGTAATAATAATAATAATAAGTTCCGTTTTCATTGATATTGTAAGCCGCTTAGAGTCCCATGCAGGACGAAAGTGGGATAATAATAATTAATATTATAATAATTATAATAATTATTATCGCTTAGAGTCCCATGCAGGAGGAAAGTGGGATAATAATAATTAATATTATAATAATTATAATTATTATTATCCCACTTTCCTCCTGCATGGGACTCCAAGCAGTTTACAATATCAATGAAAATGGAGCATATTATTATTATTATAATTACAATTATTATTATTATTATTTTCAAATTTAGATACTGCCTCTGGATGGATCGAGGCGGCTTCCCATAAGAACAAAATACAATATAAAATAAAACTGTTCTTACTTGTTCCCCGCCTCAATCCAACATAGGGAGAGGCGGGATACAAATAAATTTATTATTATTATTATTATTATTATTATTAGTAAACCTATTATCCCTCCCTCCAATGGAACACTTCATATTCCCAATCAGTAATCACAACGATAAATAATATCCAACGATAAAATAACCGTAAGACGACGGGAGTCCCGGAATATTATGCGCCGGGAATCCATACTAATAAACTAATCGGGGAAGTCAAATGAATCGATACAGGTGGATCAACAGGATTTTTAAACACCATTTCTCTCTCTTTTTTTCAGGGATCGTAGGAGAGGCCTGAGCCGTTCTGCTCCCCGGCTGCGGAAGCGATGGGAGACCACACCGGCGGTTTTCGGCTGTAGGATGGTAGCGCATAGCAGCGTGACGCCCGAGCATGGAATCGCCGCCGAGCTGAGGAGCCGACTCCAGCCGCCGCTGCCGCCGTCCGCCCGGGAGAGTTTGCCAGGCCACGTCCCCCGCGGCCATGTCCAGCCGGCCTCCGTCCGAGGCTCTCGGGACACCCACTTCCCCACTTTCCGCTCCCAGGAGGACTTTGGTACCATCGCTCGCGCCAGCGCCTTGCTGGACGCCTGCGGGTTTTATTGGGGCCCGCTGTCGGTCGGCGCGGCCCACGAGAAACTCAAAGGCGAGCCGGTGGGGACCTTCCTCCTCCGGGACAGCCGCCAGACCAACTGTTTCTTCACGGTCAGCGTCAGGATGGCCGCCGGACCCACCAGCATCCGGGTCGTCTTCCAAGGCGGCCGCTTCCGTTTGGACGGGAGCAAGGAGAGCTTCGAGTGCCTCTTCGCGCTGCTGGAACATTACGTCGCCTCGCCCCGCAAAGTCCTGGCGCGGCCCCTGCGCAAAGAGCGGCTCCGGCCCTTGCAGGAACTGTGCCGCAAAAGCATCGTGGCCACCTTCGGGAGAGAGAACCTGGGCCGCCTCCCGCTCAACCCGGTCCTGAAGGATTACCTGGAGTCCTTCCCGTTTAAGCTGTGAGGATTCGGCACCGAGCGCACAACCGGAGAAACGGAGTTTTCCAAAACGTGTTTTCCGAAGGGCGGGCGTCCTTCCGTAACGGCTTCGCGGACGACGCAGAGAGCGGAGGTCGCACGGAGGGCCGGCATGGCATGCGGCGTAGTTGTGCACGGAGGTTTTGGATGTGCACAAGTGCACAAGCCGTGCAACACAATAATAAATCTGCAGCGACACGTGCAAGAGAAGAGAACCCGCGGCGCAGGCGTGCGAGCCGTGCAACGCGAGACGAAATCCGCTCGTCGGGGATTTTTCCTCGTTTTTTGGAAACAGATGGACCGCGGCCGAGACGCGGATGTTTTTGTGTAGCAGTTCTACTGTATTTGATCGACTTGAGTCTTTTCCAAAAAATAATGTTTACAAAGATGGGGAGAGAACGGGGTTTTTTTTGGGGTGGGTGGGACGAAGACTCTTTGCACAAAATGAGGCCTTTTTTGGAGGCCTTTTTAACCGGTCATTTTCTGCCGTGCAGAACTTTTTTTCCTTTTATTATGCCTTATCTATTATTATTTTTTATAAAATATTATTGTGAAAGGGTTGTTGTTGTTTTTTTAAAGAAATATATATATATAAAAACATGCAGACAAGCAAACCGAAACCTGTTTTTCTGGTCTTTAATTATAGGGATTTTTGTACGGTTCTCTGTGCCAGGTTTGTGGGTTAGTCTTCAATGTAAACATTAATTTGGATTCATTTAGGACCTACTTTTGGCTCACAGGGCCTTCATCTTTGCAACACATATGGCCACAGTGAAGTTAAGGGTCCAACGTTTTTGGGTAAACCTGTTTAAATTTTGGATTAAAACCCGGAGCAGATTGACCGCCTCTCCTGATATAGGAAGGCTCTCGGCCGCCACTGACTTTCCCACAAAATCTGGGAAAAGATTCGCTTTGCTAATGCTTTTTCTCCCAAG
Organism: Urosaurus nigricauda; assembly: GCA_034509955.1. Lineage (NCBI taxonomy): Eukaryota > Metazoa > Chordata > Lepidosauria > Squamata > Phrynosomatidae > Urosaurus > Urosaurus nigricauda. The sequence continues at coordinate 14,953,070 of JAOEGL010000008.1, forward strand.
GAAGCAAGGAGTAATTTGAGCAATTTTCCTTCCTCTTGTGAGAAAGTGGAGTTTTTGAAAACTGTATTTGCAATCTGGCCCTTATTCTGTACAAAATTTGGGCAGGTCTTGTATTGCAAGAAAAGAACAAATTTTCCCCGCTGCTTAGGAAACAGCATTTTGTGCACAGAAAATTAACATTCCTGTGCAGAAATACTATTTCGGTCTCAGAAAAAAGCTGGTTCTGCACAAAATTTGCAAAAGGCAATTTCCTGGGTCAAGAATGCCTTCTTTTTTGTGTGTGCAAAATGCACACACATGAATTTTGCAGAGATATGAATTTTTGCACTGAATAATAACAAGTCCGAGTTTCTTCAGGGTTTCTTGACGCTTGGAAAAAACACGTTGTTCTTTGGCCATTTGGAGACTATTTTCCAATATTGCTGCAGTGGCACAATTCCTGGGGGGATATTTTTAATTTCATTCGACGTGGCCGAAATGCAGTTTGCTTTCTGCTCTGGTTTCTCTTCCAACCCATTTCTCTTTCCACAACCGCCCGCCTCCCTTCTTCTTCTGGGCTTCTCGAGAAACCCATATTCACTTCTCCAGAAATCCCTTTGCAAAAGTGTGAAAGGTTTTGCTGCAGCTGCTGGCCATTTGCAAAAGTTGAGAGTCTGTTTGCAGAGAGGGTTTTGGGGTGCTTTCCCAGCCGCGGTCGAACGAGAAGCAAAAATATCCGTCCCCAAAGCAATGCAAACCCATCATCCCCGCCACGAAACCGAAGAACACCACAGCCCTGGCCTTTGCTTTGCTGTCTCCAAAAGGCACTTTTGGGAAGGGAGAGGGTTGCTTTTGGGATTGCTTTCCTGCCCATAAAGCTATCTAGAACTTTCCCTACAAGGGAGTTTCTTATGCGTTCTGTCCATTTTGCTCGCCCCGTCCTTTCCGTTGTGGGGAGACCACAGCCGGACCCCGAATCCGGGTTCGAGTCATGGCATAGATTCCTCGGAAAGGCAGTTTCATATTGGATCCCTTTTCCCAACATAGGACCAAACTTTCCGCAGGAGCCCTCCTTTGTCTTCCAACATGATCTCAAGACGTTCCTCTTCTGCAACTCGGACTCCATAAACGACGAGATTTGGGGAGGCTGGACCTCTCCTCCTCGGACTACAGTGCCCAGAATCCCCAACCAATGTGGGAGTCTGGACGCTGTAGTCCAAAACACAACATTTCCGTGTGAAAAGGATGTCGAAGGCCCCACATACACACCTCTGAGACACACCTGGGATGGAGACAAGGAGGACTGGGAAAACCAGACCGTTTCATTTCGGAGTCCTCTTAGGGGGCTTCTGGGGTTTACAGTCCATAAAGTTACCTTTCCAAACCCCGATGCCTATGTTGTGTGTACTTTTCCAATCTGATCCTTCCTTGCTCTGCACTGAAGGCAACCTAAACGTTATCCCAAATTTGGAGGAACGCTTCGCAGGCTCAGCATTGAAAGCCTTTTGGGTACCAGAGACAGGTAGAAAGCGTCTTCGATGGCTCTTGCAGGAAAGGCACCTTTGCTCTAGCAAAATGCTCCGCTGCAGAAGTCTCTTGAAATTAATGGGATCACGGCCAGCATTTAACCCCGAGTAAAATCTCAATTCGGCCGATGGAGATAAGCCATGGCCTCCGGTTACCCGTTGCGTAACCCAGTTCCTAGGAATTGGGCTGAAACGGGTTGCCAGGAGAGCGAAATGGACCCTGGCCGGACTTTGGCACCGTAGGGCCTCTGGCTTTGCAGCCTTGCCAGACTTCCCTTGTGTTTGTATGGCCTTGCTTCCTTTCTTTTTCTGAGCAAAAACCAGGGCAGAGAGCAACGGTGAAATCCAGGCCTCGGACGGTGCGATCGACGGCTCCAAACCTTTCCGGGCTCCGAGACGGAGATGGGTTAATTCCTCCGTTTCAGGTGGTACTTCCTGACTCTTTTATGCAAGAAGATAAGTAGCAAAATAATGCACTTTCCCCCCAACAAATTTCCTTAATAAATATAGGCAAAGTTTTGCAACACTCCTTCTCACCGGCTCCGGTTAGCCATTTGGTTTGCAGTTTTTAGGACCAGGCCTTTGAGCAAATGTCGTTGGGGCACAAGCGAAAAATGTTGTAAATGATTGTTGCATTTGGTGTTAATACTCCATCAAAGATGCTTCGATGGGAGATGCTTTTAGTGCCACGAACGGAAAGGGTTTCGTGGCCAGGCGTAAAGTTCATTCAGGGGCCAAGGGAGAGAGCCGTTATTAGGAAGACAAAGGAGGCTCCTTCCAGGTCTATTTTCAGACCTCTTGGGAAAAGGACTTCCCTTTTCAATTTGGAAAGCAACTCAAAGGCCATCCGATCCGACCCCTGGACGGTCCAGAAACCGGCCGTTAAAGCATCTTTGGGAGCCGTCCAGCCAAAATGAAGGGTTGGCGATGCAAAATGACCAGAGATGTCCCTTTTAAACGGTAAGGATTGTAGATTTGGAAGGGACTCAAAGGCCGTTGTATGCAGAAATCCACTCTTAAAGCATCCCTGATGGGCAGCTGTCCAAACGCATTAAATAAAACCTCAAACGAAGGAGAATATTCCTCCTTTGGTTCATTGCCAAACATCTGAAATTCCTTCCTGATGCTGAATTGGAATCGTCTTTCTTTGAATATTGGCATTTGGGAAGGGGATGATTTAGCAATTTGTAAGGATTGAGGGGTCCAAAGACCATTTTGGGGGCCACATTGCTTCCTTCCTTGAGATACGGAGAGCGGATCAAAATGCGGCACCGAATGGCAATCCCGTCCCTTTCTAAATCCCAAAGAGGTCCGTCCGGAGAGGTCCATAAATATTCTGGACTTGGTGATTAAAAAGGTATCTTGACTTCGTAGCTTCTCCTCTCCTCCTCCTTCTTCCAAGCAAAGTTGGCCCTAATTGCAAAACGGTGCACTTGTCGTCGCTGATGTAAATTAACGGGTTTTTTAAAATAATTAAAAAAAGGCCGCTTGGTTCATGCAGAGGCCGGGTCAGATCCGGAGGAACTCTTAAGAGGATGAGGAGAGAAGTCGGTGGGCTGCAGCCAAAGTCCGTTGTCGCTTTTTGCTAATTGCAACGGGGCCCTTTCTTTATGGCACCCCATTAGCAAAGGGCAGCGTGTGTGATATATATAATACGTACATACACAAACACACATCAATAAATAAAATAAATATGTAGGAAACTTTTCCAGGCTCTGCATTTTGCAAACAGCATGCATGTATACAGACACAAACATAGGACCTTGGAAATTGGAAATATAATCCAATGGCAATCCGAACGCAATCCTGGGGTTTCACGTTATTGCGAATTAAAGTATCTCACGCAATTTCGGGCAAAAGGGAAGTCATTCCGAACGCAATCGTGGGTTTTACGTTATTGCGAATTAAAGCATCTCACGCAATTTCGGGCAATGGGGGGGTCATTTTCGGGTAATCGGAAGTCATTCTGAACGCATTCCGAAGGCAATCGGAATTCACATGATTTCGAATTGGCTCGAATTGGCTCCATTCGAAATAAAGAGAAATTCCTCCCGTCTGATAAACTCCATACACATGTGCATGAATGCTGTTTGGAAAAGGCAGAGCCTGGAAAAGTTTATTATGTTTAGTATGTATTTATTGAAAAAGTGAGAAAAGAGGTGTCCCGGTGGCTTAGGACCCCCTTTTCTGCCCTTTTAGCTCCTGTTTCACATCCTCCGTAGGGACCGGGTTTGTGAGAGACCGCGTTTCCTCCAGCCGTGATCTCAGTACTCCTGTTATGATTCGCATTTACAAGAAGCCCGGCTTCACTTCCAGAGATGCACTCAGTTACTACTACTGCTACGACTAAGATTTCTTAATTTCTCTTTCCCTTCTTTTTCTGGGTTTCTTTTGAGGGACTTACATCTTTCTGCATGGACTTAAGTTTGCAGAAATCTCCTTCCTTTCATCCTCCAAGCAGACCAAGCGGGTTGCAGAATTATTATTATTATTATTTTGGAAATAATACCCAAAGGCCATCTCTAGACCATCCCTTGACAACGGAGGAACCATGGATGAAAGTGTCTCCGAGCAAACTCAGGTCTCCTCCTTCCTTTCATCCTTCAATCGGGCCAAGCAGGTTGCACAATTATTATTATTATTAATATTATTATTATTATTATTATTAAATTTATTACTTGGGAGGACTATCCAAAAGCTATCTAGACAATCCCTGCCAATAATAATAATATTATTATTGAAGGGACACGCAAAGGTCATCTAGACCACCCTTTGACAACGGATGAACCACGGATGAAAGTGTCTCCGAGCAAACTCAGGTCTCCTCCTTCCTTCCTTTCATCCATCAATCAGGTCAAGCCGGTTTGCTCAATTATTATTATTATTATTATTATTATTTTGGAAGGAATATCTAAAGGTCATCTAGACAACTCCTGGCCACGGAGGAACCACGGACGAAAGCATCTCCAAGCAAGCTCAGGTCAGCGGGTTGCACAATCGTCATTATTATTATTATTGAGTTGGAAGGAATACCCAAATTCCACCTCTAGACCATCCCTTGACAATGGATGAACCATGGATAATGAAAGCATCTCCAAGAAAAGACCTCAAGGCAAGAGATGCTCCATCAGAAATCCTTTTTGTCGCCAGCGTTCTCCAAGTTCAGCGCAAGAGCAGAGAATGAATCAACCTGTGGTTTGTTTTCCTCATCCGCGCATCTGTGTTCAGGGGCAGAAGCCACGTGCCAAAGCCATGCGGAGGGAACACTGTGTACTTCCGGCCTCCGTTAGGTAACTTTGGCGCACATTTGCTAATTCGGCACGGCTCACGGTCGAAGGAGGAAGACGCACCGGTGTCACACGCCGAAAAGGTGACCCCGGTTCCTTTCATCCTTCCACTTTCAAGCAGATTTTGACTACCGCATGTGTTGCTTTTTGCAATACGCTCCTTCCCCGATCCAGGCACTTTAAGCCTGAAAATGAAACGCAAGCCATGAGCGGAGCGGAAATTTGCATTTCTCTGGGAACTAAACAATTCTATTAATGCCGTTCCCAAGAAGTGAATCTGAAATTCAATTGCAGTATCCGCTTAGCTTCCAAAACCAGACGGGATCGGATACCATTTCAGGGTTTTTAGGGTCGCCACGAGTTGGAAGCGACTTGCAACGACGACAAAGGTGTATTTTGACACCGATGGGGTCTGTTGCTATTAATGCACAATGGCTACGTTTCTGTTTCCAGAAATGCTAGAATTTTAAAAAACGGTTCCTAACCAGACTCACTTCTCCTTCTCCTTCTCCTCCTTGCAGCAAATTCTCCAGTCCCTTAATGGTTTCCAGTAAAGCAGCCGGTTTCGCTTTCCTGAGAAAGTCCTCTGTTTACTTTGCAGCCGTTTGCGGACTTCTTAAATCAACAGCGGCGCCTTTGCTCCCTCCGAGGTGGAAAAGCGGCTTAAGTGCATTGAAAACCATCCATGTTTCCAGCGGAGGAACATGGGATAGATAATCCCAAACCCCGTTTCTTGACTCCTTTTCTGCAGGAGGAACCGATCTGCACCTCTCACCTTCCTCTTGCATTGGGTTAAACTTATTAAACTCACCGCCGCATGAGAAACAGACCCCAAAATCCAAAATATTCCCAAAAAGCCCAAACATTTTTCCATGGAGAGCGGCACCTTTGCTTTCTGATGGTTGAGTTTACGCAAACTTTGTTGCACGAAACTCTTAAAAAGTAAAATTACACGCAGAGTATTTGTGAGTACGAAACGTAAGTGCATTTTGTATTTAGACTTTGCATTTCCAAGATACCGCCTTACAGTTCCTATACGCAAATACAGTGTTATAAAATCCGAAAATTATCCCAAATGCCTCCGGTCCCAAGCGTTTTGGATAACGGAGACTCAAGATGTACTTTTAGATCCCTCCACTATTTGATCGTATCAATGAGGGACCGTGATGGTGCTTATTGATCGGTATCTATTAGTATTGGCGGATAAATGGATCCTCCAAGAACTCCTTTCGGACACCTCTTGCTGGAGATAAATAACAGTGTCCTCCATCATTGGAAGCCCATTTTCCATCTCCAAAAAGTCCTATTTTTATTGGAAACAGAAACAGAGCCTACAGCGTCTGGGGTTCATTGGTGGTCCACATCCAAGGACTAGCCAGGGCTGATCCTGCTTAGCATCCAAGATCAGACAGGGATCTAATGCCTTTAAGGTAGTTGTGTCTTTAAGTTCGACTTATGGCAACTGCATGAATTTTGTAGGGTTTTCTTAGTCAAGGAGTTGGAAAAGTTGGGATTTCGGACCGTGCCATCCATCATGAGCCAAAGTCCTGGACCGATATATCCAAAAGGTCATTGCTTTCCGCAAATCCTCCGCACACAAATTGTTTCAGTCCTTTAAGATGAGAGATCCTTGAAAGTCCATTTCCAAGGAACCTTTTAGCCAGAAAAGGGCTGTTCCCAGTTCCCTCTCCCTTTCATTTCTCATTTACGGCAAAAAAGCTCATAAAGGGAATTTTTTTAAACAATTATCTACTTCTGTTTATGAAGTCCCTGGTTGCGTCACGTCTGACGCCGGGCGAATGGGAGGGAGGGCAAAAGGGCGGAAAAGGTGGAAATCCCCTGCCCCACTTCTGCCCCACGGACGTTTCTTCTTTTTTGCAATGAAGTGTCTCCAGAAGAAGGCCAAAAAAGCGCTTGGTTCAATCTGAATCACCGTCGGGCTTCCTCTCTTGGTGATTTCCAAGGGTCACGGCTGAGGTTGCCAAAGGGTCCTATCCAAAACCGTGATGTTTCCCCCCCAAAATCCGCAATTCAAGGGGTGCGTTTGCCTTTCCCCGAGGCTGAGAGTGTGTGACTTGCTTAGGATCACCCAGTGGGCTTTACGGCCGAGGCCTATTTGGCTGCATCATGTTACACACCTTCAAATCATTTCCAACTTATCGCAACCCTAAAGCGAACCTATCCTAGGGTTTTCTTGGCAAGATTTGTTGATCAGAGGTTTGCCATTGCCTTCCCTTGAGGCTGAGAGAGTGTGACTTATCGATTTCGTGGCTGGGTAGGGAACCGAACCCAGGTCTCCAAAGTCTTAGTCCGACACGCAAACTACTTTGTGGTCGTTGCGTGCCTTCAAATCGTTTCCAACTTAAAGAGTGGATCTATCGTAGGGTTTTCTTGGACAGATCTGTTTAGAGGAGGTTGGCCGTGGCTTTCCCTTGAGGCTGAGAGAGTGCGACTTATTGCCCAAAGTAGGCTCCCAGGGCCGAGGAGGGAATCGAACCCAGGTCTCCGAAAGTCTTTAGTCCAGCACTTTGTCGTTGCGGTCGCTGTGCGCCTTCAAGTCATTTCTGATTTATGGGTGGCAAGATTTGTTCGCTGTGGCTTTTCTATGGCCTTCCTTTGAAGCTGAGAGAGAGTGACTTGTTTAAGGATGCTCCGTTAGCTTTTATTTTTGGGCAGTGATTCGAACCCTGGTCACCGGAGTCCAAAGCTCGAACCACGCCAGCTTTCGAAACCACGTTAGTTGTCCTTAAAATCCCAGTTCTCCTGCAAACGGATGTGTTTGCAAAGAGATAGACAGGATCAGCCAAGGAAGAAAGGCCTTTCTCTTTCACTTTCCAGGCTGGGATGGAGATATAATATATATAGTAAATGGTTAACTTTCTTCTAATTCTGGGCTTTCTTGTTCTCCGTCTGGCTTTTGTCCCAGACTCTTGGTGGCATCGAGGCCGCCTTTCGTTGCCTTTTCTTTGCAACCGAGATATTCTGGGAAGCCTTTCCTTTTCTTCGCAAGAGGTTCCCTTCGAGGAAAGGGACCCAGGATGATATAAACCCAAATTCTGGCAGCGTCTCCTGGGTCTCCTCCGTCAGGAAAAGTGTGGCACGGAGTCCGCTCCGGTTTTAAGACAGAACTTGGGAGTTCTCCGAAGTGCTGAAAAGTAATATTTTTCAGCACTGCGGACAGAACTTCTTTAAAATCTGGGATCGAAACCTGGCATTGATGCACCGTTGCGCCAACGCGGGAGTCACCAATCGCCGTGGGTTGGCAATCCTCTGAAACGAGGAGAAGAAAATGGAAGAAATGAAGGAAAGGAGGGAGAGATCAATTTTTTGACTTATAGTATTATAATTTAGGAATTATCCCACTAAAATGGATGAGCTGCAGGTATGAGATGCCCTTGCCAAGTGCTAAAATCCTTTAACCAAATGAAGCGAAGACTGGAAAAGCCGAACGGTTTCCTCCCGTCTGTGGATTCTGGGAGCCGCAGTCCAAGCGGGGAACATTTCCGACGGTTAGCTCACAAAACCTTCCACCAAAGATATCGTTTGTTGTTGGCGTTGTCGCATGGGTTCAAATGGTTTCCGACGCGTGGCAACCCTAAGGCAAAAGCCATCATGGACTTCCCTCGGAGAGCCTTGGCCAGGCCAGGGAGCCGACAGAGCCACGGTCAGATGACTGACAGCTGTCAGAAGTGTGACATGTCATGACCACATCCCTTGGGTCCCGTGCCTTGCTGCTGCTTCTGCGACCGGGTTTTCTCATTTCGGAGTTTCTCGGGGACCCCCGAAAAGCCTCCGACACTTTCGTTAACAGGATGGGGAGGTGGAAGTGGGAAGCCAGAACGAAAGGAAGATTTTCCATCCAGCAGAAAGGCAAAGAAAGTGCCTTGCTCCTTGCCGTGAGACCACAAAGTGCCAAATTGGGTATCTTCGTTGCCTTTTACACCATTGTATTATTCTCTATTTTTGCAGAAATAAAGTGACGACCCAGAGGGGAAAGCCGTCCGCCGTCCGTGGTTTTTGCTCCGCTTCTGTTTCAATGGCGGGCACCTGGGCTTGTTTCGCACCTGGGCCAACCATCCCAAAGGCAAAAGCCAAAGCAATTGCGGAGGGTTGAAGCACAATTCGATAACATGCCGGGCCTTGCAGATGGATGAGACATTTCCTTGGAACTGGAGCTAAAATGGGAGTTTGGTTTTGGTTTTATGCAATCTGATTTCTGGGCAGGGAGAGGCTTTCTTGGGAAGCGATTCCTTCCACTGGAAAAAAGAGCCCGATAATCCATTGGCAAACAATGCGTTTTGCACAGATCAGGAGGCTGGGTTGAGCATGAAGCATTCTCAGTCAGAAAGAGAAAAATCTAGTGCTTCCCCAAACTACAAATCCCATTACTCTGCAAGGACGAAGCCACGGCACGCTAAAAGAGGGATCATCGCTTACTCACGGAGCGGTGCCAAAGGGTCCTGAGATTGCAGAATCAATGCCGTTTCGCATTGCTTTAGCTGCCAGGGCTCCTTCCTATGGAAATGTGGGATTTGTAGTTTGTTGCGGTTCCTTGCACGGAAGGCTGCCTTCCAAGGCTACCTGGGTCTGGAAGCCAAGCGAGAAACTGCAAATCCTAAATTCCCATAGAATCCTAGACAAATTCCTAGATTAATCTAGGATTCTGTGGAAAACTAGGGTTTGTTGTTTCTCGCGGCACTTTGCTTGGCTTGGTTTCTTGGGCGAGTCACACTCTCTCAGCCTCAACAAACCTTAATATGAACCAATCTTGGCAAGAAAACCTTGAGACAGGGTTGCCCCAAGTCAGAAACACAACAACAGCAACAAAAGCGAGTCCTGGTTTTGCAACTCTAATCGTACAAACAGTTGTGCTCAGCCTTTGGTTGTTGGTCTTCCAGAAGTTCCAGCAATGGTTGGGGATTCTGGGGAACACAGTCCCATAGTATCTGGTGTAAACCCATCTTTTCTTGGTCGGAAGGACTCTTGGGTTCTGCTTTTGGCAGCAATTGCTTCCAAGCAAGGCAGCCTCTCCTCGGCCCCGTTTCCTTCTCACCCGGATGAATCAACAACCCTCGAGTCGGACAAGTTTGGACAAAGTTTTGGAAACCGGCTTTGCGTGTTTCATTCAACGCCGAGGAAAATTAGCACCTCTTGCAAACCAGGACCTCTGCGACGGAGACAAAAAGAACGCATACGACGCAATGGGATTAGGAAGAGAAATGCATAGATCCCCAGCTTTCCCATCATCTGCCTTGTTCCAGTCGGTTGATCTTTCTGGATCCGGTCGGTGTAAAAATCAGAGCGAAACAAAGGAGAAATCGAGTTGCCAAAAGGAAAAAGAGAAACAAGGCATTTTTAAAAATAAGAGTTTAAAATAAGAGTCGCGTCTCCAAACGGACGCTTGGTCCTGGCCTTTGGACACTCAGTTCTATTTTAATGTTCACTTTATGTATTTTTTTAATTGCATTTTTTTAAAGTGGTAAGCCGCTTCAAATTCCAACTTTGGGGGGGAAAAGCAGGATATAGATAAATATAATAACAACTCAACGGGTGAACCACATGATTCTCATCCTTGTTTCAATCCCTTAGAAAACCGAAGAACGAAAACATTCCCAAATATATATCTTTCGCAGTCTCAGATCAGTTGCATTTAATGAAGAGTTTTTGCAATTTCTCTTCTTTTTAATTTTTTTAAAAAAGGATAATAAAAATAAACGGCGAGGATACTGATGTGTGCAAATATATCCGCAGCTCTGTATTGATTTCTTCCTTTCTTGTTTAATCGATCCAATGCAACCTGAATGTGGGAATTAGACGTAACAGAGAACGTTGCAGCCGAGAACCTTATGAACGCGAGGATGCAGATGCAAGAACATTTTATTTTTAAAATGTCCTGAAATGAAGGTAAAACCATCTCTAGAAGCCGCGACTGCTGCCGCCGATGGCTTTCCCCAATGGTGCCAAGGAAAATAATACTTGAGATCCAGCCAAAATCCTTTCGGCACATGGAGCGAATCGCTCCTCTGATGTCTGAATGGCTCCTCGCCTGCAGGGCTTTGCAGAAAGGCAGACGAAAAACGAAGATCCGAAGCTGATAAAAGTGGGTCAGGTTGGCTCCAGAAGGTCTGAGATTCTCCCCGTTGCAAAGGATGAGCATCAACCCTCGAAGCAAAAGCATGGGTGCGCCTCGCGACCTATGGCAACCCCATGCATTTTAAATAGGGTTTTCCTAGGCAAGGAGTCCTCCTCGGAGGTGGTTTGGACACGTCCGTCCTCTGAAACGTAGCCTACAGGACCTTGGATTCGTTGGTGGTCCGCATCCAAGTGCTAACCAGGGCTGATCATGCTTAGCATCCACGATCGGAGGAAGATACGGTGCCTTTTAAGGTCTCTGCGTCTTCAAGTCGCCTCTCGATCTATGGCAACCTAATGTGTTTTTCATAGGGCCTTTGTAGGCAAGGAGTTCTCCTCGGAGATGGTTTGGCCACGTCCGTCCTCTGAAACCGAGGAAGTCATTGGTGGTCCACTTCCAAGGATTGACCAGGGCTGATCATGCTTAGCATCCAAGATGATCCAGGATCCGGTGCCTTTAAGGTAGTTGTGCCTCCAACTTGCCTTCAACGTATGGCAACTGCATGCATTTTGCAGGGTTTTCTTAGGCAAGGAGTCCTTTTCAGAACTGGTTTGGCCCAATTCCTTCCTCTGAAATAGAGCCTCCAGCGACTGGGATTCATTGGTGGTCTCCATCCAAGGACTAACAAGGGCTGACCCAGCTTAGCATCCAGGAACAGAGAAGGATCTGGTGTTTGTTAGGGTATTTGTGTCTTCCAGATGTCTGTTGGCTTACGGTGACCTCATTAATTTTGTAGGGTTTTCTTCGGCAAGGAATCCTCGGAGGCCGTTTTTACCAGTCGCTTCCTCTGAAATAAAGCCTACAGCGTCTGGGGTTCTTTGGCGGTCTCCCATCCAAGTCCTAACCACTATGGCAAGAAGAAGGGTTGAGTATATACACACACATATTGTATTGTATCGTATCGTATCGTATCGTATCATATCTATCCGTAGTATTGCATAAGGAGTTATCCGGTGCCTCTTTGCTCAACATTATATCCTTTGCTCCATTTTAACCCAGTGCTGGAGTGGAAACCCCTCCAGATACAACTCCCCAAAGCCCTCCGAGACAAGAACGAAGGATGCTGGGAGTTGCAGTCCAAAATCTTCTAAGAGGACGAGACCATTCCCGGCCCGGCATTAATAGGATTCCCAATTACTCCAGCAGAAACGACCCAGAGGATGCCAGATTTGGGATGCAACGAATGAAGGAACTCGGAGCAGAGGACCAAGAGTGCAAAGATTGCCGGTTTCTTTCTCCGTCCGCCTCCATCCATCCATCCATCCATCCTTCCTTCCTTCTTTCTTCCTCCTTCTGGTTCTTCGTTGCCTGGAAGACAGAAGCGCCTTTGTTTTGTTCTGTGTTTTGTTCAACAGTTGTGGGTTGGAGACGATCTGGCCGAGCCTTTTCTGCAGAACTGGCCGGTGGCTTTTTTCCAAGGCTCAAAGCTTACTAGGAATAAACCGCCGGTTTCAAGGGAAGGTGGAAAATAGAAGGCTTGGAGAGGAACCCACAATGAAACACGCAACCAGAAGGAGGGAGGCAGAGGTTTCGAGCAGCCTTTCGTGCAAACCGGCTCCTGGTTTTAGTCTGAACTTGGAAATGGGACTCTGGGAAGCCAAACTGGTTGCTCCAAATAGGCTCCAGGTTTACTTTTCGGGCTGAAAACCGGAGAAGATTCGTTGCCGCAAAGGCACAAAAAATCCAAGATTGCATGAACGGATGGGCCATTTGGTTGCCGTTCGATCGCGATTGAGAACACGGATCCAATGGGTCGACATTACAGGCCTCTCAATGGATAAACCCTATGGATTCAATGAGTCTACATTCTAGGGTTTTCTATAGGTAAACCCTATGGATTCAACGGGTCTAACGTTCTGGGTTTTTTGATGGGTAAATCCCACTAAGTCAATGAGTCTACGTTCTGGGTAAGTCTCATTGATTCCATTGGTCTCCCCGCAATGGCTTCCCCAAATGGGTAAATCCCATGGATTCAATGGGCCTACGGCTTGGTTTTCTCAATGTGCAAAAGCCATGGGTTCAATGGGGCTTGGGTTCAATGTCCTTCCTCAACTCCAGGCGATCCAGGCTTTGTTTTCTATTCCTGAAGTTAAGAACCGGATCGGGCCAAGGGTCTCCATTCAAAGATGGGGCTGCCATCCTGGGCCTTTGGATGACCCGCAAGAAAGGCAGAACAATAGTATTTTGTGCAACTCTATGTTTTGAAAGACAAATACAAGCCATAAGGTGGTTGCCGTTGCGCAACTTGGCACGAATCACGATGCGGCGGCGACGTTGGCCGCGATCCTACGGAGAGCCTCCTCCTTGCACTTGGCAGAACGCATGTTTATTTCTGGGGCGTGGAAAGGAAATGCCCCGAAATGAACCGCCACGGTTTAAAAATAAACGCACAACCCGGGTGCGACTGTGTCTGCGTGTGCCTTCATGTCACCTTACGGCAACCCCAGGCGTTTTTCCGTAAGGCTTTCTTAGGCAAGGAATCCCCAGAGGTGCTTTGGCCAGTTCCTTCCTCTGAAATGGAGACTGTAGGATTCGCTGGCGGTCTCCCATCCAAGGGCTAACCGGGTCTGACGCCTGCTTAGCATCCGAGATCAGAAGGGATTTGGTGCATTTTAGGGTATTTAGGTTCGCGTAGACTGTGTGGTCTATTAAGCTTGGGTTGTTTAAGTCTGGACTATCCCCAGTCCTGAGATGACTGAGCCATAACCGACAATTAAGGGGATCCCAATGATGTCACAAGCGTCAGACCCTAGTGATGTCATGATGGTGATGTCACAAGGGGAGACCCCCCCTAGTGATGTCATTAAGGGCGAAACGTTAAGCACCAATCACAGTTGCACAAATTATACCAAGAGAGAGGAAAACACCTCTCTTTTTAATGTTTAATTTTAACGTTGTATTTTTGGTAAGAGATGGGGGATGGGACGTTAGTTTGCGTACGTTATGTATTGTTTCAGTATTTTATTTATTTGCTTATGTAAATTATTTATGTATTTGTCATGGAATTTTTATAAACCTCGATCTTTTGGAAAGGCAGAATACAAATAATAATTATAATGACAATAATAATAATTATTATACCATGCAAACCAGGAAAGCATGGCATTTATCTCACTGCTGTGGCACGTGCCGTGGTGGCATCTGCACTGCAGAAACAATCCGATGTGACACCACTTTAAATCCTGGGATTTGTAGCCTTTGCACCAGACAGAGAGGCTCAATAAATACCTCACCAAATCCTATTGCTATTTCTCCTAAGAAAAAGGTGCAGGCAAAGCAACCCAGGGAAGGCAAAAACGGGAAAGTTCTAGATTTGCAGCAAAACCCTTCTTTGCAAAAATTTCACTCGGGGTGCAAAACTCTGCAAAAATTTCACTTGGGGTGAGAAAGTTGGGGAATAAGCCCTTCATTTTCCCTCCCTTCCAGTTGCGCTTTTTAAACACGTGTTTAAAATGCTTGCGTTGGTTCATTTGTCTGAAATCATTTCAATTCCTCCCCGACTTCTTCTCCTTCTTCTCCCCTTTCCAGGCTGGAGCCTTCTTCTGCCTCTTTGCTGGCCTTTTTTCTCTCTTTGGCTATAAATAACTTCACGACTTCTCTGGAAGGGAAGCCGTTCCTTTCCTGAATAAGGAGAGGATTGCAACCTCCCTTTGGCTAAGGGAACCCCATGGAAACGCATGAGCCGAGAGGCATTTTGGGGTTGTGCCTTGTGTGCCGCCTTTGCAGAAAAGACGACTGCGCAGCTGGTTGCTCTCCAGATGTGCGCATTCCTCTCTCTCTCCAAGTTCCAGCTTCAGGGCCCATGCGTAACAATGTGCCAAACGTTCCTCTTCTTCTCCCGCTTGTTTACTCCAAACAAAGCGCAGCTGCCCAAACCAACACACAACTGCACAACCATCTCGGGGACACGAAAGCGAAAGCTAACGTCCCGGGGACAGAGGAACAGAAAGCGTTGTGCCGTCAGCACAACGGCTGAGGCAGCACTATCGCTATCACACTACACCTGGCCATCCAGGCTTGGGATTGGAGGCCTTTGGGCACACACTCACATACACACACCCCTGGCAAGTTCGCAGGGACAGGGTGGTTACACAACCGAAGGCCTGCTGCTGGAAGCAACAGCCGGAGGAGGAATTTTGGAGTGAAACGAAAGTTCCCCCGGAGACCGGTTCAAGCTTGGAATCCGGCATGCGACGCACAACCTCCGCCAGTGTCTGGAGCTAACGTTTGGAAAAAAATTCATTTTTAAGACTCTCACATCCACAAAACTCCCCGATATCACAGTCTCAGATAGTTTCTGTCTTTCTTTTTGAGAAAAGGAGTGAAAGTTCCCCCAGAGAACGATTCAGGATTGAAATCTGGCATGCAACAAGCAATCTTCGTCAGTGTCCAAACTGGATCTAGAGTTTGGAAAAGTTCGTTTTTTGGACTCCCACATCCCAAAACCTCCCTGATATCACAGTCCCAGAAAGAAAGAAAGAAAGAAAGAAAGAAAGAAAGAAAGAAAGAAAGAAAGCAAGCAAGCCTTTATTTCTTTCTTTGTGGAGTGGATTTAAGCTTGAAATCCTGCATGCAACAAACAATCTCTGTCAGTGTCCAAACTGGATCTAGAGTTTGGAAAAGTTTGTTTTTTGGACTTCCATATACAAAAATTTCCCTGATATCACAGTCCCAGATAGAAAGGAAGGAAGGAAGCTTTCTTTCTTTCTTTCTTTCTTTCTTTCTTTCTTTCTGGAGTGGATTCAAGCTTGAAATCCTGCATGCAACAAACAATCTCCGTCAGTGTCCAAACTGGATCTAAAGTTTCGAAAAGTTCCTTTGTTGGACTCCCGCATCCACAGACCTCCCTGATATCACCGTCCCAGATTCTTTCTTTCTTTCTTTCTTTCTTTCTTTCTCACTTGAAAACAAAATCAGATGAACGAAGGCTGGCCACTTTAAAATAATATATGTATATAATAACACGCTGGAGATATGAGATCCAGCTAAAAGGCCAAGCCAGAGGAGGAGAAATAAATGAGACTTGGCCACATGCAGTGTGGAAACTGTAACCCGAACCCAGGTCTTTCCAGATCTCTCCGTTGCAGCTCTTGGTCCTTGGTGCCAAACGTCTCCAACACGCCAGTCTCCACTTGTTTACCCTCTTCGTTATTTTGCCTTTTTTTCCTTCCTTGGAAAGGAATGTGAGCAAGCCAAGGAAAACAGCTCTCTCCTTCCAAAACTTTCCGTTTGCCGAAGCTTCCAGAGCGACCCAAACCGAACCGGTGCCAAAGACAACGGACTCGGAAAGATCTGGATTAAAATTATAGTGGGGGGGCTCAGTGGGCAGCTATTTTAGGATCCCTTTGGCTGCATTCACACTGGAGAAATAAACCGGTTTAAGTGCCTTGGCTCAATGCTGTGAAATTCTGGGAATTGTAGTTTGTTGTGGGGCCTTCCTTCCTTAAGCTCCGCTCCGCTCTGGGCCCCACAACAAACTACAATTCCCAGAATTTCACAGCATTGAGCCATGGCACTTAAACCGGTTTATTTCTCCAGTGTGAACGCAGCATTTAAAGTGCAAAAAGGCTTGCGTCGTCCTAGTTCCAGGTATTCTGGACTACAGCTCCCAGAAGCCTTGGTCCGATCGTTTTGGATTCTGGGTTCTGTAGTCCAATGCACCTGCAAGGCCAGAGTTTGAGAATCCCTGGAATAAAGCAATAAACACAAGTCACGCTGGGGATAAATTCAGCATTTACAGCGCACTTAACGCATCTCACGAACAAAGCGAAAATGGCCACCGCGCGAATTTCATTATCATACGCAACTGCGCAATTAAAGCGATATCGGAAACGCATCGTCACTGAAATCCCGAAAGTAAAAAAATACGGGCATTAAATAATGTGACCGCTTTAATGGCGGGTTTTGTGCAACGACGTGTGCCAACCTTTTGTGCAATTGTAGGATTGTTCTGGGATAAACTCCTGAATTAGTTGTGCAAATGTGAATCCCACCCTTCGCTGCATAAAGAGGTAAGGAGAGTTTAGGGCCAAAGCAATGCACCAGAAAAAATTGTGGGTCCTTCCAGAATAGTGCAAATCCCAGTCCTTGTGCCTTAGTTTTGTCTTCTCCACCTTCCTCGGCACAACATCGACCGCTTACTCAGATGTCGACAGTTGACTGCAGTCGGTGAGCAAAGAGCAAACGCTGGGGAAAGTGAAACTTAACGGAGAAACAAAAGCTATGCCCAGACAGGACTTTGGCTTGAAATTCCACACCCGACGACGACTGGATCCGAAATGCAAAAAAACAGCGCATGCAAATCCTTGCAAAAAGAAATCGGGAACGACAGAAAGTGCGCGTGTTTCTCGGTGTGGCTCTTGGCGTGAACGCCGGCCACGGTCTTCCTTTGTGGTTGCGGCTCTGACGCAACCGGCGCTCGGTTGTACAGTGCGTACATTGCGAGGTTGCAAAAGGAGCGAGCGCGCAGAATACGAAAGCAAAAGTGCCTCTTGCAGAGCACCTGCCTCCTTTGCCATCTGTGCCTCCGACATTTCCGTTTACATCTTGAACTCATATCCAGGGATAGCATTATCGGCCGTGTAGCAAAGTACAATAAGAGCTAAATTGCACAAAACAGCTGTACTTTAAATGCCAAAAAATACACCTTGCAAGCTTTCGGAGCTCTGCCGGCTTCGTCATAATGGAAAGGGGTTAAAAATCACACAGCTTCGAAAACGTGCAACATGTGTATATGTTTGTGTATATATATATATATTGTGTTTGGTTGTTCCAATAAAGGTATCACTATATTGTGGATTTGGGACGTTATTGTATCTTGAACTCAGTTTGCAGCCCATTGAAGTAAAACGAGGATAAAGGGGGAAACTAGGGAATGTTTAAAGAAAATGGGACGGCGGAGGATTAGCTGGGATTATCGTTACAAAACCAAGGCAGTTGGAAGGTACGGGTGGCTCTTATCAAGAAATGCCTGCGTTTCCAAGATCTTGGCACCAGGTTGGCGCAGCTTGACTTGGCTGAGAAATTGGATAAATTATCCCTCAAACCCAGCCAAGATTTCACGCCGAAAGTGACTCTTTGCGACAAACTGGTGGGAAGGGAGGTCACGCATGGACCGGTCAAGGCGGTGGGGCTCCGGTGGGAGACGGATGGCTTCGGAGAGCCACCGGCTGACCCTCTCCGGTCTCTCTCTTGGTGCATCCAAGATCCTGCCATTGGGCTCCGTGAAGCATTGCCAGGCCCCTGACGCTTCCGCTGGCAAGGAGCCCAGCCTTAATGGAGGCTCGGCGCTGGCAGAAGGTGACCGCTGGGCTTTGGTCCTTTTGTCAACCAGGATCCTTGCCTTTGAGCAACGTCCGTGGAAGGAGGAGGCAAAGGATGCTTGGCTCTTGGGGACCAGCAGCATTCGTTGTTCTCCTCCTTTTCCTTCTCCTCTCGTTTCTCTTTCTTCTTCTCTTTCTCCTTGTCTTCCTTCTCCTCTTGCATCTCTTTCACCTTCTCCTCTCCTCCTCCTCTCGCTTCTTTTTCTCCTTCTCCTTTTCATCCGAGTTCATCAGACGGGAAGAATTTCTCTTTATTTCGAACGGAGCCAATTGGAGCCACTTCGAACTCATGCGGATTCGCTAGTTTAGCGAATTTACGTGAATTCTAATTGCGTTCGGGATGCATTCAGAATGACTTCCCATTGCCCGAAATTTGCGTGAGATGCTTTAATACGAAATAACGTAAAACCCACGATTGCGTTCGGAATGACTTCCCTTTCGCCCGAAATTGCGTGAGATATTTTAATACACGATAACGTGAAACTCCATGATTACGTTCGGATTGCCATTGGATTACATTTTAATTTCCGTAGTCTGATAAACTCCATCCTTCTCCTTCATTCCTTCTACTCTTGCTTCTCTTTCTCCTCCTCCTTGTCTTCCTTCTCCTCTTTTTCTCATTATCATCTTGCTTCTTTCTCCTTTTCCTTCTCCTCCACCTCTTCCGTCTCTTCCTCTTTCTTCAAGAGTCCCTTTTGGCCTTTCCTGGTTTCTCTCTTCTTCTGCCTTGGAGCCCAGTCTTGCAGAAGCTGCTCCATCGTCCAGGAAACTGCTCCAGGTAGTAGGAGGACCGGCAGGTGTTACCTGCGAATAAATGCAACGGGGGTCCAGCCAGCAGCACCTTCATCTGCTCCAGGCATGGCCCTGGGACTCCTTTTGTAAATATAGTTGGTTCTCCGTATTCACCAATTCTTTATCACCCTTTATCAACGCATCTTCTCCAGGTGGTTTAACCTACCCAGCTCCCTACGTCTTTTTATGGTTTCCAGACCTTCCACCATTTACGGTCGCCCTTCTCTGGACAATATCCTTCTTGAATTGTGATGTCCAGAAACGGAGGCAGTTCTTGAAGGTCCCTACGACTGTGTATTCCTGCACGGCAAAAGGGGTTCGGATTGGATCGGGGGGGGGTCCTTTCCAACGCCAATCTAAGTCGAATTGTTGTACTATGTATAGTAAGTGTTTAGTGCGAAAGGGCCCAAAGGTGTCTCCGGTCGGGCACCTTCTCGGTTCGCTTGGGAAAGTGTGGCTTTGGGGCAGATGTTAAAAGCCACATCAGTGTTTTTAAAAAAGCTTTTCTCTAGTTTAAAGCCACCGGCAAACCTGCTTCCAGCGAGAAAGGAAAGAGAGACCTTTTCTTCTTTGGCTTTCTGTTTCCTTTCTTTGCCATCGGTGGACTTTGAACAATCCAAGCAACGATGAGGTTCCTGGGAAGAATGAGCCAAACCGGCAGCCCTTCCAAGAAACAAAAGGATTTTCTTTTTAGAAGGAAGGGTCGCTTTGTCTCGGGGAATGAGGCCGTTTTTCCGTTCGGAAGAAGGCTCCGGTGGCTTCCTTGTCAAAGGCTGGTTCCTGCAAAGTCTGTCCTTTGCTTCGGGATGTGGCAAGAACAAGATTAGGGAAGAAATTAAAAGGGGAAAGAAAGAAAGAAAGAAAGAAAGACCTTTTCACATTGCCCATTTATAGCGCTACGGTTCCACTTCAATTGCCATGGCAACATCCCCTGGGTTTGCAGTTTAGGATGCAAGGCAAGTAGGGTTTCCAGCCAAGGAGCTCCAATGGCCGCAGTAAACTACAAATCCCAGGATTCCTTAGGACGCAGCCTTGCATGCTAAAGTGGAATCACAGTGCTCCAAATGCGTAGTGTGAATGCACTTGTGTCTAAACGAGAGTCAGCGTGGCATAATGGTTTGGTTATGACTCTGAAGATCGGGTTTCGATTCCCGGCTCAGCCATGAAACCCCATTGGGTGACCTTGGGTAATAAGTCACACTCTCTCAACCTCAGGGGAAGGCAACGGCTAACCTCCACTGAACAAATCTTGCCAAGAAAACCCCATTATAACTAGCCTTTAGGTTTGCCGTAAGTCATCTGAACAAACCTTGCCAAGAAAACTCCTTCAAGTCACCATAAGTTGGAAACAACCTGAAAGACACACAACAACAACAAGGATCTAAATACCCGAAAGGCACCAGATTCCCATCCGATCTCGGAAACTGAGCAGGCTCAGCCCTGGTTAGGACTTGGGTGGGAGACCACCAACGAAAGACCAGGCGCTGTAGGATATAATCTGTCAAGACAACCTTCTGCGTCTTCCTTGTCTAAGAAAACCCTATGAAAATCCATGGGATTGCCATAAGAAGTCAACAGGCGACCCCATGCAGCTGTCGGTTTATGGTGACCCCATGAAATCCATGGGTTTCCTTGGGCAAGGGAGGTGGTTTTGCCCGTCCCTTCCTCCGAAATATGGCCAGTTCCCTACCGGCCAAAAGTTCAGAGGCAAATAATGCCACCTTCCCGTCTTGGCTCCATGGCACCCATTTGCCCCTTTGCTCTCCTCCGAGGAAACCACAACGTGAAGGGGACACAAACACACACCCCAAACCAAAACCAAACCCACACCCCGGAAGGGAAGGCCGAGGTCAGGCCCCAGACAATGACTTGGCCCCATTTCCAGATAAATTGCTCAGAAAAGATGGGACGCTTTGCAAGTGTAAAAGGACAAGATGCTTCTGGAAGAAGAAAGCCCAGAATCCTGCCATGCCATGCCATGCCAAGCCCTTCCAAGGGAGGAATAATGGGCTTTATTTGCTTCCAGTAGAGCCTCTGCGGTGCACGGCTTTGCTCAAAAGGATGGGTTTAATTTGCCGTTTCCGTGAATATTTGGATTAGAGTAATCTGGGGCCAGAATAGGCCAGTGCTTTTTGTGGACTGCATCTCCCAGCAAAGGCTCTCCAGGGAAGGAATAATGGACTTTACTGGCTCCTACCAAAGGCTCTCCAAGGGAGGAATAATGGGTTTTACTGGCTCCCAACAGAGCCTTTCCAAGGAAGGAATAATGGGTTACATTTGCTCCCAGCAAAGGTTCTCCAAAGAAGGAATAATGGGCTTTATTGGTTCCCAACAGAGCCTTTCCAAGGAAGGAATACTGGGTTTTATTTGCTCCCAGCAAAGGTTCTCCAAGGAAGGAATAATGGGCTTTATTGGATCCCAGCAGAGCCTTTCCAAGGAAGGAATAATGGGCTTTATTGGCTCCCAGCAAAGGTTCTCCAAGGAAGGGATAATGGGCTTTATTGGATCCCAACAGAGCCTTTCCAAGGAAGGAATACTGGGTTTTATTTGCTCCCAGTAGAGCTTCTGGGTTGCATTGCTTTGCTCAAAAGGATAGGTTTAAATTTCCCTCCTTGAAAATTTGGACTAGAGAAACCTGGGCCTGCAACAGGCCACTGCTTTCTCTGGACTGCATCTCCCATCGCCCTGGAAGGGCTGAGCATGTTCTCTGCCGTCTCAGGTTGGAGCTTTCCCAGGAAAACAGAAAGGTCATTCCTCGATCGGGTGGGACATTTGGTCCCTTGGATTTCCTAGAAAGGGCCCTTATCTTCGCTCATACTTGGATCCAGCCCAGCTCATTCCCTCGCACTCTCCGTTCCCAAAGCGTGTGTCTGTGCGTTGTGTGTTTCCCACAACATCTTGCATCACACACACCGTCCTGCCAGTTTTGGGGAGGGAAGGAAAACCGGTTTTGCAGAAATCTGACCGCTCTAAAATGAAGCAAAAACTCCAAAAGGAGGACACGATACAGCGATCCCAGGGAGAGGACCAATTTCTTTTAAAGGGCTTCAGCCTATCTGGTGCCTTCCAGATGAGCTGGACTGCAACTCCCAGCATCCCCATGGCCATGAAAGATGCAGAAGAGCCCTTCCCATCAAAAAAATATATGTCATAATAGTGGGATTATTTGGGCTATTTCAAATGGTCGATGGCTCAAAGGTGTGGAATCAATCAATCAATCAATCAATCAGTCAATCACCTATCCATCCATCCCAACTATCTAATCTATCTATCTATCCCATCTACCTATCCATCCCTCCCTCCCATCTATCTAGCTGTCGATCCTATCTATCTATCTATCTATCCATCCATCCATCCATCCATCCTATCTATCTATCTATCTATCTATCTATCATCTATCTATCCATCCATCCATCCTATCTATCTATCTATCTATCTATCTATCTCAAACTGTGTATCTTCCACTTTGAGCATAACAAAGAAGCATGCATTGACATTTATGAGTGCTTTTAGCTTTTTTATGGGTCACGTCCTCCATTTCGCGGTGCCTTGACCTCCTTTGTGGTTAGGACCCCGGGTCACCCTATCCTATTGTGAAGAGAAGGTTTTGCACCACCGGTCATGCCTTTGCGGTTCGCACTAAAACCAGGAGCGGACGCGCAAAGACGCCCCACGCTGCCACGAAAGCCCGGGGCCACTATATTATGGGAATAGCAGGCTTTTTGGGCTTCCTGCTAACGGGTTCGTGGCTTCCTGCCAACCAGAAACAAACAAAGGTTTTTCTCCGGAAAAGGCAGCTCGGGGCTAAGGCCGCATCGGGGCTGATAAGAGGTTCAAGGGAAAAGAGAGAGTGGAAACGTTGGCATCGTGCAAAGCAAAGGCCAAAGACGGAAACTGGCACCGGGGGCCATGCCCTGCAAATTCACCGGCAGAAAGGGTCCGAGAAAGAGGTCCAAGGCCCAGAAGCCACACTTCTTGCCCACTCCAAATTTCCTCCGGATAGCCAATTCATTGTCGTGTGTTTTTGGATGGCAAACGTGCATTGACTTTAGACCCAAACATATACAATACCTGGCATTTCTTTACTGGCATTTCTTGGCTTATGCTGGAAGTCGCCTCACAACCCTGAGAAAAAGTAAAAGCGAGACATCAATCAATCAATCAAATCAATTAAAAACCAATACATTATGAATCCCCGGTTCTCCACTTTGATTCTCTTGGTGAGGCAGGCCAGGCTGCCTTTGGAAGGCATTGGAACCCACCTAAGATTGATCGATCAAACCACCAATCAGTCAGTCAATCGATTAAAAATCAATGCATTACGAATCCCTGCTTCTCCATCTTTATCCTCAGAACGCTTAACCGCAACATTAAAGAAAATGCCAAGAATTCTGGCGGATAACGTGGCAGGTCCGGTACGTCCAAATTGCCCCAGTTCTCCCAGTTGTCCGTCACTGGTGAGCTCTGGAACATTTCCTCCAAGAATGCAAGAATTCCCAAAAACAACCCTTTGGTTTTGAGTGTTTGTTCAGTGAAAGAGAAGAGTACATTCTTCTTATTATTATTTTTCCTTCTAGCAGTTTCCAAGAATCCACTGACTCTGGTACAAAAAGTCTTTTTCTTGGACCATTTTTGGGATAAACGGAGGTATCCACTGAGCGTCTCAGGATGAGTCCCGGCTGTTGCAATTGCAACGTGTTTCCAAAATGCTGGGCAACCAAATGATAGGATTTACAAATTTTAAATGACTATGCTACTTCTTTTATTGGCAAGATTGAAATTTCCTAGGAGAAATGCCGTCGCTTTCCTCTTAAGACAGATAGTGGAATTTACCCAAAGTCATCCAAGAAGTTTCTGATTTTCTGAACCCATTTCTCCGCCTGAGACGAAGCCGTCGCTTCCGTTTTATCGCAGGAGTGGCTTGAACTCAGCGCCTTCAACTTTGTCCTAAGGAATTTTTACAAATAAAAATAATGAAAAATCCCTATCCGTTATCATTTTACGAGCCATCGATTGCCAGGGAAATCACATCCATGTCTTTCCCTCGTCCGGGTGAATGGCTCAACCGGACCTTGGAGGAAGTTCAGAGAAAAAGATTTGTGGTTTCCGAAGCGTTTGATTTGATCATCCCATTTTGGGAAGAGCAATGCACTGCACACTTTCCTGCAAACAGTCCCTATTCAATAAATCCTTTGTCTTCCCATTTTCCCAACTATTTCTCAAACGTCGCAGTTTCTCCTTCCTCCTCCCGCTCCATTTTGTCCTGAGTTTATTTCCATTCCATTAGTACCCATTTTGGCAATGATATTCCCAATTATAAATTAAAAGAAGTTTATTAACAAGGGAGATAAAGCACTTGTTAGTTGTTTGGTATTATGTTAGGATCCCTGTTGCCTTTTTTTGTTTGTAGCTTTTGTATGGTAATTTTAACCCATTCTCGTATATCCATAAATAGATATACACAGATAAACAGACACACATATTGCATTTGTATTTGCTGCTGTGTTGTTTTTAATAAACGTGGATGAAAAGCTACTAGGATTTATTTCGCACAAACTTTGCCAGCGGGCTGCAGTCTACGAAAAAGAGGATTTTGTTAGCCTTTAAAGTTGCGCAAGCCTCCGCAGATTCCAAAAAACGGAATTTGCAGACCGCTATTGCTCTTAGGAAATAAGTTTTTAAAACGGCGTTCCTCCACTTTCACGGACAAACCCTTTCTTTCTTTTTACTCTCGGGGTTAAGGCACTCAATTACCGGCTAATTATGGCATTTCCAGAGCGTTGCAAAGGGCAACCGTCGCAAGCGGCTCTGAAGCCGTTAATCACGTCCTGCGGTTTAATTATCGCATCACAACTTTATGATCTGATTCCATATTGATTTCCTTTTATCCCCCCAAGGCTAAGGAAGCTATTTTCAGCCTTAACATCTGCTCTTGTCGGTATAAGATACTATCTTCGGGTCTGGGTTTATAAGGTATCTTGTAGGGTGCTTGATAGTTGAGTTACTAAATGAACATCATGCACCGGGAGCTTCGGCGGAAGGCGCATCCCTGCATTTTCCTGCCGAAATAGAAGGACCCCATCGTTGCGGAATCCGCAAAATTGAGAGGGATGCTTACTCTTTTCGGAAAACAGGAAGGAACGGGATCGACAAAGCGTTTAGGACTGAGTTTGTGCTTCCATAGAATTTGAACCCTGATCTCCAGAGCCACAGCCCAACGTTCAAACCACAACCTTTCGCCGGCTCTAATTGTGAACGGATTTTCATCTAACGACCGCCGCAAGCGGAAGGTGACCATCCCAGACAGAAAAGACGACAAACGACAAAATAAGCTGAGAACGCCAGTATGCTAAAATATTTTACATTCCTCTGAAATTACTTTACACAAAACTCGGCCCGAGATTCCCGCTCTGTGTTCATCCAAAGAAGCCCTTTAAGAAATCACAACCCACCCACCCAAAATAATTTCCAGATTGCGTGTGTTTGCAAATCCCCACCCGCAACAGATGTGCATATACCACTTTTAAGTTAAAACCATGAGCACAGAAAGAAATACACGCACAAGTCGAATATTAAAGTCTACAGTTCTATCAACTGCAAGCGGCCAATTTTTCGGCTGGTAATCTCTCACCCCCTCCGGACTACTCATGCCTTGGAAAGTTGTTTTAGGGGGGGAAAACGGAGACGGAGAAGAATAAAATGAACTGAATGAGTCCGGAAAGAAGAGAAGAGGGGTCTGTCCAAATTTGGAAAGGGGCAGAGAGCGGCCCATGATGCTGCCGAGGTTCCTTGGACAATTGTCCAGAGATAGAAAACTAGTTGGGATCACAACACGGAGAAATTTCCTTTGCTTCTTCGGACAAAAGAAATGGTTCAAAAGTGGCTTTTAAACAAGAAAAAGGGTAGGAAAGGATGGGAGGAATCCCCGGATGCCAGCCACGATCAATTCCCATAAATCAGATGTGGAAAACCCCGACGCAATGCCAGTGTGACAATACACCAGCTCCCCTTTTAACCAAGTGTCCTCTTTAAAAACAACTGCGGAGCAGCGTTTATTGTTTTTAAGCGGCCGGGGCAAGAGGGTTGAGTCGTGGAGGGAAGTTGATATCAACAGAAACTTCCCAAACGGGGCTCACGTCTGGTTCCTTCTCCGGACATCACTCTTCGTTGCCGTCCGGCGGGTGACCCTGATGGCCGTCATCGCCGGTCTCTGCGCGAGTGTCCGCCTCCGAGGCCGAGGCCTGGAGGACGCCGCTGACGGCGAGGATGCTGTCCGGGTCGACCGGCGGGACCAGCGTCAGGGAGTCGACGCTCAAGGTGTCGGCGCTGTCGTTGGAGAGGAGGGAGATGGTGGGCTGCGGGGCCGGGATCAGGCTGGGCGAGAGGTTGGCCGGCTCCCCTTCGGCCAGGATCCGGGCCACGGACAGGTTCTTGCCGGGTTTCAAGATATGTACAGAGGAACTGTCCGTAGCCGACGAATGGGGGCTGGAGGAGGAAGAGGGGGAAGCCGGAGGCTGTTCGACGACCGCCAAGTCATCTGTGAAAGAGAAGGAAAAGACAGGCCCACGGCTCCATTAACATCTGCGGAGAACAAGGGGGACTCCATCACCCAAGAGCTAGAAATCAGGGCCTCATTCCCACTTACAAATAAATCGGTGTGCGATCCAAACCGATGGATCGATTCAAACAGCGGAGCGTGGTTCCCGCTACGTTTGCCCCAATCATGTTTGTTTCCTCTGTAAAATAACCCATTTGGGGTTCACATTCACAAATGAATTGGTTCAAAATGGACCCGCTCCAGCCGGCCGAAGGGCAAATTTAAATCGATTACGATCCGCGTCTGGTTTGCGCTTGTGCGGAATCGATTTATCCAAAAAGACGCCGAAAACATCAGCGTTAAAAAGACGCGGGTTAAATGGGTCTAGTGTGTGCCCCCCCCCCCAAATTGCTTTAGCGAATCGATTCAAGTGGGAACCAGGGTCATTTGGACCAGTTCAAACCGATCTGTGATCCGGTTTAAAAGCTAATGGGAATCAGACCTAGGAAGCCTTACTTATCAGCGATGGGTGCTAATCACGGTTCCTCTCGGCATGACAGATCCTAGATCAGGGGTTCCCAAACTTTGGCCGTTTTGCACTCCAGCTCCCAGTGTCCCCCACTGTTGGCCTTCTGGGAGCTGAACCCCAAAACCTCTGGAAAACCAAAGTTTGGGAACCGTTGGCCTCAACCGAAGAGTAGGAATCAGGACGCTTTCCAACTGACTGTAACACCCATCCGCTAATGGTGAGGGATGCTGGGAGTGGCAGTCCAATGACACCCGTCAGCCCGGGTTAGTCCTTGGATGGGAGACAAGGAATAGCAGACACTGGAGCCTATACTACGGAGGAAGGAACTTGGCAAAACCACCTCTGAGGACTCCTTGCCTAGGAAAACCCTTTTAATCAATGGGGTTGCCATAAATGAACAGACAACCTGAAGGCACACACAGACAGTTTCACATTACCCAGTTTTCTGTTGTCACGTGCCGTTAAGTCGGCTTCAATTTATGGCAACCCTACAAATGAGAGAGACCCCCAAGTCAGCCCTGCTCAGGTCTTGCAAACCCGAGGGACGTCAGATGCAAGAGGAGGCAGGCGTCAGTTCCTTTCGTGCGTAAAGTTCAATCTTGTTCTGAGAAAAAGGGCCCGAGCCAATGTTTGTTCTTAACTGTCGGAGAAACAAAGCTTAGGTGCCGGTCCAAATCTCTTTCAGAAGAAGAGGAGGAAAGGCTCTTTGGAGGAAGTGGGCAGACCTTCCCTTCGGAGGAGAAACACCATCCCGGAGGGTCCCACCTTGCCCCTTGAAAGGCCGGCTTCCAAGAAGAGCAGGAAGCCAGGCAGGGCTTGTGCAAAGGAAAGA
Organism: Urosaurus nigricauda; assembly: GCA_034509955.1. Classification (NCBI taxonomy): domain Eukaryota; kingdom Metazoa; phylum Chordata; class Lepidosauria; order Squamata; family Phrynosomatidae; genus Urosaurus; species Urosaurus nigricauda. The sequence goes on from JAOEGL010000008.1 coordinate 14,981,007, forward strand.
CAAACACAAACCACACGCCAACTTAGAGATGCTGGCAGCTATTGCTGATGCTGAGAAAAACCCTGACATTTCTGTGAACTTGGAGAGGCAGATGGTGACAAGCCATCGCTGGCGGAGGATGCCTGGTGGGGCTGGTTCAAGAGGAGAAAGAGATTAACAGGAGAACCAAACCTTTGAGACCACTCTTTGCACCTTTCTTTTTCACAACTTTTGACTTGGGTTCTTCTTCCTTCGTTTGGAAAGGAGGGAGAGGGAGACTTCGACGCACAAAGCGAGCCGGGCCAAGGCAAACGCGAAGGAAAAAGCGCTCGGCCACTAACTCCCAGTTATGGGTCCTCTAGGTCTAGTGTGTCCATTAAGTCCTGGGTGCGAAACCTAGAAACAATTCTCTCTGCCCTGAAAGATTCAGAGCCTCCCTCCAATTGCTCCATTTTGCAGGGACTCTCCAAACCCACTGGCTGCTACTCAATGCTTAGACTGTAAGCATTCAATTAATATATATTAATATATGATATATATATGTATGTGTGTGTGTGTGTATATATATGTGTGTGTGTGTGTATATGTATATATATGTGTGTGTGTGTATATATATATATATATATATATATACACATATACATACTATATATACTCATGTATACTAATACTGTATATACTTGACTCCAAAAACCTGAGTCGACTTATCCACGGACCATTGTTAAGTACTGTACTTTAACTCTTATAAAAAGTGAACCATCCCTTGGAGAAAGGCAAAAGTGTAATCCCTTCTGGAATTGTGTTAAATTCTTTGGCCTCGTCTTCCTTTGCTTCATCCTATATAGATCCTTTTTCACATGCCGCTAAATTTCACCCTCGACTTATATGCGGGTCATATAAAAATCCCTAATTTTAGCGCCCAAGCTTGCCCTTGACGTATACAAGAGGGTGACTTATAGTTGAGTATATATGGTATGTGTGTGTATATGGCAGCCTTCTCCATAATAATGCATTGGACTATCATTCCCACCCTCCCTTAATCAGCTGGGAATTGCAGTATGGGAGTTGCAGTCCCTCCAGTGAGCACCGCTTGGGCAATGGTGGGATGGAGAAACGAACCGTTTTTCAAAATAAGAAAAAGTCAGGGTTATAATTTGACCTGGCAAAACAAAAGACGGAGGATGTTGCCCAGCACCGTATTGTTGCCAGGATTAAGAAAAGGCAGGCTCAAGTATATACGTACACACAGCGTGGAGACGAGGGGAGACAAGCGCAGTGAAAGAAAAAGGATAAAAACCAAGCAGCAAAGCGTATCACACAACGAACACAACGGCAGAAGAAAAGAGCCGACCCATGCGATGTCCAGTGAAACCTGGCCGTTTGGGACCGCTGGAAAAAGGAGGAAAAGAGGAGAGGAGGGATCGCAGGCAAACGCACTCGTGGAACAACCTGCCTGGAGGGAGCTTTGCAAGGACGGTTCTTGTCGCCGTCGCCATCGCCGGAAGGCCTAAACCCAGTGTCCGCCGTGACCGTCAGCCTCCGAGAGACTGAGCACCCGGCGCCGTCCTTTCCTCCCCGGTTTGACTAGAGGGAAACACAGCAACAAGATCACGTGAAGCCTTGGGTGACGATGGAGGGGTCGAGGACGGGGAACAGGAGGAAAGGAGACAGGAAGGAGAACATGGTTAAGAGTCACAACAGAACAACCACCACGGCCGGCCGAGATGGACGAGGGAGCCTTCCGCACCGTGCCAAATTTATAGAGCTGGGATCCCACTTTAACCGCCATGGTTCCAGCGTCCTAAGCAATGCTGGGATTGGCCATTTTTTGGGGAGGGGGATTTGGGATTTGCAGCCAGAGAGCCCTCAGGAGAGCCTTGAGGGCTGGAGAGCAAATACCATAAATATATGAAAATAAATCATGCCTCCCCAAACTATGTATCCAGGAGCGTATAGTCACATAGCTTGCGACATTTCACAGATGAAAGCCGGGATGTGTTTGGTCAAGATGGAAAAAGCTATAAATGCAGCAGTTTGCTTTTTCCTGGGCAAACTGGGAAGGGCAAAATTTGGCCTCCTTTCCCGCTGAGTTAATTAAATGCAAACTATTTTTGTACTTCGAACTCAGTTGCAGCAACTGAAGTTATCTGAAGGCGAAGGAGGGAAGAGGAAGGAGGAAAGGGAAACTTGAATATTTTAAAGAATTACAAAAATGTGAAGAGTATCATCAGTACTGTCCCTATCCAATGAGGACAGACAGAGAGTCATGCAACCATGGCTGTTAAAACTGGTATCGTAAGGCTATAAATTACACAGCGCGAAAGGAGACAGCAGGGCACACAATCCTTTCCAAGAACATAGGAAGTTATTTTCCCAAGCTCTGATATTTCCAAAGAAATATCCCCGAATTCTCGTTGCCTTGACCAGAGCAGAAAGGCAACGGCGGCTAAGCGTCCGAAGAAAGGCAAGGAAAACGTCCGGGAGGCGACGCTTTCTTCAATCGCCGTTTTGGAGCGACCCACTTAAAAACAAAGCAAGTGCAATCTTTTACAGATTTTCTGGCGGGTGAGCAATCTTGCCTCCCGCTTAAAGGGCCGTAAATCGCCTTGGCACCCTCCATCTCCCAAGAGCGAGGGATAAATTAAAAAGCGGGGATAAATCTACCCCACGGAGACAGGGAGCCTGAAATACTGGACTTGGATGAGAGTCAAAGCTGAGTGCAGCATCTTTTCATTTTCTTTATATTAAAAAATTATCAAAGGGAAAGCCATTTTTTAAAAAGTGGAGACGGAGGAGAGACGGAGAGGAAAAACCCACAGAAACCAGCAGAAAGGAACGCGCTGGTGGTTCTCTTCCAGAGCGGACCACTTCACGCAACAAATAACAACCCTTTGCGGCATTTTGCAATGAAGGAAAAAGAGACGGGAAAGTGTCAATGGGGCTTGCCTTTGTCCTCCTCCGAGGCTGAGAGAGTGTGACTTGCCCAAAGGTCACTCAGTGGGTTCCTATGGCTGAGCGGGGGGTTCGAACTCTGGCCCCCAACATTCAAATCACTACACAACGGTGGTTATAACCTGTTTTAATGTTTTTAACATTTAAATCTAGTTTAAATCCTATTTTTCGGTGGGATTTCACTAGTGCGATAAACTCGTATTATGTCCTATTTGGATACGGAGTATGTTCTCGGATCTCCCTCTAAGCACTGCTTCCCATCCCTCGTAATGCTGAATTTTTTAACAAATGTGCCAGAACAGCAGCCACATGGGACATGTGTTCCTCTTTGTTGGCGAAGGGGTGGTTGGGATCTGTAGTCCAATACATCGGGAGGCTTGCTCGCTTCTCACCCTTGAATTAATCTCTAAAGGACCCTGCAAGGAGAAATGAAACTCTTTCTGCTCAACTATGTACTTTGGGGGCCGTGTCTCCATTAAAATGAAATAAGAAATAAAGCACAGACGGCTGTCGGGTTACGGGATTTGTAGGACAACACCCCAGGACTGGGAAAGGGTGCTTCGGTGGAAGAACCAAGTTGCATTCAACTTTCGTTTCATGACTATATGCTCTGCCTAAGTTACTTTGGACTTTGCTTCTTTGGGACTCAATCAAGTAAGCTGGACTCTGCAAGACCTGAGCAGGGCTGATGCAAAGAATGCTAGTTTCCCATTCATAGCATTACCAGAAGTCAAAGTCAACTTGATGGCAAAAGCGGTTCAAGGGAACGGACTTTGATCCTTAAGAGAGGACTCATAAAAGTCCCCTTCGACCGTTGTCCGCAGATGTTTGAGGGACTTTCCTTGCTTCCCGGACCAGAAATGAAAAGGACGAAAGAAAGAGTTCCTCTTTTCATGTTTCTAGCCCCTCTTGTCTGCGTTCCAGAGTGATCCGTGCAAAATGACAACACTATAAAATATAAAGATATATAAATATGGAGATTACAGTAAAGGCTTTTAAAAAGTATTTATTCTTGCCGTTCTCTCAATGCAGGAACTGCTCAGTCCTCTGTGTGTATATGAGCCTTAAAGTCACCTGTATGGCAACCTCACAAATTTCACAATTTTCTTAGTGGTAGTTTTGCAGTTTCTTCCTCTGAAATAGTGCCTACTATTTAGATGCTGGTCTCCCATCCAAGGACTAACTAGGGCTGATCCTCCTTAGCTTCCAAGATCAGAAGGGATCCGGCGTCTTTATGATTTCTTAGGCCCTGGAAATGAGGTGGCTTACGTGAAATAAAACAAAACAAACTTTTTAAAAAACCCTAATTATTATGACACTAACAAAAAAAATTTCTTTCCAAAAAAGCAATTAAAGAGTCCATCCTATTGAAAGCACCACTCATTTAAACAGCTTAAAGGCATTTAAAATGCAGCAATGAGAATAAAAGTCCAGCATCCGCGCCTCCTCCATTAAAAGGCTGTTTCTGCAAAAGAGCCAAAAACTCATTGCCTTTTGGGCAGGCTCATATGGGGAGAGATGGTCTTTCCTATCTAAAGACGATTACGACTACTGGTAGGAACCAACTAATGAATAAACAAACAAACAAATAAATATAATAATAACTGTGGAATAGACCGACTTGATGCTGTGCTAGGAAGCCTGCAAGCTGATTTGCTAAAAGCCTCGGATAATAATCCGTTGCGGCATTGACTCCGTTTGCAAAGCCAATTTGTCATCGTAGAGATTGCAAAGGACCAATTGGACGTCCAGTTTGCAAACTCCCTGCCTCCAGAAACACCCTTTTCGATTTCTCAATCCTGCGCCTGCATCTAAATTTTTAAAAAATAAAAATAAAATAATTGGAATAAACTTGCTGGCTGTCTCCCAAGACTGGGAGCTTTGACACACAGCTGCCTGTAATTTCTCTTGGCGACACATTGATGGAAATAGATTTCTTTCAAAAGCAACAGATGTCTTCACTCCTCTTGTTTTCTTTCTCTTTCTCGTCTTCTTGCCGGCTTTAATCGACTGAATTGCTGGGACACGTTTGTGCTATTCTTGCTGGACTGCATCAGTTCAGCATCCAATTGTGGAACGGTCCAGCAAAAGTAACTTTTCCATGAAGCCAAGAGCGATGGGCAAAACGCAGTCCCAAGACCAACTTTGTGGTGCTTGACATGCCCAGATCCTCTCTTTTCTAGCTGAAAAAGGGGAGAAGTCCCTCTCCTGGAAGCTATTTTTAAATAAATCCATTTATTTTCTTGAGTCTCTCTCAATATGGAAGCTCACAACATGAGTTAAAGCAAAGTAAAGTTAAAACAATGGACAATCCGAGCTTTTGCAAAAACTTTTTGTATTATCCGTTGTTTTAATTTTAAAACATTTTAACCGTTTTAAATGGCTGAAAGAACGCATCAGGGAGGTAACGCTCAAAATCCTGGGTAAAAGGGAAAGGTCTTTGCTCGCTGTTGGTAAGAAACCAGAGGAAACCGATCCAACTGAACCAGCCCATGGGAGCCGAGTTCGAGTTCGAGGGCACCAACCCATGCCTATGATGCTGGTGGGACAGAAAGAAAGACCTTTAAGACCAGGTTGTGAAAGCTGGACAGTGATTAAATATTCTCTTTATAATGAAGTTCAGATAAGCGAAGGATTTTGATACCTGATGGGCTCTGGACCACGGAAGGAGTCGAGACAGAACTGGCCGCGGCCGAATCGCAGCGTCCGGTGCTTCCGCTGGAGGAAGGCGACGGCGACGAAAGCGGCGAGGGGTTGTGTTGGTTGATGCACTGGGCGACGGCAAAACCTGCAAGAAAGGAAGGCATTTTTATTTTTAAAAAATAGGAAAGGAGATGGAATCAAACAAAAAAAGGTCTCTGGGCAGGAAGGAAAATCTTTCACGTTTGCAGCGCAGCATTCGGATGGACATTTTCTCTTCTTTAGTTCCTGCATGGAAGGAGAACCAGGTTCGAAAGCCTTCTCCCGGTTGCGTTTGGCTTAATTATGCATATAATTATGAAAGTTTTGCACATTTTTTGATGACATTTTCCTGGAGGGGGGGGGGAAATCATTTACAAAAAGGTCTTTGTTTTCTGTGCCCAAGCTCAAGTTTGGCTTAGATCTCGTGCAGTAAAAACAGAGTATGAGATATATTACATTCTACACACAAAATGCAGATTTTAAATACCAAACCAAAGGGTGGATTTGTTTTGGTAAACTATTTTATTCTCACCCAAAAAATAAAAATCTCTTAGTTGACCTGCTTTCTTGATAAAGTGACTTGATAAAGCAATACGTCCGTCCTTGTTGAGGATAAGAATACCTGGAAGAATTTCTTACATTCCTACTACAGAGAGAAGTCCAATGATTTAGTATGGAGAGGTCAAAGTCACGGTGAGCCCACTGTAATGTAATATGGGAAAAGGAAGGAAGGAAGGAAGGGGCGTTATTTTCACACATTGTCCTTCATTTCCGGACACGGTTCCTACATGGTTCTACCCTACAAGGTAGAATAGCCTTGTTACTGAAGCTGAGGATGCTTTGCTTGGAGGCTGCGATGGTAACTACTTGGTCCGAGACCATTCGGTGATTTTATGGAAGGCAGGCTTAGAACGAAGGGCTTTCCAGTCCTCTCCCTTTGGATACTTCCGAGGAACGGCTTTGCTGAGAGAGGCATGCAGATGGCATGACCGGAAAGTGGCAGAGAATGGTGGAGCTTGTCGTTGGTAAAAACTCAGCGGCTCCTTCCCTACTCACTCTTATGGCCTTTTTTCTCCTGAGTTGTGCTGTGATGGGTTCGAGGGATTCTGTGACTTCGGTGGATTTCGTCCAGGGCTGTAAGTGATTAAAACAGGGGCTGGGCTCTGCTATTCCTGCTGAGCAATGACCAAATGCTAAAGTGAAGCACCAACACGTTCACGGGAATTTGGGAACATGACTTAATGCACGCGCAGATGATCTGAACTCCTCTCCTTCCACCCAATGCAACCCATGCGCCTCCAAACCTAAGAAAGGGATGCGTTTCTGAGGAAAGGCATGCTTGCGAGACCGGACGGTTCACTCTCTCGCACACAAGGCCTCTCTCTTTTTGTGCCCTTGCGCCCTTCCCTTGTTCTCATTGCTCGGAAAGCGTGCAGCTGTGCCTCTCCCAGTTGACCCTTGGGACTGGGAGGGGAGGTGGAACTGGAATTATACTGGGGGATGCAAGAAGTCAGGGAGGTCTACCGGACTGAGCTCTCCCTTTTGCTCCATCTCTGATGATCCATTTGGAAGAAACAGACCCTCCTGACTCTGGGCTCTCATACCATTTGTGCAAGGGCCACGCTTGGAATAAGGAAACAGGACACGTTTTTCGCTGATCTGACCTCAACAACATGGCTACAAAGCTATCCATGGCTCTTTGCTCAATGCGTGGAAGGAAACCAAGAAGGCAGATATACTCAGTCAGGGGAAAAATAGCCTTTTTGGGTGCTGGGGAGTAGGGCTAGCATCCAAGTTGCTTTGGATTAGGCTGTTTTTATCTCTGTTTTCGTTGTTAGTAGTGTTTTGTTTTAATTTTTTGTACTCAATGTTTTAACCTTGTATTATGTATATATATATATATGTTGTGACCTGCCTTGAATCCCACTGTGGGAGAAAGGCGGGATGTAAATTTTGGAAATAAATAAATGAAAATAAGTTTCCCGGTGGCCCACCTGCTTGCTTAACCTAGCAAGACCCAGCCTGAAACCAGCCAGAGATAGTCCTGTGTCTTTCCTATCTTGGGAAGGGAGTCCAAGCACAGCGGCAGAACCTCAGCTCGCACCAAGTTATTTGACAACCGGCATGAATTCAGGGCTGGGTTGGTGAGAGGATGCGTTTTAGCCCCGATAAAGAATTTGTGCACTTTCCCAACACCTGATAAAAGGGGTTTGTTGCTCATCGTCCTCAAGCCAACTTCAGCTTCAACTTGAACGAGAGACCTCCAAGTAACCGCTTTGTCCAGGTCTCCCGAATTCAAGGAATCGGCTGTGGCTTCCCCGACCGAGTCGCTCCATTTGTAATGCAGTCCTCCTCTTTTCCTGCTTCCTTCCTGCTAAGCATTATTGACTTTTTCAATGAGTCATTTCACAATTACACAGAGAGATATTGGATAAATCCTGACTTTGGTATGTCTCAGATTTGTGAGTCACACATTCGTGCTTCTGGCAACTCTGAAAAGAACTGATAGAGGTTGGAAGCATAAGCTTTCCTAAACTTGAGCCTTAACTTCTTTAGATCCTGTTCCGCCAAGAAGAAAGAAAGTAAGCTATCTGGTTGAATGAGGCTATGAGAAAGATTGATGCGTATGCTGGGATTTAATGAAAAAAAGGAAGCAAAGGTGGCAGTACCGGGTGCAAGACCTTCTCTACTTTCACTACAAATACAACCCCGTGTTCCTAGCCTCTTATGGCTGCGATCTATGCCTAAAAGTATGTGGGCAAGTTTAGATGTCAACTCAAAATGAGAGGGGTTTAGGTACGTTTTGCAGATCAAATGCACGTCTACGTCGAGAATAAAACTGCAGAGTGGATGCACAGAAAATTCACTTCTGTTTGGAGAATAACATTCCCAAGACGGAGCAGCTTTGCAGAGGTTATACCAAGGCTGGGCTAAGCGAAATGGTTGTGCGTCTTGTGTGTCCCCTCAAGGTTGTTTGTGTGGCCCTTGATGCCTCCACGCTCCGTGGATGGTGCCTTCTCTAATGGGTAAAACTGGAGGGGAAATTCACTTTTGAAACAGCCTGGCAACACCCCCAGCCCTGCACAACTTAACATTTTGAAAAAAGAAAATGAAAAACTAGCATTAGTGTACTTATTTGATATTTTTGGAGGATCCCGGGAGAAGATAACTGGCCTCTGGACCTGGCAGAGATGCTGGTTAACACCGATAAAATTCACAATTGTGCAGTGCAAAATTTGACTGAGGAATAAAATACGTATATATATACACAGAGTTCTGGGCTACAACTATGGCTGTTCTGGAAGACCTGGGATAGCCAAAAATGGTTCCTCTGGTCATGACAGCCAAACCTTATGGAAGAAGCCAAGCCAAGCAGGATGCCTTTTCCCCTTTATTGCATCTTTAATCTGCCTGTCTAAATCACCACTTCCTCCGCCGTTTATAGTTACTCACTGGGAATACTCAAGGGATTCCCCCTTCTCCTTTGGGAACTGCGATGCCAACAACTTCCCAGAAACAAGGCAGGATCATTCCCTCCGTTTCCACCGTTCTGCTGATTTTCATCGAAAACGTTCCAAGAAATTGTGCAATGGGGCTCCGTCACGGTTAAGAGGAAAAAGCAAGAGCAAAGGAGGCTGCTGGTCTACAATAGCTTTGAAACGCATGGAGCAGAGTGAAAAAAGCAGCACATTCCTAACTCTTAAGAAATCCAAAGCAAGAGCTATCCAGACCCACGGAAGCTGCAAACTATAAGGAGTCCTGCTAAAACTGTGGAACTCACTGACACAAGGTCAGTAGTAATGGGCTGTTAACTCGGAAGACTTTCAAAATGAGAGAGGTTTAGATAAGTGGCTTGAATGTTAGACTAGGGCTCTGACAGACCAGGGTTCAAATCCCCGCTCATCCATGGAAACCCGCAGGAAGACCTTGCGTAAGTCACATAGCCTCAGAGTAAAGCAATGGAAACCTCCTTTAAAGAAACCCTGCCTGTTCTTTAGGGTCAGCATGGTGTAGTTGGATTAGGACTCCACAGACCTGGGTTCAAATCCCTGCCCAGACTTGAGTATGCACCGGGCGACCTTGGACGAGTCTCACTCTCTCAGCCTCAGAAGGCAGTGATGGAAAACCTCCTCCATTGAAAACTTTAGGAGAGGGTCACCATTTGACTTTGAAGGCACCTAAGAACAACAAGGGCCACCAAGGGCTCCTAGTTAAGCCTGCTACGTATCGTGCCCAGATACCAAAGACTGGGACTGGAAAATCTGACCCATGGAAATGAAACAGGGAAAGAGCGTTTGTCAAGATGACCCCAAGGAGCCCCATTAACCATATGTGCCACAGTGAGACCATTGGGAAAATATGCACATACATGTATCCGTTCCCACCTGCTGCTTCTCAGGATGGCACTTTCCTGCAATTATAATTTTCATTCTTTACTCTATTATCCTGCCTTTTCACGGGTCAGCTCTGCCAGGGAGAGGGGAGCGGTCCAATGCATAAAAATACGGATAAAAATTCAGATGGAGTATCATGATATCCCAAAGGCAACAGCAACATCGTTTGTAGTTGTTTGTAGTCGCTCTGCCCACGCGATGCAATCTTTAGACACCTGCTCTGAGTCAAACAACCTACGCAGGTGGAGGGGAAGAAGTGTGTAACAACAACATGCAAATCCCTCCTACCAACACTCAACACCCAGAACACCTTTGCCCGAAGCAAGATTTTGGACTCGCCTCTGTCAAAATATCCCTTTACGCTATGCATCACCCAGCAATACTCGGAGCCATACCAAGCCATACCTAAATTTGCAAAGAACTGTGTGAACGATACAGCTCTTGCAGACCTTAACAGTGGTCAGTTTGTGCGAAAAGCAATAAAAACGGGCTTCCCGAATGTCAGTTTCCTGGGTTCAAAGCTCTTTCTGAGAAGATTCCTTTTATTATTATACAATAATATACCTCATAGTATTTCAAACAGAGGCAGGCAATTCTAAAAAAAGGGCAAGTGCAATTTTTGCACAATCCCTCGGTGGGTCACGACCACCTGGTTTCCAATCAACTGGTTTCGGCCAATTTCTTCCTGCTTTTTGTCAAGGTTGTGTTTTTTTTTTCTCTAGCACTCCTGACACATATATGAGACATTTGGGGATCAAAAAATGTACTTTGCCCACCTCTCTTTCGAAGATAACACAAGAGCCTTTGGTTGGTTTTTGCTACAACTGACTCACCCGTCTCTGGAAGTGACTCAGAGGGTTCTGGAAAGGTTGACAACGGGTGAATGGAGGAACCGACGGATGACTAGGCTTCTGAGTAGTGGATCAGGTCTCTGCTAAGGGACACTTAAGGCATAGTTTGTGCACATTTGTTTGTGTGTTTGTGTGTCAAACTGCTCGGAAGGCTTACCAAACCCTTGGAGGGAAATCAAACAAAGAAGAGGCTGGGTTCGGTGGCGCCTGGTGGTCTCCGAAAGCCTCCAACTAAACCATCCCAGATTCGGATGCATTCTGTACAAACTCACATTTCATAGTGAAATAGACGCATTTGGATCTGGATCTGGTTTGGGAACCCAGAACCCATGGGAAATGGGAATCGACAAGGAACTTTATAAGACCGCACGATGGGGAAAAGATTGTATTAAAACCAGATTGCCACTGAACATTTCCTTATTGCCCTATACTTGCTCATTCCAGAAATGATACCCTTTCTCAAGTGATTTATAAGAAAAAGCAGACCTTTAGCAAGCATTACACAGCTGTTTTATTGGGAGAAGGAAGAAGAGGAAGAAAAGCAGAAGCTGGTATATATCAGTTGGGCCGGGCTGACAAAGGGATATCGTTTTTTCTGCTTGGGCATGAAAATAAAAGCTTTTGAGTTGCGTATCAGATCAGACGGGAAAGCAGATAGCTCTTCTTCTCAAGAGGAAGTAACACAGGCTATATATATATGTGTCTCTGTGTGTGTTTGATGACTCCACACGTGACACTGCAATCGGCAGAGCAGGGGATTTCCAAACCCTACTTCCATGCAAGCACCCAAAGATGATGATAAGCTTTCTTGAAACGGTCCCATTCAAAACAGCAGGTGTATCTGAAAGCAGCAATAAGAACACTGGAGCATCGCTATCTTCAGTTTCCAAGGCCTGGTGTAAGAGTTGACCCCTTGAGGTCCAGAACTGGGAAGAGGCCTCTGTTCTGTTTGGGTACCGTGCAGTACCTGGAAAAGAAGCCTTTGGACTTGCCACAGTCTGGAACCTTTTCCATTTCGTCCTTCAGGAACAAGTAGTCGATCTGTTCCAGCAGAACCTGGGAAGGCAGCGTAGGTTGAAATATGCCAATGGGTGGAATACAGTCGGCCCTGTATTCCATGGGCTTGCCATAGGGCTATCCACAAATTGAAGCATCCGTGGATAACTCCCCAATGACAGTGCATGCATGGGGCATGCCATCATTACAAAGAATGGGACTTGAGGTCCTGCAGGGAATCTGGAATGGAGCCCCCATGGATACGAAGGGTTGACCATGCTTGAAAACTTTATGGCGGAACATAAATGAATGATGGTAAGTACCCAGGTATCTGTGGTGAAGTTCCTCCAGGTGGGATAATGGGAGTATAATTTTGGAGGCCAAGATGGTGAAGGACCTGGGGTTGGCAGTCACATAGTTGGCAGAATGGACATCCGAAGGGAAGAGTCAAAAACGTGAATCCGAGGAGGAGGAAGACGTCTTCAAAGACGAGGGCTGGTTTTTCTGTTCTTTGAAAGATTTCCGCGAGGAAGAGCAGAAGGACTTAGAAGCTGACTTGGAGCATGAGACAGAAGCAGAAGATGTCTGTTGACGCCAGGAAGGAAAGAAGGAACGGCGTTGTCGTCTCTGGGAAGTGATCTCCATCTTTTCCCTTGTCAACCACGCTTTGCAGGGATGGCCTAACCTAATGTCTCATCAGTCTTAACGTTAAACAGGTTTTCACCGTCAAAAGGGAGATCTTCAGTCCTGCGACGAGTGTCGCTGGACAAGTCTGTGGAGCGCAGCCAAGCGTGACGGCGAAGGGCTACCCCACCAGCCATGACCGCCGAGGCACAAACCACGGTGTGGCGAGCCGAGTGGATCTGTTGCGTGGACAAAGCTTGGGCCTCTTGGTAGAGAGACAAGGCTTCATCCTTCTGGTCTTCTGGGAGACTCGGGATAAAGGCCTTCATCTTCTCCCACAAAACCTTTTGGTAAGCAGACATACAAGCTTGCATGTTGCCTACTTTCACGGCAAGAGAGGCAGATGAATAAAAGCGCTGGCCAAGCGTGTCAAGGCGCCGGTCTTCTTCGTCCGCAGGAGCAGAGTGTAGTTTTCCTGAAGAACCAGACTGAGGAGTTTCCACCACTTTCGAGTTTGGAACAGGGTGAGCGAATAAACACGGAGCGCTCTCCGGCTGCATCCTGTATAGACTTTCCAGGCATTTAGAAGCTGGGCGAAAAGAAGCCGGCTTGAGCCATGCCCGTTTCATGACTTTATTAAGCCTAGGCAGGAGGGGCACCAGCGCTGGGCGCGATGTCTCAGCGTCGACCATTTGGAAAACCGGATCCGCAACTGAGGCAGGAGAAGCCTTGACTTGTATGTCGAGTGCTTTAGACATTTGAAGTACCACATCTGAAAACAGTTTCACATCCTCAAGGGGAGAGGAAGGTTCGATGTCTTCTCCCGCATCCTCAGGTGATGATGTCTGGGGAGAAGGAGAGCCTGTTGTAGTAAAGGGTGAGATAGAAGCAGACACAGATATGGCAGGAAGAACCCCAAGTGAACCAGGGGCTGATGTAGTTGGTGCCGATGTAGAGTTGGTAAGACAGCGTGGAAGAATACTAGGAACTGGAGCCGAGGCAGCCGAAGTAATAACAGTCGACGTCTGAGGAACCGCAGAGGCCACCGAAGAATCAGGCAGCTTTGACAGAGTAGCCGTTGTCCTCGGTGGAGGGGATGGAGGGCCACGTGAAGGCAAAGCTTGATCGCGGCAGTATGGAGGCGGCGATGGAGAACGGGACCGAGGAGAACGTGAGACTGGAGAGCAACTTCGATGCCTGTAAGGCGAATGGCGATGCCCATCTCTAGAAGATGGAGAGGAAGACCTATAGGAGCCAGATGGTTCTCTCCGATGATCCTTACACCTGAACCGAGGGCCGGAGGGAACCGATGTGAAGGGAGAGTCCTTTCGGTAGCGATCATCGCGATGGGGTGATCTTGAGGGACTGCGTGAACGCTCTCGGTCAGAGGGAGATAACTCTTTCCTAGGTGGCTGTGACAGTTGTGGTTTGATGGTGGCTGTGGCCTTTTGGACCAAGTCGGTAGATGAGGCTTTCATGATCGATGTCGCAGCTGCTGATACCGAAGATGTACGAAGCAGTGGTGGAGTTACCCCAGAAGCAGGAGCCGTCGAGACCACCGTTGTTACAACAGAAGTAGTAGGTGGAAGCACGGAATCATGGCCAGATAGTTTCTTCTTAAGCATAAGCTTAAGCGGAAGCACCGTTTCCTTGCCCGGCAGCGACGTCTGGCCAACTGGAGATGCTGGTGCTTTCTGCCTGGACTCAGAATGGTGTTTGTCAGCGTGTTTCCCCCGAGATGGTTCTGATGTTAGAGCTGAAACCAAAGGAGCCGCTGTACTTGATACCGAAGGCTCAGATGGCACCCAAGATATTACGGAGGAGGGTGTTGCTGCTGAGGTTTCCATTGGGACTGGCTCCAGCGTCTTCGGTTTTACCACGGCTGAGGTGTCCTTCGAGACTGGTTCCGGCGTTTTCGGTTTCGCAACAGCCATGGAGGAAGAAAACACAGTTTCATTCTGAATGGACAGATCCAAAACTTGAGAGAGTCGCTCCCTAAGTTGTTTTGCTCGGTTTTTCAGGGTTTGTGGGGTGAATCTCTGGCACGTGCGGCACCGCTCTACATCATGCTCCTCCCCCAAACAAAAAAGGCAAAGGGGGTGCTTATCCGAACAAGGAATTTTCCTGCCACATTTTTGACAAAACTTAAAAAAGGGAGTAAAAGCCATAGAGTAGAAGGCAACTATCGAACAGGAGAGAAAACGGGGGAATTGGGGAGAGATGCCAAAAATGTGAAGAAAAGCGAAAGGTTTACTCAACGCAGCACCGGAGAAAAAAGGGCACTTGCTCTGGTGGCGGACGTTTTTCAGGCTTGGTCACGCGGAAGTAGATAGAAGTAGACGGAAGGGGTGGGAGCTCCTGCCAAAATCTGGATCTTTCCGACTGGGATCGCTGCAAAGGCACGAACCCAGCTCCGTGAGTCACTACAAAGGCTACAAAAGAGATTGGGTTTGTAGTCCAACCCAAAGCGAAAGCACCAGGATGGGGGAAGCCTGCTCCAGATCCTTTTTACAAGTTCGGTTATAACATCTGTACCACCACAAAGGAACATTTTGAGAAATGACAATCGTATGGAAAAACTTTCAAGCTTTGTTGCAAGCCTGTCGCCTTTAATGGCAGGGAGGAGAAATCTATGAAAAAAGACTCTGTGTGTGTGTGTTGTGTACGGATCGGCAACAGGAAACATCACCCGAGCTTGCCAGAAAATACCACACTTTTAAATAAAACCACAGGGTTTTTTTTCCTGAAGAAGTCAAATAAACACACAGCTTAGGAAGACCTTAGGGGCATATAAAGCTTTCCCCATCCATTAGTTCACAGCGAAAACAGAAAATTTGGGTCGATTGAGAAAACTTTTCAAAAAAAGGAAAAATCACCATATAAGCCAAGAGAACAGATGGAACAAATTTGCTGATAAGCAAACTGGCCAAAATGGGGAGAAAAGGGTTTCTGAAATAAAGGAAGAGATGATGAGGAATACAGATGCTCATAAAATGCATATGTGAGAGTATGATAATCCCACAAGATCTGGCTTTGCCTTTAGCAGGTCCTGGGAATCTCTTTCGGATGCAGGAGGAAATAATAATAATATTTTATATACCAGGTGAATGCTTACACAAGTTACTAGTCCACAAAGAGTCTCCCTAGCCCTTCCTGTCCAACTACTCTATGTATTCATGTATAAGTCTAGAAATTTAGGTCAAAAAAATTGACCCCAAAAACCTGAGTTGCCTTATCCACGGGTCAATTTAAGTACCGTATCCCAACTCTTATTTAAAAGAAGGCACTATCTCCTGGTGAAAAGCAAGAGTATAATATATCTTTACTCTCTCATCCATCCAGTCTTAAGAGTAAGGACAAAGTGTTATGTTTGCAGGACTTTTGTTAAGTTCTTTGGCACTGTTTTGCTTTGCGTCATCCTTTAGATCCTTTGTTACATGCCCCTAAATTTTACCCTCTCGACTTATCCACGGGTCATAGCAAAGTCCATAATTTTGGCCCCAAAACGTGCCCTCGACTTATACATGAAGTCGACTCGTAGTTGAGTACGTCAAGTCAGATACTTCTGGCACATGATGGGTTCCTGAACGGAAACCACCTCCCTCCCTTCTCATTTGCAAAGGCATCTACTCACCTGGAGAAACTTCATAACTTGCTATGGGCAAACAACTGTTTGCACAACTGGGGGAAAGAAACCCGGTGGAAAGCCAGCTGTGGTTAGAAGTACTTTCACGCTCATTTTGCCTTGCGCTACTGTCAGGGCTATACATGCGTGTGTAAGTCCGTTGCAAACCCCTTGCAAGAAAATGTGGCACAAAATTCAGCTTCTGGAGAACTCTCGTTTCAGTAAGGAGGAAAAATGCAAGCCCCTCTCAACACCTCTACGGCTAGAGGATAAGTTTTCAATAGCTTTTTAATTGCATCATATTATTATATTCAATTATTTTTATTATTAAAATCTCTGTTCTTATACTATACATTAATACACATATTTCACCTCAAATCCATGCCAAACATTTACACATTTACAAAAGCTCTAAAGGGAATGGTTGACTTTTGCCTTAACTCCTAGGAACCTCCTTCACCAGACACTGAAAAAGGAAAAGACTAAACATTGATCTTAAAAACTCTGGAAATGAAATCATGCCGCTTCTGGGCACGAGGGCCCGAACTGGTGCAACTGTCCATCCTCGTTCTGTGTCAAAAATAATAATTTATTTTGCTTAATTGTGGTCCTCCATTTGTGTACATGTGTATGTGTGTGTGTGTGTGTGTGTGTGTGTGTGAGGGAGAGAGAAAAATCAAATTCAGGTCAAATGGAGGAGACCTGTCTGTGCCCTTTGTGCCAATCCCTGCCATTCCTCTTCAACGTCCTCTTTTGCTGCTAACATTGCAACAGAAGTGCTCTTGCAAGCCTTAAGGACTAGTAGCTTTAACTGTTTAACCAAATACAACAGCAACAAAAGAAAGTAGGTGAAGGCAGTGAAGTTCTTTGGAAACAGAATATTGCATTTAGGATTAATTTCTTCCTATGTGTGGCAGGACTGAAAAAGTGCACACCGCCCGGGCTTGGCCATTTATCCTCTAGTGAACCTCTATAAAACAGTGACTGTCCCAAGTGATTCATCTTTCGCTGAATACTCTTTAAGCAAGCTGAAATTAGCATTTCCCAAGTTAGTAATATTTGCATATCGCTTACTGGGATTTATGACTGACTCAGGTTTTGCAAGAAGAGTGACTTGTGATCTTATTCTTACTAAGTCACCGTTAGACTTGAGCAATGTGATTTTTGCGTTGCTTTGTTTAATTGTCTTGCGTGAACTAAAAAAAAGTAAAAGCAAGGGTCACGGGCGTTTGAATGCCGTTGAGCAAAGATGGGCGAAGTTTGGGCCCTGACTCACTGAAACTGCCCCAACGTGCCCAAAGGACAAAGCAGAACCGGCAAAGAAAAATTTCCGTCCTGCTGGGGTTCGGAAAATGAGCTACGAACCCAGGTTAAAAGCTCATTTGAGCCACAAAGTGGCTTGAAATAAAACTTTGCTAACTTTGAAATTATGGTACTGGCCCACCTTTCGGGGCTGGTGCAATCTTTGCTTAAATGGTGCAATGGATCAGGGTTTCCTGAGAGACCGCTAAGGGTTCAGCAAGCAAGACACCATGATTTAAAAATAAGCAAGCTTTATGACCACAATGATCACTTTTGAAATTATACTATTGGCCCACCTTCCAGGGTTGGAGTAAGATTTACTTGAATTTTGTATAAGAAACCTGATGGATCAGGATTCCCTGAGAAGCCACTAAAGGTTCTGCATGATTTAAAAATAAATAAGCTTTATGACCATATGGATAACTTTGAACTTATACCACTGGCCCACCTCTCAGGGTTGGAGTAAGCTTTACTTAAACTGTGTATGAGAAACACTATGGGTCAGGGTTCCCCGAGAAGCCACGAAGGGTTCTGCATGACTTTAAAAATTAATAAATGAACATTTTTTGAGCTGCAGATGTAATCGCTTTCACACAGAGGTTCCATGATACCTATAATTTTTATACAGGGGTTCCCTGAGACATTTGACATTTATTCCAAAGGTTCCTCCAAGGTAAAAAGTGTGAGAAAGGCTGCTATAGACACTTAAGAGAAAGGCAACCGAACAGCTAGGGGCCCCTTCCAATTCTCTTTTATTCCAGCATCCAAAATAAACCCATTTCCCATACCTTGTAAAGGTGAAAGTAAAGGCTTAATATCATTTATAATCTGCCCCGGAGAAGCAGCACCTTCAAAGCCGTTTTCTTTGAAAGCATGCAACCTTTTAAAAAAGAAAAAAGCTTGCTGAATGACTCTTTTCACCGTTTTAGTCTTAACTTATATATTTACAGATATGTCTAGTCTTCAAGACAACAGGAGTGGAATATCAATCCAGATAAGAAATGAATAATTCGACTAAATGTGTGTCTGTTCCCACAAGCTGTTTTTCTGTCGAAGAAGGCACCTGAAGCGCCTTGAGTTTTGAGCTTCAGGGAAGCGTGTTTTTCTTCAATGTCAGGAATGCACAAATGATGGTTACAAGCGAGGCTCGCTTCTCTTGTCTCCCATGGATGTGAAGGTCTAAGGTCAGACCACAATCCAAGCAGAGATTCCCGGCAGGGTATAAACTACACATCTGCCCAACTTACAGGAATGGGAATAATGAAAAGAACAAGGTACCCGTAAGAGGCAACAACTGGGAAGGCGACTAAGCCTTGGCGGCAGGAAGTTCAAACCTCAAACAAACCATCTGTGCATTTTCAAAGTTTTCAAACAATACGAGGAGGAAACGGCTTTCGTTTGCAACAAGTTCTGTTATCGCCAGCCGCAGATGAAAGGAAGGACGGTACCTGGATTAACCGAACATGACAAGGACCGTGAGCGAGCCAGCTTTCGGAAGAGCGCTTCCGAGACGAGATTACTCACATCTCGCTTCCGCAAAGAGCTTCCAGGCCAAAACAATGTGGTTGCCAAGTCACCTTTTCTTCGAAAGGTAGCAAAATTTTCTGCAAAAGGGCCAGGTGTCATACGGCACATGAGACTTTGGGTATATGGCTTTTGTATCACCAGTGTGCCGGTCCATGAGATCTCTGCCTGCTTCCCAAACAAATTCTAACATGAACAACAAGATTCTCAAGGAAGCAATTCTAGATTGCATCAATAGGAGCACAGTTTCCAGACAGAGAGAAGTCACAGTTCCACTCCATAGTCCCCATATTGGTCAGATATGGGCACCACAGCTCAAGAAGGGTATGGATAAGCTGGAACATCTCCAAAGAAGAATGGCCAAGATGATAAAAAGATCTGGAAGCCACCAAGCAGGTCTCTTCCAACTCTACGATTCTAAGCTCTGTGAGGAATGGCTTACTTAGGGAGTTGGGCATGTTTAGCTTTGAGAAGAGAAGGCTGAGATGTGATACGATGCATTCATCTGTAAATATGTGAAGGGACGTCATGTAGAAGATGGAGCTTTTTTTCTGCTGCTCCAGAGACTAGGATACTGAGGAATGGATTCAAGTTGCAAAGAGAAGAGATTCTACTTAAGCACAGAAATAACTTCTTGACCGTAAGAGTGGAACAGACTGCCACAGAGGGTCATGGAAACGAATAAATAGAGGTTGGATGGGCATCTTCAGGAGTGTGGATTCCTGGATGGCAGGGTCCCTTCAATCTCTATGATCCTAAGTGCCATAGCCAGGAGCCACGCACTGTCACAGTACTACCGCTGCAAATCTTGGTGGCTTCTGGCCGTTTCGTCAAGCTACCCCTTTGGGCCACACTGTAAAACCTGCTCTTGAAATCCTATGCTGCGGTTGCAAAAGGAACATCTGACCTGAAACACGGAGGCAACGTTTTCTGTTCAATAGAAGAAAGGAGAGGAGAAGTGAGAAGAAATGGACTGGATGTTCACAAGACTCTTGAATATTTCTTAAAGATCTTCTTGGGTGTGCCCCAGTGAAATAAAACAATTATTACCAATGCAAACCTTTGCATGCCTTGTCCTTGTAGCCAACAGCGAGAAGCTGCAGAATTGTCCTCCTTGCCTCTGAAACAGTGAGATATTTTTGGGTGGTCTTTTGAGTTTGTTTTGCATTGGTGAGAATGATCTGTTAAGGGGTAATGGGACTTTCTTCTGGGGCAGGGGACCTATCAATGGGGGAAATCATATCCTATGGCACGCATCCTCCAAGCCCAGTTGCAACTTGGGAAGGAGACCAAAGGAGGAGGAGGTTACTCTTCTTCTTCCACTACCCACAAGTTACTTATGAGCAATTTCTCGCACAGGAATGATTCCAGAAGTCTCATCATCTTGGGGACAAAAGACACTCTTGGATTCAGCCCCAGAATCCCTCCTTAAGTGATGCCTAACCTGCCACCCGGGGAGCTTTCAAAACTAGAAATTTAACGGCAGGCAATTAGACCTTGTAACTTTCCTCTAATTGCTTATTAAATCTCGCTCACATAAAAATGCACCGCGGTGCTGACTCTCCAAAGAAGAGTTCATTCATTAACAGGGCTGGGAATGGAGCCCAAGAGAAACGTCTCCCACTCTTTGGCTCCAGTTTGTTCAGGGGGGCGAAAAACGCACGAATGGGGCCCTCCTCCTTGAGTTATCTCAATAAAACCAACTTTTAAGACTCAAAAATGCAGCAGTGAGGTGGTGAAGATTGGGATGCATCTGCGCTGCCAAAACCAGGGTCATCTTACGAAGCCGATTTGGGATACTGAGTGTGCATGCTTGTGCATACAGTCATCTGTTGACTTATGGCAACCCTATGAATAGGGCTTTCTCAGGCAAGAGATACTCAGATACGCTTGCCATTGCCTTGCTCTGAAATCAAGTCTACAGCGCCTGGTCTTCTTTGGTGGCTCCCATCTGAGTACTAACCAGGGCTGGCTCTGCTTCGCTTCCAGGATCAGACAGGATCCGCTGTCTTCAGAGTAGCTCCACCACCCCTTTAACCCTTATTACACGTTCACCCCATTTGTATGCTGCGTTTCCTACAAAGAGTT
Organism: Urosaurus nigricauda; assembly: GCA_034509955.1. Classification (NCBI taxonomy): domain Eukaryota; kingdom Metazoa; phylum Chordata; class Lepidosauria; order Squamata; family Phrynosomatidae; genus Urosaurus; species Urosaurus nigricauda. The sequence continues at coordinate 15,002,024 of JAOEGL010000008.1, forward strand.
TAGGGTGGAGTATGTGGAGATCATTCCACTGAATCTGTGAAGGTGAGGCTGAGACATGGACATGAACATCATCTGCTGAGCTTCATGGATAGGCAGCTCTTTCTGCCGGGATCTTTCCAACCCAAGTACAAGAGTAGACCCAGCTGGTGTATCAGGACCCACCAGGGTTTAGGATGGATCCCAAACGGGTCTCCCTTACTCTCCTTGCAGTCTTTATTGCTGGTCTACTGGTGGCATCCAAATGAGGGTAGGATGCAGGAGAGTCCGGTGTTACACTAACATTGTCACTAGTTAGTGCTGAGACAAGCCCAAAGAGATACTGGGGCCAAAGGAGGATTGAGGAGGACAGAAAGATCTGTGGGACCAACACCAGTTTGCATTTAACCCAAACACAGTCCAAGAGTAGATGGTTCAGTGGACTCAGCAAAGCTGCCACTGCCTCATCTGTGCCCCTTGTAATGCCTGCAGGGTGGACTTTCAGTTGGCACAGAGAAAGCTTCCAGGACCCTCCTTGTGAGTGATGAGGTTTGTAGGTAACTTTTCCTAAAAGAACTGCTTTGGCCAGATGCAGGCCTCTTTGGCCTTATCTAGGACAGCTTTTCTTAGGACTACAGAACCAAGGCAGTGGTTGCATTTGAGGTCACTGGGCGAGGAGGACACCAAAGAAGTGCATACTCTGGAAGGCATCACCGTCCAGAGCTCCAGACGAGGGGAAAACCGTATGATTTTGTGCGGCTGTTGTTGTGTCTTAAAATAGGCTTTTAACATTGTTTTGTTCTTTTGCTAAATAATGCTTTTCCCACATTATAGTGAACATCGCTTTGGGAGCCTGGGTAGACGGCAAAGCCATTTATTGCTTCAAATAAGTAAATGTCTAATAAACCAAATAAGTAAGTAAGTAAGTAAGAGATTCCCACAGCTCCCGATGTTCTCTGCACACCAGCATTTGCAAGCGTCATGAACTAATTTGGAAGGTAAATCCCTGCTTTGGTTCTGACGTGGCTTCCAGAGACGGACAAAGCATAGGTGGCAGTTTTAGACTGAATGTGAAAAACCGTCCTCCGCAGGGCTGAAGCCCTCACTGCCTTTCGGGGGAATGCTGTTTTTTATTGCCCGCTGGTGCTGTTGACAAACTGCAAACAGCAAAATGTCTATGCGGCCAAACAAAAGGGCGGAGGAGCGTCATCTGGAGCCCGTGACAACAGACGATGGGGTCAAGAAGATAAGGCCCAGGGGACGTTTGGAAGGAAATACGACCCACCTGAAGTTCAGAGAACAGCGGAGGCAGAACCAGCCTCTTAACCTCTGCATTTTGCACAGAGGGATCCGTTACTGCTTTGCTAAGGGCTACGCAATGTGTTCACGGTTTATAATCACTGGGTAGGTATCTATGGAAGATAAAACTCTTTCAATACGCTCATCCCCATCACCTAGATATTCTTGTTAAGTTAAAAGGGAAGAAGGGTGTCACTCTCCCATCCCCACCAGAGTCAAGGGTTGACAAATCCATTAAAGCTGAATGGAGAAAGGGGAATTATTCCTTTCTCACACCAAAGAGTGGGATCCATGTGTTTATACATCTATCTATCTCCTGCTTTTCTTTTGAAATCACAAGACCAGGCAGGGCAAAGTTATCGCTCAAAGTGCCTCTCAGGGGGATTACTGTGACATTCATGACTTCCATGTAAGATTACATAATTGGGTTGCCAAGGCAAGGAGACGCTTCCTCTTTGCCATTGAAAAAGAAAAGAAAACCAACAGCTGGGCTCCGTTCTTTCCCTTAAAAAGGCACCTGCTGCTACGGAGCTGTTTGAAAGCATTTCAGTGACTGCAAGACGAACCTTTTGACAATCCCCTGCAAAGCGGTAGCTTTTAAGGGGTGCGTGTTGTATATCTAGAGTACTGAGTTCTCAATGTCTTTTCAACTTGGGAAACTCTTTCCCCCTTGCCTATAATCTCATGGAAAAGATCGCAAAAGCAGAAAGCTGCTTGAAGCCAGGGGAGACCATACTGGGGTTGCATGGACCTAATGTTTGGAGGCCATCCATGTTCTGGGGACTTCTGCACAGTGGCAAAGCACTTGCCTTGGAAACAGAAGGTCCAAGGTCCAATCCTGGCCTCTTTGGGACAAAACATACCCCCAGTTGATAGCAATGGGTCCCTGCCCACAGTCTCTATGCCAGCGGTTCTCAACCTGTGTGTCGTGACTCCTTTGGGGGGTCAAACAACCCTTTCACAGGGGTCACCTAAGACCATTGGAAAACACATATTTCCAATGGTCTTAGGAACCAAGATGAAAATAATTTCATGGTCGGGGATCACCACAACATAAGGATTGTATTAAAGGGTCACAGCATTAGGAACGTTGAGAACTGCTGCCTCTATACCTTTCCCTTCCTTCTGCATTCCTCCTCCCCATATCTTCGGTTCTCTCCCTCCCCCCTTCCCAAAATCTTTCAATAAATGCTCAACATGTTTGTTTGTTTTTCCTTTTAACTGTTCCAACTTTCTACGCATCATGTTTAGGGCTTTTTTTCCCCAAGTCGGTAATAAGCACGTTTATTTAGTCTTCCCTGCTCTGTCGAATCCTCCACCGATATCGACAGCGGCCTGCCCTCGACTTATCTTGTCCTCGAGAAAGGGAGCTGGAAGTGTCGGTGGTGTGCGTGGTCCCCTTTGAGATGTTTCTTCCTTTGTCCCCCTGCTTGCAAAAGAGATTTGCTCTCATGTAATGAATCTGCTCGGGACTTTGGCACGATTCCTTAACCACAACCTTTCCGCTTGAGGAAAACACAGGTCCTTATCACACGGAGGGACTTACGTTACGAAAACGTTGCTGAAATGTTGCAGAAGCATTGAAGGCTTTCCTTCCGTCGACGAAGCATGTGCGGGGATGCCAGGAGAAGCCATATTTGGAATAACAGGCTATTCCATTATTACAAAAATGGCTTCTCCGCGAATGATTCGTAGACGGAAGAAAAACGAGAGCTCTTCGGTGACATTTCAAAGCACTCTTAAAGATACCATCTCTGTGCTTCTGGAGCGTTTGGGCCACGATTCGAGTGTGGTAAGTCCCTCGTGTGAAAAGGTCCAAACTCTTGCTTTGCTTTTTCTTACCACAGATTTTCATGTGGGAACGGGCCTTTGGCCTCACGTTTTGCTATAGACTGGACACACATTGGCAAATGAGCTGAGCTGGCCCAGTAGGATGAAGCATTCCCAGTCTGGCAAACAGTATCCAAATCACCCTGATCTGGCATTATTATTATTATTTAAATACACTATCATGGTTTGGAAGATATAAACCAGTTTCTCAGCTGGGAAATCATGGAGCCATGATGATGGGACAAACCAAACGCCTACAGCGTAGCTGGCACTTGGGTCAAGAAGACAAAGAGGAGGTTGCTGGATCTGGTCTTGCTTGTACTGGTTTGAACTAGGCTATTACCAGGTGCCAGGGCTGTATGGGAACGATGTCAAGCACACCCACATTTTAAATTATGAGACAAGACGACGCTTTGCCGTAAGAGCTGTCTCAGAAAGGGGTGGACTCTCCCTCTTTGGAGGTTTTTAAACAGAGGTTGGATGGGCAGCTTCAGGACGCTCCACCCTCCTGGCCCTTCCAGACCTTCATTGCTTTGTGTTATTTGGCCATGCCACCCAGTGCCAGGCTAAAACCTTAGAGGCAGGGTACCCCCTTGCCCTGTGTGCGCTTAATATGTTCCTGTCCTCACCCACACACCGCACCGGTATTTTTCTGTGACGGTTCCCATGCACAAATCCTCAGTGTTTTGGTGGGGTGGCGTTTTATCCTTCTGGGTGGCCCTTGGGTTAAAGCGGACTGTTCAGTCAGCAGCAAAGAGTCTTGCATTTGTCCTAGTTCATTGTTGTGATGGTGGTATGTGTGTTTGTGTGTGCAAGGAACAGTCTCATTTAAACTGCCTTTTAAAAATTGCAACATCTGCTTTGGAACGACCTATTTGTGAAAGCAATGCGGAACCGGGTCTTCAAAGCAGAGCCAAGAATCTATGCCAAGAAACTGTGCAGCGTTATAACTGTCCATGGTTTAAAAACACAACAATGACCTGCCCACCCTCCTGCTAAAGGATATTGATTTAAATGTGCTTTTAAAAACAATTTCTATAAACATGGTAATAATAAGTTCCTCTTAAATAACAACACAGTTAAGAGCAAATAGTAAACTAAGCGTAACAGCCACACGCTGAAAGTCTAAAGCAAACCAATGGCTTCTATTGAGATGTCCAGAATTTAAAGGAAAGCTTTCTGTGCAAACCAAGATTCAGCTTATTATTTCAAATATGAATATCTGCACTCCAACAAGGAAGCACAGGCATTTCATTTCCATTTTGGAAAAGCTGACTGCTCTAATCTGCCCGGCATCCACCATACTCGCAATAGCTATTGCTACCTTCCTTTGACTTCTTAGTCATGGGCACTTTGTCTTTGTCCGCTATTCTGCTTTTGCGAGGGAGGGAAGAAATGAAGGAGAAAGGAGAAACAAGGAGAAGAAAAGAAACACATTTCCTAGTATGGGCAAATTTTTCTGTATCCCTAACAAACTAGCACAGACACTGGCATTAGAAAGATCTTATATATGGAAATAATTTTAAAGACATGCCTCCTATAGGTATACAATGCCTGGTTGCAACAACGGCACAAATATACTACTCTGTTTAGATCTAATGGCCCGTTTAAACTACTGTCGAAGCAACCCAAGAGGAAGTTTAAATGGGAAACTTGATTTAATGGGTCTGTTACACTGCTGAGCCAAACTGCCTCGGTTTAAATCCGAACCCAAAGCTGGCTAAGGCAGGAGGACAGAAAGATTTTCATGGCGTCAAGGAAACCTACAAGTTTCTTCCACACCTGCGAGCATCTTTTGAATCTTTCTGACCTCTGTTTTACCATAAGCTGTAAATCAGTTTAGACTGAAGCGGGCAACTTGGTGCCCCCAGAGATTTTTTGACCAGGGCTTCTACAATCCCTGATAACTGCCCATGTGGTTTGGGGCTTCAAAGTCTAAAGCCTCTGGAGTCTAAAGCAGCTTGAGTAAAGGCTGAGAAGTCCAAAGTTAAGTGCTGCAAACTGAGGGCACACTATCTCCTCTGTTCCTTACTTTACCCAATTCTATCTTGCCCACTTTCCTAAAGACTCACAAGGCAGCTGGCAAGCACACAAGTACTGTATATAGATCATCTACAAAGGAGATTCTCCTTCCCTCTAGAACAGACAAAACATAAGAGTCAGAAGCAACAACCGTGAAGCAGGAAAGTGAATGGGATTATGGCTTAGTAGTTCTGGCTGCAGAGGATTGTAGATTTGGTCCCTGAGGGCATCCCCCACTTGAAGAATCAGGTATCAGTGGATAGGAAGGACCTCAGAAAGCATATCTTTATAGCAGCAGAAGAGTCACATCCATTCTGGTGCCCCCCAGATCTCCTGGAATATAACTGGTTACAGTCAGGGACATCTGGAAGGCACCAGGATGGGGTAGAAGCCTGCAATAGAATATGCTGAATATATAGATGGAAAGATTAAACATAAAGAATGACTTCTTATGTACCTGTGTGTACAGTAAGTTCATAGAACACAGTGGTTCTTACACAACTAAGAGACTGAGATTAACTGAAAGGACTGAGACCGGAAGGGGCCTTCACCCATACTTGGCAATGTCACTTTCCTCGGATATTGGCTAGGAAATTGGGGAATAAGAAACCAAGCAAGGTACAGTGGCAGAAAAAAACCCATATATCCCAGTTCATCAACTCTTCCGTCTGGAATAGGGAGTTAATTTCCTATTGGACAGTCTTGTTGCTGTTGAAAGGATTATTGAACCAAACATATGAAATCTGCAAATTCCAAAGCGACGTATAAATGCCAGCAAGAGGAATTAACTCATCGGTTTCCACTGGGAGGTTCTTTTTTTCTTTTGAAGTGTTCATAACAACCCTATTTCAGCTTTTTTGCAGGGTAGGGGGGATTCTTACCTGGGACCTTGTCCACCGAAGCAAAGACAGAGCGCTGCACGGCCGGGTCGCAGCTGCCACGCCGGGTTTGGTCGTAAAAGCGGAAGGGCAGGTGCTGAGCAGCGGAAGCAGAGCCATGCCCAAAGCCCATCACTTCGTTGGCGGGTTGGACCGGAAGGTCTAGAAGAGCTGGGTTCAAGGGAAAAAACATCTTTACTCTATATTGTCCAAGGACACTGGAATGGTTGATGGTCAGAACTATGCATGACTGAAGCTGAAACCATGTAGCTTCACTGCAGAGGTGGAAATCATAAGGTCCTCCAGATGTTGTTGGACTTCAATTCCCATCATTCCTCCCCAATATCCCTGCTGGACGGAGGCTGCTGGGACGTGCAGTCCAACAACATCTGAAGGGCTGCACAATTCCCACCCTTGCTTTACCAGATTTGTGTATTATTTTTGTATGTGTAAACATTTGACTCTCTCGTTGGCAAGAGAGGTTTAAATAAAAAGGATCTTGCGACAACAATGTTCCCTCAAACCACAATTGTTGCAGCTTTCTATAGTATGAAAGCTGGACCAGATTCCATGAAAAAATTCCTTCAGAAGTTTTGGTATATAATAAATATTTCGAAACAAAACATCACCAATGATAATGATGATTTTTAAAAAATGAAAACTCATGGTGGCAGAGAGAGAAATTGGAAGAAAAACAGATCACCTCAATGGTGGATGGAAAGGAAGGTTACTTATAGTGTTGGATAGTTGGAGGTGAGTCACAAAACCAACCAAACATTTATACTGGAGCTTGTTTTGGAAGGAAATGCTAAAGTGAGGAGCATCTTTTGAAAATGGTGAAATATCAACAGCCAAAGAAAGAGGCTCGGCTGCAGCTTGACCACAAGGCAAGGCAATTCGGTCGCAGAAAGTGTGAGGGATGGATGGCAATGGCCCTCAGGTTGAAATTTTCCTGGGATGCTCTCTTGTAAAAATGCCAGTGACACAAACACAGCTGTTTAAGAGCATGGTCAGAAAGAAATTAAACTCAGTTACCGATGTCATGAATTTTTAGACTCTTTATCACATACATGACACTGCTCTCCTTTTCCCTGTTTACAGCATTTGCTCTGTTGTGCTGAAATCTTTTGACATCAGTCCATCTATCAATGATGCAAACCAAGCAGTAAAGACAGAGGTACTATCCATCAGGCATTACCTGCAATCCTTTGCATTTTCATACGCCGTGCCTGGATGCGGCCCTTGGCCAGGCGCTGCTTTGCGATGATGCAACGGATGTGGTCAGAAAAAATGAAGGTGGCTTGGAGGATCGGAAAAGGCTTGGAATGGGGGCTGGAGGCCGGCTTGTGAATGATGATATTCAGGGCTCGACTGTCATCTTCTACGCCGGTCACCTGCATATCCTGCAGGAAAAAGGAGAAAGAAAAATGATTTTGGTTGAGACTTGAAAGAGGAGAGAGAAAGGATGCATCTACACTGTAGAAATAATGCAGTTTGACACCACTTTAACTGCTATGACTCCATCCTCCAGAATCCTGGGACTGGTAGTTTGGTGAGGAACCAGCATTCTTTGTCAGAGAAGGCTAAAGAGCTTGCAAAACTACAAATCCCAGGACTCTATACAATGGAAGTACAGCACTTAAAGCAGTGTCAAACTGCATTATTTTTACAGTGTAGATGCATCCTCAGTTGCTTACTGCTTAATGAGACATTCTATTATGTACCATTTCTATTATTCCTTACTGTTGAGTTTTGCTCCTTTTGAGCAAGGTTTCCTTTATGTTGCTTTTGGTTCCTACTACTTTTTAAAAGAGTAATGTTCCAAACTGTGTACAGCCAAATCCTGAATTCTACCTGAATCATATGTTCTGTAACATACATACCCCAAAAGGTAGGGGAGACAAATGACTAAGGAACTACCTTGTTTGAAGGCTGCTCTTAAGACTTGTCCTCTCTTCATGCAAGGATGGGTTTATATCACCTGCGGTTTCAGTCTTAGTTGTCTTTACACTCACCTGGAGAAGACCAGCAAATTTAACCACTCCCCAGCCTAAGCGGGCGACGTCCGGCTCCACCAAACTCATCTGATAAATATCCACTGCCAGGAACCGCTGGACCTGACCCCCGTCTTTCGTGATCACGGTGCAGGCAATTAAGTCGCTGTTATCTGAAGTGGAAGAAGAAGGAGAGGAAAAGAAGAGTTGAGGCAATCCTGCCCTCTCCTAGAACCTGACATTTTCCAAGGCACCTGGGGTGCAGCCGCTCTGCCTTCTCAACTGTCTTTGTAAGTGTTTACAATGTGAATTTTATCTGGCTGCAACCCCTGTTGCCGTTCAGGTGACAAAGCCCTTCTGTGTCATAGACCAGGAAGATTAATGTCTGGAAAACTAAGCAGAAAAATGGTCCGGAAGAGGAGGCTATACATTTCCCAGACTGGGTCCTGCTTGTGTTAGCTAATGCTTCTCTTCATCACAAGCGAGCTTTGTTTGTTCTAAAGTAGCTTGCATGGAAGACCTATAAAGGGCACCAACCATCAGATCCCATCTGATTTTGGAAGCCAAGCAGGGCACCCCTGGTTGGCACTTGGATAGGAGACTGCCAAGGAATGCCAGGTGCTAGAATTTCAGATGAAGGAACTGGCAAAAGCATCTCTGAGTATTGCTTGCCCAAGAAAACCCTCTGAAATTCATGGGGTCTCCATAAATTGATAGAAGGCTTGAAGGCACACATTCACCACTGAAGAACTAACTTGAACAAGGACAAAAATAACCTTTTCCATGACACTGGGCAGTTGTCTGCAATGCTAGCCAGTCCTTCACAACCACCTACACACAACCACAACCATCAGCCATTACAATGCATCCCTTCTTATCCTGGAAAGCCAATGGGGTGGCACTTTTGACACTTTCCACACTAAAAAGAAGTCAAGCATATGCCCTATATTTCCGTGGAGGAGGAAGCCAGTACAATTCAGCTGTTTCAAGGTGCTTGGCTTGGAAACATCGGGAGCTCAGGGGCAACAGTAGAAACTCCAGACACAGATTTACTGGGAATGATTTGCCTGCATCTACTGTAAGGCCGACGAACCATCTCAGCCTTCATCTAAGGATAAATTGATCCACCAAAAATACGAATAACAGGGTTTTAAAGTCTTGGCTGGTGCAAATGAGTATCAGAAAGCTGTTTCTCTTGTCTTTCATTCACTCACACACAAAGGGGGATGGATCTATAGCTATGGAAAAATCTTAGCAAGAGAAAATGGCTAGTCTCCACAGACTATAAATAATTTGGATTTCCTGGAAATCCTGGAAAAATGACCTGTCTAGTGTATAATCGTTGCAATGGCAAACATATAAGGGGGCAGGGGAACTGTGCGTGTGCTTTGACAAGACACAACGGACAAGCGAACTGCAAAAAGTGCTTTAATGCACCAAAGCTCAATGGTGATTGTTCTATAAAACAGAAGGAGGTTACAGGAATAGACATTAAACCACATCAATGAGCATTACTGAAAATAAAAAAAAGGGGGGGATGGGGGCAGCTAGGTACCAATCAAACAATCAATAGGCAGGAAACGGCTCCATTCCATTTGAAAGCCGAAAAAGAATATTACAATTGGATTTGCTTTAAGAACATCCATATAAAATACCTGACAGATACATTATAATCAGATTTCCAGTTAGTTTACAAGCGGCGCGCTCAAAATTCTGCAATGAAAAGCAGTCTGCAGCCAGCAGGACCAAGGCTAGAACACACACAAACGCACACAGAAATATGCGCACACAGCTACTAGAAGACGAGAAATTGTGTCATTTCAGTCTCCACATTTCCTCAGAGGATGCCCCAACGGTGATCTCGACGATTCCCTAAAGTGCAATTTGACAGTCCATCCTCACTACTTCGTGAGCCAACCCTTGCGTCCTGAACCACCGCCAACTCATCACAAACTGAGCTGTGACAGCTAAGATATACAGCGACGGCAAACCTGTTTTGGTTTCAGCCTTGGGCGTTCTTCACATTTCGTGCCAGAGGCTGGTAGTCTTATAACCTGTTATGTTCTGAGGTCAGCAAGTGGAAATCTCAAAAGCAAATCCACCCTCCAACCCAGATTTACCAGCCGCCCTTGCATCTGTCAGTCCATAGGAGACAGAAGAGGGATGCTGTATGGAAAGGGTGCGTGGTGGGGCTTAATCATTACAGTTCCTAGTTTGCAGGGCAGAGAGAGCTATACGTAACAGCAGTTTTGGGGTACTGCTTCCACTTGCACAAAAAAGGGGCGACACATGGGCCATATTCTGTCTCTAGCATTACCTGAAAGTGGAGCTGCTGCCTTTGAATGGGGAGCTGTTTCAAAAACCATTGGTAAACTGACAAAAGTCTCCCTTCCCTTTCTAAACCCTTGACTTCGTGTGTCACAGCAGTAAATCTCACAAAGTGATTTTGAAAGTGTTCTTTCACTTCTCTTGAATCTACTGCCCGCCCACTTAATCCAGTGGTCCCCAAACTGTGCTCTTCGAGAGATTTTGGACTTCAGCGCTCAGAAACCTCCAGCCATAATAGTCTGGAATTCTGGGAGCTGAAGTCCAAAATCCCTTAAAGAGCAGTGTTTGGGGATTACAGACCCTGGGTTCTTTAGCTTTGACGCATGTGTGTGTGTGTTGCGGAGGTACCTCTCTCTTTTCATGTTCTCTGCTCTGGGGTGGGCAAAGTGCAGACCTCCCAATGTGGCAGGACTGCAACTCTCATCAACCCCAACCAGCCCGGCCTACGGACAAATCCGGAGGTCTGTACTTCGCCCGCCCCTTTGTGGCGAGTGAGTAAAACCTGTATACATGAGAGGAAGGGTGAGAAAGAAAACCAGAGCATCTGCTCTAACTCGGCTGCAGCAGCCTGAACATGTGCGGTGCCACAAGTCTCCGGTCAGATGAACAGACTTATCGGCTCGACTGCCTACAGCACCCATTACGCCGAGATAAATTTCTCTGAATTATTACAGTAAATATCGCAAGACAGTCTTCTATTAATACGTGCTGTGCTTGGCAGGATGGAAACAAGGGCACTACATTTCCTAGCATACACCAATTATTTATTACCAGAATATATCACACGGCTATTTTGGGACTCCTGAGTTCCAGTTAGTGTAACTGTGGGGCAACTGGGCTTTTTTTTTTGTCCCTCGCTCTCCTAAAAACAGAGAACAACAGAAACAGGAAACTAGGACTCCCTCTCCCCACAAACCAAAGGATTGTTCTGCTGATCATCCGAGAAGGAAAAATCAGGCTTTTCTTCTCAGTCCAGCCTCACCTCCCACTCGAGTCCAGTTTAGCAGCTGTTCTTCTGGTTTGCACCATCAACAAAACCCAGCCAACTGTGGGTGGCAAAGAGGTCCTTGCATGTTGGAAACTGGTGGGGAAGGGAGGGAGATGATGGTGCTCCAGTCAGTTCTGTGCTCCCATTCCTAAATCCACAAATGTCCCTTTTTAAAAGTCAACATTTCTGGCTAGTCACTCCCTATGGGGCTTTGAGACAAAGCAAAACCTTAGGAACCTGGTGCATCGTGCGCATCGAAGGGGGTCTTAAAATGAGAGCTCGGCCCCCTCATAAGAATTCTGTCCCCCCACAAAACAATGATTTTCATTTTATCCCCAAATGTCCAGCACTGTGACAACTTACATCTTGAGTTGTTTGGAAAATACACATTTCCAAAGCAATGTGACCGGGCAAAGCAACCAAGGGAATGTAAACACACCAAATGTAATGAAGAGTACAAGGCACTAATGGTTTTCGGCATCTCGCTCTCTGCAACGCTCAAGATTTGAGGACCGAAGGAAAATTTCAATGGGGGACACACTTCTTACTGGAGAAGGCAATACCTCCACCCATTTTGCACCACTTCCCCATATGGTTCACACTTTGCGAGTGCCAATGTTTTTACTTCGCCTTGTAGAGCGTTCATCTCTCTTTGAAGGAAAAAGGAGAGGAAGCTGTATTTTTAATCCGTTCTCTCCTTGCAATGCTGTGTCTGGAACTAGGAGCCTTTTTGGAAAATGCAAGCCAGTCCCCCTTTCCTAGCGGAGTGGATCAGCTACTCACTCAAGTCTAGGACGTCGTCTGTTTTAATTAAATCTTCCTCCCTGGTCAAAGGCAGCTGGGTCTCTGGCTCATCCTGGAGATGCAGTGACAGAGAGCGCATCATGAAGAAGACGCGGATGGCCTAAAAAGGCAAGAGAAGATAGAAAGAGGCTCAGTTAGGAAGGCAATACTGCACCTGTACTGCATTGGCCAAATTACAGTGAATGCCCCAGTGCAACTTGAAGGGGAAAAAGGGACTCCTGGTTCTTATTTATTTCAGTTTTTCTTCTGCCATTCTAAAATCTCAGTTTGGGACAAGTTTACCATACATTCACAAAATGTGTAGCCATGGGAAAGAGGCTCGGTTAAGGAAGCAACGGTTCTGCCCAGAGTGGAGCTTCTGATAAGAGAGTGACTTGGAGATCTTTCCTTCATCCACCGGCCATAAACTGGACTTCAGAGAAATTAACAACAAGAAGGGAAAGAGGGCTTCAGTGCTGTGAGATTTAGGACTGACCATGAACCCAGCCTCCATTCGTTAATTGGTTGCTTCTTTATGCAATTAGTTGGCTTGCGTTTATACCATTTAAATATGTGTTATAGAAGGACCTTTACATCATTCCAAGCCAAAATTTACAAGACATTTTACTAGAAGGATAAGAGAGTTCGATCTCATTTACGCTGAATATTATGGAGTTATTTTTCTTCGACACACCAAACACATCTGTCAAAAAAAATATTTGTCAGAGGCTTTGTTAACTGAGGTGTGTCTGCATTTACTAGATGAGGACTAGCTAAGAGGAAACTCCTCCTTACTTAGGTTGCTGCAGTCTGACACCACTAGCAAAGCCAGATTCTCCTTGTCTTCTCAGATCAGACCAAAGAAAGCATGTTCAGAAGCTTCTCAAGGCAACAGTTGGGTCAAAAGCATTTGTTCCCATTACTATGAAGCCCTTAATGGGCGAGCAATACAACCAGTATTTAGGCATCTTCCTTTCAAGAGCTTCTACAAGGAAACGGGCTCAGTTCCTTGTGTTCAGCGATATGTTAGGCTGCATCCATGCACCGGATTTCATGGTACTGATGGTGCGCCTTTATCCTTTCAGGGTACATGAATGGCTCTATCTGTGGGAAAGTAGGAACAAAATGGTGGCAAGATCTATTTGCGGTCTTCAGGACATTCTTGGAAGGGCCACTGAGCAAGACTGTTTCTGAACTGTTTTTGTTTCTGGAGGCCCATTACAAGATTATTACTTTTTAATCTCTTATCTCACAGGGTTCAGTCACACTCAAGCAAACTTCTAGGAAAGGAAACAGGATCTTTTTCTTTTTTCCTAGAAGGGAACAGATTGCTTCTAGAAACAAGTCTGATTAGCGTAAAAGTTACAAAAAGCCTATTTGAATTCCAGAAATGTTTGGCTCTGAGATTAGAGAATGTGTTAATCCTCAAAGACAGCTGAATCAAGACTCGCGATTTCAAATGTACCTGTCCATTCCCTCTTTTGCAGCATCCACACAAACAAAACCCTTTCTTCCCAACAGATGTGGTTTCAGAGAGGGTCAAGGAGGAGAGAAAAGAGAAAGAAAACCCTGGCAGTGACCCCAGTGTGCCTGTATCCCTGCTCCAAGAGAGTAAATAGTAAGGAGCAATACAATGCGGTAGTTAAAGTGTCCAACTAGAACCCTGAGGATGCAGATTTGAATCCTTCATCAGCCCCGAAGCTGTTGTGAGGAGAAAAGGAGGTAGGAGAGGAAGAGAAATGACCCGGGTCTGGCCAAGGATGAAAACACAGCAATACCCAGCATGGTAAATACCCACCCTCCGTGTCCTTTCCACATCTCCGCAGGGCAGCCGCTTCACGAAGTCGATCCCAGTGAGGGGCGTCCCTGCCGGTGGCAGCAGAATGGAAGCATCCATCATCAAGTACTCCACATTCATGGGCTTCAGCTGGGAAAGGAATCTCACACTCAGTGGGTGATGCAGTCTCTTCGGAAAACAAACCACCTCTCCTGTCCTCCTCCCTTGCCAACATAGAGTCTCCCCTCAATACTTCCCAACCAGGGAAGCAGCCCCAGATTCCTTTGTACCAGGTCAAGGAGCTTAAACTGAGTTGTTACACATCTCCAAACTCCTCCATGATAAAGCTCTTTCCTCTTCATGTATCACTCCCCTTTACCCCAGGAGCAAGTGAATCAGGGATGCATCTGCAGCATCTTGGAACCTGATAGACCATCTTGCCTAGTAAGGACCAGCCTGTCTGAGCTTGGATCAATTGGAAGGAGGAAAAATACTACCACCCAACTCGGCAGAAGTTTACCTGCTGTTTTGCTTTCAAGCTGCTGGTGGGATGCTAAGTATATTCTATGTGATGTTACTAAGATTTCATGGGGGAAAGAGAGGCGATAAGGACACTGCTGTTTGGCAAGCATAACCCCTCAAAGATTCCTGTGGCACCAACCTTTCCATTTCATCTAGCATTCTGGGCTATTCTATTTGGCATATTGAGGCAGCCCGCCAAGCCTGTTAAGGCCAGATCTCAGCAACAGATGATTTTTCATGCTTACTAGTACACCAATTTAAAGATTTAGCAAGAGTTGAAGAATTCAGCCTCAGAGGACGGACAAAATATCTGCACATCTGTGAACCTATATGTAGGTGTGTTCTTTTACACACACAAACACTTTCTCTCTCACATGCACAGAGTCTAGTTGAGCTTTCCCCAACCTGGAGTGTCTTCCAGTTGTGTCGGACTTTGTCAAAAATCAATGCTATCATGGGGGCTTTTCAGCAGGATTTGTTCAGAGATGTGGCTTGCCACTGTCTTCCTCTGAAGCTGAGAGAATGTCACTTGCCAAAGATCATCCCCATGAGTTTCCATAGCTGAGCCGGGATTTCAGTCCTGGTCTTCCAGAATCCCAGTCCAACACACAGGCTGTTGCGTTGGATTACAATTCCTATAATTTCCCAGGCGGCTAGTCCCATAATTTATTATTGTTTTTTTAAAGACAGAGCATGCCAAGATGAGTCACTTTTCTATTTGTCCACCCAACCATTTGCTAATTACTTACAGTCATGCTTCTATATTCATCTTCAAACATATCCAGAAAAATTTCTTCTCCCTTTAAAGAAAACAAGAGAGGTTTGATGATTTCCCCCCTCCTCCACCAACATCCTTAATCCAGTCAAGTATTCCGTCTCCCACTAAAAAGGGGGGGGGGTGGTCCTTAAACTCATCTCATATTGCACTCTTCCGCATTCTTCCAGTGAAACTTTTGACCAAACTAGGGGTGAACCAACTGAGACAGGAATCAATTTGAGTTTATCTAACAACGGGTAATTACTCTCTCCAGGCGAACATTTAAGGGCATGATATCTGTATCTCCAACTTGAATTTAAAAAGCACAAAAATAGTCCTTTGGTCCGTTGGCAGGAAAGCAAACTATCTGGCTACTCGCCTGGTTTGACTACTAGAATATTTCCCTGGCCTTTCCTGTTTTCTAGGCTTTGAAAGAGGGGATCAAAGGGTCAAGTTCATGCCCAAGGCAGTTTCCAGGTCATGACATTTCACCCCAAAAGGGCTCTAGCTACGCTCAGCTAAGGCATGTCTTCAGGAGAAAGTCGGTCTGGAAGAAAGCCTCTCCAAGGAAAGTGTTTTCTTTTGACTGGGCTGGCATCCTCTTTGTGGAATAGGCAGATGTGAGTCAACCGTACGCTTGCATTTATGGTTGCTGCAGAATTGGCACTCCCTTCTTCCCTCCACAGTAACACCTCCAGAAACACTGCCAAACTTCACCCCAACACACCCTACTTTCAAGCAAGTTTCTCTTAAAAAGTGATCTTATGTTATGCTAAACCATGCAGGATAAGGATCAAGAAGTTTCATAACTGTGAAGGCCTTCTCCCTTGTCAAGAGACACCCAAATGCCCAGAATTGAACTATAATGATCTTTCCAGGGATGTTGTATGTCTAACATGGCTATTCTTCCAAAAGAGTATTCGAGTCCCAACTAGGTCCCTCTGTATTCTCTTCCACCAGGAAGCCTGAGAAATGTGAAACAGGACAATACCTTATAAAAGCGTCGCACCAAGTGAACACTTTCTTCTCTTGCACCCTAGACAGAAAAAGAAATGTCTCAGTTGTCATTCAGGGCACTAATCCAAAGAAGAGAGTTTGTTGTTCTCTAAAGGTAATAAAGACCTCCAAGGGGGCAGCGGGTGACATGTGAATCTGTTGTGGGCAAAACAACATGAAATTTTTGTGGCACCCTGCAGATTAAAAAGTTTTTTTTTTATTGGAACTAAATTGGTCTTTAACCTATGAAAGCTTGTGCTACCACAAAGCCGGTTAGGTTTTAAGATGAAACAAGGCTCTTTGTGATTTCTAAAGATGCACTTTTTAATAAGAGGCAAACCATCAGGGGTTTGAAATTCTGAAAAAGAAACCCCCAAGACTCACTTCCAGGCAGGCAAGGTGAACATCTTTTATAATGCTCCCATGTTTAGTCATCACCAGCTGCTTGAGAAGGATGCAGCCCAGGTCCAAGGTAGCCAAACGAATTTTGCCATCTGTAAAAGGAGGAGGAGGAGAGTTAGGATAAAGCTTTGTGCATTGGTGCAGTTCTGTGGGTTTGGACGATATTGTAACTTAAAGGACTGCAGGCAGAACATATCCGTTCCAATCAAGTTAGAGGATACCGGCATTTTGTCAAGTCTGACTTACAGGAAAATACTATTTTCCTTTAAATTCTGGAACACTAGAAAGAAACTGGAACAGCCATTGTTTATATCTGTTTTCTGCAGAAGTGTCAAGCGGTATCCAGCTCAAAGCTGCAATATGACATAAAACACCTCCAGCTTCAAAATGGGAGAAAAAAAATGAAGTTTTTTCATGGAAAGCTTTCCGTTGCCAGGAATGAGTTTGTGGGTCATGAAAACAATCTCCAAGGCTGGAGGTAGTCCATGTGCCAAACTTTGCTCACCCCTGGATGAGGCTGCTAAGTTTCCAAGCAGTCTGCAAAGGCAGCTCCACATACAGAGTGTTATAGTAATCCAAACTGGATGCAACAAAGGCATGGCTGCGGCTATATGCAACTTGGAATACCATGCAAGCATGTGGAACGGCCTGGCAAAGGAGGACCATGTGCTCCCAAATATTTTTAAGAGGCTAATATCATGTCTTTCTGTGTAACTGTGGAAAAGGGGCCAGACCCTCCTGCCCACCCAGTGTGGAAATGCAGTTTAGTAGCAAACCAGGAACCCTTGTGATTTAGGAGACTTTCTTAGAATTTGCCATGAAATACCAGACCTCTTTTCTCCTTCCAAAATGCCATGGTTTTTTTGTTTTTGTCTCAAGCAATTGCTAGCAGTGCTTCTCCTGCTTCTGCCCATACATTTTACGATTATTGGTTTATTATAGCATCAGCCTTTGGCTTTCCTCTTTATGCTTTTATTGCCCTCAGCTGCTTTGAGGTCATGCCTCCTAAGAAAAGCAAGCTATCTGTCCTCGAATTAAAAAACAAGCCCTTAAGAGTGAATCTCCTTCCAGCTCATAAAAGGCATCCCTTTCAACCGGAAAGTGGGCTGAGTTTGGCCCACATGGCAGGCTATCCTACATGATTTTTAGCCAAGAATCACTGGGCATCACAGCTGGAACTTGGAATAAATTTTAGGTTTGCCCTTTGGAACTTTGTCAGCATTTTGGGGCAGTTTGGTGGCGGTTTAAAGCAAATCCAATTGTTATTCATTTTTTCCCCATATGATTTTCTTTATATGAAAGAAATGGCAATGGACAGGGGAAGTGAATTTCCCTCTTCTACTAACCTGTTTGCATGGTTCTTGTAGCCATTGTGTGGGTAGGGTCACACTTTTATTCAGCTGGATTTGGAGAACTGGATGGTCAGTCAGGGATAGTCTGGGAGGAGTTAGTTGTTAGGGGCCCAGTTCTCTCACTGGTTGAAGGTTGGACCCCATCAGCGAAAGGGATGGAAAGCTTCTCTGCTTCAGACCACCTTCCCTACCATTTACCGGCCACAAAGCTTATGTTAGACCAATAATTTCTGTCCATGTTCAGCTATGAATGAAGTGCTATGAGTACTGAAACTACTGCCATTTCAGTTCCAGTCTTCTCCCCCCTCCAACACCCCTATTTTAGACAATGCATCCAGTTCAGTCCTTCCTAGATGACTGTCACTCTGTACCTGGCTGGGCAGCATAGTTCATGATCCGGATGAGCCTTTCAGCAAGTACGTGATTGTAAGAAGTCTTCTCTTCTGCTCCCTGGGCTGAGAGCTGGATCCTTTCCAGTGTGACCGGCTCAATTCCTGTGAAGAAAGGAGAAGCCTTTATTGAAAGTTCATGCTGGGTTTGGCAGGCTATGGTTCTGAGGAATCTTGTATAATAAAAAAAGAGGTTGGGTGAGAGACAGCCTTGTCTGAGAAAATACATGCTTTGTTCCACAATTGTCCTCCCAGAGACCAGAGGGTAGCTTTATCTCTTACAAAGACACCAGTGCCATGCATCCTTCTATGCCTCCGCCAGACGTCTGGAGACCCGGATGCTTGTGCGTGTGTCTTCACGTCGCCTGTTGACTTAGGGAGACCCCATTAATTTCATAGGGTTTACTTTGGCAAAGAATACTCTGAGTGCTTTTTGCCAGCTCCTTCCTCTGAAATACAGCTGACAGCTCCTGTTATACCTTGGCAAAACTCCCATCTACTTACTAACCAGGGCTGATCCTGCTTAGCTTCCAAAGGTCCGATGGGATCTGGGCCTTTAAGGTATTTAGGCCACTAATTTTCTTTTACACTAATTTGCCTTTACTCATTTAAGACAGAAAGGACAAGATCTGACAATGCAGACAGAAGAGATGGGGAAGGAAAAGTAGAAATATACAGCCAAGTTGGAAGCTTCTTTTTAACAGGATTGCGGTTAGATGGCAAATTCCGAGATCCGAGAAGATTGAAGACCACTGCAGTAACACTTACATGCACCTATGTATTTTGTGTAAGAAAGAAGATAAGTGGAATTACTGGCTTGTTTGATCATACGAGTAATTTAAAGCCATGTTCCTGTAACGCAGTGAGGCAATTTCTCAGAAGCCACTTGTTCCAAATACCGTCTTCATTCAACAATGCATACCCTACTAGGGGCCTTTTGTAATATTTAAGGACTCTGCGCGAAAGTGCATTGCCGTAATTCTGCCCAGCCAAAGAAGTCTTTCTATAATGGAGGTAAGACAGCCTGCTCGAGTGTCATCTCATACCAAATCTGAACTCTGGTGGTGAAAGCATTTCCAGTAAAACCATTTCTGATCTCTGCTTCCACAAATTAGGGGCCTGCTTGTTCCAGGCCTAAGAACGCTTTTGAAAACTGCTTGGAGCACAGTTCGTCCTGAGCAAAACAAGGGAGTCACAGCCATGATGCAACACGGATGGCGGATACATGTTTTTATGGGATAGGATCAAACCTCTCATTATATTTGTAAAACAGCCTATGTTTTGCCTACAGCCAAAGGGCTGTGGGACTTTGCAAATCATATACCAAGGAAAAGCAACAACAGATTATGCCATAGGTTCCCAGGAATCTCAGAGCTCAAAGTTTAGCCATTTTGCAGCTGAGGACAGGTAACACACAAAGCTATGTTTTTCCATTCTCACGTGGTTTTCTGGGAAGCAATGGCCAGTTGGCTGTTTTTAACCACGTAAGCACCTGCCTTTGGACTGGCAATGTTTTAGCAGCACAAAATGATGAAGAGCTTAACCACCAGCCTTCTTTCTTCTTCTGAAACATTATTCCTTTTGTCTCCTTACTTTCCTTTTCACTATTTCAACTGTCAAAGCTGCCATCCTTGTGCAAACAAGGGAGCCAGAGGAGGAGGAGGATCGAGAGAGCATTAATTTCAGAAACTGACAGGAGAGAGGCAGGTCAGTAGATCAGGGATTTTATGGTGAAGCAGCAGCTCCACTAAATTGCACAAAAGGACACCGGCATGGAAGCATTCACAAAAAAACCCCACCCCCTTGGTCCATTTCTTTTTAAACCCACGTTTTATATGCCGTTATTTCAAGTGACACCCCGAGTAGTTATTTTAGCAGAATTTTGCCCTGGAGAGCCTGGAGCAGGATTCATCAGAATGACAAAATGAATTGTCCTCTGCCACTGCTCAGTCCCTCCACTCATATCTTTTCAGCGGGTCCGTGTTGCCACCAACTAGAATTATTGCAGAGGAGTCACATCTGCTCTGATTTCCTGGAAACCATTCATTAACCAACGGCTGCGCTTCTATCACATGCAGGGTGCCCTCCGCAAGGAGAAACCCGCGTCATCCAAAAACCTTCATTCCCAGAGCACTGAAAACAACGGGTGGCAGGAAAGGGCAACTAAAATTCAGGGGTCCTGGTCAGGAAGGGGAGATGCGTTGGACTCCAGAGCTGTCAACATAGACGTTCTCCTAAGAGCTAAGACAAAGGGGCCCGAGACATCTTTGCCCGCCAGCCGGAGAGGATGGCTTCAGCGGGTCACAGCTGGTCCTCGATTTTACTGGTTCTGCCAGCAAAGAAACTGAAATAAGACAGTAAGAGCAGTACTCCACAATATGCTTATATGTTTGAGCCTTGTCCCTTTCATAAAATACCCTAAAGGCACTAGAGCTTGTCTGATCCTGGAAGCTGACTCAGCCCTGGTTAGTACTTGGATGGGGAGACTGCCAACGAATCCCAAGTATTGGAGGTTCTATTTCAAAGGAAAGAACTGGCCAAACTGCCTTCCGAGGAGGATTCCTTGCTTAAGAAAACCCTGTGGAATCTGCAGGGTTATCATAAGTCCACAGGTGGCTTGCAAAACCTCCTCTGAGGAGAATTCCTTGCCTAAGAAAACCCCGTGGAATTTGCAGGGTCATCATAAGCTGACAGGCAGCTTGAAGGCAGAGACACACACAGACACACCCCATCAATCCTCTCTTCACTTACTCTCTCTCTCATTCACTCATGCACACAAACGGGCACCATCTTTTGATCCTTCTCTCACACCTCCCCACAGGCCCAGGTCCAAGTTTCCCATAGCAGCCCAGACTCCTTTTGAATCAAAGGAAACCCTGTGTGTAATCTGGAGCTGGGCCCACAGCAGGCCACTCAACTAAAAGTAACCAATTTGCAGCTTGCTAACTGTTTATATAAGACGGATTTATACAGTGTTGTGTTCTGGGCCATAAAGGGTTTTTCCTATCAGGAGAGAAGCCAGCTCACAAAAGCCAGGACCTTGGCGACGCCTTCCAAAGGGCCGAGCCTTACCTTTGTTATGAGACATGGCATACAGGAGGCACAACACAAACAGTGCGTAGTAGTCGAACTCGGCACACTCCAGGGCGTGATAGACCATGTCAAGAAAAGGCCTGGAAGAAACAGAACTTGTAGTAAATCCATTCATCACCATCTTACCATTTGTTGTGCGCCTTCAAGTCGTTTTCGACTTATGGCAACCCTATCCCGGGGTTTTCTTGGCAAGATTTGTTCAGAGGAGGTTTGCACCACCTTTCCCTGAGGCTGAGAGAGTGTGATTTGCCCGAGATCACTTAGTGAGTTTCCATGGCTAATCTGGGAATCGAACCCTGGCCTCCAGACCTGTAGTCCAATGCTGAAACAAGTACGCCACGCTGGCTCTCACATTGTACCATTAATGATTACCTACAATTAACACATGGCCTTCACCGTGCAAAGGGGTTTACAACAGGACTAGTTCCTCTTGCTGTGTAAGGAACAGACTTTCTCCGAGGGGCCAAACCTTCACTAAAAAGGAAACTGAAAAGCTTCAGCCCGAGGTCTGCCACTAAGATGACCCCGTTCAGGAGCCTTGCTGAGAAACACTTGATGGCTTAAATACAAAAGGCAGCACACTT
Organism: Urosaurus nigricauda; assembly: GCA_034509955.1. Lineage (NCBI taxonomy): Eukaryota > Metazoa > Chordata > Lepidosauria > Squamata > Phrynosomatidae > Urosaurus > Urosaurus nigricauda. Next base: position 15,023,994 of record JAOEGL010000008.1, read on the forward strand.
CAGATTGGAACGTGTGCCAGGCATTGGCGCAGTGTGCATCTCACAACAGGAGAGAGTGTAATACTGTTTTAAATTCCAGCTTGCTGAGAACAAGGAACCACGCTGGTGCTGACCGCTATGCTGCTTCCACTTGGCTCCTCTTGCCAGCGAGAGTGGCTGAGCAAAACAAGGGACTTTCTATTTGCAATGTGCTTCGCATGGAATCTGAGCTGGGAACTCTGGCTTGCTCCACTCCTAACAAGAGAGAGCTTGCTCATGGCTTGGTTTGCAGTCCTTGCTGGTACTGTGTGCCTGGATGCCACTCACGGTAAACCAGAATCCAAAATAATCTTATCTGTGATGCGCAAATGTGGCCACGGTGCAATTCAGGCTGCAGATTTCAAGCTGGTCTGTTTGCTGCCACTACAGACAGGGACAGTGTGGTGTTGTGGTTTGAGTGCTAAACTAGGGATCTGGGAGACCAGGTTCAAATCCCGACTCGGCCATGGAAATGTGCTGGATGACCCTGCCAAGTCATTCTTTCTTAGCCTCAGAAGATGGCAATGACAAATCCCCCGTGCCAAGAAAACCCATGATAGGGTCGCCATAAGTCAGTAATGACTTAAAGGCACATAACAACAGTTAATTCATCGAGGCATCATTGTATTGCTTTTACGGCATTTCATGAAGCATTTTAAACGTGTTACTTGAGAAGGCTTACATTTTAAGTACTTGTAATTTTATCAATTTAATTGTGGGGTTTTATGGAACATCCCTGAAACCCTAGAAGGGTGGGGTTACAAATAGAGTAAATAATAAAATAATACACTCAACACAACAGCAACTGTCATTATAATAATTATTATTATTCTTAGATGTGCAGAGGAAATCTTGGCTAAGACCTGCTAATATATGTAGGTGACTAGTTTCTACACAACATCCATTTAATGCCCTTCAATTTAAGCACAAAAGTTCTACTGTTATGTTACAGTATGTCCTAAAGAGATCATGATTACAACAGCAGAGCAACTGAAGTGAGCAGGAGAATCAATAAGATTTGGAAGAAAGTGGCTTGGGACTGTTAAAGGGGAGGAAACTGATGCTGTTTGGAAAGCTGAGAAACATCCAGTCCTGCCTTTTGCTCAGTGACTTTGAGAAAAGATAACCACCGAGATGTAGGCAAGTGTTTGCAAGTGTATCCGGATCAGAGGGAGGAAGCACTGGAAGAATGAAAGCAATTAGAGGAGAAGCTTTGTTGGAGACGGTAAATCTGTTCCCGTACCTGTTCCAGTTGGACATTTCTGTACCACCTGCGCTCTTTTCTTCATCCGTTATGTTCTGCTCCGTTACAGAAAGCAACTTGCATCGCTCCATGATCACCATCTCAATTTCTGGGAAGGAGGGGAGAATGACAAGGCGCAAGTTTAAAGGGAGATGCATTTGCTAGACAAAGGACAGGTTGACAGGAGTTAGATGGAGGGGTCACCAGCAGCTGTGGGCTGCTTTTTGGAACTCTGGCCAAGACTGTTGGACTAGGAAGGCCTTAATCTCTCCCAGCTTGCTCTCAAGCAACAGGTTTATCGGGACATTGGAAGAGTTGGGGTTTGGTGTTTTTTTTTTAAACCCATATCTTGGAGTTTCACACATCCAGCATGGCTACTGAAGAAACACTAGGAATTCTTGGGTTTTATATTTAACACACATTCACGGAGCACATGGATTCTGGTAAAAATAGGCGTGGGAGGTTAGCAGGCCACGGAAGATTAAAACTGGCCCACATGACAGAGGAATTCTCAGGAAATCTGGCTCACTGTGAGCAGACTACTACATTGGTGCAACATGTTAGATCATTTCGTCCGTGTTAAATCTGCTTTCCTCAATCTGACGCCCTCCAGATGTTTTGGACTGAAACTCCCATTGGACCTGGTCAGCCTAACACCTCTGGTCAATAATTGGGAGAGTTGCAAAGTCATGTTTGGGAGAGTCTGGGCTAAAGAAACCATGTTAGTAGTTTGTCCACTGTTGCACGTGAACTGAAAACTCATGTCTTACTCAGAAAAGCCAGAATCGTAAGGAAAAGTCAATCCATGGCTTGCCTACTGGGGCAGAGAAGACAAGGTTTCTGGTTCATGTATAAAATATAGGTGGGCCACTTCTTCTTGTATATGGCAGTATCCTGAGCACACTTGCTTGCAAACAACAAGCCAGAGGTCCCTTTGAACCGTAAGTTATAGTTACACACAAATTGAGCAAGTGCAGAGTAGTAAAAGAAATGTGATTTTAAGGTATCCTTTAACCTCTCAGCAGAAAAAAAAAATGTTCCAAGAATGGGACAGCTGGAAATACAGCTTACTGAGGAAATGTTCATGAGGACGAACAGCTGTATGTGGAAATAAAGCAAATGGATAAAGGTAGAAGCAAGCAGGAGTGAAGAACCAGTTCAGTTCACCAAAGGAGCAGCAGACTGCCACGGCCAAGTTGCGAACACGGAACTGTTCACAAATGAACAAGAGGAAGCGGCAGTGCCAAGACTAGACTGTTATGGGCCAAAAGCTTACCTTCACTCTCTCCGCTCGGCTTGATGCCTTTCGAAGGGCCCTCAACGCCCTCCGGGGCATCTTCTGCTCCCCTCTCTTCCTCCTCATCCTCTCCGACATTTTTGTAATTGGGCCTCTTCTGCAGCCTCTTCTTCCCCTTGTGCTTATTAATCTCCAGAGATCTCTCCAAAGTCTCTGTAGGTTTGATGAAGCATCGGATGCCTGTCTTGACCTAAACATCAAGCACACTCCCTTAGGCAAGAAGCATGATGGCTCCAGGTATTTCAAAACACAGCATTTTGGACAAGTCCCTTGTCACGGCCACAGGAGGACTGGCTAGAGAAGAAGCCCACTTGTTCCCAGCTCAAGCATGACTGCATTGTTTACTACAGATATGCTGTGCAACCTGGTGCAAGATGTCTGTGCTTCTCCAACCCATCTTTGCCATTCTCCCAGTGCTGATGTTGTTTAAAAAATCTTCCATCTAGACAGAGGGCAACAAGAAAAGGCAGGGGCTGGGCAAGTGTAAAAAGGCTTTGTTAAATGAAGTATGCCTGTACTTGGATGATGCCTTCGACCTACAGTGGGCCCTTGTTATCTGCTGGGATTTGGTGCCCCGTGGATAACAAAATCTGTGGATGCTCAAGTCCCATTAAATACAGTGGCATAGCAAATTGGTGTCCCTTATACAAAATAGCACAATCAAGGTTTGCTATTTGGAATTTATACGTTTTAAAAATATTTTCAAGCAGTGGATGCTTGAATCCATGGATAAAAAAAGGCAGGCCAATTGTATGTGTATCTCTCTCTCTCTCTCTCTCTGTGTATATATATATGTGTGTGTGTGCATATATATATATAGGTACATCTGGCTGGAAAGATCAAGTAGAGCCAAGTTATCACCTCTGAAGACAGAGAAAGTAGGCTAAAGCTGCAGGGCCAGAACCACATCCGATTTGAGGAGGAAGGGAGTGGAAACCATTCTCACAGGAAGGAACCTAAGTGATGAATATGACTTCTGTCTCCTGTCATGCAGTGGGTTGCTGTGAAGACTGGTGACTTGCTGAGCCAGGCAACTGTTAGAAAACAAGACCACCTCACAGTGCTGCTACTTCTTTCTTTCTTTCTCTCTCTCTCCCTCCCTATTGCTGGAAAAGGAAGCACACCTCTCCAGGTTTCAGAAATGTCTCATCGAACGAGGCGGGCACACCTCAGGACCTGTAAGCAAAACCAGAGACCCATTTCCCCTGCTATGGGGCCAAGACCACCAAAGCCCAGTCCTCATCTTACTCAGATGTACAGGGACAGAGGTTTTTTGTTTTGCCGTCAAGACGACTTCAACTCATGGCAACTCTACGGTTGAGAGACCTTCTTGAGCTGCAACTATTCGCTGCTTCGCTCAGGTCTCGCAAAGTCAAGGCGACACTTGCGGCTTCCTTGATGGAATATATCAACAAGCAAAGCGGTCTCCCTTCTTTTCCTACCACTTTGTCAAGACTTCTTGTCTTTCTCAATGAGTCACATTGTCTCATGATGTACCCAAACTGCAACAGCCCCAGTTTGGTCATCTCCGCTTCTAGGGAGAGTTCAAAATCCTAAAGCACCCACTCATTGTGTTCTTCTGTGCTCTACTGCTATCCAAATGGCTTTCCCCCCCATCACCCGATAGCCTAATAGAAGAGGTGTGGGTTAGAAATCTGGATGTATTTATTTTTTTGCAGATGAATACCACCAAGCCTGCACTAACAATGACCTATTATTACCCCTTGGAAATGGCTTTGTTGTGGTCATGTGCCTTCAAGCTGACTCTGACTTACGCAACCCGATCCTACGGTTTTCTTGGGAAGATATATTCAGAGGAGGTTTGCCACTGAAAGAGCGAGACTTGCCCAAGGTTGCCCAAGGTCTCCAAGGGAGTTTCCACGCCCAAGCAGGGATTTGAACCCTGGTCTCCAGCATCCTGCTCCAATGCTCAACCCACTACCCCACGCTGGCTATATACAAGCCTTTAAAAACAGCAACACACAGCATTAAAAGCCCACTGTAGCCAATTTCTAAAATATTTCTTAAAATTTTAACTTGCCAACGGAAGAAAGGCAATGACGGGGCTATCCTAGCTTCCCTAGTGAGGGACTCTGGGAGCACCAACCAAGAAGGTCCTGTCTCTGGTGTTCCCACCAAACGGAGTTGAGAAGAAACTGGGCACAAGATCTTAAAGCTCTAATGGGCTCATAAAGGGGTATAGATACCATAACGGAAACCTCCTTTGAACAAATCTTGCCAAGAAAACCCCGTGATAGCTTTGCCTTAGAGCCACCCCAAGTCAGAAATGAATCGAAGGCACATGGCGGCGGCAGCCACAGCAACAAGGAATTAAAATTGTTAGCGTGATGTAGTTGTTTAAGCGTTGGACCAACACTCTGGAGACCAAGGTCTGAATCCCTGCTCGGCCACTGGATCCCACTGGATGACTTGAGCAAGTCACATCTCATTCTCAGAGGAAGGCCAAGGCAAACCCGCTCTGAATAAATTTTGCCAAGAAAAACCCGCGACAAGTTTGCCTTCGGGTCGCCGCAAGACAGAAACTACTTGAAAGCACACAACAGCCAACGTAGTCTTTCGGTGAACTTTCATGTTTCAGTGCTTCATACCTTGCTTAAAATGACTTTCATATTTTATTGATGCTTTGGTAATGTTTTTAACCTACGCTGTTGTTTTTTTAAAAATATATGATGAGTCCCATTATTGGAAGAAAGGCAAGACATAAATGAATAAAACTAATTAAAAAATGAATATAAAATGATGAAGAGAAGCAAGCATGAACATTTCCAAAAAGTGCTAAGTGTTGCTGAACTGTGCTGTACTCAGTGTCCTACTTTACGCCTTTTTTCTCACCCAGAGGTTTTCCACTCATGGTCCTGCCGCGCAAAGCCTGTTCTCTCATTTAATAAAAGCTGCAAAATCTCACCGCTGCCCTACTTAGAAAAATGCTGCTCAAGGCATAATCATCATTCCTGGCTGCTGTGTGGACAGAGTGGTTATCTTTTTAAAAAATCTCTGTTAATAGGAAGTGGAGGCCCAGAATTAGCACCAGAATGTATCTGACTTAAAAAAGAGGTTAAAACAAACAAAGAAAAAGCCATTCAAAATGACAACGTTTTCCCCAGTACACCCCTCCCACCACACACTCAAGAAATTCTGCAGAAACAGCTTCAGTGGAAGTAAAACTGCTGCAACAGAAAGGAAAAAGAAAAGGCCACAAACTCCTGACCACAGTTTTCCTAGTAACAAAACCCACTTAAAGAAAAATGGGTGAGAGAAAGCGTGAGACGGAGCACTACGAAGACAAGATCGTTTTTGTGTGTTAAGATGCAAGCTGCAAGATGCAAGATCAAGTCAAGAGAGAACCGAGATCAAGATGAAGTATAACAGAGGCTCTGACAACGATACCGAGCGCTAAAAGCAAAGCGGCTCCATCATAGGCCCCAGTTCGTGCTAAACACACAGACGCACTCGCACGGTTGCCTGAACAAAGGCCTGCAAAACGTGAGGATTTGACATAACAGTGCACAAACGTGCCAATGCTTACCGAGCTTTTCTGGACGTCCTGGTCTGCTTTCGAAAAAAAGACAGACAGGTCTCCGTTAAGGATCACTTCAGCCAACGAATTCACCAGAGGCGCATAATGTATAATCAGGAACACCTGCAAAGAAGGGGCAGAGAAGCAGAGAAAAGAGGGTTATGGTAGAAACTGCAAAGCAGAGAGCAAAACTAGTGGGACTCCCTGGCAATGTATTCCAATAGATCCCAGTTCTCTCCTTGCCTTGCTGTTCTCTCCTCCTCCCTGTTGCTCCGTGCTAATTCCAACCTGCAGAAGGAGAAAGCTACCTCTGCTAGGACCACAGGCTTAAGGTGGGAAGCACCTCATACATACTTCGGCTAAACAAGGCTTCCCAAGCCCAGCCATTTTGTTGTGGTGCTGACTTAAAGAGGAAATCTGCCTTTTAGCCGAAGGAGAATATTCTAAGATCTCAAGTCCTTTCTCAGCTATTTCAGCATGAGGTTTTGGTGATTCCATCCACTTTCTCAGATGCACTGATGGAGTACACACACCATATGTTAACCCACTTATTTTTATAACAGTTATAACCTACCACCCCACAACTTTCCTAAGAGCACAATCTATTGCGTTAAAACTTCGGAGACCATGAAGAGTCTAGGCGGTTTGTGTATCTGCTTGGTGCACTACTTGAGTGTCAGATGAGGACTCCTGGAGCCCAGAGTTCAAATCCCTGGTCTGCCAGGGAAACCCATCAGGTGAACTTAGGAAGAGCCTTAGAGAGAAGGCCATAGTGAATCTCCTTGGAGTAAATCTATCTATGACAGGTTGACTTTAGGATTGCAATAAATCAGAGATGATTTGAAGTCACATCACAACCGCAGCCACCTTTAAAGTCTCCTCTCTTCCCTCACCTTTTCTTCCTCTCAGCCCCTACAGTTTTGTTTGTTTTTTCAAAACAGACTAACATGGCTTTCTCTGAGCTGTACCACAGTTCTCTTCTTGCTTTTTAAAAGTCTTCCCAAACCATCTTCCTTTTCCCAAACCCGCTCTCTCCGTTTGCCCCTGGCCAAACCACCTCCACAATTCACTGTAAACTCCCAACTCTTTGTTCTCCTCTGCCCCCAAAACTATATCCAGCCTCTCTCAGCCTCAGGGACTCTTCACCGAAGGAGGATTTGATGGCCTGCTGTCTTCCTGCCTCGATTGTCATGGAAAGAGAGGTGGGATATAAATAAAAGTGTAGTATTGGTTTATTATTATTCCCACCAGCAAGCCAAGACCTTTTCCTCCAGGTGAGCCACTGGCAACTGATGCCATTTGCAGGAGAAGTGACTTGTACAAGGTGGTTGCTGCACTTTTGTTTACTGGTGTGTATCTTTGATGTGGTTTATAGCTGGGCTAATGTTATGTTTTAATCATAGGCTGCTTTGAGCACCCTCCTGGGAGAAAGACAAGATACAAATCAAAGGCACCGATTAAGCACCTCGGTTATCTTTCCTCAGAATCAGTTGCTGAGGCTGATCCCTCGCTGTTACTATTTTTAACACTTATCTTGCACCGGTAATTTATTGGTGCCATATAAATGTTAAGAAACATTAATGCTGACAATCAATCCAACCCACCGATTCCTGAGAAAGATTATTGAAATTCTCAAACACATCAATTGCTGGCTACAGATTTCTAAGACATACTTGCGACAAGAGATACAGAGAAACTTGGAGGCTTATTTTCGGACGTTCCTCAGCCTAAGGAGCAAAGAACAAGACAAAAGATGAAAGAGTGAGTTTTTTTAAATTACCAACTAATTTAATTTTCCACTCCAGGCATGAAGACTTTTTAAAAAGCACCCCCAAGCTGCAGTGATAAAACTGGTGGAAAAGGTTCTCCTGTTATTTCCATTGGTCTAAGATGGCAGCAAAAAAGAATCTTCTAGACAAGTTTTGCCTAAAACCAGATTGGACAACTGTGACCTTCTAGGTGCTTTTTGGCCTAAAGCCTCCAGTAGGCCTAGCCAGTATAAAAGGATGATGGATCATATAGTACAAAAATATCAGAGAGAGATGCAGCTGCCCAGATTTAAAGACATTAAGAGAATAGTAGTAGGCACCTGGGAAAGAGGGCCAATGTATTGTAGCGGCTTGAGTGTTTCACTAGGACTCTGGGAGAGCCGGGTCTGAACCCTCCTTGGCCATGGAAACCCAATGGATGACCTCTCCCAGCCTAAGAGCCAATAAATCCTGCCAAGAAAACCCCAAGAGAGTTTTCCCAACCTGAAGAAACCTAACACGAAGCAAACTTCTTCACTCTAGATTTCCAGTGCACACATCCTCTTTTATCTTGGCTTTCAATATCGACACTTTCAGATACATATTTCTTCTAAACAGTGATGTGAGACAGCAGGTACGAGCTGCGGGTTTCATTTCTCAAGAATAATTAATCGTACAAGAATAGACACGTACAGAATTGCACCTTTGAGAGGAACTACAGTTTACAAGAAGGTGCAGCTATATAATAACTTTTTTCTAAAGTTACTCTGTACAAGGCAGAGAGGCAGGCTCTCAACATGGAGAGATGGCCATTCCTTACCTTATCTTGATTCACCAAGGAGTAGACATAAAGCGGCAGGAAGAGGCTATTCAGTAAGTGGTCGGTGAGGACGTCATTTAAGAATTCACAGTTAATGATCAGGATGTCGTTAAGGTAATGAAGGTGATCAAGGTGCTCCGCTACCAGGTCACTTAGCTTCCCCCTATTTCGGTGTCTGAAAAAGAAGTAAATTTTATTTTTTTAAATAAAGCAAACGAACCACCAAACAGGACAGATGGGAAAATCTGGTACATAGCAAATTCTTATTCCTAGAATTCTTTACAGATCAAGAAAAGGTCAGCTACTTGCACTTCTTATTCTTAAAGGCTGAAATCCTGTTGGGGACCTGCATCATCATAAGTGGACTTATGCCTGCAAGAATTAGAATTGTGCAGCTGAAATAATGTCTGTATCCAGTAAAAGACTGCTGTTATGTTACTACACAGAGGAGACACTGAAATGACTGATGTGTATCAGTTTCATTGTGCATCAGGACACTAGCTAGGGAATGCTATTGTGCATTGTGCCCAATGTGCATTGGCAGTGTCCTGGGATGTATCTTAGTAAGGCATTAACAGGGTTTCCTTGGTGCCTCTGTCATGTAATTAAGTGCATGTACTTACATAATGCAGACCGTGACGGAGGACTTTGGAAAAATTCTTTGCACAACAAAAAAGTTGAACTCTTTCTTGTTGTCTCCGAAGAGGCCCGGTCTTGATCTCTTACAAAAAGGTGGAAATGCCTCTTTCTAAAAAGTTGCCGGTTGCACAATGCGCAACCAACCCCTTCCCCGCAAACAAAGGGATCTTGGTTTGCTCACATGGAATTTTCCTATACACTTCAAAATTTTCCTAGCTGCCCTCAAAAGCTGCAGTTTCCACAAGGTGGCTCACAATACTGTTATGTTACAAATGCATAATGCCACAAGTCAATGCAGCAGTGGCTGCTTCCTGCACAAATGTAAGTTTTTGTGTCATTTTCAGAGACCCGTCTCGGATAAAGCTCTTAGGAGCAGCGTCCAGTCTATGGGGAACTAGGGCATGCCTCACTAAAGCCTTAGGCAGATTTAATCTATTAAAACTTGTATATAATTAACTAAGATCTCTTTCGAGAGCCAGAATGGATTAGTGGTTTGAGCATTAGACTAGAACTCCGGAGACCAGGGTTCAAATCCCTGTTCAATCATGGAAGCGACCATGGTCAAGTCACACACTCTCAGCCCCAGAAAAACCACATGATAGGGTTGTTTTAGAGTCACCATAAGTCCAACCAACTTGAAGGCACATAACAACAGCAAAGGTAACCCACTCCCGTTGGTTGTCAGATGAGCGGGCTATAAATAAAAAATTATTATTATTATTATTATTATTATTATTATTATTATTATTATATTTCTTTCTGCAACTATATCAGAACAGGGAATGACTTAGCAACAGGTGTATAACAGGAATAAGGACCGAAAGGGCTTACTCTTCATCCGTTTTCACACAGTTATCCAGTTCTATCACATGGCTCCCAATAAACCAGACAAGGTTGGAGAAATAAGGGACGGCGGTTTTATCCCGAATGTAGTGCAGCATAGGCTGGTTGTCCACTAAAGAGAAAGCAGTTTTTAAAAATCTCCATTTCTTCCAGAAGAGGATTAAAAACACAAATAAAACTACAACAACTTTGTCAAGCATATTAACAATAAATTCCTTTCTTTGGGCTTCCTGTCTGTGGCTAACAATCTGTTCTATTTCATGTTTAAGTATCTAGCAGAGTTTGTCAGATCATACAGCAGAAGAGACAAACCATGGCTGTTATTAATGTGCTGAAAGAGCTAAGAAAACCTCTCATTTTCTTGGGAAAGGGAGAACGATACAAGAAATAGAAGCCGTAAGGCTAAAAAGCCAAAGTGATCAGCGGACTTACATGACACTGCAATAGGGAGCACAGCAATCATCAGTGAAGAAAGGGCAGAAGGAGACAAAAACAGACAACAGTTAAACGGGGTTAGGAACCGGGAAGGCAAGGCATTCTCCAAAGGGTTCAGGAGCTAAAGCAGGAAGCATCTAGACTAGAAAAGACAAGGTTAGAAGGAAACAGCAGCAGAAACATCCATGCTCCCCAAAACAGCATGCTAGCTATCCTCCCCACAAAAGTGGAAATTACCCCACATCTACACCCAGGACTGGACAGTCCTATTATTAAGTATTTGGGAAATATAACGTGTAACTTTATACGTGAGGCTTCATCCCATCTGCAGCTTCACTCAAACAGACATCTGATGTTCTTCTGATCACAAACCTCATAGTCAGTATGGCATCAGACATTCAAGTGGACAAGGAACTGGAAGTACAACTGTTCTTCCCCCCAAATATATTTTGGGGACAGATTTGCTGTTTTATATCGACAGTAAACTGTGGCACGACCTGGGAGGAATCGACCCTTAACTGAAGCTAACCATACCCAGCTTTGGTCTCAACCCTATGACCGGCCCAAAACAGAGCAATCCCACTGAATCAAGATAGATGTTGACTTGCCCTTCAACTCAATGGACCTACTCTGGTAGGGTTTGAGTATATCCACACACCAGAATCTCTGCCTTTTCTCCTTTTGAGGCCTGGAGGTTCTCAAAAGGAGTTTTCTATGAGGAAGGAGGGGATGCTTTTTAAGAAACCCAAGCCCAATCTTCCTTCCATAGTCATACAGTTCTTTGGATCCTGACCTTAGGGACTCAATGGCAAGGCAGCTAGTTCAGAAGGCGTTCCCAGTCCTCAGCTCGCTCTAACGTCCCTAACTAAAAGGCAAGGAGAAGCATGGCCCATATTTTCCTGTGACAGGAAATATATATATTTTTAATTCTACTTCATACTGACATTTTCTTCACTGATGAACAAAGTGGATTTTATATATACGGGTGTGTGTGTTATGCAGACACACCAAGGGGGAGACAGACGGAGCAGTCAAGAACAGAAAAACTTGCCGCACCCCGAAGCCTAACAAGTTTCATTAGGCAAAAGGTTTCATGGTTATCTGATGAAGAAAGCTGCTCTCTGTGAAAGGTCATGCCAAATCAATCTGGTTAATTTTTTAAAGTATCACAAGACTTTGCTCTTTTTGCTGCCTCCTCTCTTGGAAAGGCAAGAGGCATTTCTATGCTTGTATATATAAATCTAAAGTCTAGCCAAGCATGACCTCTAGTGGCAATTACCATATACTCTTCTTTCACACATGTGTCCCAGTTCAGTTCCAGTTTATGAAATTTTTATTTGCCGTTGGAAAGAAAGAGAAGCCAGAATCTTTGGAGCTGGTTTTCTCTCCTGTTCCAAATCTATGTGATGACAAAATAACTGTTCCAGAGGATTTTGTAGCCCACAGAGGTGCGGTTTTGTTTTGGTTTGTTTGGAGGAGGACTACAGAAAGAAGGGAATACCTAAACAAGATTCGATAGAGATACGCTATTAGATGGTGGTCAGTGATCTGGAACTGTTCTCTCAGATCAAAGTTTCAACAGCACTGATACTGACTTCATAAAACAAGGTTTTGCTGTATTAAACATTTCCACGGTAAACCTACAAAGTGGTCAAGGCCCGATCTGCATCTTCAAAATAATAGCTGCAGTGTCAATTTCACACTCAAGGCTCACTATTTATAAAAATGCATGCCCTGAGTGCAAACTTTCCAAGTGTGCCAATTTCAGAAAACGTACCTTTGTAGACATTCAGCGTTATTGTTCGGACGGCAATCCTGACCATACTCTCTGGGTGGTTGAAGAATTTAATGGCCTCCGTGTACAAGGCAAAGTCGTTTGTGTGCTGAAAGAGAAAAGGGGTGAAACCCTGGGGATTATTTAGCTCATGGTCTTCAATACATTGCATTCTCTTTGCATGGCTTCAGCAAAACACAACGGAAAACAACAAATGAAACAGCAAAGGAACCTGGGAGTGCTAACATTTAATCAAAAAATTAATTTCTTGTTAAACATGCAACATTCCCCTCCATTTCTTTAGCAAAAATTATGGACCCCGGCCAGCTCTTCTCTTCTCTTGGTACACCATCCTTTCCCCTTTATCCATTCTGCTTTCTACTGGCAAAATTATTTCAATTTGCCTCTGTAATTAAGTGATGCCCTTTCTTGGATTGATCAGACTAGCTTTGGGTCTCCTTCTTCGTTCTATACAGGTTTCTTGCTGCCCAAACCTCTCCAGACTTGTTTTCTGTCCTTCTTGTATATCCAGGTATGCTATCATATATCCAGGTATGTCCAGGAATGTCATGCTATCAGCACCCTAAGCCTTCGAAGGCCCAAAGGCTTACTGGTCCCTGAAATGGCTCCATCTTTTCTTCCTTGCTGCACCAATATATTCAGAATAACCTCACAGAACACCCCTCTTACAACTGTATCCCTTTCAAGTTCCTTCTCAGAACTAAAGCTTCCCAGGAACACTGCCCTTAACCCAATGTTATTGCTTGGTAAGTGCTTTAATAGGACGTCCACACAAGGAAGGAGAGGAGGAGAAATGTGAATTCGTATGCAGATCTTAAGCCAGCAGTGACTAACAAAATACTTTAAGGGGAGCAGTACTAGCCAAGAGCTGCACTCCTGAAGAAGGGAACAGTTGGTCTGAGACGACTCAGAATTACTCCACCTTTCATACAAACATTGTAGTCTGAATGTTGGTCTGGGTTGCTGCTGCTTACCTCATTGTAAAAGAAATGCACGGTGTGATTGTTGAGTTTCAGGGAAAGAGTTTTCAAGAACGAAATATAGTATGCCATGATCTCTTCATCAGAGAAGTCAAATTTGTGCACGATGATCGAATTTACGTAGTTGTTGGAAAGCAGGTAATCTGAAAGAGGAAAAACACACACAACATTTACAAACTGAGACAACACTTTAATACCCAGAATTGAGATATTTAGACAAAGCAGTGGTCCTGCAAGTACTCTAGTTTCTTAATAATAATAATAATAATAAACTTTATTTAATTTAAAATTTATAAATTTTATTTATAAAATTTATAAATTTTATTTATTTCTTCAAAATGCTCCACAAGGCAGCACACCATTAAAAGACAGAAAATGAACAGAAAGAACTGTATTCGCCCCAGAGGTTTGTACACAGCTTATTTATGCAGATTTGAATCTTCGGCTGTATTTAATTTCAGATTAGAGAAGTCTTAGCTGGGCAATAGACACATGTACACACCCTTTAAACTGGAAAAACATGCCTCAGCTATACACTTGTGAGCTTCTCCCATTTCTAAGGAACCCAACACAAGCTCCAAATATCTGCACACCTTTAAAAGGCATCATCCCTTCCAAATTCATCACATTTCAGATTAACAAAGAAACAGCAAAAATAGAGACCTACGAACATTTAGACCAAAGAAAATGAAGCTGTATAAAATCTTTACATACCTGAGTTTTTCACTTGTTAATTCATTTTATATTTAGACTGATGGTGGTGTGTGTAGGAGGACACCTTTCATACCAGGGATGGTACTTGATATAATTAAGTCAAAGGGAGACAGCCCTATTTCCAGAAGCTGTAACCCAAGCACTGCTCCAAGTCTTGGTTATTTATTTATGTGTTTACTTAGTTTTAATACCGCTCTCTGCGCAGATTTAGATTTATTGGTCAGTTTCCTCATCTCACTCAATAGGACCCTAATTTATAACTGAACTGACCATTGAATATGACTCTTGGGACCACGGTCTCCAGGAGAATGATTTGGCACCTCGGCCTCGTGGCTCCAAAGACCGAACGAAGCTGTTTTGAGGAAGACGACGCAAAACCCATGCGCACTTACAGAGCGAAGTCTCATGACTAATGTTCTCGAAGAGGATGTTCAAAGTCTGGAGGAGCTGCACGCAGACGTAACGGCCAGACTTCTGACGCAGGATGTTCAAGAAGTACACAAACATGTTCTTCTCCAAGAAAAAGCTGGAATGAGCAGGAAAGGCGATCACTTACTCGCTTCTAAAATTTACCAAACACATCACTCTCGACTTGTAAAACACCGAGCCTCTCTATTCCTGCAGGATTTGGAGGAAACCTGTCGTTTCGCAAGGTGTAGTGTATTTGTTTGTTTTGCACTTTTAAATAAATGTTTTCAATAGTTTTCATTCTATGGACAGTTTAATACAGTTTTAATCTAATTTTTTTTTGTCTAGGCCTCCATCTCCACTGCAAAAATAATCCAGTTTGATGCCACTTTAACTGCCCTGGCTCAAGGCTATGGGATCCTGGGAATAGCAGTTTGCTCTGGCACCAGAGTGCTCTGACAGAGAAGGGTAAATGTCTCACAAAACTATAATTCCCTGAGCCACGGCAACGAAAGTGGTGTCAAACCAGATTATTTCTGCGGCACAGATGCCGCCCAAGTCTTTACCACCATGTGATTTTTAAAAATACATTTATTAACTACTTAGCACCATAACAGTTTACAAAACCTATCAAAGGGAAACAGAATTTCAGTCAGATTATTTCCTTGGTGGATTTCAACTTGCAGGAACCTTGTCCATACAGTGGGATTTCTTAAACTAAATAGGCACAGAACTAGGCAGTGTGTGTCTGGTGTAAACCCAATCCAGTACGGTTGTGATCCAAGACACATTAAGAAAAACTGAAGTCAAATGGATCAATTTTTTAAAGCATATGTAGGGATGTGAATTCAGTTTTTCCCTCTCTTTATTAGCTGTTTAGCTTTTAGAGGGCTAGCCCACTCGCAAACGTATTTTAAACACGGCATTTCAAGGCAAACTTACTCAAACACCGAGCTGTCATTTTGGTCTCCCCAAATGAGGATCTCGGTTATAGAGCGAATGGTCTCCACCAAGAGGTTACGGTTGTGATCCGTCACAGTGGTATTTTTGGTCAGAACGTGGTACAGATACCTGGAAAGAGAAAAAAGGAAAAGGAGTCATGACTAAGTACATCAAGGGCACCGGGACACTCCTCCGTCTTTATTTTGTCTATTTATTTCTGGCCTTTCCTCCAGTGCAGGACCAAGGTGGCTTACAACACAAACTGTAACAAAATGCAGCTAAAAGCCAATTAGAAGAAGAGTGAAGAACAACTAAAATACAAAGAATCCTATCTTTAAAAACAAGCAAGCACTGAATTAAAACAGTTCAAAACCATAAACAAGCAAGACCTGGATATCTGGAACCACTATATGAGATTTTATATGTAAGTAAACAGCAGCAAAGGAAAGCAACGTTGAAAGCTCCTTAGTTTTTTCTATGAAAAATGTCAAATATTTGACTTTGGTCCAAAACACGCTGCAGAAAAAATCCGGTTTGGGACTATGTTTAACTGTCCGGGCTCAATACTAGGGAATCCTGGGAAGTGTAGTGTTTGTGAGACATTCGGCCTTCTCTGTCAGAGAGAGCTCTGGCGCCACAATAAACTACAATTCCCAGAATCCCTTAGCACTGAGCCAGGGAGGTCAAAGCAGTCTCAAACTGGATTATTTCCGCAGCGTGTTTTGTGGAGCTTACTTTAAATTGCGTGAAGCACCTCTGCTTTTTAAGTCACCAACAAATAGTGTGGTGCAGTGGTTTTGAGCGCTGGACTACGACTCTGGAGACCAGGGTTCGAATCCCGGCTCGGCCACAGAAACCCATTGGCGCGACTTTCTTGAAGTCACACTCTCTCGGCTTCAGAGGATGTCAATGAAGAAGCTTGACCTGAGGGTTATAAATGACTGGGAGGTGTACAACAACCAACAGTTTGACAAAAACACCGACCGGCTCGGCCGGAGCGCACCTGAGATGCATTCCACCTGCTCAGGTGAGTCACAAACAACCTTGTGAGGAGTTTCCGCAAAACCTTGTGGAATGCTGTACTCCAACTAATTAAAGCGCGGAGGTACTATTTTAAATGCCTCCGACTAATTAGTGCCTGCGGTGCCCAGGGATGGTGCCAAGGGAAGAAGGCACCCGCCTTCAGCGGGTCACTTGTTGTGGCACGGGGACTTGTAGCAATGCAAAGGAGCTGTAGTACTTGTAGTACAGGGACTGAGAATCCTAGAGTTGGAAGAGACCCCCGCAAAGGGCCATCCGTTAGAACCCCATTCTGCCATGCAGGAACTCCCAATCAAAGCATTCCCGTTTTGACAGATGGCCGTCCAAGACTCTGCTTAAAGACCTCCAAAGAGGGAGACTCCAAAACAGCATCTTCCACCATTGAACAGCCCTTACTGTCAGGAAGTTCTTCCTAATGTTGAGGTGGAATCTCTTTTCCTGCAGTTTGCATCCGTTGCTCCATTGTGTCCTGTTCTCTGGAGCAGCAGAAAACAAGCTCGCTCGCTCCCTCCTCAATATGGCATCCCTTCAAAGACTTAAACAGAGTCATCAAGGCATCCCTTGAAATGTCTTATCTCCAGGTTGAGAATCCCTTAGTCTTTCCATAGGACTTCGTGGTTTCCAGACCCTCCTTTGGACGCACTCCAGTTTCTCCACATCCTAGTAAACTAAGAGAGATTACTACGGCTAGGACTTGTAGTAAACCAAGAGAATTGCAGCGTTTGGGGATTGTAGTATAGAGACTTTTAGTAAACTAGGAGAGCTGCAGCACTTGAGGGTTGTAGTACAGGGGTCTCTAGTAGTCTGAGGGAGCTCTAGTACTTGGGGAGGTTGTTGTAGTACAGGGATCTGTAGTAAACTAAGAGAGCTGTAGCACTTGGGGGTTGTAGTATAAGGACTTGTAGTAACCTAAAGGAGCCATAGTACTTGGGGAGGGGGTTGTAGTGTAAGGACTTGTAGTACACTAAGAGCCGTAGCAGTTGTGGAGGTTGTAGTAGAGGGACTTGTAGTAAACTAAGATAATCTCAGCACTTTAGGAGGTTGTAGTATAGGGACTTGTAGTAAACTAAGGGAGCCTTAGCACTTGGGGGAGTTGTAGCATTATAGGGATCTGTAGTATAGACACTTGTAAACTAAGAGAATCTCAACACTCTGGGAGGTCGTAGTACAGGGACTTGTAGTAATCTGAGGGGGATTTGTAGTACAAAGGCTCGTTGTCTGGGTCGGTTGCTATGGAATTCTGGGAGTAAGTTGTGAGGCCCAGAACTCGTTGTCTGACTGAATTTCTATGGAATTCTGGGAGTTGGAGTCCGTTGTGAGGCCCAGAACTCGTTGTCTGACTGAATTTCTATGGAATTCTGGGAGTTGGAGTCCGTTGTGAGGCCCAGAACTCGTTGTCTGACTGAATTTCTATGGAATTCTGGGAGTTGGAGTCCATTGTGAGGCCCAGAACTCGTTGTCTGACTGAATTTCTATGGAATTCTGGGAGTTGGAGTCCGTTGTGAGGCCCAGAACTCGTTGTCTGACTGAATTTCTATGGAATTCTGGGAGTTGGAGTCCGTTGTGAGGCCCAGAACTCGTTGTCTGACTGAATTTCTATGGAATTCTGGGAGTTGGAGTCCGTTGTGAGGCCCAGAACTCGTTGTCTGACTGAATTTCTATGGAATTCTGGGAGTTGGAGTCCGTTGTGAGGCCCAGAACTCGTTGTCTGACTGAATTTCTATGGAATTCTGGGAGTTGGAGTCCGTTGTGAGGCCCAGAGCTCGTTGTCTGACTCACTTACTATGGAATTCTGGGAGCTGGAGTTTGTTGTGGGGCCTTAAGGCCCCACAACAAACTCCAACTCCCAGAATTCCATAGCCTTGAGCCACAAAAAGACTCAAAAGTGGCTTATTTATATGTATTTATCCCCTAGAGAAGACTTAAAGCCAAACGGACTCCATTTCCCATCCTCCCCCGCGCTGGGACCCCTTTCCCTTCGAGGACTCCGAGGAGGGACTCCATTTCCCATCCTCCCCCGCGCCAAGGCTTCCCCTTCGCGGAGGACTCCGAGGAAGGACTACATTTCCCATCGTCCCCGGCTCACTTGAGGTGTTCGAGGGAGTGGATGTTCTTGGCGCCCTTCCCGGGCCCTCCTCCTCCGTGGCCTCCGCCGCCGCCCCAGCTTCGCGAACGCCCGAACATCTTGCCCCGGCTACGGCTCCACCGACCCCGAAGCCGCCGCCGCCGCTGCTCCCTCGTCCTTCTCCCTCGCAGTCGCCATTCTCGCCGACATTCCCCCTTCGGGAGCCCCACTGCGCAGGCGCACGCAGCGATGACGACATCCGCGCCGCCGCGGGGCACGACGGGAAACGCAGAGGCGGACCCCATAGGCTTTGCTGGGACGCAGGGACCGAAAGGACTACGACTCCCAGCGGGCTTTGCGAACAGGGGGCTGGAACCAGGAAGAGCAGCGAGGCGAGGGGGCGGGGCGTCGATTGTGAGCTAAAAGGAGTGGGCGTGGCTTCAGGGGAGGGCGGGGCGTGCGCGGGGAGGTGTTTTTGCGCATGCGCGGGGACTGCTGCGCTCAGCCTAGTAAATGCAGATGGAAACAATAAGGAATTATTATTATTATGTGTGATGTATATATATATATATATATATATATAAAAATATATATATATAAAATAAAAATAATATATATATGTAATATATATATATATATAATAAATACATATGTATATGTATATATATAGTTTACAATAAGTATATATACATATATATAATTTAAAATATTTTAATATATATGTTTAAATATATATATAATATATATATAATTTGTAATATATATATATAATATATATAACATATCATATATATAATATATATATGTAAATATATATGAATGTATATAAATGCATGATGTATAATATATATGTAAATGTATATAATATATAATATATATAAATATATGTAAATAAAGATATATATATATATATATATAAGTATATATATATATTAATATTTATATGTAAATGTATATAAATGTGTATATACACACATATATAAATATTTATATGTTGATATAATATAATATATATATATATATATATGTAAATGTTGGCCAGCAACGCTCCCTTCCGGCCACCAGAGGGCGCTCCAGGATAGGGATTAATGTCGTTTTCGCCAAAAGCCTCCAGGAGCCAAAGTGCGACGTTTTAGCCACAGGAGGGCGCCCGAGAGCGATTCAAAAATTAAATATACTGTATTTAAATATACTGTATAATATTTATATATATAATATTTATATATATATATATATTTATATATAATTTTAAATATATACATATATATATATATTTGTGTGCAAATGCTTATGAATATATATTGCATATCCTGTCCTCCTCGTTTTGCAAATTGCAGCCCTCTCTTTGCTTCTTCTCTTGCAGCTGTCAATCACCAAAGCCCTGAAACCAATCAGGAGCCGGGAGGGGCGGGACCTTGCCGGGAGCGCGCACGCAGAGAGCCCCAGCAGCAGCAGCAGCAGCAGCTGATCCTCGGGAGCGCGCTTTGCTCAGCTGCAGCAGAAGCAGCCAATGCAATTTTCTTATTTTGCAAAGGCAAAAGCCATAGAAGGAGGAGGAAAGGGGGGGGGAGCCTCCCTAAAAGCCTTGCTGGGCCCTTGGCCCTTGAGCCAGAGATGCCTTTGCAAAGGCCCCAAAAGACCCCCCCAAAAAGGTCAGTGGGGTTTATTTGGGGGGGGGGGGGAACAGCCCCATTTCCTTGCAAAAGACCCCAAAAGCCTTGCATTATATTTTTGGGGGGAATTTGAGGAGGGGGGCAACCCTGATCTGCCTTTATGCTAAGGGTTTTTTTTTGGGGGGGGGGTGCAGTGATCCTAGGATATCCCCCTCCCTTGCAAAAGACCCTAAAACCCAATCCTAAAAGCCTTCCTTGCATTATGTTTTAGGGAAATTTGGGGAGGGGGCAACCCTGGTTTGGCTTGATCCAAAAAGGGGTGTCAGGGCAGTGACCCACATTTGGGGACCCTTGTTTTTCCATTTATTCCAAGCCCCCCAAAAACCATTTGGAGAATTGGGGAGGGGACCCCCCCTGATTTTGCCAGAAAGTTACTTTGGGGAAGGGTCTTTTCTTTTCTGGGGTCTGCATTTGGGGTTTTCTTACTCCCCATTTTTTCCGCTCCAGAATTAATTGCAAAGGGAAACTAGACTTAATTCTAATTTCTTTTCCCTCCAAAGATTGATTTTTCTAAATTATTTAGACTTTAAACCCCACTCTATAAAAATCCCAAATTATTTGGGGAAGGGGACAAAGGGGGCTTCCATTTGCACCCCCAGAAAAAAAGTCAGTTGTTCCCAAACTTTGGGTCTTCCAAGTGTTTTGGACTCCAACTCCCAGAATCCCCAGCCGCTTTGGGTCAACAGTAAGGAATTCTGGGAACTGAAGTCCAACGTGTCCGGAGAAACCCAAGTTTGGGACTCTAATAAATTATTTGGGGAAGGGGACAAAGTGGACTTCTCTTCCGGCCGGTGACCCTCCTCCATCCTCCGCTGACCATCCTTTGGTTTCTCCTTCTGCCAAAGTTCCCAAACTTTGGTCTTCCAGGTGTTTTGGACTCCAACTCCCAGAATCCCCATCCGCTTTGGGTCAACGGTAAGGAATTCTGGGAAATGAAGTCCCCATGTTTGGGGATCGCTGGGACTCTAATAAATTATTTGGGGAAGGGGACAAAGTGGACTTCTCTTCCGGCCGGTGACCCTCCTCCGTTGACCGTCCTTTGGTTTCTCCTTGTGCCAAGCCAGGCGTCCCTTTCGCCGTCCCTCCGCGGACCGGGTCCGTCGGACGTCCGCTCGGTCCGGGGTCCCGTTGGCGCCGTGAGACCCCCTTCCCGGTCGCCGGCCGCCCCTCCTCGCCTTATGTTCTACGTGGGGCTCTTCTGCGTCAACCTCCTCATCCTCTACTACGCCTTCCTCCTGGAGTACATCGCCCTCAACGTGGGCATCGTCTTCCTCCCCGAGGACATGGACCAGGCCTTGGCGGACCTCGGGGTCCTCTCCGACCCGGCCCTCGGCCTCTACGACTTGGACAGCGAGCTGGACGTCCTGGACGGCTACTGGGAGTAAAAGCAGAGAAGGACCAGACCCGAGGAGAGGAACCCCCGATCGTCTCCGAGGAAGGAGAACCGGGCACCGGACGTCCAATCGTGGCCGCGAGGATGGGCTTCACCTTCGCCGGACCTCTCCGGACTCGACTCGGGATGGCGGACCTCGGGTTTGGAGAGGGACACAAACGGCCCGTCGTTCGGCCCGGAAGTGGACGTCCGTCCTGTCGGGTTGGCAGGTGCTTCTCCGGGAACGGGGCGGGTGCAATTTGGGGAAGGGTCTCCGGCAAACTTTGGGGGGAAGATGGACGGACATATGGACCGCGGAGGGGACGAGGAGACCGGGAACCTTGCGTCGTCACGGAGGAGGAACGGACGTCGCGTGTGGCCACGGCGCCTTTCCGGTGTTGACGTAAGTGCCGAGATGGAGAGCGTCCGTTTCAACGTTGGATACAAATTTTGGAATTGGGGGGCACACATCTTAGGTTAGGAGGACATGCATGGGTCCGATGGGATGACCCTTCTGCAACGGTTGGGTTGATGGGGTGGTAGATTTGAATGCAGGTCCCAAGAGGGCATGATAAAATGAATAATAAATTTTTTATTTGTACCCCACTTTTTGCCGTAGCAATCAAAGCGCTTACGGTAGTTGAAACCATACAACAATATATATAAATACCTCTCTTATTCAACAGCGAGGTCCATCCCATCCTATTATATACTTTTGCAAGAAGGTTTAAAGGAAGAGCAGGTAGAAAGGCCCCTGGTTTCCTTGGGTTGTGGGTTCGAGATCCAGAAAGATCCCAGAAAAGGTTTTGTTTGTTATATGTGTGCATGCGTTGCAAGTTTGTACAAGTGCATGTGTCTGTTTATATTTGTTATAGTTATATATGTGTGCGTCTTTGTTGCAGATATTTGTATAGTATCCTATGCATGCCTGTGTGTCTTTATATTTGTTATATGTCTGTGTGTGTTGCGGATGTTTGTATACTATTGTATACATGCCTGTGTGTCTTTAAATTTTATTATAGTTATGTGTATGTCTGTGCATGTTGCAGATGCATGCACAGTATTGTATACATGTCTGTATAAATTTGTATTTGTTATAGTTATATATGTGTGTGTGTTGCAGAGATTTGTATATTATTGTGAGTTTATATTTGTTATAGATATACAGTACGTGTGCATGCATTGCAAGTTTATATACAGTACTGTACACATGACTGTGTGTATTTGCTATGGTTATACGTATGTGTTTGTGTTGCAGGTGTTTGTATAGTATTGTTTACATGCCTGTGTGTGTTTATATTTGTTATAGTTGCATATGTGTCTGTGCATGTTGCAGATGTTTGTCTGGCATCGCAGGGCTGAGCAATTTCGGATAGATATTTCTTCTCTCTTCCAAAGTATTCTTTCAACTAGAAGGGAACTTGGAAGCTGTAACAGAATCAATATCCCGCAAAGCATAATATTCTTGCATCCTTGCATAAAATTAGCAAACGCAGGAAATGCATGCTTTCAAAACAGAAGAATATAAATCGATCGCTCGGTTTCGGGGAAAGTTTGGTAGGGCTGTCTCTGTCCATTTGAGAATGTGCAAACCTAAGGGATATCTGTTTTCTTTGTAAATGTTGTGTTTTCTCTCTCCTTTTAATTTCAGATTTGCAGGAGGTTGTGCCCCGTACGAATACGCAGGAGCACAATATGGGACAAGACGGGCACAAAAGGAAAAGGTTTTCTTTCGAAGCGTGCGGGATTTCCCCCGAAAAGACGGGCTGCACCGAGGGATTAAATCTCGCCTCTTCTTTGGTCCTTTTGCTGCCATTGAAGGTTTTGCCATAATGATTCTGCAGGGATTTTTTAAATGCGACGAATCAGGATTTGCTTAGAAGGGCTTCCGGGCCGCCTCTCGAAGAGAGCCGGGTCGTTTTTTGTTGGATTTAGAAACCGAAAGAAAAAAAAATACTTGCATTTTGCAGGGAAGAGACAAAAGAGTCGATTCCAAGGTTTTGAAAGAGGGAAGATGGAGTGCAGCGAAAATGCTTATGAAATTCCCAGTTGGAACTGGGACAGAGGGTGGTTTTTATCTTAGACGTACTGGGCGGAAAAATTATCGTGAAAACCCCAAGTTTTCCCATTATATTCCAGAGGATGCTGGGACATGTTCCTCTTCAGGTGTGCAACTGGTCCCATCAGTCTTGTCCGTTGGGTTGAAATTAATCTCGGGTTAGGCACGGATTAATAATAATAATATTATATATTTATTTGTATCCCCCTTCTTTTCCCGGATTGTGGGGCTGCTTTTAAGAGGAGGGGGCTTAATCCACGGGAAAATCATGCCTCCGTCATTGGACTGTGACTCCCATCATCCATAGCCAGTGCATCGGTGCGGCTAGGGGATTCTGGGAGTTATTGTCCGCAAGGCCATTTGGCACATTGGGTTCGAGTCCAATGAAAAATGGGAGTCTGTTAAGATGGAAAACGGTCGGCTGGCTGACCCTGGAAGATATAGTTTGCTGCCAAGGTCCAGGTATGGAAATGCCAGGATGGAGGACCCTGGGAGTTGTAGTCTTATTTTTTGAGCAGGGGTATATAAAATAAAAAATACCGCCAAGGACGGGGTCCCGAGACGAGAACGCCATCAGGACGGAAAGCGGCTGGTTTGAGGTTCATATCTCTGCCCAAAACATCGACTCGCACATGGAAAGCTTGCACATCATTAAAGATGCATCGCACACCGCATGCCATGCTAAAGCGCTCGATTTCCAGCTGCGGGGAAATGCCTCGCTTTCGGCAATTGCATGCCTCCGAAGCATCCCTCGCTCACTAGCCCAGGGCTACCGAAGACGCGCTTTTTCCGGAGAAGTGGGATCCCTCTCCCACGACCCGCATTCGCCGTTTTCGAAACACGATGAAATTGCACTTTCCGAATTCTTTTCCCCCCGAGCCTGTTAAGCGCCGGGAGGTTCATTTTGAACCCTTGAAAAGCATTGCCTTTTAAAGCAAAACGTTTTTTAAAAAACGAAATAAAGTCAAGAACGGCAGGGAACCGTCGCGTCATGACGGAGGAGAAGAGTCGGTTTTCTAAGTATTTTTGTAACTTTGAGAAAGGAACCAGGTCTTTGTTCGTCGATGCTCAGAGATTATATTTTTGGGGGGGGAAGGAAGTGTTTAAATGCAATTGTTTTGTCGGGGGGAAAGAAATGTAAAAACAGCAAAGCAATATGTAAATAGCCAATTCCAAATACACCGGTGTAAAGGTCGGTTGTGAGGATTGCGTGTTCATTTACGAGCAAATAACGGCGTTTTCGCAGATCTTCGCGCAACTCTGGAAATTAATTCAGGTTTTGAAAAACCTTCTGGCTCTGAAAAACTTTACTTAAAAGGTGCGTTGGTGCTCCTTAAGATTTCTGGAAAAGGCAATGAAACGCACTGCATTTTTTAGCCAGAAAAAAAAAGAGCCAATTTTGGGGAAAATA
This sequence comes from Urosaurus nigricauda, assembly GCA_034509955.1. Lineage (NCBI taxonomy): Eukaryota > Metazoa > Chordata > Lepidosauria > Squamata > Phrynosomatidae > Urosaurus > Urosaurus nigricauda. Next base: position 15,049,035 of record JAOEGL010000008.1, read on the forward strand.
AAATAATTGTGGACCACAAACGCAACCTTGGAGCAAATGGGTGACCCACCTCAGCTATAAAAAATATATATATGGTGATGGACTGACTACCGATGTATATATATTTATAATGGACCAGGCTTACGGTGACTACTAATATTTGCAAATATCAGGACCATTTAATAGAAACCGTTGCATTAATATTCTACCTATTGATGGTTGGAGGTCTTATGCTTTTCCTTTCACGCACTTTAGAAATATATGTCTCTGATGCAGCTATTTCTGGAGTATTTACATTTTTCTAAAATGTTGCAGAACAGAAAATGTAAGTATTTCTGGTATGCTAATATTTTCCTAAACGTTGCATTTCAGAAATTAGGCATCTCTAATGCAGCTGTTTCTGGAATATCTACATTTTCCCAAAAGGTTGAAAATCAGATCTACTTACGTTCTTCTAATGCAACTACTTCTTGTATGCCAACATTTTCCCAAAATGTTGCATTTCAGAAATTATGTTTTCTGGTATGCAAACACCTTCTTAAAATGCTGCATTTCGGAAATTACGCATCGACAATACATACATTTTCCAAAAACATCAGAAATATTTGCCTCTTGTGCAGATATTCCTGAAATGTTCACACTTCCCCCTCAAATTTTGCAATCCACAAATATATATACTCTTGATGTAGCTATTTCAGAAATAAATATCTGCATTTGCCTAAACAATCCAGAAATATTTATTACCTCTGAGGCAGATATTCTGGAATAGCTACATTTCCCCCCAAAAATGTTCCACTCCAGAAATTATTTTAAATACCTTCCAATGCATTTGGAAAGACGTTTTAAAGATATTTTCTTACTCGGATTCAACACCAGATAAGTCATTCCCTCCAAGCGTGAAGTAGGACGCTTTCACGAGGATTATCCAAAATGTGTAATCTACATTTATTAAAGATTATATATAAAGTGTACGCTTGGCATGACTCACAAAGGAAGTGTGTAGGATCCTTGTTCGTGGTTGTTACGTGCCTCCAAAATGACCCTCTCCTGGGTTTATTTGGAGGAGGAATGCCATCGCTTTCGGAAAAGGAACCCAACCAAACCCTGCTATATACAAAAACACATACTGATCCTCTCCTGGGGGCCGTGTTGAATCAACCGGATCCCCTTTGGAGATCTGTTGCACATTCCCCTGAACCGAATGTGGAGATCAGCGCTTGAGTCTTACGGGGGGATCTTCCTTCTCCTTGAAGAACCAAAATAATACACGCTGGGCCTTTCCTGATATATCTCCCGCAGGCCATATTGAATCTGCTGGATCCCCTTTGGAGACCCGTCGCCTTGCAGAGTTCATTTCCCTCCCCGAGCCGAAATAAAAAGCGTCAGTTCTTTGTCCGACCCGCAATGCGAAACGAGCATCTTCTCGGTCTTTAGCGCTTGTCTTCCAGGGATGCCGATGCAGACGTGGCCCCGGACGCCTCCTTTAAAGTTCGGGCTGTACCCCCGAAGCGGATTCGCCGTCCCCACTGACATCATTGGAGCCACCTCTGGGGCCTTGGTTTCAAAGGTTGGTTGGACTCCATCAAAATCCCGATTTTGACCCTTCCGCCGGTCAATGCGGCTTGGCTTGGCTTGCCTTTCTCTAGAGGAGCCTGACGCGAGAGTCCAGCTGCTGCAAGCGATCCAGGACTCCGTGGGGAATGGCCGGATTCCAGAGCCTGGGAGAGATTTGGGGAGAAGGATACAGAGCAAAAGGCAACGGAAGAGATTAGCTTTTACAGCCGTAGATTCGTAGAATGATAGCGTTGGAAGGGACCTCAAGGTTCGTCCAACCCAACCCCTTTCAGCCACGAAGCCAAAAGCTATCCAAGCCCTTCCTGGAACAGAGGACCATCCAGCCTCTGTTTAAAGACCTCCAAGGAAGGAGACCCCCCTCCAAGGCGTTTGAACCTCGGTACCCCAATGTCCCCTGCCATGTAGGAAATACAGGGGATCCTAGAGTTGGAAGAGACCCCCAAAAGTGTTTGACCCCATTCATCCATGAAGCAAAAAGCTATCCAAGCCCTCCTTGGGACGGATGGACAGACTGACTGTCCAGCCTCCGGCCCCCAAAGAAGGAGACTCCGTTCCTCCATTCGGGCAGCATCATCTTTACAGGGTTGGAAGGGACCCCGATGTCCATCCGGTCCAACCCCGTTCTGCCATGCAGGGATACACAATCCAAGCGCTTTTGAGTTTTGACAGATGGCCACCCATGCTCTGTTTAAAAAAAACCTCCAAAGAAGGAGACTCCATTCCCTTTTGTTGAGACAGTAGTGTCTTAAACCACTGGATCAAGAAGTTCCTCCTAACGTTGAGCTGGAATCTCTTTTCCTGTCGCTTGCATCCGTTGCTCTGGGTCTTAGCCACTGGAGCAGCAGGAAACAAGCTTGCTCCCTCCTCAATATGACATCCCTTCCAATATTTGAACAGGGCTGTTATATCACCTCTTACCCTTCTCTTCTCCAGGCTAAACATCCCCATTTCCCTAAAGCGGTCCTCATAGGGCATGGCTTTCAGACCCTTCACCATCTTAGTTGTCCTCCTTTGGACATGCTCCAGTTTCTCCACATCTTTTTTGAATTGTGATGCCCAGAATTGGACCCAGGTGAGGCCTGGCCAAAGCATCCCGTTCCTTTGTCCGAGCGACCCTGCGTTTGTGGTGACTTACGCCATGCTTCGAACCCGGGGGCAGCTCTTCAAGCTGTCGGTCAGACAGTGCGCTCCCACCGCTGTTATCTTGTTGCAGTGGATGCTGAAATGAAAACGCAGGAGTGAGCAAGCAGAGGCCTTTTGGTCACACTCTCTCAGCCTCGGGGAAGGCGATGGCAAACCTCCTCTGAACCAACCTTGCCCAGAAATATCCGATATCCCACTTTGAATATAGCATCAGAGGAGTCAAAACAATGCGCCACCCAGCTTTACTGCAATGGTTGCAGCGGCTTGAAGAGGTTATTTTGGGTATTACAAGCCCCAGAATCCCCCATCCAGCAGTGGCTTCTGGGTGCTGTGGTTCACAAAGGAGTGCCACTTGGACCATTTTGGTCTGATTTTGGAAGCAAAGCAGGGTTGCTCTGGGTTCTTGGCAGGAGGGGAACCTTCTTGAAACCCTGCCGGATGGGACTGACAATCCAAACCTTACAAGGGTCTGACCCTACAGAAGGGCAGTTCTTGTGGGTTCAATAATCTGCAATGGACTAGGAAGGGAAACCTGGCAAGGCGGATCCCCAAATCCTGACCCACAAATAGTTTCTGCTCCCGACAAGACGTGCGGCGTTTCTACTCACTCCAACACTCTCAAGGAGGGCATTTTGGGGAGCATTTTTGCGAGGTTTTCTGCTCCGGCGTCTCCGATGCTATTGTTATACAAACTGTACAAAAAGTAAAGGACAGAATATAAAAAGAAAAGAGAAGCATGAGCTTTTGGGAATCAGGCTGCACCGAGATACGAATGCTGCGTAAAATTAAACCAAATGTTCTCTCTTTAAAAGAAATAGACAAAAAGGTCGTAACGGCACCGAAAATTCCCTTTAAAAAGAGATTAAACAATGAACAAGTGCACAGTGTTCCCTCTGAAGTCTCCAAGGGAATGGCAAGGGATTGGAAAGCATTAGGTATTGGTGCCATTTTTGGGAAAAAGCATCCCGGGGACATGGTGAAAAGACCCTTCCGGAGAAGCCTCTGCCCTTCTTCCTCTCCACTGCAATGTAGGAAGGTGGAACATGGGATTGCCAGTCCTCACCTGAGTGTCTTCAAGGAAGGCAACGATGGAAGAGCGACGGAGAGCCTTTCGGCCCCAAGGTCTGTGATCTTGTTCCGGGATAAGCTGGAACCAAAGGTTGGGATTGTGAGATGGGACTCGGGGGTCTCTTTCAACTGCAGGTCCCATCATTCCCCCAACCAGCAAAGCCAATATTTGTGGGGTGCTGGGGGGGGGAACCTGTCTTTCGCTGGGGTGGACACATGTCTTGTTTTGCTCTAGAAAATTGCAAAATTGCTGTGACTTACTTTAACGTTTCCAAGGATCGCAACCGAGGAAGGACATTGCAGAAGCTCCGCACTCCTTCGTCTCCGATCTCGTTTTCCTTTGGGGAATCCAAGCTGGAAAATAGCAAAAAAATATCATTGTGAGATTCTCCTGGGTCGGGTGGCGGAAACAATGAGAAGGTATCGACCCGTAATAGGATTTTCCCACCTCCATCGGTGCAAAAAAGTGAACTTTTTGGACTACAACTTCCACAGTTTGAAGGACTTTGGGAACTGTAGTCCAAGGAAGTCATTCCTCCCATTTCTGACATCACTCCCGGCACTTTTCAGTTTCTCACCAGAGTTTGGCAAATTGACCTTACATGGACTATATAATCCCCAGGGGTCGTTCTAGGCATGCTGGGGATTCTGGGAATCGTAGTCCAAAAAAGGTAACTTCCTGAACCTCTGCTTATCACCCCCTTCGCAACTCACTCCAAATGCTGAAGACTTGGAAAGGCATCCAGAATCTGGACCAGCTTTTGGAAACCCTTCAAACCATAGACGGGCCCCATCCTGCAAAGAAAAAGAAGAATGATCATAGACGATTATATTAGAAAAATTAATAGAAAAACGACCTATTCGCATCTCCTTCTGGGACAGACGTTTCCAAGCCCAGCAAGGCTGGGGTCCCAAGTAAATCCTCAAAATTTGCATTATTTCTGCAATGCAAGGGCAGCTTCTCTTTTCTTTTCCAGGCTTAAAGATCCCCTCCGCTTGAAAACATCCCAAGAATAATTTTTTTAAAAATAGTTTATTACTTACGCGAATTCTAGTAGTTTGAGGTCGGCAACAGCGGGAATGTGGTGGGTTTGGCAACCGTCGGAGTCCGCCCGGCTAAAGAGAAAAGATTTGGAGAGGTGGGAAAAGGAAATTTTGGGGTGTGGGATGCTTTCTGAAATGGAGAAAAGAGGCATTGTCTTGGACGAAATTGAACTTAACACAGCATCGAAGACAGGCTTATCCAGATGACTTTAAATTCTGAATTTTAAACGATGAATCCGAATTGTGGATTGTTTTAATATGTGCACATTTCGCTCGTCCTTTTAAATTGATGCGTGTTTTAACTGATATGTTTTAACTGGCGTTGTTTGTTCGTTGCTGCAGTTGTTGTTCCCTGCTTTGATTCGTGGGGAGAGGCGGGCGAGAAATAACAACAACACAACAACCATGGAAAAAGCTGTGTGCAAGCTGGAGCTTGAAACAAGTTACTTTTGCAAAACTCTTTCCCCCAGGGCTGTGTTTTGCAGCCTTCAGGAGACTCCCGGAGCCTCTTATTACAATTTTCCAGTTGCTTTTTGTGATCAAAAATGCCCCTCTTGCCCTGCCTAAGGCCATTAAAACCGACCATTTTCTGGCTAGCTCTTGGAACCGTAAAGGACATTACAAGGTGTCCCACCCTGCAAGACGGGTGTGCAATACCCCTGCTTCCCGATGCCCAACCAAAGCTTCTCCTTGGGGCCAGATACACAAAACCGCAATTGTGCACAAAGAAAGTAAATGCAACTCATTGACCTGACCATGAGAGGTTTCTGGATGTTTTCCCAGGTCTTCTGAAATGGAGAACGTCCTTCGTTTCAGCCTCCAGGGCCAGCAAATGGTGCAGATTCAGCCTCCCCTTTTGCCCTCCTGCCCCAAACCGAAAGCGGAGATAAATCAGACGGATGTACCTTTGGGCTATTTCTTCCTCCAAATGCACCAGAGCGGAGAGGTCCTCGATGTCCTTCATCGTTCGGGCTTTGAAGGGAAGGGTGATAAACTTCTCCATGGCCGACCGTAGCTGCTCTCCTTGCTTGGTTTCCCAAAGGTGCTTCCAGAGCTCAATGGCCTGGCTCAGGGAGGACCTGGAAAAGATGGACGTGGCTGCCGTGGGTGGATGGATCCATGGACGGACAGAGAGCCCAACCACATCATCCTGCATCGAACCTCTCAGGAGATCTGCCTGCCTGAGGGTGGAAATGTCATCCAACCATGATTCAATCTCTTACCGAATGGACCTCTATTCTCTGGTAGGTTGAGAAAGGGAGGTACAGTTGTGTCCAAAGTGTCACAGTTGTGACTAAGCAACTGCAAATGCGAAACAGTCGACCTACATTTATCCATCTGTCACTGTTCTGGATTCACGATTGCTGTTTTAGGGAAGGGTGGCCAAGATTATCAAAGGTCTGGCGACCCTCAAATTCTGCAAGGAATGACTAGATATGTTGGGCGTGCTTCCCTTGGAGAAGAGGAGAGGAGACATAATATCTATCTTTGTTGGGCACTCAGTCTGATCCTGGTCCAGACCCTACCTAGAAAATACGGACGCCAACCAACCTGAACGCCGACACGTTCTTCATGAGGACCAGCTGCCCGAGCCCTTCCGAATCAACGGAGCCCCCTCTGAAGTCTAAAGTTGTCTCCTTTGCAGATCTACTTAGGATAGAGCTTAGGACGTGGACGTCAGACGGGGCGAGAGAGACGCCCACGAAAGAAAGGTCGGGCCTGAGCTCGAGCGCCAAATGCTGCAAGAGATACGCGTCTTCCGTTTCGTGGACGCAATGGAAGAGTTGCAGAAGTCTCCCCGGACTGAAATCCCTGACCGGGAGTCTCCGGATGTATTTGGAGAGGCTCTTCTTCTTCTTGGCAATCATCTTCTCCACGTCCAGCTCCCCTTCTTCTCCAAAAAGTAAAGGAGAGAGGAGGTTGTCCTCTAAGAAGAGTAAGCCGGATAAGAAATGAGGCACCAAGGAGGAGTCCTTCTTCGCCTTGGAGAGCAAGCCAAGGTGTTGGGTGAGCTTCTTGTCCTTGATCTCTTCGGCCAGGACCAAATGCAAGGCCAGCAAGAAATTTTGAACCACGGAATTGGGAAAAGCAAACCGGTCACATTCCTCTGTTCGGTGGCTGGAGTTTTCCAGGAACGGCAAGGGAACCACTAAACCATAGTCCAAACCAAACTCTTTCACTTCCCCAGAAGAGAAATGGGAGCTTGCGAAGACGTTTTTGTGGTTTTGCAATAGATCCCAAGCCATCTCGGCTAAAGTGGTAAGGGGATGCTTCGGATGGACTTTGTCCTTGGTTGCGTTGGTCATTTTTCGAAGCAGAGACTTCACAAAGAGGCTGGTGAGCGTAGGAGGCAATTCTGTGCTTCCCGTTTGGAAGACTGACTCGCAAATGAGCCGGCACAAATCAGGACGGTGACAATGGCTGAACAGGTAAGGGGACCTCTGGATCAGACTTGCCGCCCCATTGCAAGTCGGGAGGCCTTCAAAATATCGGGTGATGTACGTTTTGGCTTGCTGCGTGGAGAACCCCATCAGCTCCAGGATCTTGTCCGCTTTGGGTAGACATTGGTGCAGCTTGCCTTTGGGTCGGGCCGTGAGTAGCAGCGTGCAACCGTTAAGTAGCTTCTTCTGGAAGAGACCGGCCAAAGTGGCTCCGGTGCTACGAGCTTCCCGGCGGGGCGACCGCTCCGGACAGGTTTTGGTGAAGCTGTCGGGCTCCTTCAGTTCTTCGAAACCATCGAAAATGAGGAGAACTTTTTCCGGGTTGCGGAGGACATACCTGTAGACTTTGTTGAGTTCCTCTTGAGACGAGGCAAAGTGTCCGAAGAGGAGGCTCTTGAGGTTTTGGTAGCTTTCAGTATTCAGTTGCCAACAATCGAATCGGAAGACAAAGTCGTATTCGGGCCACTGGCCGTCGGACCACTCCAGGCAAATCTTCTGGGCCAGGAGGGATTTCCCCATCCCGGCCTCCCCCAAAACGACAACGATTTTGGTGCTGGGGTCGTTCCTCCCGGGGGTCTGGAAGAGATGCCTCCTCTCCATGGGGGTCTTTGGCTTCTCCTCTGGGTCACCTGGCCTCGGGTCAGCGCTCCTCCCACCTTTGGTCTCCGAGGGACACTCTGCCAGGTTGCCCTCCATGTAAAGGTAGTCCACGGGGACTTCTCTTTCCACCTTCCCAAAACGGCAACTGTCCCGGAAGCGGCTCTTCAACTCTCTGCAGAAAGCATCCACCGACTCTGGAGGAGGAGAAAGAGAAAGAGAGAAAGAAAGAGAAAGTGGAGGAGGAGAGAAAGGAAGAAGAAGATGGAGACGAGGAAGGAGAAAGAAGGAAAGGAAAAGGAAGAGAAAGAAGAGGAGGAGGAGGAGAGAAGAAAAAGAGTAGGGAGGAGGAGGAGAGAAAGGAAGAAGAATATGAAGACTAAGGAAGGAGGAAGAAGGAAAGGAAAAGGAAGAGAAGGAGGAAGATGAAGATGAAGAGGAGAAGGAAGAAGATGATGAATCAAAGGAAGGAAGGAGGAAGAAAAGAAGAGGAGGATGATGATGAAGAAGATGATGTCAAAGGAAGGAGGAAGAAGGAAAGGAAAGGAGAGAAGGAGAGAAAGGAAGAAGACGAAGACAAAGGAGGAAGAGGAAAAGGGAACAGGAGGAGCAACAAGAAGAAGAGGAAGAAAGAAAGGAAGAAGAGGAGGATGAGGAAGGAAGGAGGGAACCATGGGTCATAGAGTGGAAAGAGGACACTTTCTCTCACTGGAAGAGCATATGTACATATTGATGCTTTTTAAAAACCCTTCCTTTCCTTTGCAGCTGGAACGCATGGTCCCTTTTCCTCATCCCCGTGCCATTTTTACAGAAACCCTGTGGCACGGATAGATTGAACCAGGATCCCTAAGAGCTCGGAGCCAGGATCCCTAAGAGGCGGCCTCCTCCTTCTCCCCCTTTGCCCATGCCCTGAGTTCGAGGTCCTCCGCAGGCGAGAAGACCCCCAAGAGACCCTCCGCCTTGTAGGACGCAACTCACCTGGCCTTTTCTGGGTTCGCTCGGAAGGGTCCGGGGAGCTTCTCTCGGGTCCTGTCTCAGCCTTGGCTTCTTCGCCTGGGAATAGGAACAAAGTGGGAAAGCTGAAATCCCAAAAATTGGGGGAGTGGGCTGCATGCGACGGATGGGGAGGCCGCTGTCTGGCACAACCTGCTTCAGGATGGAGACCTTGGGAAGCATCTACACTGGAGAGATAACCCAGTTTGGCACGGCTTTAACTGCCCTGGTTCAAGGCTATGAAATTCTGGGAGTTGGAGTTTGTCGTGGGGCCCAGAGCGGAGCAACGCGGAGCATATTAGGGTTGCCATGATTCTCCGCTATACAAAACTATACGGGACTGGATTGGGAGGCTTGTTGGCCACCCCCCAGAAAATCCCAAAACACAGACTACATTTTGACATTGAACATTGTTTTGTTGCATATTCCAGTTGTTGTTGTGAAGTTGCACCGCATTGTCGCTACACCTTGCTGTCTCTTTTACACACATTGCAGACTTCTCCCAAACCCAGATGGGTTGGATTGCAACCCCAATGATCCCTAGACTTGCAGGTTTATGGATGATAGGAGTTATAGTACAAATGCCCCCCCATTGATAGCCAAACATGGCATAGTGGTTTAAGGGTCGGACTACAACCCTGGGAACCTGGGTTTGAATCCCAACTTGACCCTGGTCGACTTGGTCACACTCTCTCAGCCTCAGAAGAAGACAACGTCAAACCTCCGCTGAACAAACCTTGCCAAGAAAACCCCACGATGGGGTCGCCGTAAATTGGGAATGACTTGAAGGCACACAACAACAGCAACAACAAGATGTCTAGGAATCACAATACTCACCTGGACAGCCCTCTTTGACGGCATCCTCAGGTCTGGCCAGCCAATCCGCTTTCTGGACGAGAGGTTCAAAGGTCAAAATAACCTGGATGTCCTTCGGATTGAGAAGGCGATACTCCAGATTAGGATTTGGCGAAGGCTCTGGAAATTAAATATTGCAATTTGGAGAGACTGAGATGCAGACGGATGGAAAGTTTGCAGCAATTGTCTAAGACCCAAATGGAAGGAAAGAGGCTCTGGGTATGGCAATTTTTTGCAGAGAAACGCAGATCAATTTTGCGGAGAAACACGTGGCCAAATTAATTGCAATCAATATGGCATTTAGATAGAACACAAACTTCTTCAGTCGTCCATTATTGCAAATTTGGAAAGCCTGGGGACCCCATCTCAAGCTCCAGAGCCGAACCCAAACCTGCAAAACCGGAAATGATCCAGGGGTATTTTGCTGAACCTGCTTCTTGGCCAAAACGGTGCTCCCCAGACCCACGGCACACTTTGCATTACCTACCCAAAATCTTGGGGGTCCTCCCCGCCAGGCCGATGGTGGTCACCGAAAACTGGAGCTGGAAATTGGGCTGGTCGGCAACGGGGCAGCATCCGCTCGGAGGGACGTTGACGGAAGGGCCGCCGAGGACACAAACAGGTGGGGAGTGCACTGCGGGAAGACGGAGAAGAACCACAAAAACAGAGGAGTCCTTAAACGAGGGTTGCGGGTTCATTGTGCAACATTTTGTGCTGCGTTTTCATTTCTGTCTTGCGTATGCTTTTATTGGTTTGCGTTTTAATTTCTGCATGATGCTTGGAATCCCATTTTGGGGGATGAGAGAAAGGCAGGAAGATAGATAGATAGATGATAGATAGATAGATAGATAGATAGATAGACAGACGGCTATGATGGCTAAAAGATAGATAGATGATAGGTTGATAGTATGGATAGATGGATGGATGGATGGATAGATAAAATGGCAATGGTGGATAGATAGATGGATTGCTGATAGGATAAGATGGATGGATGGATGGATAGATGGATGGATAGATAGATAGATAGATAGATAGACAGATGATACCGTAGGAGGATAAGATGGATGGATGGATGGATGGATGGATAGATAGGATGGATAGGGTGGATAGATAGATTGCTGATAGGATGATAAGATGGATGGGTGGATGGATGGATGGATAAGGTGGCTAGGATAGATGGATAGAGACAGACAGACAGACAGATAGATGATAGGAGGATTAGGTGGATAGAAACGATGGATAGATAAGGTGGCTAGAGTGACTATATGGATGGATGCATGAATGGATGGATAGATTGGATGGATGGATGGATGGATAGAAGCTGTTCTTGTGAAGTGTGATCCGTAAGTGTGCAATGGCTAACGCAACCAGCAACTCACCAGCTTTCCGGCGTTTGGGCTCCGGAGCCTCAGAGCAGCTCCCTGCAGGTAGAAAAGAAGCCAGATGAAGGCCATCCCACTTTTCCAGCTGCTTCTCCAATGTCCCGGTTCCTCTCTTTCCCTCCTTCCCCCTTTCCCCCTTTGGTCCTCCTCTTCTGCTCACTTCAACCGAGCGGCCAAGGCCCTTCTCCCCGCTCCTCTTCCTCTTTGTTTTTTGGGACTTACGCCTCTTCTTTCCTTCCACGCAGCTCCCTCCAGGGCGTTCGGCAAAGTTTTCTTCTGAAACCAGGCTTCCTGTTGGGTCGCATTTAAGGAAGGAAAATAACAGATTGCTGCTTGGTTCAAAGCAAGGATTTGCAAAGAGGCAGGTTAAGAAAAAAAAAGGCAAAGCAAAAGTGTGATTTGAGGTTTGGAAAGGTTGCAACAAGGGATGGGTAGGAGGCTTACCAAAAACCTCTTCCACCGGTTTCTCTTGATGGTCTTTGAGTAAGTATTCGGCCAATGCAGCTAAAGAAAAAGAAGAGGGGACACTGATGATGATGATGATGATGATGTCCCTACAAGTCATTTCTGACTTATGGCAACCCTAAGACAAGCTGATCATGGGGTTTTCTTGGCCAGCTTTGTTCAGAAGGGGCTTGCCATGGCCATCCTCTGAGGCTGAGAGAGTGTGACTTGCCCAAGGGTTGCCCATGGGTTTGCGTGGCCAAGTAGGGATTCGAACCCTGGTCTTCAAGTCATGATAGGGTCGCCTTAGGGTTGCCATACAATGACTTCAAGGCACACAATAATGACAACAACACTTTCTCTGCTTTGGCCGTCGCCTTCAAAGAACTTGGTTGGAACCCAGCTTTAACACAAATAACCCAATAAAATCCTAAGCAGGACAAATAACGGTGCAGAAAAGTGAATTTCTGTGATTTATTCTCTTCTTCCCAGGATCCGAATGACTTACCGATCTTATCATAAGCCTCTTCTTCGCCTTCTGCCATGGAAAGGACATCTGCGTCGTTGAGCGTATCGATAGGAGGACCTATAGGACAACAATAACAACAATAACAGTAAATTAATGGGGTTGTCATAAATCAACAGGTAATTTGAAGGCACGCACATAAACACACGCAGAGGAGAAAGCAAGGAAAATAGGATTTTTTTCGGTTATGGACCTGTCGGAAACTCGGCCACTTCTTCCACCTCCTGAGAAAGGACCCAGTCGTCCAGTTCGCTTTGCAGCAGCTCCAGGTAGCTCTTCCCCAGCAAAGAACCCGGGTCCATTTCGGATCCTGAAATAAAAAAATTAGGATGAAAATAAGGTACATGGGTTTGTGCATGTCTGTCCACCCTAAATGCACTCTGCAAGGCTAAAATCTACCTCCATATCCAGATTAGATAGATGATGGATGGATGGATGGATGACATGATGGATAGAGAGGTGGATGGATGGATGGATGGATGGATAGCTAGATAGATGATGGATGGATAGATGATAGGATGGATAGAGAGATGGATACAGAGATGATAGGATGGATAGAGGGATGGATGGATGGATGATGGATAGATAGAGGATGGATGGATGGATGGATGGAGAGATGAATGGATAGACAGATAGGATAGACAAGATAGTAGAGAGATAGATAGCTGTGCTAAAAGGTTTCTGTTGGGATGCCATCTGAGTTACTCATGGCTTTTGCCAGGAAGGCAAAGGACATGAACTCGATTCAAAGCCTCCGGTGAGCCGAAGGCAGTAGTTTTTCTTGCTCGGCTGGGTTATTATTAATGTCTCTTTTAGAGACACGTTCTGGGAATAAGCCGCAACTGAACAAACGGGTATCAAGTGGGTTGAAAACAACAAATGGTTTTGCATTCCTCTATTAAACTCTCTTCCCTGGTTGCTGACACACGAGACACCTTTCCAAGCCATGGACGGTTGAATCCATGGATAAAGAATCTCTTGATACAGAGGACCAAGTGTACCAGGGGCCCTCGGTATCCATTTATATACTTTTTGAATATTTTCAAGCCACGGATGCTTTGATCCATGGATAAAGAATCTATGGATAGGAAGGTTCGGTGGCAAATACGTTGCAGATCGATTAATTCATTGCAAGCTGCAGCAATCTTGGCCGAGATGGAGATTTGCACCCAGCTCTTTCTTCTTGCCTGGAGTTACGACGGCCAACAAAACTGGAGAATTGCACCCTTGTCTCTAGTTTTATTGGGCATCATAAAAGACCCACAAAAATTGGAGATTCGGGGCTGGATCTTGAGAAGACACAAATGCAAACCAGCACCAGAAGGTCCAGACTTATTTTCATAATAAATGTTGAGACGGACGTTAAACCACAGGCCTCTCCGTTCCCGTGCAAAAGAGGAATTGAAATTCTTTACTTTCTATCTTTGCTATATACATATGTATATGTATATATTGGGGTTTTGGGGGGGGGGGGCTATATAGTTCTGAATTGGTGGAGAGACCAAAGCAGGATGCTTTTGAGTTGACCCTTCAGGTTTAGTTAAGGAAAAGGAGTCGGAATGGCAGCATCCCAGAAAAGGCAAATAGGTGAAAATGGTTTTGCGTTGTGTTGCAACCGGAACCCACAACACAAGATTTCGGCTTGAAAAGGGATGTGACTCTGTTTCTATAATCTCCCTGCAGCTCAGAAGAAGGATGTGGCTTTTAGAAAAACACATTTACATTGCTTTCATGTGGCAGGGAGTCCCAGAGGCACTTTTCTTCGACAAGCTCAACTACTTCTAAAAGGAGATCCTTGGGCCTTATTACTAATTTATTATATTTATACATAAATACAGACTTTGTTTTGATTCCTCATTGCACAATAAATAAGAAAACGAGGCTGAAATGGAGGGCAGGTCCTGGAAAAGGAGGACGCTTGACTGCGGCTTGGGTAGAAATAATGTGCGGCTTCCAAGATAGGGATGGTGACTCACTTAGGTAGGAAAGCCACAAAACCACCGAGGTCTTTTGCAACAAGACGGTGCTTGGAGTGTGGTTTCGGCGAACGGAGATTCAGGGCGCGGAGAGACGGTTTTGCGAAAATCCTCCAAAACCCACCAGTTTGCACCAGTTTGGAGTCTCCAAAAAGGGCGAACCATCACCGTCGATAAGAGAAATAAACCTTTTTGTGTCCCCAGAACTTCTTGTTTTCTCTTGTATTTTCTCTGTAGCAGAAAATACAATTTTCTGTATGTTCTCGGCAGAAAGAAAAATACAATTTTCTGCACCAAAAGCTCCATTTTGCAAAGTAAAGTCCCCAAAAGCAAAGAGTCCCGTACGTCTGAGATTGTCCTCATCTGGGTTTTCCAACACTCAGGTTTTTAATCTAAGATTTGCATCTTTTCAAATATTTTTTTTCCGTCGCTGCGACAGACATTTCACTGCGGAAGATGAGAGGTCTCTGGCCGGCAAGGGTTCGAATCCTCGCTCCGCCATGGAAACCTATTGGGTGACCTTGGATGAGCCACACTCTCTCAGCCTCGGACGAAAGCAACGGTAACCAAACCCCCTCTGAATAATAAATCTGGCCAAGAAATAAATTAGAAATGCCAAGATAGGGCAACCACAAGAGCCAACCTGGAGGTATGGAGCAATCGAATTTGGGGAGAAAGGCGGGATATAAATCCCTCAAATAAATAAATAAGTACCTGCAATAAAACAAAGGGGGACTGCAGTGAAAACACACGAGGACAAGAGGCAGTAGGGTGCAGTGGTTTGACTTTGAGAGACCAGGGTTCGAATCCTGGCTCGGCCGCGCAAGACCTTGGACGAGGCACACACTCTCAGCTTCAGAGGAAGGCAACAGCAAAACCAGGCTGGGAAAAATTGTGATAAAAGTAGTGATAAAAGAGAGGAAGCACAAAGCAAGCTGTTGAACAATAAACTCTGAAGCAAAAAAATAAATAGGAATAATGGCATTCAGGAAACAGTAGAAGAATAAAAGCAAAGGAGGGGAATGTTCCTCGGAAGAAGTGCCAGGAACAGGTGTCAAAGATGGAAAACAGAAGAAAAAGGAGTGTCCAGGTGGAAAGAGAACTGACCTTCAGGTTGTCCCTTTTGCAAAATCTGCCGGATGCCAAGTTCAAGGCGAGAAGTCAAATGTCATGCTGGACGCCCCAGAAAAGAAGATGAAGTCTCACCTCGGATGAGAAAGAGTTACTAGAAAAGAGTGAGTTTTTATTTGCTAAGGCTGAAGAAGCGAAGAGATGGGAGTGTTGCCGCTGGCGCTGACCATAAGCCGCCTGGGGAATCCCGGAAAGAGAGCGAACTGGAAATTCCCTTTATTTTTATTCTATTGGTATTAATCTCCCATCCTGGTGAGAAATTTGACCACAGAGCTGGGCTCTCTGCCACCTTTCCTCAATTTTTGAAAAAGTTTCTCACCTGCGGAAGAAGCTGCTGGAGTTTGCAGTTTCCAAAGGTGGCACAATCCTTTGGGAGGGAAAAAATGGCACTTTTCAGGTCCCTTTTTTTTTCGGTTTATGGGGAGGAGAGCTCAATGGGTCACCCATGGTAAGTGGCAAGGGGCCCACAACCCAGGAGAAAAAGGACCCTTGGCACAATAGTCGGCTTACCTTTCAAAGGGTGCTCAAAAGCCAAGCAGCTCATCAGGGCAGAAGTGAAAACACAAGTGTGTCAAGTGTGCCCTTTCGCTTTCTGTTTTATCTGGGTCTGGATTTAACCCCACCCAGACACTCATGGAAAGAGAAACGAGAGCAGTCTGTCTGTACACCTTTGGAGCGTTCGCACATTGCCATGCGCCCTTTTGGGATGCTCCGAATTGGTCTCCGGCGGATACGGAAACGGCCCTGTGACTGGGATGCGGGCGAAGAGAGATGCTGCGGAGAGGACCACGAGAGATGGAGGCTCCAGCATGTGCTGTAAAGATAGAGATGTATGGAGAGAGATCTTGTAGCCCCTTTTGAGGCTCACTGAAAGAAAAAATTGAGCAGCATGAGCTTTCCTAAAGTCTACTTCCTCAGATGCATTTGGTGGACACACCTATGCATGCCATTGGTATGTGAGGATTTCAATTCAGATTCAAAATCCATTGTGTAGGGAAATGAAATGGCAAGTCCAGATAAAAGATGTGCACGCATGTGCCATAAAGACGTGCATGTATGTGCAATAAAGATAAAGAGGTGCATGCACATGTATTAAAGATGTGCGTGCATGTGCCATAAAGATAAAGATGTGCATGCTTGTGCAATTACCAACGCGTACACTGGTCCCAGTACAGGAATGGGATCCAGTTTTAGGACTTCAAATTTTGACATTTTGACTGCAAATCCCAGCATCCTTGTGGCTATGCTGGGGAGGGTATTCTGAGTGTTGTAGTCCCCAAATACACCACTTTCCCCAAGGTCCGATGGACTCAATATAGCCCTCTATACCTTCTTTTGATTAAGAGCCGGTCAGTGGTTCTTAAACTTTGGTTCTCCAGATGTTTTGGAGAATCCCTGACTGTTCGCTTCCTCGCAGGGTGGTCTTTGGTGGTGTTTAAACACAGCCACTTGTTAGGAATGCTTCAAGTGTGCATTCCTGCATGGCAGAATGGGGTTGGACTATATGGCCCTTGGGATACTGCAATTCACCCTATTATTTCTGACCCCAAGGAGTTTGGGGCTATCACCATAGGACCGCTCCTGGCCTACCCGAGGCTCATTGCCATACACTGAAAAGCGACCGTCCGAGAATTTGGATGCAACAATAAAGGATGCGCTTGAACAAAGCAATAACGCAAACGCTGAGCGTGCAAAAGCGATCGCATTACGCACTACAAGCTTACCACTCCGGCGTCTGCTCCGAGGCGACGCTTCTCTCGTTGCGTCTTCTGGCCAGCGGCCCAAGATCTCCAAAAGACACGTCGGGGAGGGCGCAGGATCCAAACCCGGGGCCCGTTTTTCCACCAGGATCAACGCCACCTTCCTTGCCAAATCTCCCCTGTCTCTTTCGTGCCGCAAAGTCTGGTAGTATTCCTTGGAGACGGTGCCTTCTCCCAAAACGAGGTTCAGCAATGCTTCGACCTGAATATCGGACGCTTTGGAGAGGATTTTGTGGAGTTCTGGGAAAATCTCCTGGAAAAGGTTCATCCTGGCCAGGGCTTTATGATTTATTGATTATTATATTTATTTTTTTATGCCCTCTTTCCTCCCAGAAAAGCAGCTCAGAAGATTGAAAACGTGCCTACACAAAATGCAAAAGCAATTAAAAACGATCTGGTTAAAACCATATAAAAAAGTAACTTCAAAAGTTAAAACGGTCGAACCGGGCGCTGTGATTTCTCTGGGATTATTGGCACCATTTGGACACATATATATCTCAGGCAGCCGAAAAAGATGAAACGAAAAAGAGAATTTGTTGGGTTTTTTTTGTAAAGGGGTTTGTTTTGGGAGTCATGTGTGCGATTTCCTCATTTAATTGAACTTATGAATACTACTTCCAGATAAGTCCAGCCACATTTCCCCCCATTATTTTTGGTAATGATAATTGCAGGGAAAAATAAAGATTCGGTGCTCTTAGCAAAATAATGTCTTGGAAGATTATTTTTCTCGGATTTCTTGCTTTCTCTCTCTTGAAAGTGATGAGAGATTCTCTTATGCTTTTGGTACCTTAAACAATTTGGTATTTGGATGCAACCCTGTTACGGAGGAATAAATAAACTAATGTTTAAATGAGAGTTTGCTTTAATCTTCTATTATAAACTATTATAAATTTTAAAAAGCAATCCAAGGCCTTCAATAGAATAATCGGGACCTTGGACAACCCATTCATCATTTGCACTAAAATGCGTTTCCAAGACGAACTATGGTCCGATCCACATTGCAGAAATAATCCGCTCTGAGACCACTTTCAGTGCTAGGGAATCCTGGGAATTGTAGTTTATTGTGGAACTAGAGCTCTCCTGACATGGAAGGCTAAATGTTTTGCAAAACTACAGTTTCCAGGATTGCCTATCATTGGGCTAACGGCATACACAAAACACATTAAAACAATGCTTATGTTGTCTTTATGGGATTCAACCGAAATGCACAAAATATATATTTTGTAAGCTTTCGAAGCTCCGGCAAAGCTTTGAAACGTGGCGCCTCCCCGAACTGCAAATCCCAGGACTCTGTAGGATGGAGTCCCAGTAATTAAAACGGCGTGAAACCGCTTTAATTCTGCATTGTGGTTACACCCCTGGAATCAATTCCAACATTCAAACTCTTGTCTTTAAAAATAGGGTTTTCTTGGACTGGATTTCTTCAGAGGAGGCTCGGCATCGATTTGTCGCCTTCCTCCAAGGCTGAGAGAGTGTGACTCTCCCAAGGGGTTTTTGTGTCTGAGCAAGGATTCGAACCCAGATCAAGTCGACCATGGCTTTCTCAGCAATGAGGTTTGCCTTCCTTCGAAGCTGCCAAAATCGGCTCGGCTTCACTTAAGATGCTTCTCATTTTATCCGAATGGCTGACTTGGATTATTCAGAAGCATTTTTTGGCACCAATGAACGGTCTCAAAGCTTCACGACGCTGAAGGAAAAAAAAATTCATTTTTGGAGGGGCCTTAATTAATAATTAATAATTCTTGTTTGGGGGATGGCAATGCCCCAAATCCCCCTCCTTGGAGCTACATCCCTGTCTCCTTTTTCCTCTGGATATTTGGAAACCGAGTTGTTTTTGAGCTTAGGGAGACGTTCCTTTTTTCTGGACTGTGACTCCCAGCATCCCCTTAGTTCTGGGCCTTGGGGGGGGGGTCCCAGAAATTCAATGTATTTTGGTGTCTTTGTGCTTCTTCTTCTCTGCTAAAGTGGTCCAGCCTGGCTTCCCAGTCTCGCCTAGGCCTCGTTTCCATGGCAACCAGGAGGAGGAGGAAGGTGGATGCAGGAGGCGGATGCAGCATCACCGCAGCATCCCTAATGCATCGAAGGCCAGAGACGGGATGATGAAGCAGGTGAGAAAGAGGGATTAAGGGGGGAAATTAAAGCCCAAGGGGGTCTGGATGGAGAAATTAGAAGATGTTTCACATGGCAGGGACCCCATGGTTCCATCCCGGTACCCCGAATCTCCATCCAATAATAAATATGTCTTTTAAAGATGCTTGCTGCAGAGGCATTTAGGGAATTCCCATTCTTCCTCTAGAAACCTTTCCAGTTTGGATCCTCATCCATCAAGGGTTGTGCAAGATTCCCGCAAGCCCCTGGGATTCCTAATCAGCATTTGGGGTTTTCTGTCCATTTTTTTCCCCAACAATTAAACAGAAAGCGCTCTCGTTTCCCGTAAGACTCCCATCTTGGATGAGAAATCCTCCTCCTTCAATTTTTGCTTTCTGTTCCCAGAGATGGGGCACTTGGCACATCATTAACCCCCCTCTGTACATCCTTCCCAAATGCCAGTTCGTTTTGCATCTGGTTCTCTTCCCTCCTCTGCCACGGATAATTTTTCTTTTTATTTCTATTTCCGAAGGTTGGGAATCCTGTATCCCTTTTTGTCTTTGTTGGACTACAACTCCCATCACCCTTCTAGGCAGCGTAGGCCAAGAACGCCGGGAGATTAAATCCAACAACCTCTTAAGGGTTGCCTGATTCCATTTTGTTCTTTTATTCCATATTCCGTTGTGGTTTTGTGCCTTCAAGTCGTTTCTGATTTATGGTGACCCTAAGGCCACTCTTACCATGAGGTTTTCTTGGCAATGTTTCTTCAGATGAGGGTTTGCCCTTGCCTTCCCTGGAGGCTGAGAGAGTGTGACTTGCTTAAGGTTATCCAGTGGGTTTCTATGGCTGAGCAGGGATTCAAAACCCTGGGCTCCAGAGTCATAGCTGCCACCATTTTGCAGATTAATTGGGAATCTCCCTACAAAACTGAGAGAGCTGGAGGTCCTGCGATGTCCATCTCTGACCAAGAGCATGCAGTCCCCATAGAGTGGCCAAGCGAGAAGGGAACAATCCCCTACACTTCCCGCTCTTTTAATTCACATTTTTGTGGACGGGTGTGTTTGTATCTTCCAGACTTTGACGGATGACACTGAAGATGTCTCCCTTGACTTTGGGAACGAAGAGGAGCTGGCGCTGAGCAAAGCAAAAATCAGGTAGAAACGAAACAGAACGTAGCTGGGGATGGAAAGCATAAGAACGACGGACGTTTTGGAACGGAGCAACGGCCTTCTCTAGCCCAGTGCCCAATACATAAGAGAATGAATGAATGATTAAGAAAAGGATTCAATGCACATCAGGGAGTGCCCAGTATGCATCCAAAGGGTCCAATGCACACCACAAAAGTGCTCTATGAGCATTATAAGGGTTCAGTGCACACCACATGTGCCTGATGTGCATCAGAAGTGTCCAATGTGCACAAGAAGTGTTTGGTACGCATCAAAAGCATCCTGTGAGCATGCTCATCAGATGTTCCCAATGTACATCAGCAGTGTCCAATGAGCATGAGAGGGGCCTAATATTCATTGGACATTCGTGATGTGCATCAAGAGCACCTAAAGCACATCAGAAGCACCTGATGTACATCGGAACACTCTTGCAATGCCTGGATGTGCAATTCACGAACAGGGTTTCATTGCATTTTGCAAAGCTGTGGGACATAACAGTGATGCAGTATCTCAGTATACGTGTTGTGTGCCTTCAAGTCATTTCCAACTTGTGGCAACTCTGAGGTTTATCACACAAGGGGGGCAAACAGGATTTAAACGAGAGTTAAACAGGAATTAAACAGGAAATGCCTTATGTTTAACATAGGACATTTCCTATTTAATTCCTGTTTAAATGCTGTTTGCCCCCTAGCCATGGTTTTGTTTGGGTTTTTTGCAAGATTTGTTCAGAGGAGGCTTGCTATTGCCTTCTCCTGAGGCTGAGAGAGTGGGACTTTGCTCAGGGTCAAAGAGTGGGTTTCATGGCTGGGTGTGCAAAACCACAGACCCCAGGACTCCATAGGATGAAGCTACGGCACTTAAAGTGGTGTTAAAACTGCACTACATCCGCAATGTAGATGCACCCTCGGTATAAGGACAGTGCCACATGTCCTTATGCAGAATTTCCCAGTTTTACCTCCCGGTGGCATCTTATGAAGGTCTCCTATAAACATCTGGGTTGGGTTGGGTGAAATTATTGAACTTCTGGGTTGGGTTGGAGAAAATTCTTGCCTCAAACAGCTTGTTTCTGCCAGCCAGAGTTGAAAACACTGAATTCAATGGACAGATGATGATCTACGGATGCTAACCACGGTTTGGGCCCTTCTCTCCTAGGCACCCGCTGGCCACGTTTTTCCACCTTTTCTTCCGCGTCAGTGCCATCGTGACCTACTTGTTCTGCGACTGGTTCAGCAAGAGCTTCGTCGCCTGCTTTGTCTTCATCCTCCTCCTCCTCTCCTTCGACTTCTGGTCCGTGAAGGTACCGATTCCTCAGCTCTTGCAACCCCTTGTTTTGCGTCCTGGATTGGGTCAGATTCTGCTTTGGATCAAGACAACAAAAAAGATTAGTTCTGGAGGCTGTCTTCTAGTTCGGTTCAGTCGCAAACCCTCCAGACAAACACCATGCAGCAAAATGCAACAATATCCAAAATCCACCTTTGTCGGGCCAACCAAAATACACAAAATGCAAGGGTTTCGAAGCTCCGCCGGCTTCTTGATCAGGCAAAGATACTAAAACTAATACAGAAGAGAAATGATGTTAGAATCACAGACTTACATTCTGTCTCAGATGTTACAGGTTTAACCTCTCATAGCCAAAATGCTTGGGACCAGACGTATTTTGGATTTTTCTGAATTCAAGAATACCTGCATGTACATTACTTGGATGTCTTGCAGATGGGACCCAAGTTTAAGCACAAAATTCATTTGTGTTTCATATATACTTTATGCACCTAGCCTGAAGGTGGTTTTATACACAATATTTGAAACCCTTTTGTGCATGAAACAAAGATCAGAAAGCAAAGGTGTCACTATCTCGGCCAGTTTTGGATTTTGAAATATTTCTGGATAAGGGAGAACCAAGGTGCCTTTCTGTTGCCGGTTATGAGGGTCAGTGCCTCCCAAACTTTGGTCCTCCAGATGTTTTGGACTTCATCTCCCAGAATTCCCAGCTCCTGGCCATGTTGGCTGGGGATTCTGGGAGTTGAAGTCCGAAACAACCTGGAGGATCAAAAGTTTGGGCATCATTGCTAGATCATCTTAACTGACAAAAGAAGTTGCATTGGAGACCGAAAGTATGTCAACGACTTGTACGTTTCTGAAATTCAGAAACGGCATAGTATTCAAGTCGGTCATACAACTAATAGACATTTTGCTAAATCTGGAATATTTGGGTTTTTCCCCCATTTATGCTATTAGAACGTCACCGGGAGACTTCTGGTGGGTTTGCGATGGTGGAACCAGATTGACGAAGATGGAAAAAGCCACTGGGTTTACGAAGCAAAAAAGGTAACCTTTTAAAAGGACTTTTCCTACTCTTTACCAATCCTTTTTCCCAATAGGAAAATGTTACCAGCCTTCTTTCCCAATTTATTCCATGGTCCTTCATAGGATGCAAATTATTTCATCCTTGCATCCGAAGATGGATGATTGTGGTATAATTTTCTCCAGTATCCTCTCCATATTCAAAGTCCCAAATGTTTTAAAAGGTACAAAACAAGGTCTATTATTTTTCCAAGCAACAGCCAGGAAACCTGCTTTGGACCTTGGTACAAATAATTGCAAATATTCTTTCCATCTCTGCAAAAAGCCCAGCATCTTTATAAAAATCTATGAATAGTGTGTTCAGAAAGCAAAGAGACATTTTTCTTCTTGGTTTTAAAGCTTAGCGTCGTGTGATGAAATCCGTCCTGGATTGACTATAAAAAGTTAATCTCAAAGCAATGCAGAATTAATTTAACGGACAAATAATGAGCAAAACTGGGCTGTTGCATCATGTTTTGTTCAGATTGTTTTTATGGATGCACAAAACCCAGTTTTAAGGAAGTTTATCCCTTAAGCTTGAGGAACCGATTCTCCTTTCTTAGAATTAAAATTCTATACTTTTGGTAGTTCCCATTTCTGGTGAATTTGCCTTGCCTCTTTATTTTATTTTATTTTCGCAGAGATTTTAACCGAGAACAACCTAAATTTAATCGCCGGTCTCAGTCAAAGCAGAGTCACTGAGTCGACGGCTGGAGAGAAAAACTTAAGTAAAATTGGAGTAATTCAATAGTTTTATTCTGGCTGGGATTAAGAATGGATTCGAACCCTGGCTCCCCCGGAGTCCTAGTTATCAAACCACCCCAGTTCTAAAAAAATTAAGATTTATCAATGCAAGTTTTATTCTCAGGTTTGCCATTGCCTTTATCGGGGGTTTCCAAAGCGAAGTAGAGATCCGAACCCTGATCTTGTCATAACCCTGTGACTCCTGCCCTTGATTTAAAGTCTATTTCCCCTCTTTATTATTTATTAGGTCCCTTCCACAGGCGCTGCCCCGACGGAAGCAGAAGCTCGGATATTTTGGCTGGGGCTGATCATCTGCCCCATAATATGGACCCTCTTCTTCTTCAGTACTTTGTTTTCCCTGAAACTCAAATGGCTGGTAAGGATGGGATGCAAAGGGGCAGAAAGAGAGTCCCAATGGGACAAGAAGCACTTTTTTTGCATTGCTGCTTTTATTATTATATTTATTTCTATCCCACCTTTCCCCCCAGATTGAGACTCAAAGCAACTTACAACCATCAAAAAAGACATCTGCAGTATATTATATTATATGACACTACACAATTATAACTCTATAAAGTATAACCAGTTTAAACGCCATTGCAACATTATATGGAATCCAGGGATTTATAGTTTTGGGGAGGCACTACAGCGCTCCGAAATTTGTTTGCGGTTGCATGCCTTCAAGTCGTTTCCGACTTATAGTGACTCTAAAGGGACCCTACCCTGGGGTATTCTAGGAAAGATTAATTCAGAAGTTTGCCACCATTGCCTTCCCCTGAGGCTGAGAGAGTGTGACTTGCTCAAGGGCACCCAGGGGGTTCCCACGTCCAAGCGGAGGATTGCCAGCCCTGAAAGCTTCAGGCTTAGGGACCTATCCGTCTTCTTTTTCCGCAGGCGCTTGTGATCGCCGGCATTTGCCTTCAGGCGGCTAACCTTTACGGCTACATCCATTGCAAACTCGGAGGCTCTCAAGCCATGCACAAAGCCCCTTCCAGGTTTCCGGGGCAAAAGATGTTCCAAAGGGTAAGTTTGGGTGCGTCTGCACTGCAGAAATGATGCCGTTTGACTCCACTTTAACAGCTGTGGGTCTCCATCCTACAGGTACTTGGGATCTGGAGTTCGGGAAGAAGGTCTTAGGTGTGCCTACATTGTAGAAATAATGCAGTTTGGCACCACTTTAACTGCTGTGGGTCTCCATCTTACAGAATCCTGGGATTTAGTATTTGAGGTCCCGGGGTGCACCTACACTGCAGAAATAATGCAGTTTGACACCACTTTAACTGTTGTGGGTCTCTATCCTAGACAATCCTGGGAATTGGTTTGGGGTGGAGGTCTTAGGTGCATCTACACCGCAAAAACGATGCATTTGACACCACATTAACTGCTGTGGGTCTCCATCCAACACAGTCCTGGGATCTGGAGTTTGGGAGAAGGTCTTAGGTGCAGAATTAATGCAGTTTGGCACCACTTTAACCATTGTAGGTTTCCATCCAACAGAATCCTGGGATCTGTATATTGGGGAGAAGGTCTTACGGTGGGGTTCACACGCTCCGCTTCCAAAAAGGTAGAGGAAGGGGACAAGGTCCCCTTTCTATAGTTTCCTGTTTAGCCGGCAAGTTTCGACGCAACTGCCACCCACGCGGGCCTTTCACCGAAAGCAGAACAAGTCTGGTTCTGAGTTCGATTCTTCTTTTTGTGAAGAGGCCCTTGCTGAGTTCCCATCGGGAGGGGAGATAGATAGTGATAGATAGATATAGTTGTCTCCTTATCCCCATCAGTGCGAGAGGAGAAGGCAAAGGGACAGAGAGGAAACCATCCTGATTCTTCCCAAAAAGCAACAGAATCATAGAGTCGGAAGGGACCCCAAGGGACATCCAACCCAACCCCTTCTGCCATGCAGGAATACATAGGATCCTAGAGCTGCAAGAGACTCCAAGGGTCATTCAATCCAACACCATTCAGCTGAGAAAGCCCCACATTTTGGAGCGTGGGTCCTTCAAAAAAAAAACCCAGAAGTGTGGGTACGATGCAATTTCCGAGAAGGGACTATATGTTGATAGATGGCTAACCAAACCAAGATCAATTCTTGCACTTGGTATTTAGTTAGACCATAAAGCGGTTAATGGCAGCTTCTTGATTGTTAACTCTGCATGCCATGAATTTCGACTTGACTTTATTGCCACTTTGAAAACTTGGAAATGGTTTGGAAAGTGAATTTCCAGGCCCGGAGGCTTCCTTTCTTGCAAAATGGGGATTCAAAGGCCACCAAATACCAGCCTTGGCGTTATTGCAGCAGAAAAACTGACTAAAGCTGCCTTGTTCGCTGACCGCAGTTTGTACATACAATACTGCGAAGGTACAAGGTATTTTTATTCATTTATCTTGCAGGAAATGCCGGAGGAATTTCAGAAGACAGTTCTGAAAGGGCTGGGGACCCGAAATCATTAAAGGAGCCCCAAAAGGGACAGATGACCGGTAAGAAGCATTTAGAAATACCCTCCTTGTGCCAGTTTTGAGACCAACGGCATTTGGTTTCAGAAGGAAGAGCAAGGTGTGGAGCGAAGTTAGTCTTTCATTTGCAGCTTCTGTTCGCGTTCTCTGGCCTCTTTCGCACCCGCGCACGGAGCCCGTGTTTCGGTAGGAAGTTCTTCTGATGTTTTCCCCTATACTGAGGCACATGATGTGCCGGCATTCCCCTCCAACCCTGTTCTTCCCTAACGTGAGATCTCAGCTTTTGACTGCGAGGGAGGAACTGAAATCGCCTCTTCCACCCACAAACCAAACCAAGCCTTGGCTTCACTAGAATTAAAGCTCTGCATTTCCCATGGATCACCGTTGAAAGACCGGAGATAGATCTGGCCCAATTCAGGTTTCACTACACATCCCCGAACCTCCACTATCAGCTTTGTGCACGCACCAAAAAATTGGGACGCTTTCGCTTACTAAAACAGGGAAGTCGCACTTTGAATATGGAGCACACCGGCTGGAGAAATCTGGAATTTGCAGCCCAGAATAAGTAACTTTTCCAAGATCTGGCCCTGGAAACTCCCCTAGATCATTTTAACCTAGTCAGTGATTCCCAAACTTTGGTCCCCCAAATGTTTCAGACTTCAGCTGCCAGAGTTCCTGACAGCTGATAAAGCTGGCTTAGGTTTCTGGGAGTTGAAGTCCAAAACACCTGGAAGACCAAAGTTTGGAAACTGCTGATCTAGGTGGTTGCCCCTCTAAAAAGGGGCACATAATTTTAATGACAATATTCTCACAAAGCAAGTGATTTTACACTCTTCTCTCATGGAATGCTAAGATGTAAAACTATGGTTTTTGTGCCATTGGAGAGCTAGCCCAAACTATCTGCTGGAAGCATATGTAAGGCATAAGGCAAAGTTGTGACTGCACAGATGCTGAGAAACAGCACAGCTACTGCACATATAACTAAAAATAGCAACACAGACATAATAATGCCTTTTAAGTTACCCTTCTATACAGTTTCAGGCTCTCTGCTTTCCTGAGAAAGTGGCAGTCACAAAAGAGATGCGCCGTCTTTATACGGAACGCCATTGGTGGTTTTGAGAACGACTGAAGAGCAAAGAGGAGGCTGAGAAGCAGCAGACGCAACCAATGTAAGAAACGCTCCTAAAATAGAAAGAGATGTTCTTGTTTTTAAATAAAAAACACCCCCTAAATTACTCAAAATGGCTGGTTTCATAACACCCATGGAGGGCAATCAAGCGTTCACAAGCCGTTGTGTCGCTTGTGGTCAAACAATGTTTATGCGCAGACTGTACCATTGTCCTTACAAAAAGAGAGAGAACTCAAACAAGCATTTATTACTTCAATTTATTTGAAAAAGGAATGGTTTATATATTCCTGTGCAGAGAGGCTTAAGGTGATCAGTGCTTTCCTATGACTTGTAAATTCTCTTTGTTGTTCAAGTGTTCTCTTCTTCCCGGGGCTGGTTTCGGCTGCAGTAGTCTTGGATTTCTGCAGAAAGACAGACGAAGGGGAGATGTAATGCAGTCCTCCTGCCTTGCGGTATTATTTGTATTTAAGGCTGGAGACATATATACACATGTGTGTAACATGTGGGCATCTATGCACACCTGGGAGTAAATCCCACTGAGTTCAAAGTGGCTTACTCCTACATGAAAATACTTAGGAGAGCAGTGTTAAGTCTGCCACGCTTCAAGCTGCCCTCAGTTGCAGTAAGGGGCTACTCCAGAGTACTCCGCTGCCGCAGAGGACAGAGCCAACTCTAATGGTTTTAAGTAACCGGAGGGTAGATTTCAATTTGCTTGACAGTCAGAGGGGCCACACTTTGCCCTAGAACAAAGGGGCCAAGAGGAAGGAGCACTGTCTAAGCTACAGCCTCCATTTCCAGGTGCAGAGATTTGTTCTCGGGTATGAGAGCAAGAAAGCAGGGAAGTGGAAGGTATGGCAATTCCCTGTTACCATGTACGGATGTGAGACCTGGGCAGTTAAGAAGATAGGAGGAAAATCCATTCATTGGAGATGTGGTGATGGAGAAGGATCTTAGGGATAGCCAAAAGGACAAACAAATGGGTCCTAGAGCAGATCAAGCTGGAAATCTCCCTGGAAGCCAAGATGACCAAAGCGAGGCTGCTGTATTTTAGAAGGATGGACTCATTGGAAAAGACAATAATGCTGGGAAAGGTGGAGGGAAGAGAGGAAGGCCACATGCAAGATGGGTTAAGGAGGTCACAGGTTTTAAGGATTTAAGCAGAGCAGTGGATGACAGAGGATCTTGGAGAGGTCTCATCCATAGGGTTGCCATGTGTTGAGAGCAGTTAACAACAACAACGAGTTGTGCCTAAATACCATAAAGGCACCAGATCCCTTCTGGTCTTGGAAGCTAACCAGGTCAGCCCTGGTTAATACTTGGATGGGAGACTGCTAATGAATACAACATGCTGTAAGCTGTATTTCACAGGAAGGACTGGCAAAAACCTCTCTGAGGATTCCTCGCTTACTCCCAGGAAATTCATGGAGACGCCCTAAGTCGACCAGTGTGTTTAAGGCATATACACGAACATAAGTGACTCAAATGTGGAAAACACAAACACTTCTGTACTGGAGCTGTTCCTCTACCCCACTCCCTGAAGGATCCTGAACTTACTTTGGATGATATTCCGGTAGGCTAACGTGGCCGGAGAGTTTGGTACCGCAGAGAAGAACGACTGTCCTTTGTCACAGCTTTTTCCTGGGGTGAGGAGAGGAGGGCAATCAGGTAAAGTCTGGTCAAAGCACACACAGAAAACCATCCCTCTTTTTTCTCAGGGGATGGGAAATGAGGACCCCTCATCCCCTTTTTTGTGTTGCCTAACACCCCTATGACACATCCAAAGCCCACAGATTGTCTCCAGTGAAATAATAACAACAACAACAATTAGTGTCCAGCAACATCTATAGGGTCAATCTTTCCTTATTCTCTCTTGTAGTACCGTATCTTCTTTCACATCATGTTTGTATGCAATGCAAGTATCAGATCCCAAGACCCCGAGCCAAGAGGGAAGGTGCTTTCAAGACATACCTATTTGAGGGTCCAGAGGCACTTTCCCTAGGAGAGGTAGGTTATAACTGTGGCACATGGCCTCCGCGCCTCCAGTTGTCGGGGGGAAGATCTGCGACTCTTTCTGCAAAACCAAGACAGAATTAAAATGTACTCCATGACCATGAAAAACTTAGCATAAGGGGTACTATTCCTCTCCTCTTAATTCAATTGGCTCCAACAGTACAAGAATCATTCTCAAGCTTAAAATATTAGCAATGAGCGTACCTTACACTTTGGGCATACAAAGCCACTCATATTTTCAACCACTCCTACAATGGGCAGCTTCACCTTACGGCAGAAGGAGATCTCTTTGCGGACATCCTGAAGAGCCACTTCCTATTAAAAATGAAACAAACCAAAGTGATTATGAGACGGTGAAACGTCAGCATGTCATTGAATATTTACTGCCAGGGGGAGAAAGATTTGTGTGGGATTCTGTACTTTATCTGCCAGAACAACCGATGTGAACTTACTACCAATGCTTGGCTATGAGTTGTCCCCTTAACTGGAATAGCAGTGACCTACTTCACAGAACTGCTTACAGATCATTAAAAACTGAAAGGCTTTTTTGCATAAGTGCAAGTGAAGCAACTGGCAGTGCTGAGCCAACTCTCCTATCCAGGAAATATCCTAAATTTATCCTGTAATCCTTTCCTCAAAGGAGATTGTCCCCCAGAGCTAGAATTATAATTCACAGTTGTGTCAGGGCCAATTTAAGAATTACAAAGGGTTAGTAAATTCAGCCTGCGTTGGAAACAAAATGCTTCCACGCATCTTAAATCAAAGTAATCGGTCCTACTGAAGGTCCCCAAAGAAGAGAGAATTTATCAAGACTTCCTTCAAGCTGACTCTGACTCATGGGGACTCTAAGGTGAACCTATCACAAGTTTCATTGGCAAGATGGCCACCATTGCTTTCCTCTGTGGCTGAGAGAGAGTGACTTGTCCAAGGTCACTCGGTAGGTCTCTACAGCCAAGTGGAGATTCGAACCCTGGCCTCCTGGAGTCCAATCCTCAAACCACCACACCACACTGGATCTCTTACTGACACCAATTTAGCATTACAGCTTCATATTCAAACAAACCTTCAGGGAGAAAATTAAACCCAGCTTTCGTAGCCAATTGTAAGAATTGTGTATCTTACCTGCGGGGTGGTGATTATCACTGCTCCATCTATGCCAGCGGCGCTGAGATACTGGACAACGGAAAGGTGCTCATCTGATGTTCCCGGCGGTGTGTCTACAATCAGGTAGTCAATTTCACCCCAGTCCACATCACGAAGAAACTGCTTAATCATTCCTGAAAACGTGAATGGTAGGATTAAAGTTCACAACTGAACCTTTCAAGTCCTCCAAAAGAAGTGTATTATCTAGCGGCCTTCGCTTTCACTGCTGGAGCTAAAACTGTGACTCAGACACCGCTCTTTTGCCCTCTGCTGGAAGCTTCTTTGGGAATGCATCACAACCAACGGCAGCCTGAAAAGCGACAAACCTTCTGAACTGGGAAGCAAACCATTTTAATTCTAATAAGGCTGCCTATTTGCAAGGTTCGTTCTTGCATCTTGTTAGCAGGATCCAATACTGTGTTTCCAATGGATTCCATTGCTTCCACCTTATTCAGTGACCCCTACTAGCTCTGCGGCACTTGGTGCACCTAATATCCTGCTCTGAATGACTGGGAAACTCTCTGAGGGCATACTTTTGCTACCAGGGAGAACTTCAGCAGGAAGGAAAAGAGAAGAAGCTGTCCAATTGTGTTAGTGTAGTGCCACAAGCACGCTTAAGGATTCTGATGGATCTTAGTCTGTGTATGTCCGCAGTTCTGCATTCCCTTTTTCCATTTGGCCATTCCACACAAGAAAAACCACCAAACATGGTACTGATCGTTCTGAGATACAGACCGTTCTTTTTGGGTCCTCTCCAAATCACAGCATCGTCAGGACTGCTGAGCAAGAATCCCACCGACATAACACCCAGGTTCTCTTCAACATACTTGAAATATAAAACAAAGACACCACTATTAAGGTTAAAAAAAGACAGTGAGGAATACACACATTCTGTACCTGAGGCTCTACTATTTTAACACTTTTAATTAAGTATCATTGTACTTGGACTGATTTCTGAGGCAAATGTAAACTACAGACAGCATGACTTTATTATTTATTCCATTTTTAATGCTGCCTTCCTCCCAGGAAGGGACCCAAGGGTAGTTCTACATTCAGATATATCGCATGTGCCAAGCTCCATTCACACATCCATGAAGACTATACACGACATTGCTTTGTCAGTCTCCAAGAGAAACTATTATGAGGATTTAAAAACAAAACAAAACAGACAAACAACTCACCACTGGAGACCATCCAGAGCCACTCTGGTGAACCTGAAAAAGGGATACGTTAACGTTTGCAAAGAAAAGCAACAGGAAGATTTAAAAGCGCTACAAAAGAAAGTTGTATGGCCATACAGGAAACCAACATACACATTTCTGAAGTATCAGCAATAAAAGAAACCTGTCAGGTCTTGTTTTTAAACCGGGAAGAGATGTGATACATGTATCCACTTGTAATGCAAGACAAGTGCTTTTGCTACACAAAAAGGTGTGATTTCTTATTTGTTGTCTACACAAAGGTTTAATTATATTTCTTGAACTCATGAGGAGTATTCACAGAATTGTAGCTTTGGAGTGTACACCAAGGGCCATCTAATCCAACCTCCTAGTTTTCCAGTGACTTCCATTTTTAGCAATTTAGGAGAACCTTAACATCACTCCTAAAAACCTTATAGATGTTAAAAAGGAATCCCCATCTTCATTTAGCCACAATCTTACCTCTTTCGGTCTCCATAGTTATTCTTGGCAGCGCCAGCGTACAGTAACTGTTTTGGGTACAGGACGAGATTTTGGGAGATCAGGGTCTGAATCCCTGCTCAGCCATGGAAAACCATTGAATGGCTTTGGGCAAGTCACACTCTCTCAGCCTCAGAGGAAGACAAAGACAACCCTCCTCTGAATCAATCTTGCCAATGATACGTTTGCCTTGAAAGCAACTTGAAGGCCCATAAGAACACTTACGCTTGCAAGCGCCTAAAGAAGCAAGACATACCACAGGATGCTAAGTCTCACCTGTTCTCCCTCCAGGCCCATGATTTTAGGGATAGAGGGTCCACAAATGTCAATGTCCAGCAGAGCTACCTGGGGGGGGGGGGTGGAGAGGGGATGAGAAAGTGCAAAATTTGATCCCAATAATATATTGCAAAATGACATCAGCCATCAAAGACACTACAAAGTCATTTATACATATTCTATTGCAGTACTACCTAAATAGGAGTTCAGCATTTTAATGCAGCATGTGGACAGTGTCCACCAAAGACACCGACCATAATAAGTCACTGCACTTTAAAGATTCTGTGAAAAGAGATTCCACCTAAACCTTAGGAAGGACTTATCAGAGCTGCTCGACAGTGGAATAATAATACACTGCTGCCTGAATGGAGGAGTCTCCTTCATTGGAGGCTGTCTCTCTTGGATGGCGACTTCCTCCGTGGCAGAAGTTGGAAGAGACCCCAAAAAGGGCCATCCAGTCCAACCCCCTTCTGCCATGCAGGAACTCCCAATCAAAGCATCCCCACTGACAGATGGCCATCCAGCCTCTGCTTAAAGACCTCCAAGGAAGGAGTCTCCATCATTTTCCATTGAGGGAGTGTGTTCCACTGTTGAACAGCCCTTACTGTCAGGACGTTCCTCCTAAGGTTGGACTAGATGACCCCTGGGGGTGCCTTCTATGATCCTACAATACTTTGGGGGGTTTACACTGCTCCCTTGGTGTGTGATGGAGTCTCCTCCTTTGGAGGTTTATCAAACAGAGTCTGGATGTCCATCCGTCCCAGGGAGGGCTTGGATGGTGTCTTCCAGCTTTATGGTTTTTGCAATCCAATGAGACCCACCTGCCTGGCTTCGTCCTGGGCTAAGCCGTGGGCCAAGTGGGCGCTGAAGGTGCTCTTGCCCACTCCTCCTTTCCCAGACAAGACCAGGAGCTTGTGCTTCACCGTTTTCATTTTCTCCTTGATTTCTTCAATGGCTACAAAGGAAAAGAAGAAGGAGGAGGAGTAAGTTCACAGGATTTACAAGAGGAATCATGCCATACAGAGAATCCCTTCCTCTAATAATAATAATATTATTTATATCTCGCCTTTCTGAGCAGATCGAAGCGGCTAACGATAATCAAACAACGTTAAAATACAGTAAAACATTATAACCCATAAACTCTGGACCTGGCAACGTTGGCACAGACTCCAAAATACCAAGTGAGGGATTCTGGGACTTGTAGTCCAAAAGGCGGCTTCTATTTTCCCCCCTCCACAAGTTGGAGCCTGAGGTAAACTGGCAGCCTTTCCTTGGCCGAGAGGGGAATTCTGGGAATTGTAGTCCAAAACGACGCTTCTATTTCTTCCTCTTCCCCGAAAGCGACAGCCAGAGGTGACCTGTTAGTCCCACCCTGGAACAACTCTGGGGATTCTGGGAACTGCAGTCCAAAATGACGCTTCTGTCGTTGCTCTTCCCCAAAAAGCTGTGGCCTGAGATGAGCTGACAGCCCCTCCCTTGCCAACTGGGGGATTCTGGGAAACTGTAATTCAAAATGATGCTATTATTCCCCCTTCCCCAAACTGTGGCCTGAGGAAAGCTAGACACCCCTCGAGGCAACTGAGGATTCTGGGAGTTGTAGTCCGAAATGGCACTTCTGTTGTTCCTCCTTTCCAAAAGCTGCAGCTTGAGGCAACCTGTCACCCCCTCCCTGGGGATTCTGGGAGCTGTAGTCCAAAACGAAGCTGCTATTCTCACTCTTTCCATAAAGCTGTGGCCTGAAGGGACCTGTCAGCCCTTCATTGGAGCATTGGATTGTGGGAGTTGTAGTCCAAAACTACACCTCTATTCCTCCTCTTCACCCCAAACTCTGAAGGGACTTGCCAATTAGGGGATTCTGGGAGTTGTAGTCCAAAACTACACTCCTACTGCTCTTCCTCCTTAAAGGTTGTGAGGAGGAACTGGCCCCTTCCTTTGCCAATGAGGGGATTCTGGGAGCTGTAGTTCTAAATTAGCCATCTACCTTTCCTCCCCAAAATCCTGAGTCGACCTGGCAGCAAATGAGGGGGGATTCTGGGAGTTGTAGTCCAAAACTATTGCTCTTCCTCCTTAAAGGTTGTGAGGAGGAACTGGCCCCTTCCTTTGCCACCGAGGGGATCCTAGGAACTGTAGTCCAAAGCCAGGCTTCTGCTTTTCCTCCCAAAAAGCCTGAGGCGAGTGAGGGGGGATTCTGGGAGTTGTAGTCCCAAACGAGGCTCCTCTTCTCTCACCTGGGTCGGGTCCCTTCGGCCTCCCCGAGGCGCAGACCCCTTGATTGGGGCATCCCCGGCATGCCTCGGCCTTCCCCGCCTGGTCGCTGCCGGTCCCGGGGCATTCTGGGAAAGGGGGACACAAAAAAAGGTGACACACCCGGATTAGAAGGGAGAAAGAGGCCGGTAAAGCCGGGGAAAAGGGTCCCACCTGCCTCCCCTCACCCTGAGGAACGGCCTCCATGAAACCAGAGTCTTCTCTCCCAGTTTCCAGGCCGGAAAGACATAAAAAGGGACACACTTCCGGTCCAGGAGGTGCCAACTTCCGGTTGTGCGCCGCCATAAATGTTCCCCCGGGAGGCCCGAACCCGGAAGTGGTGACGTAAGCGGCGAAAGCTCCGCCCCCTTTGAGCGAGAGAAGGCTTAAACCTTCGCGCATGCGCAGTTCCTATTTAGGCGAGGAAAGGGGAAAGGCGGGAGAGAGAGCGCGAGGTGCGCGTCACGTGGTCCGCGCGGGCGCTTCCTATTGGATGGTCCGAAATCTCCTCAGAGTCTATTTCTCTCTCTCCTTTTCTGAGGGAAATAAGTTTAAATAAGAGCTCTGTGACACGAGTTTTCCCTTCACACGTTACTTTTAAGGGGAAAAGAGCCCTAAATTGTTATCACATTCACGTATATCCCTTTTCTCTCGCCTTCCTGTGTGATAATAGTATAATAATTGCTGCTTGCAAGGAGGAAAAAATAATAATTTTATTTTTTGTGGAAAATTTGTAATTCTTATTTTTTCTTCCAAAAAAATATGATATTATTATATATATATATATATATATATATATGATATCATATTTTTGAAGAAAAAATAAGAATTACAAATGTATATATTTATTTTATATATATATATATATATATATAAAATAAATATATACATATATATATGTTTATACAATAAATATAAAGCCCTAAATTATTACCACATATCCTTTTCTTTCATATTGCTATATTACATATATGTGTATATATATATATATATATATATATTATATAATGTATTAAATATAATAATTGCTGCTGACAGGGAAAAATGCAATTTTTATTTATTCTTGTGACAAAATTTTAATTCTTATTTATTTTTCTTGAAAAAAATATAAAATGTTTATATTATATAAATATATATATGTAATCTATATAATAAATATAAAGCCCTAAATTATTGCGTATCCCTTTCTTTTGTCTTTATAATAAACAATAATATAATTGCTGCTTGCA
This sequence comes from Urosaurus nigricauda, assembly GCA_034509955.1. Classification (NCBI taxonomy): domain Eukaryota; kingdom Metazoa; phylum Chordata; class Lepidosauria; order Squamata; family Phrynosomatidae; genus Urosaurus; species Urosaurus nigricauda. The sequence goes on from JAOEGL010000008.1 coordinate 15,084,448, forward strand.
AGGAAAAATTATTTTTTTTCTTGTGACAAAACTGTAATTCCTATTTCTTCTTAAATATATATTATATATAAAGCCCTACATTATTATCACTTATCCTTTTCTTTGTCTTGCTATATTTTATATATATATATATATGTGTGTGTGTGTATGTATACATATATGGAATATTATATAATAATATAATATATTATTATATGATATAGTATATAATGCAAGGAAAAGTGCAATTTTAATCTTTTTCCCTTGTGACAAAATTGTAATTCTTAATTTTTTTCTTGAAAAAAATAATAATAATGTGTATATTATATATGTTTATATAATAAATATAAAGCCCTAATTTATTATCCCGTATCCCTAATAATTAGCAAATACAGAGTTTGGGCTGGAGAACCTAGAAGTTCCTAGAGAAAAGACTTATCTAGGCATCTGTAGGTCCTTCAACGTGGCTCTATGGTCAACCTCTGCCAGACGTTGACCATAGAGTTTCCTAGAGAAAGCATTTCTCTAGGCATTTGTAGGTCCTCCAGTATGATTATAGGATCAACATCCAGCAGGTATTGACCCTATATAGAATTGCAGTGGAGATTCCTAGATTGTTGTTTTCTCGGATAAAAAATAATAGTATTCTTTCATTTGCGTTTTTTCCTCATATTCACAGGGCGGATCTTCACCCCGAACCGAAGTGAATGCGGAGGGACCGTTGTACTTTATTGGTGTCTTAACAAGAACTTGGCATCTCCATCTCTAAAAGTGAGGCATCCCTTTCCCCTATTTCTTCATCCTTTTATTTCCAACGTGGAGCCGAAGGCTTTCGTGGACGGCTTCCATAATACTTTTTTGCGGAGCTTTCGGGCTTTATGTGGCCATGTTCTGGAAGAGTTCCTTTCTGACGTTTCGCCAGCATCTGTGGCATCTAAGTCAGAGATGCCAGGGTTATATAGGATATATGTATATCTCCAATCCTTTTTCCAGGCTATCATTCTCTGAAGATGCCAGATGCCACAGATGCAACGTCAGAAAGGAACATGGGCACAGAGCCCCGAAAGCCCCACCATAAAGTATACCTTTGATTTAGACCTTTGGCCAAAGTGGTGTGACTGTGTCCATCCCAAGATGGATGGACACTGGGGCCATGATGCCCTCCTCCTCCCCTTTTGTGACACCGTCGCCCCGTCACAGTGGCAGCTGCACAAAAGGCAGCAGCTGCACAAAAGGAGGAGACTGGGTTTGGGTGAAGCCAACCCAACCCTCCCCGAAATGGCAGCTGCCTCGCTTTCTTGAGCCCGTCTTGGCGAGAGAAGGCTGGGCGGCCCCGTTTCCGATGGAGTACCTGGGCACTACCCAGACCGCGACTTACTGCGGGCCGCGGAAGAGCTGCCTCCTGCCGGAGGTGGCCCCGACGAGCCTGAGCCAGGATAGCTACCAGGCTTACTACCTGCCGGGCTACCGCTACCTGAGCTCCTGGAGGCCCAGCTTGTTCTACAAAGTCTCCTCCTTCCGGCCGAGCGACGAGGCCGGGGGACGCCTCTGCGCCCCTCTGCGGCCCCCCACCGTCCTCCCCTCGGTCCGGACGTCCCTCTACGCCCGCTACAGCCCCCACGACTGGTACAGAGCCAACGCCAACGCCATCAAAGGCTCGGAGGCCTACCGCCACTGGGCCGGGCGGCTCAACGCCGACTCCACGCGGCTGATCCAGGACAAGGACCAGTTGACCCGCCAGCAGCAGGAGGACTCCGGGAGGAACATCGGGCAGAGGCTAGCCGACATCGACTTCTGGAGGTCCGAGCTGACCTACGAGCTGGAGCGGCTGCTGACCGAGACCCGTGCGCTGGACACGGCCAAGCGGCGCCTGGAGTGCGCGGCGGATGAGGCCCAGGGGCCCTTGCAGGTGGGCATCCTCCCTTGGCACTCCTTTGGGGGACCGACTCTCATGGGACGGAAAATCCTTGGTCCAATGCCATGCAAGAACTCACAAACAAAGCCATCCTTAACAAATGGCCAATAGACGTGGCTTGGCTAAAGCCAGTGGGTTGCAATGGGTTGAGCGTTGGACTTTGATTCCAAAGAATACGGCTCAAATCCCAGTTCAACCATGGAAACCCACTGGTGGCCTCATGGCCTCAAAGGAAGGCCATGGCAAGCTTCCTCTGGACAAATCTTGCCAAGGAAACCCCAGGATCGGTTCACCGTAGGGTTGCCACGAGTCAGAAACGACCAAGAACAAGAGCAAAGCAAAGAGGATAGAATTGAAAGATATGGCTGTGTTAGTCTGTAGCAGCGGCTCCCAACCTTTGGTCCTCCGTTTGCTTTGGACTTCACCTTCCAGAAGCCAGCTCAACCGACAGTCAGGAATGATAGGAAATGAAGCCCAAGTCATCTGGAGGACCAAAGTTTGGGAACCGCTAGAATCAGTACGTAGAGAGAGATGTTGCGGCACCTTTGAGGCTCACTGAAAGAAAGAAGGTGGCAGCAGGAGCTTTCCTAGACTTCAATGCATTTTTCTTTTCTCTTGGGCCACAGTGTTTTGAGAATGGTAGCCCTATCATTTGCTTTCCTTTCCAATTATTTCTGATGTGAAAGTTTAAGCAATTGGGAACTCTGTGATATTGTTTGCAGCTCCCATCCTTCCTCAGCGTTGGCGACGTTTGCTCCTCGGTTTGCTGGGCCTTGCAGTCCTTTCACATTTGGAGAGGGACCCGATCCTCCAAACCTGTTCTAAACCTATCCCTAGACCTAATTGGAACCAAAGCGGCTTTCCTAGAGCCTCACCAGTATAGGCCTTTTTGTGAGCTCTTGCAGGGATTTTTATTGATTATTTATTCCTAGTGTGCTAATATCTTGCCTCTTGATCAAACCACGACTGACGCGATGGGGAGAAACCAACAATAAACAGAAAACAAAATAAGAGTACCAAGGGACATCCGTAAAAATTGATTTTCTGTACATAAACCTGGTTCTTGGAGTCTCCTCCAAATTTACAGTTCTGTTGTTCTGTGCTATGGATTTCTTGCTTGGCAAGGGATGGTCTAGATGACCCTTGTAATCCTTTTAAAGCCTATGAGCCTTTGCTTCTTTCTAAGCTCCAGAAGCACCAGTCTAGGTCTTAAACTTAAAAAGCAGCGAACAAAGAACTCCACAAAATAAACCCGTTGTCGCTTGTTGGAAGGCAACAGATGAGGGACAAAAGGCAAAGGAAGCTTTCGGAGCTCTCTTGGAACAATTTTCCAGATTTTTGATGTTGCCACTGAAAAGGTCTGTCTTTTGTGTCCATCTGGATAGGTTTTTTAAAATGGGATTGATGGTTTTAGAGGACCTGTCACGAGGTCCAGGGCTTTTTATTGAGACTGGATACAAAAGCGGTGACCGCTGTAGATGGTAATGGATGAATGTGAACCCACGTTTACCAGATTGATTCAGGAAGCTACATTTCCCACCAACCTATATTTTGGTATTCAAGTCTTTGTCTCAATTCCAGAAGTTTTCCTTTGTGTCCAGGAAGCCTTTCTTTGCTCTGATACGATCCCTGGACCTTTAGAAGTGTAAGACAGTGCGAACATCACTACCTTAAAGTACACAATGTGCCAAAGTGCCAAGATTCGGAGAAGGATAAACTCTTCCTTTCTTTTCGGAAGGATGGCTTACGGCTGCGAGGGCACTTTGCAGCCCCAGCCTGACGTTTCCTGCTAAAGTTTTGTTCCGAGTCTAAAAACGGCCATGAGATGGCAGGTTCGCTTTCCTCTTCAAATCATTACCATCTGATAAAACAACACAAAACAGTGGCGATACATGTTGTAAAACTTCTCCAACGCACCCCAATGTGGCTCGAGACAGCAAAGCCACAGTCTCAAAGAAGTCTAAAAGGTAACTTTATTAGTGGGCTTTGGTTTCTAGGCAGGATCCCTCCGTTTCTACTTCTTTCGCCCAGATATTTTACATTTCAACTCCCAGGAGCTCCAGCCAACTTGGCCAACGGTCAGGATTTCGGAGAGCTCAAGTCCAAAATGTTCGGAGGGACAAATTTTTGGAAACCACTGCCTTCGATCATCGAATCTCAAACTCTGGTCTTCCAGTTGTTTGGGGCTTCATCTCCCAGACTTCATGGGCATTGGCCGCACAGTTTGGGACTCCTGGGAGTTGGAGTCCAAAACCTCTGGAGGACTAGAGATGGAGAACCATTGGCTTCGAGGGCTCCAGCCTTTTGCAGAGACACCAAAATCTTCCCAAAATCTAGTTGGCCACCAGAGCTGTCCAGGGTCCTGATTCCTGCCCAGAAGAACCAGCCATGACTTCCTTCATCCCAACGTAGGTCCAAAACACACTTCAGAAATAGTCCAGTTCAAGACTGGCTTAATAATAATAATTTTTCTTTTATCCCGCCTCTCCCTCAAGATCGAGGCAGGTTACAACCAAAAATACATAAATAAAATACAAAATTGCATACAGAATAAAATACATTAAAACTAGTCCACACAATATAAAAACAATAACAATTAAAACAACGATGACCAATATAACTTAGTTTTGCTATATTTAAGAATTCACCTGCTTATGTCTTGACGCACAGCCTTTTGGTATCGCTATGTGAATCTGAAAATGAAATGCACTAAGGAATGGTCTGAAGGAGTTTGTAGAGATTTCTTTGCTGGCTTTTCTTTTTGCAGGTAGCCTTGGAATGCTTATACAACCGGGAGAAACGGATGGGGATCGACTTGGTCCACGATGATGTGGAAAGGAACCTGATACAGGTATTTCTTTAGGAAACGGCTTTTCGGAGACAGACAGAATTAGTCATTGGCTGTGCCTTTTGCTGGATAGGATTGCTTTTCTTCAGATTCCTTTCTTCCCTGGGCGAGTGGACTGGAAATTTTGGAACAAGCGGAAGACTCGGTTTGCATTGTCTCGGTGTTGAAAGACCAACTTGGACCCAAATTCAAATTAATTCTATTAAGAAAAAGAGAGGAAGTTTCAGCTGTAGGAATGGTGATGAACCTGTCTGGCTCTGTTTAAAAAATTAGCCTGGAAATTTCAAATTGATAAAGCAAATTGCTAATCACAAGTAGAGTAAATCCGCTAAAGTATAAAATTTACAAACAAATTGAGTCCCCTTTATCCCAAATGCTTGGGACTGGAAGTGTTATGGATTTTGGATATTTTTTTTCCTTTCAGATTTTGAAATATTTGCCTGTATACATAGTGAGATCTCTTGGAGAAGTGACCCAAGCATGAAATAATTTTTGTATACACCTTATGCACATCGCCTGAATGTGTAATTTTATAGACTTTTTTAAAAACTAATTTTGTGCATGAAACAAAGTTTGTGTAAACTGAACCATCCGGAAGCAAAGGTGTCACTACCTTATTTTGGACAATTGTGGAGTATTTCGGGCTTCACAGTTCTAGATAAGGTAGGAATTGTACAGATACGCTTCATTCTGGATGGATGAACAGGACTGAAGTGAAATTCCCACCTGAAGATTTTTAAAATGTAATCTACAAAACAATATATACAGATTTTATAAAGCAATTTTCATTTTAAAAATCAAGAAAACCAACGAATGCAATTCTGCCTTTGCTTATAGGAAACCGACGTGATCAGAGCGTGCCAAGAGAAGATGAGAAAACTTGCAGAAAAAATTGATCAACAAATGCAGTAAGCTTTCAAGGGAATTTAAGGCTTTTTTAAGGCGTATGGGGCACCGTTGTGAACCTCCGTGGTCTTTGCCTCGAAAAAAACCTCTTTTAGGGTCTCCCCTTTGAGTGGCAAAAAGTTCATTTTTGGCTTTTTTGGGGGGGTCTTTCATTCATAGGGTTGCTATACATTGACGCTGATTTGCAACCCACAACAACAAAACAAGAACTCTTTGGGCCATCAGGGTTACCTATAGGGATGGAAAGAGCATTCAAAAACATTCAAGACATGGCTGAAAAAACAGGTTTCTCAACTGTTGGGAAACCCTGACGATGAACAGAATTCCAGAATCTTCGTATTTGTTTTAATTATTGTAGTAACTGCATTCTGTTTTAATGTACTATTAATGAGGAAACCCCCCCCAGCCAAAAATCAACAGAATGAAGTCCCAAACTGTGCGAATAGTATTCAAAAACTGCAGTTTTTTAGATGGCGGCTCTTGCAGTGAGGACTAAAAAGGTGAAATTATTCATTCTTGCCCACAAGAATGAAATTTAGGAAGGCTTTCAGCCTCAGTTGCCAGCCAGCTGGAATGTATTTAGGATTCATAACATTACCCAGGAAATCACACCCAGATTTCGGGGGAAGGAGCTGGAAAAGATCCACAGAAGCTTTGAAAGGCCAGCATTGTTGCTTCTCTCCTTTGCCGGCAATTGTTTTCCAAATTCACAAATGCAACAGGTGAGGAAGGGTTTGCTAGCAAGAACATGGAGCGACTGGGAAGTTTCCCCCTTCCCTTTCATTATGTAAGTTCCCCTTTCCATTCCAATTGTCATTCCGCTAAAAGCAATTCTTAAGTTCTTAAGCTTTGGGATTCCCTGCCACAAGAAACTCTGCCTTCCATGGGATGGAGACATGGCAGTTAATGTGGTATCAAACAGCTTTAAATTGTTTAGTGTGGATGCATATCCATGGACAGTGATGGAGCTCAGCGGATCAAGCAGACTGCGTGAAGAAGTTTCTGGTCCGTTGCAGTGGCATTTTGCTAAACATTCGGCCACAATTCACAGCTTATTTGCAAAATATTATTTGCTGCTTTCTCCTCTTTTCCGTTGCCTATGCTAAATGTCGCAAACTTTGAATAACAGAGGCCTTTTGCTCTTTCTGATAGCATTAACCGAGACGCCCAACATGCCCTGGAGCGGGACCTTGGCGACAAAAGCTCAGCCCACTTTATTGATGAGAAATGCTATAACCTGAGGAACACTTCGGACAGCATTAACTACTACCACGGAGTGGAGAAAATCGATGGAACGTGAGTACCAGCGTCCCTGCTTAGAATAGCTAGAGTAATCAACTATATAGGGGAAATTAGAAACAAATACTAAAGCAAATTTCCGAATGTTAGAGAGATCCCATTTAACTGGAAACTCAACTTCCTGAATTTCTAAGCTATTATATTGAACACTCAATTACTTTACCCCAGTTTTGAGCAGAAAATCTGAATATTGAGGCATGTATGTGGACTGCGCTCCAAAACAACCTCAGTGTGAGACCAGGAGGAGTATTTCAAAAATACATGCATTGAAACACAAGAGGGATGGAGAAAACAAACCTGGAGTGGCCAAGGCTGTGTAGTGACCGATAAGGAGCTTGTTTTAGTATATTAGCATATTATTTTAGCCTTTTATAAATCTGTTTCTGATTATACAGAGGGCCCTCCACATCTGCCTCTTTGACTTTCGCAGATTGTTTTGATGAATGTGTTCTCTCTAGGAATCTCTAGGTTTTTCAGTGCAACTCTGCCAGAAGTTGACCCTAGAGTTGTGCTGGAGAACCTGGAAGTTCCTAGAGAAAACACTTCTTCCAGGCATTTGTAGGTCCTCCAGCATGGTTCTGGGATCGACCTCTGACAGATGTCGACCACAGAATTGCACCTGAAAAATAGAAATGACACATGTTTTAAAAGGAAGATCCGTGAAGTCAAGATGAAAGGGAAAAGGGAAAGCCAACAAGACTCACGGCTTCATCAGTAGCCCAATTCTTCTCACCTTGCAGAGTCTCTGTTCCTGAAACGTGGGCCAAGTTTAGCGACGACAACATCCGCTATTCCCAAAACGCCCGAGCCAACACTGCCACCCTTTGCAAGGAGGCAGATCACACGCTGGAGGTCACGTCGGATGACATGTGGAGGCAGTGGACCGACACCAACTTGGCGTTCGACGCCCGCATCTCGGAAATCGCCGATTCAAAGAACCAGCTGCAAGCCCAGCTGGCCAAGGTAGGATCGGGTTGGGAGAATGGGAGCTCATTCTTCAGCCAAACACGGTGGCCCTGTGGATTCTTCAGCTTGGGAATGCCACTAGAAGCCTGCCATTTATGTGTCATATAGATGTCACTATAAGTCTGCCATATATCTATGAGGTCACAAAGGGTGCATCAGCACCAAACAGACCTCTTCCAGGCTGCTTTTAAGATGCATGAGCACCTTGCTGGGTATTTTCGTTGGCTAATGCCCCATGTCTACTCCTTTGGGGTTTCCTTTTTTTAGCATTCATTGCTGGACATAGTGACTTTTTGTCTAGCTGTCCTGAGTCCCAGTTTTAGCCGCCCTGAGTCCCAGTTTTGGGGAAAGGGTGGGATATAAATAAATACACTTCTATTACTACTATCTAGGAGGCTTTTAAAGCTGTGGTTTGATGAGGGTGAATGTGTATTCCTATATTTTTAAATGTAATCTGGTGTTCTGTTAGGGCCACAATGCATCAGTGAAATAATGAAACAATGCAAAAATGCTCTTTCGCTATTTCACGGGTTTACTATGATGCCATAACTCTTAAAAATATATACATACAGAGAGGAGAAACTCACAGTATTCCAAACCAACCAGTCGATTTTGTCTTTTAACCTCAAGTGAGAGTGTTAGAACAGATGTGATTTTACGGTTGCTATTATTTTTACCCCCCTTAAATTATTTTCAACCTTTGTTATGTTTTAAATTGTGTACGTTTAAAAATGTTAACTTAACATTTTTAAATGTACACAATTTAAAACATAACAAAGGTTGAAAATAATTTAAGGGGGCTAAAAATAATATACTGTTTAATTAGGCTATTTTAATTTTTTTTAAAATGTTGTTTTAATGTGTTTTTATACTGTGAGCTTCCTTGAGTCCCTTTTTGGGAGAAAGGCAGAATTAAAATAAAATAAAATAACAGTCAATCCATGTTTCTGGCTCCAGCCTTGCTTCTTTTTTCCCCATGTAAAAAGTCTCATAAGGAATTAGGGAGAAAAAAAACCTTATAATCCTCCCAGGTAAGTATGGTCAGCCTTGGCAAAAAGCGTCTGCCTTTGATTTCAGATTGGACCGAAATAAAAGTCGCATCGTTGGAAAGAGGAGCCATGGATTGGCAGGGGATATCACCAGATCGCGTTACTCCATCCTACATCATATATTTGGGCCATATGCCAAGAATCGGGAAGCAAATGAGAAAAACAGAGACGAAAGAGGGAGGGAAGGGTGGAGAGAGACACAGAGAGACAGAGAGGTTGGCTGTAGGTTGGTTACACGGCTGCCAAAACATCCAAACATATACACCCCTTCTCTTTCCCAAAAAACGAGTACAAATTTGCCCTCTGGCATCCTCAGCAGTTTATGCCGGTTCACCTCCATCAGAGAGTGAAGATGGGATGCCTGCCATCCACTCCTTTATTTATTCATATTTTTATTTCTCCAATCGGAACAACTCTTGGTTTAAATTATTCTGCTGCCGTGAGCGGAGTGAGCGCAGGCAAACCGAGAGATAAAAATCAAACGAGAGATCAAATACTTTGGTTAGAAAACCACACAGAGAAAGTGCGAAGGATGTGTTTCCCTGGATTCGAAATATTCGAAATGCAGGAAGCAAACGTTGGAACAAAACTCAGATGTGGCTCTTTTCTGGGACAAAAGGGACGGCCGTGACATTGGGTTCCTGTCGGCAGATCTTTCCTGATAATTTTCCATCCTGATTCAGACTTGTTCCACATAGACACTTCTTTCCAAAACATTTCTATGAAAGGCAAATTTTATTATATGAGAATGGGCCATAGAGGACAGCGGCGGAAGTCATATCAAACAGGCAGCAGGTTTTGTTTAAAAGGACAAAAGAAAAATAACCTTTCTTCCCCACTTTTTCTTGTCTCTTCTTGCCCTTTTCAGACACTTCAAGAGATCTTTCAGACTGAAAACACAATCATGTTGCTGGAGAGAGCCATCTTGGCCAAGGAGTGTCCGCTCAAGGTGGCCCAAACCCGTTTGGAAGCCAGAACCTGGAGACCCAATATGGAGTTATGCCGCGACATACCCCAGTTCAAGTGAGTCTTTTCTCTCTCTTTCTTCCCCTAAATATGGAAATATGCTTACAAAATGACACTCAATACAGAGGGACTAGGTAGTTTTGCTGTGTGTTTGTTGTTGTTGGTGTGTGCTTTCAAGTCGTTTCCGACTTATGGCGACCCTAAGGTGGAGCTATCATGGGGTTTTCTTGGCAAAATTTGCTCAGAGAAGGTCACCCAGTGGGTTTACATGGCTGAGCCAGGATCCGAACCCTGGTCTCCGGTCATAATCCGACGCTCAGACCCCTTCGCCACACTGGCTCTTGGTGTGTGTTAACCGACACTTAATTTCAGTGTTAAAAGAGAAGCTGTTTCCCCTCAACCCAGTCATTTGGAAGGACCCCGAAGAGTTGACGCATCTTTTCCAAGTACACCTGTATTAATGTCTCGGTGGGTGGGAGGGAAGATTGCATCTCTTTAGCCGGAGGCATTTACGGGTTTTGGCAGACGATCAAGGGTTTTTTTATATCAGAGCCTGCAAGCTTTGGCCCTCTAGATCTCTCCTCAATTGGCAAAGAGCTCCAACAGAGATCCAGAAGCCAGCCTTAGATTTAACTTTCTTTACTCTGTGCGTGAACACTGATATTTTTATTCCAAAAAGTCGGTTGTTTGCAACGACAACAACAAAACAACCCTTCTCTTCTGCCCTCTTCCAGCTGCTATAAAACTGGTTGTTGTTGTGTGCTTTCAAGTTGGTCCAAAACACACTGCAGAAATAATCCGGCTTGAGACCGCTTTAACTGCCCCAGATCAGTGCTAAGAAATCGTGGGATCTGTAGGTTTTTGTGGCACCAGAGCTCTCTGACAGACAAGCTTAAATATCTCCCAAACCCCTGAATTTCCCAGAACTGAGCCGAGGCAGTTAAAGTGGCCTCAAACTGGATTATTTCTCAAGTGTGTTTTGGATGATAGTGACCCTAAGGTGAACCTATCGCAGGGTTTACTTGGCAAGAGTTGCCTTTGCCTTCCTCTGAGGCTGAGAGAGTGTGACTTTCTCAAAATCACCCAGTGGAGTTGTAGCACAAGCTTTTGTAGGCTTAAGTCTCAGGTGCATGGATGGGACTGGTGCCCAGGAAGGACCCGGTTATTCCCGGTATAATGGCTCTTTAATGACGACGTCGTGTGAAAACGCTCACCGCCGTCGCGCAACTTTCCCAGGATAAGAACTGTTTAAGCCCCCAATTTTACAAAGTCCTTGGTCAGATAATAAAGGGAAGGAATTGCTTTTGCAAAGCCGGTTTCTCAGCTGCAGCGTTTTGCTCTCTCCGCTTGCAGGCTGGTCAATGAGGTTTTCACCATCGACGACACGCTCCAGACCCTGAAGCTGCGTTTGCGCGAAGCTCAGGACACCCTCCAGCTGCTGATCTTCAACAAAGCCAAGCTGGAGCATGACCTGCTGGTGAAGGCCAACTCCCTCTTCATCGACAAGGAGAAGTGCATGGGCATGCGCAAAACCTTCCCCAGCACCCCTCGCCTGGTCGGCTACACCTGAGAGCCCCGTCCGGACGCCCGGCCGACTTCTCTGCTCCTGTCCGCTTGACGTAAACCATTGCAAACCACGGGAGACACTTGCTGCTCTTTTATTTTATTTTTTAGCTGAAGGAAGAAAGGAAGGAGAGGAAAACCAGACAGAAATGAAGCGAGGAAGGCGGTGGAAATAAAGAAAACCCAAATGAAACCTGGAAAAAAAAAAAGGTCACGGCTTTTCTTTCGTAGAGAAATCCAGAGTCTTATGAGGGTAAGGACGTCCTCTTCCCCAGAGCATTCTGGGGATGAAATGGAGCTGGGGCTTAGCATCTCCAAAGGTAGCTGGCTTTAAAAAAGAGCTGTCCAAGGTGCTGAACATATTTGGGGGGGGGGGGGGGAATTGGACTCAGCCCTTCGGGAAAAAAACGATTAAATTTGGATTGAAACCTGAAATGGATTGGCAGTGGGTCAGCCAGCCTCCATTTTGCAATGGGGAGAGTACATGGGTCAAGAAGCAATGCTCCCTACGCTTTGTTGATATATATCACACTTCAGCCCCCGAATCCCAACTTTAATGATATGGGATTCCGATTTCGGGTGGTTTCAGGGCAGCCGTTGCGACTTGAGTCCTTGACGGAGTCCATCTACATCTGGAATGTCATGGTCCTCTTTCCCTACATCCTTCCACTTTGCCAAGCTTTATTGTCTTTTCCAATGAATCATGTCTCCTCATGACAGTCATATCTAACTCTTTTGTGTGTCTTCCAGTTGTTTCCTATCTTATCATGGGGTTTTTTTCATGGCAAGTTTTGTCCAGAGGTAGTTTGTTATTGCCATCCTCTGAGGGTGAGAGAGTGTGACTTACCCAATGGGTTTTCATGGCTGAGCAGGAATTGGAACCCTGGTTTCCTGAGTCGTACTCCAACACTGAAACCACGACAAACTACAACTCCAAAATTCGGTAGTATGGAGCCATTTATTTTTATTTATCTGTTTTATTTCAGGGATTTACATCCCACCTTTATCCCACAACGGGATTCAAAGCAGCTTACAATCATTTAAAAAAGACAGAAGTAAAAAACATGGCAGTCATGGTGGTTTCAAACCAGATTATTTCTGCAGTGTCAATGCAAAATAGCCTCTTTGATCGATTCAGTTATTTTTAACTCCAAAGTGTGTCTTATTTCCCCCATTTTGTTTTATATTGTTGACTTGCTTTCCCGTTGATGATCCTCGTTCGCTTGTCCATTGATGCTAATCCATTCGCTTTTATCTTCCAAGCATTTTTGATATCTTTGATATGATTGCAAATCTATTATCATTACAAGGGTCCTATCCTGACGAAACAAGACCTTCCACTTTGTTTGCATCATGTGAAATTGAATATCCTCATTCTTCTTCTGACCCAATCCTGATCTGGGTTGCGCTCACCATAAATCTGGATTGCACTCCTCATAAAAAGAAGCACGGAAAGCAATGGATCGCTCAAGGGCTTTTTTCATCATTGTAATGAAAAATCTGAATAGGAGACGCAACAAAGAAAAAAAAGGGGGGGGGGTGGATTCAGCCTGGCCTGTCTCAGCCTGGCTTTTTTTATAAGTACAATTGGAGAAGCCAAGCGCCGAAATGTCACGCAGCAACACGTTCGCTGGGAATCCGCAATTAAATCATTTCTTCCCTCGGTGCCAGTTCAAAGCTGTGCCTTTGCCCCGGGGCTGCCGCGTTCAGGTCTCCCTAGCCTTGCTTGCGTTTCTAAAATAAAATATAAATAAATACATAAGCAAGAGAGATCTACTGTACTGGGCTACGGCCAAGTTTGGATACTCTGCCGTCCTTGTTTGCAACGTAAAAAGCAGATTCCGCAAGTTTCGAGAAGGAGGGAAGAGATTCGGCAGCCGAATGCTCTCTCCGAATTTAAAAGAGCTTTAAAGGCCGGTCTCTTCTGCCAGGCTTATCCGGATGATTTTTAAACTGAATTTTAAAAGATGGGGGTTTAAATGTAGGGTGATTTTATTAAAATGCAATACATCTTGTTTGCCCCTTTAATTGATGTGTGTTTTAAATAATGTCTTTCAAACTGACATTTGAAGTATGGAAGGACCTTTGCAATTGCAAAGACTTGTTCCATCTGCCTTTGCTAGGTAAGGACATTTTTTATTATCACCCTCTGCATCCACGCTGCAGAAATAATCCAGTTTGACACCACTTTGACTGCCAAGGCTCAATGCTGTGGAATCCTGGGAAGTGCAGTTTGTTGTGGCACCGATGCTCTCCGACAGAGAAGGCTAACTGTACAAATCCCCAAACTCCATAGCATTGCATTATGGCAGTGAAAATGGCATCAAGATGGATTATTCCCGCAGTGCGGATGCAGCCGGAGTTGCAAGAGCCGCAATAATGCATGGTGGTTTGCATTGCAGCTCACTCCCTCGACCTGTCTTGGATTCGGATCCTACCCCGAGAGCCTCACCTTGGTCTCACCTCCCATTTATTCCTTTGCAGATTGCCGTTTCTTCCATAACCGGGTGGCGTTCTTTGTCTTCCTGAGCAAAGCCTGGGCTTGAGAGGCAAACAAAGCGGTATTTTGTTTGTCCGTCTGGACGGCGCTCAAGAAGTGGCCACTTAGAGGCCATGGCGGGCCTTCGGACGGCAAGGCACACAACGAGCAATAAAGAGGCCTCTTCGGCTTGTCAGGCTTTTCTGCATACAGAACATTCCTTAATGTTTGCAAAGCTGACTCCGTTCGGTTCGGAAGGAGGCTCTGGAACGCAGAGAGCTCCTTGTTCTCTGCCCTCCTTCTCCACTCTTCCCTTGTTGTGCCATCTTTTGCCAACTGCGGGGAAATGGCCAAAATTTAAGTTTGGCATGCAGACCCCTTGACCCCATAGGACCCTCCAGAAGTGTTTTCATGGTGCAGCGGTTTGAGCATTGGACAACAGCTCTAAGAGACCAGGGTTCGATTCCCAGCTTGGCCATGAAATTGCACTTCTTGCTCTCCCCTATTGATGCTCTCTTGAGTCCCATTATATACAATGGAATATTTCTAGTTCAGCCGTGAAACTCACTGTGCAAGTCACACTCTCTCAGTCTTGGGGAAGTCAACTGCAAACCTCCTCTGGACAAATCCTGCCAAGAAAACCAAAAAAATAGGTCAGATATGACTTGAAGGCACACAACAACAACTAATATTTTTGCCTCAAAATGCCCTTGACACTCTGGTGCCACTACAAGTTACAAATCCCATAGATCCATAGCACTGACCCATGGCAGTTAAAGCGGTGTCAAAGTGCATTATTTCTGCAGCGTGGATGCAGCCTAGGAAGTAAAAACATCATGAAAATGCCCTTCACTTCCCCTAGGAGGGCATTTTGGGGCAAAAACAGTGATTCAGCCTTCCAAGTAATCCATGGGAAGTGTGTTAGTGCTTATTGTTCACAGATGATTTGAACTGTTTTGATTTTTATTGAATGTTTAAAATGTTTTTTTTTTAATCTGTGAGCCACCTTGGGTTCCTCCTGGGAGAAAAGCAGCATACAAATGAAAATTATCATCATCATCATTGTCCCCCTCTTCTCCCACACTTGCAAACCCTTAATGTAATCTCTCCTGACCAGCGGCATCTCTCCAAGGCCTTTAAAAGGAGGACTTTTTTCTCGTCCTTTTTTGGAAGGTTTTAGCTTGCATGTCCCCCTTCCGTAATAATCTGCATCCAGATTACTTCTTCTACCATCCGGGTGTCAAAACGTGGATTAAAACATCCCCGCGGCCGCAAAAGAGTTGCGTTGCTCTGGCCAGCCCACATTGCAAGGCAGCTTTCTCAATTCAGGCCGGGGAATGGCTTTGCAGGCTACAATGAAAGCTCTTCTTCAACATTAGGCCTTCAACCAGAGCCAAATATTTGAGCTGGTCTCTGCTTTGGGGGGGAGGGGGGGGAGAAAACACCCTACAAAACCTGGCCAGGCATTCCCCATGCCCAAGGGAAGGGCCTGGGACAGTTTGTACAGAATAAATCCAAGTCATTGGAGGCATTAATGAGTTTGGCCTGACAGAGGCCACGCACCAGGGAGGGTCAAGGACGGCTCTTTCTCCCCGGCAGAGAAACCCCAAGGACACGAATGATTCCAGGCGCTATGCACAATCCAATGGAAAAAACCTTGTAGGGTAGCGTTTAGGACTCCACTCGAGGTGCACAAATGCACCGCCTTCTGGGTTCTGCGGGGTGAACTACAGCTGCTTATGGCAAACCCCATCACAGTTTAAGTCCCAGAAGAGATCTGTGTTTAGCAATGGTACGCATATTAAAATTTGGCACAGGGGGACTGCCCAAAAGGCCCAAGCATCTGTCAGGAGAGTTAGTGCAGGATTTGGTGGCTTGACTCTTTATGTCTGTGTCTGTAGAGAAGCTGTTGTGAGAAAGACTTTCTGTTCTCCTCGCAACCAACTCCAGGCAGCCATCTGGATGCAGCCTCTTTGACCCGCTGCAGTTTCCTTGCTGGGGCTCAGCAATCGAAACACATGGCTTAGTGGTGCCTTTGGACTGACTGGGGAACAAAGGCATGAAGGCAGGAGCATCGCCGGAGCAGGAGGCTGGAAGGAGTCACATTTCACAGCCACCTGCAACTCGTAACCGTTGTGTTATTTTTGTGCGTTGCTGGCTCGCCTACCAGATGGGCAGAAGTCTTTGCCTTGGCTCAGGGATGCCTTTTGTCATTCGGAAACCAGTTCCAAGCCCAGCAGGTCCTTCCTTTCCAGCCAAACCTTCCACCTCCCTGTCCCTCGACCTCCTTCCTTTGCTGTGAATTTGGAGGTTTTCCCCCCAAACATCTCCGGTGAAGAAAGGAGAGCGAAGGGGGACGAACCAGGGAGTGGGTGAAGAAAGAGACTCTGCCCGGGTAGGGATTCTGTTGTGAAAGGTCATCTGGCGTCAAGAGCCGTTTTTGCCATTTGGACAAAGGGGATCTCTTGCCTTCCCGCACTCCTCCTCGCAGCCAAATATTCAGAGAACTATGGCTGGTGGGTGTCTTGGAGCCCTGGCTCTAACAAAAGACTTTCAGTGGAGAAAGAGAGGGAAGGATCCGGTCCTTGTTGCGCTTCGGTTCGAGCTTTGGACCTAGAAAAGACTTTCAACCGTTACAAAGGAGGGACGGAGTAAAGGATGAAAGGGCATGGATTGCACCCCCCAGAAAGCCCTCTCCTCCCTTCTCCAAAGCCTTCCAGGTGGAAATCATTGCCTGTCAGCATCTTGAATATTTATGGGATAACAGCTATGGGATGCCTTCCCCATGAAGGCCCTGTTGTGCCCAATGCTGGTGCCGTTGCAGATACGGCTTTTCATTAAAGCCTTTGGGGCCTGTTGCATCTAATTTTGTATTTCTGTTGACAATAATATATGTTCAGTTTTGCCCTTTTCTCTAATCCTGGTTCAGGTCCTATGGCCAGAATCCTGTCAGTGACTTACGCCGCTACAATCTCTGGGTTCAAGCAGCTTGGATCTTTTACAAGGAGGTTTGTGGTCCTTCCTCGGGGTTGCAACAGGCTCTGAGGCCTATTGCAGAGAGATATTGTGCTTCAATGGTGGAGATTTATGCTCTGCAAGCAGCAGGACCTTCCCCACGGACAAGAATGCATGCTCACCCTATGGCTCTCCGCACATAGGAAAGAACAAGCTGTCACTTCAGTTACGAAGAAGCAGGATTCTCACGCCTCCCTCATTGCAACACTTTCCTCGTCCTGCATCGGTGTAGTAGAGGAAGAACTTCCTCTGCCGTATTTAACACCTCATCTTGTGGTTGTTAACTGATACCTTCAATGGCAACTTGATGAAGGAGAGGCCTGTGAATAAGAGCCCTGCCCAGGTCTTACAAGCTCAAGAGCGGAGGCCATGGATGATGATGCCTTGATGGTATCAGACCATTTGTAACGCACTCTTCCTCTTTTCCGGCTGTCCTCTACTTTGTTGTTGTTCTGTACCTTCAAATCATTTCCAGACTTTTTACGAAGCATTATTATCTTTACCAAAGACTCATGCCTTCTCATGATGTTTCCAGAGGACAATGACCTCAAGTTGAATCATTTGGGCTTCCAGGGAGAGTTCAGGCTTGGTTTGTTCTAGGACTCATTTTATGGGTCTTTTTTTAGCTGTCCGTAGCATCATCAAAACTCTCTTCATCCAGAACCACGTTTTAAAGTGGGTTTGATTTTCTTCCTATCATATCCCTTCACCATCCACCTTTCACAGCCACATAGGAATGGGAAATACGATGGCACAAACTATTCCGATTTTGGTATTCCCTGGTATGTTATGTGAAGGATAGATAGAAACATAGAAAGATGGAAATGCCTTTTACCTTACCGTTCTGTTTATCATCATCATCATGACAACTTGTATATAAAACAAGCTTCCCACCTTTTACTACTCTTCACAACCGTTGTTGGGACTGAGCTGGTCTCTCCATCATCATATCCGTCTGTTCTGCATTTTTTTACCACAACTCACACTTCCCAGCCCTAGTGATATATCCATCTGCCCACAAAGGATTCACTGCCAACATCTCATGAAGTGGACCGGAGTCCAAAAAAGCTAAATGCAAGCTCTTGGTTTTTCTTCGTTGGTCCCAAAGGTGCTGCAGGGTTTCCGTATGCAGAAGCAGCCTTGCAGGGCTACGTCTATGACTGCTGAGAAACCCAGCAAGAGACGCGTCTCCTCTTTCGGCGAAGCATCGAGTGGTTTTGCAAAGGCGGCAGCTCTCTATTTACCCACCGCAGAAGCTGCAGACAAAAGCCTCACCTCTTCAGTTGCTCTCCCAGCTGTTACTCTGATGAGAGCATTAATATTTACCTCTTATACAGTGTTTATAAATAGGGTTGCCTGCGTTTCCCTGAGCTGGTCCCTGTCTTGGCATCCTTCCTGGGCCTCCGACAGCTGCGTGGGAAGCTGAAAAATGCGCCAGGCTGTGGTTTCCCTTGGCACAGAGAGGCTCCGAAGATTTGCAGCTTTGCCTGTTGAATTTCTAACTTGTCAGGAAGCTCACAGAGGCCCTGGAGGAAAAGCCCCAGGAAACACAAACACACACAGAGAGAAAGGGAGGCCCTCAATGTATATATAATCACTGGAGTGTTTGCTTGTTTGTTTGTTTTGGGAATCCTGTTGGTGATTTGGCTGCTGTTGTTTTGTGCCATTTCCGACTTGTGGCAACCCTAAAGAGATGCCCTCTTGAAATGTTGGCGGTTATGATGATAGCCATCTCTAAGTATCTGAAGGGTTATCGTGCAGAGGATGGAGCAGGCTCGAGACTAAATGGGAACCAGTGGATTCAAATTAGAAGAAAAGAGATTCCACCTAAATGTTAGGAAGAACCTCTTGAATATAAAACATGTTTGAGAGTGGAATATGGACTGCCTTGGACACTCCATCTTTGGAGGTCTTCAAACAAAGTTTGGATGGACACCATTCAGGAGTGCTTCAGCTATGTATTCCTGCGTGGCAGAAAGAGGTTGGCTTAGATGACTCTTGGTGGATCCCTTCTGAGACTCAGGTTCCATGAACTGAATCAATGGATTAACATTACAAGAAATGAGATTCCACCTAAACATTGGGAAGAACGTCTTGACTATAGGGGACGCTTGACAGCAAGATGGACTGCCTTTGAAGGTGGTGGACTTTCCTTCTTTGGAGATCCTTAACAGAGATTGGATAGACATCTTCCAGGAGTTGGATATTTCTGCATGGGAGGAAGGGATTGAAATTGGTGATCCCTTCTAAGATGATAAGATCCTCTTACTCTGTTCTCAACAGGGCTTCAACAGGGCTCTTCGCATTTTTCCATCCATCCCAGACTTGGAAGAGGAGGAGGAGGAGGAGAAGGAGGTGAGAAGCTCTCCGAGGTGAACATTCGACCACAAATGTGCCACCCGTTTTTCTCTGGTTACTGAAGGCTTGAGAACATGGTAACGTCAGAAGATGATGGAGAAGAAGACCCAGAAGCTCATCTAAGGACAAGGAGAAGAAGACCCAAAAGACCAACTAGGGACAAGAAGAGGGAGTCCGTCTTCCCCCAGCAGCCATCTAGGTGTCCCCAGGAAGTCCATGAATGGGACCACAGCTTGGGAAGTTACTTTCTGAAAGGTAATTCCTTCCAGTTAACTAGTTACTGTCTTTGGAAAGTAAATGGATGGTATCACATCCTCATCTCCAAAGAATGGTCCTTTTTCTCCTCTTCCAGGTTGTCCAGGTGTCCTTTTTACACTACCCAGTTATACCACTATGATGCCACTTTGTTCGGATGTGCTTCAGAAGGGCGTGAAATGCATTGGAGCACACTTGCAGATGCCCAGATGCCCACCTTCGCAATTCACTAACAGGGATCCCGGACTCTGAACCGCTGCAAATGACCATGTACCCGTCTCCTTGCAGTCCTTCATCGTTCCCTTCCAAAACACTCGCTGTCTCAAAGGCAAGAAACCTGAGGTTTGCTCCATTCATAACAGATGCAAGTTTGCACAACCGGTCTGTCATTGCACAATTGTGGCTTTTCTGGTTAGGGGATCCCGTGGGTGGAAAGGAGGCCTGGCTGCTGAAAGGAAAAGTGGCAAGTATGAGAAAAGGAGGTGAGACGACGCAGCAGGAGGAGAAGACCAAGCAGAGAAGGAGGAGGCGGCAGCGGCAAAGATGAGACCTGTTGGGCAAGTCGTGGTAGAAGGTGTGGGGGCTTGCCTCTTTCTCCATTTGGCTCACCTGCCTTCTGGAGTCACACCTCCAAGGCCCTGCCCGGTTGGCAGCCCAGGCATTTTGCAAAAAAAATACAACCGTCCGGCCGCACCTTCCTTGCACCTGGAGGGGCCGTAGGTGTCCTCCGGAGAACCTGTTTCCACACCTGCCCAGCAGGTTCTGGGCTTGGGAAGCGGTTGAGGGTTGGGGCACTTTATGGCTCCTTGGCTCAGTGCTATGGGGATGAGTCAGGCCGGGTAAACCATCATCCCCCAGCTCCAGGCCTTTCTCAGTCCGCCCAAAGAAGCCTCCCTGAGCCACCGAAAGGTTGGCTTGGCTTAAAATAACAAGCGGATGGCATCCTAGAACGTGTGGCTGGGTTGCCTTCCCAAGTTGCACAGACCTCTTCAAGGAGGTTTCACCGTTTGTTGCTTGGAGAGATTTGCAGTTGCATCCGCACCACAGGAACAATCCTGATCCTACTTTAACTGCTACTGCTCAAGGCTCTGGGATTTGCGGTTTTGTGCGATATTCAGCCTTCTCTGTCTAGTGCCATGACAAACTACCGTTCACAGATTCTGCAGCATTGAGCCGTGGCAGTGAAAGTGGTTTTTCTTATCACTGGGAAGATAATAAATAAAGTTATTTCTGCCTGGATTATTTCTACAGTTGGGATGCAGCCTAAGTCTTCCAGTGATAATAAAAAAAATGGTCCTTATCCAGCAAAAGGCAGATGGAAAAAGGCATTGCTGTTGCAACCTGTTCAGGGCCTTCCGCACTACACAGTTATATCACTCTGAGTCTGCTTTATTCATCACGACTGGACTCTATGCAACTCTGAGGTTTGCACTTGAGGAAGCGGGTTTTAAGATTTCTCGGCTGGAGAGTTCTAGTGCCTCCTCTCACTATGAATCCCAGGCAGTTAAAGCGGTGCCAAACTGCAGTAATTCTGCAGTGTGGCAACAGCCAAATTTGGATGCTGAAAGTCTGTTTCAAAACACTCAGCTGACATTTTAAGTTATTGCAACATTAGGAATTTGGGGACTGGAGGAAAACTGCATACAAGGGGGAGACAGAATTTGTATGGGACTTTCATTGGGTCCCTCCAGACCTTGCTCTGCTGCTACATCCCTGGATCAAGTATTGTTTCCCCATTGCCAACAAAAAAGCCCTTTCCTGCCACCCTTGTGCCCTCGTCTTCCCCTCCCAGCCCCTTTGTTTCGGCCGCACCCGAATCTTCTCTTCCACTTCTTTTCTACTCTCTTTTCAGGTTAATCCTCCTGCCCCAGTCGAAACACGTTTGTGTTGGTCTCTGGCTTAACCTCTCCATCGATCGCACTTCTTCGGTTTGCATTTCCTCAAAGCGTACTGTATGGAAACCCATCAAACACTCCCAAACCGCTTCATCGAGTCCGGTGGCATCAGGCCCGAGCCATGTGTATGACAGAATCATAGGCTCTTAGGGTTGGAAAGGACCCCCAAGGGCATCTAATCCAACCGCCCCAAAAGATGTCCATCCAACCTCTGCTTAAAGACCTCCAAAGAAGAAGAGTCCACAGCTTTCTGAGGCAGACCTTTCCTATCCCAAACAACTCTTATAGTAAAAAACCAACAAAACGTTCTTTCTAGTGTGGAGTTGGAATCTTTTTTTCTTTTAATTTAAATCTATTGGTTTGCATTCTAGTCTCTGGAGCAACAGAAAACCCTCCGTCTTCTTTGTTACGTCCTTGTTGCGTGCCTTCAAGTCCTTTCCAACTTGTAGTGACCCTAAGGCAACCCTACGATGGGGGTTTTCTGGGCGATTTTCTTCAGAAGGGTTTTGCTACTGCTATCCTCTGAGGCTGAGAGAGTGGGACTTGCCCATGGCCCAGTGGGGATTTGAACCTTAATTCCCCAGAGAACCATTCTGTCTCTCCAATATGCCGATACAGAAGTTGAGCTCCATTAACCAAGCATCTGGTGTTAGCGAGAATTTGTAGGTGAGACGTGAGTTGACCCTTGGAACCAAGAGGATGGAGCTCCACATCTCGAGGCTGACCATCCCCAAGAGAGGCCTCCATCCATCTGCGTTTAGAACGATCACCAACCTGGGCTCCTTTGCTCCGCCGTTGGAAACGCCGTGTTTATTTTAGCCGCCTCTCACAAGCCACCTGGCTTCTCCTGCTATCAAGCTCTCCCTTCGACATGTTTCAACAGGGCTCTCCGCAGCTTTCCACCCACCAAAGAACGGGAAGAGGAGGAGGAGGAGGAGGAGGAGGAGGAGGAGGAAAAGAAGAAGGTGAGAAACTCTCTGAGGTGAATAAACAACCACAAAGGTGCCAGCTCTTTCCCTCTTGTTCGTGAATGTTTGAGTACACGGGAGCATCAGAAGATGCTGGGGTAGAAGAGCCAAAAGCCCATCTAGAGGCCAGGAGAAAAAGAAAACCCAAAAACCCATCTAGGGACATGTAGAAGACCTAAAAGACCATCTAGGGAAAAGAAGAAGACAACCTAAAAGACCATCTAGGCACAAGGAGGAGAAGACCCCAAAGGCCATCTAGGGATAAGAAGAAGACCGAAAAGACTATCTAGGGACAAGGAGAAGAAGACCCAAAAGATCATCTAGGGAAAAGAAGGGGGAGCTCTGAATGTGACCATAGTTACTTTCTGAAATGTAATTCCTTCCAGTTAAGTAGTTACAGTTTTTGGAAAGTACCAAGATACATTCAAACAGCGAGAGAGATATATAGATTAAAGCCATGTGGCAGTGAATCTCCTAGGACATCCCGCCTTGATCTGCAGGGAGAGGCGGGAAATACAAATAAATATTATTATTATTATTATTATTATTATTATTATTATTATCCTCTTGCAAAAGCCTTGCTGAAGTTCAGAGTGTGCCAAATTATTATTGAAAAGTAACTTGTTCTGGTACAGTATGTGTAATGGGAGCAGGTTAACATAACTCATTGAGATGTGGAGAAAGTAACTTGCCTAGCTGGGTCGCTTGCTGCTTGTCTATTGCTTTTGGCTACTTTTTTGAGTGGTCAACGGAAGGCAGAAAACCCTGGAAATTCCTGTTAATGCAGAGAGTCTAATGTGGAGCGGTTGTCGGTGTCTCCCTGTCATGCTACACAAACCCATGTACTTGGCCATGTGTGTTATTTATGGGTGATTGTATATGCCTTTGGCCTTTGAGACCTCTGAAGCACTCTGCACATGCTCCATTTCAGCACTTCCAGGATCTCTTCTCCTCTTGTTCATGAATGTTTGAGAACATGAGAACGTCAGAAGATGTTGGAGCAGAAGACCAAAAAGCCCATCCAGGGAAAAGGAGAAGACGACCCAAAAGGCCAAGGAGTAGAAGACCAAAAAGTGTTTCGGACGTCAGGACCCAGAATCCAAGACTATTAGCCAAGATGACAAAGGCTTATGGGAACTACAGTCCAAAAAAGGCCAGAGTTTGGGAATCACTGCCCTGGATGGACCTTTTTCCTAGCCTGAAAAGAGGACGAATTGCTGATCCAGGAAGGCTCCAGATGCAACAACAGTTTACCAGTTTTGCAAGGCTTCTCTGTACACTGCCTTAAGATCCAAAAATTCCTATTTTATGACAATGCAATGTGGACTTCCAGCTACTTTGGGGCATTGTTTTTCCCTCTTTCTTCTTCGGTCCCAAAAATCCCCGAAGCACGAAATAGCCACCGGATCTGCCAAAATTGCCCACCTCTGATGCAAACCTAGGAGTCTGTGTGCCTCTCCTTTTCTTTTCCCCATAAAGGCACACTTCCCTGGAAAAGTGCATGGCTTCCAAAAGCAGGAAATGTGACGCTGGAGTTGGGTTTCTGCCTTTCGGAGGCTGCTCCTGCCAAGTCCTCTCCTCCATTGCTTTTCCCTTTCGGCAGGAAAACAGAGAAAGCCAACAAAGGAGGGAGACTTGGGGCGCTCTTTCCTTCTGGCTTCTGGAAGGAATCGGAGGCCAAACCATCTGGTTTTTGTTCCTTTGGCTCCTTCGGCTTTGAGGAAGAAAAGAGAGAGGCCAGGGAGGGTTTGATTCCAAAGCAGGAGATCCATGGCCCCCCAAAAAGCACCAATATATTTGTTTTCTGCTCCTCCAGAAACAGTGGATCCAAATTAGAAGAAAAGACCTCCCACCTAAACATCAAGAAAGGCTTTGTGACACTCAGAGCTGTTTGGACAGCCTCAGAAAGAGGTTGATGATGGTTTCTCTATCTCTGGAGGACTCTGGAGGACAGAGAGAACAATAACATCCATGACCCACAAAACAGTGATACCTTCATTGGATCAACCAAATGCAAAAAAATCCAAACACGATGCAAGCTTTCAACGCTTCGAAAGTTTGCACTGTGTATTTTTTGCATTTGGTTGGCTCAATAAAGAAGTTCCAAAAGCTTGCAACATGTATTATTTCATTTATTTATCTGCATTTAGTTGACCCTTTTTTCTTTGGAGGCCTAAAACTCTAATTCCCTAAACGCTCTGCTGGAATTTTAAGTGTCTGCTGCAAATGCAATGCTGGACATTTGAGGGGAAAGGATTCCTTTATGGGAGGCAACGGCCTCATTTTGCCCCATAGAGACAAATCCAGACAATGAATCTGGGATCACGTTCGCCCGACAATGTTCCCAGCCAAGGTAAAACTGCACCTGGCACACGATCCGCTCCCTTGGAAACGATTCAGATATCCCCAGTTGGAAATGAAAGGGCAAATCCGGTTTGTTTTTCAGGTGTGTGTTGTTGGGAGTTTGTGTTTCTGTTTCTTTTAGGGAGGCTGGTTTTGTTTTGCTTTGTTTTCTTATGGCTCTCTCCATTCACAGGAAACACTCAACAGGCACCTTTTCTTTTCCTCCCAGGTTTTCCTCCCATCTTTGGTCCAAAGAACTTGGTGCATTCAATGGACCAGAAGCGTCTCCGCATCAAAGCGAGAGAACGTTATTAGTTTTAAAAACTTTCAATCGACTGACGTTTAAGAAAGATTTCTTAAATCCTGTCCCTGTAAGGAACCCTTATGGTGAATGCCATACCCGCCCACTCTTGCACCTTGGCATTCCCAAGTAATCCTCTGCCATCCTATTTTCTCAGTTGCTTTTAAAACATCCTGGTTTTTAAAAATGTCCCGGTTATCCCAAAACTTAAAGGAGCTCTGTTTAAGGTGCTGCTCTTTGCAAGGGCTGGAGTGGAGAAAGGCACTCAAAACCAGTATATGAAGGTAAGAAATAGCAGTAGTAATAAATAATAATAATAATGATAGGTAAAGCCTATTTAATGTCCCACTTATCCCAAACTTTAAAAGAGTTCTGTTTAAGGTGCTGCAACTTTGCAAGGGTTGGAGTGGAGACAGGCACTCAAAACTGTATATGAAGGTAAGAAATAATAATAATAATAATGATAATAATAATAAGTAAAGCCCAGAGTGGATTCTGCACTTCATTGTGATATTTCTGAGGAAGATGTTCAGAAATGTAAGCATTAATCTGTGTGCATTTTTTTGTTTTGGGTGGATTTAGGAGAAGACATCTGACTCAAATGGACGGAAGAATCCAGCGTTAAGTGAATTACGGACTCTGGAGGGGAATCCGTGTTCTGGATGGGAACAGAAGGCGGCTTGTCTCTATAGAAAACCAATTAACCGTCAGTTAAATTTAAACATATTTAAGGGGAAGCGCGTGATATCAAGCCTAATAACCCAGCGCATCACCAGGATTATTAGTATTATCGGTATTATCTTGATTTTTCTTCCATCCTGTTATTGCGCCAAGGAATTCAGTTGGAACTTATTATGGCTTTCCTCTTTGCATGCACAATCTAGCTTCACAACGATCCTGTGAAGGAGGCTGGGCCTCAATGCAGGAAAAGCCCAGATTATTCCTCCGCTGTCCCATTTTCGTAATGTCCCAGTTTCTTTCTAATCCTCCCACTTTCCCTCTTTATTGTATTAGCTGCCTCAATTGATCTCAAAGGGGCGGGGTATAAATAAATTTTATTACTGTATTATTATTATTATTATTACTACTACTTTGTCCTCAGTTTACGTCCGTTGCTGCAAAAATGGGTTCAAAATGCAAAGGGAGTTTGCACTCCCATTTACTCTATGTAGGAGAGAGGAGACGAAGTGGGGAAAAAATCTTTCCTTTCCCAGTTGGTTCAGGCAAATGCAAACTGCTGCTGCAGCATCTTCCAACTTCCGTGCTCTTAATTTTTCCCATCTTGACCACACTTGGGACATTGTTTGGTCACATGTGGCCCAGCTTTCATCTGTGCAATGTTGGACGTTTTGCAGTTTGGCTCCCTCTTTGCCAATGTCCCTGTTGTGCCCTGCAGATGCGACTGAAGCCCCAGCAGAGGAGAAGGAAGCAAACAGCAGCCGCCCTGCCAGAATAAACGGGAGAATTACCTCTGGAAATGTTATTAGCAGGCCAGACGAAGGCGATAGCCAGGAACCATGCTCTCATGCCTTAGATATGTCCCTCTCCTCTGGTCCCTGGAAGCTGTCTGCAACAGAGAGCACAGCCGTGGTGTGAGTACTTTGAACACTCTTTCCTCTCTCTTTTTGCGCTACAGTTTGCACCTTTTCTGCTGCATCAGCGATGGGAGAAGCTTTCACTTGAAAAAAAGTTCCTTTTTTGGGACCACAATGTCCAGAGGAAATCCTGGACCTTTCAACAACATCTGTGCAAAGGCCGGCAGCTGTTTGTGCACGAGGCCAGATGTTTGTGCATGATGTTGTGCATTTCCCAGGATTGCACATCTGTCCCAGGGAGGGCTTTGACAGCGAGTTCCTGCATGGCAGAATGGGATTGGATTGGATGGTCCTTGGGGGTCTCTTCCAATGCTTAATTTCAATGATTCTAGTAGCAGAGTTAGGCCCGGATTGTGTTACGCGACACAACCCAAATGGGGAATGTTCACATTGCCCAACCTGAATATGCAGAGAAGCAATATTGCCAATTTCGGCAGGGGTAAATGGATATGTGTGGATTGGGAATGCGCATTCTCATGCGCCAATGGCACCACACCCACAACTCTTATCTTTGCAACCTTGCATTGAATGCCGAATTGGCTCCTTGGACAAAAAACATGCATTTAGCGGGGGAAATTATGCATGCCTAACACACAGAAAGGATCTCGGCAATCCTGGAAGAAATGCAATTACTAGCACGGGGCACCAGGAATATCTATCTCATGGTCACAGTTTCCCAGAAGGAAGATGAAGGATTCCAGCAGCGGAAACAGGCGTGTAGGTGAGAGGCACGGAAAGCTCACGCTTTTGCCCGACAAACTGTCTGTGAACACATACCTTCCAATATTTCAGAACTGAAAACCAGGACATCTGTGGCCAAGCAGCACCATTAGGATGGTCAAGATGGCAAAAGATATTGATGAGGAAGACAGCGCAGAAGCAAGGAGAGGCCGCAGCGGTTTGCTTTTGCCTGAGCCGACCGGGAAGGGAAAGACTCCGAGTTCATGGAGCGCAAACCACTTTTGCATTTCGAATCCAGTTTGCAGCAATCGAAGAAAGCAGTGGAGACAAGCGGAAAGTGGAATGTAAAAAGAGAAACCAGGACATTTTAAAAAGCGTCTGAAAAAGTGGGAAGACAGTCCCTGCCAAACCAGGACTTTTAGAGGGTATTCTATTTCCACGTTGTGGATATTTATGTTTTGCTGAGGGGATGCTGGATGTTGCTTTTGGTGTTTGTGTGTAGGAGAGGTCCTTACTGCAATTGCATTTGACTCCAGAAATTTACCTACATGAGGTTTTTTCCCCCTTTTTTAAATGCTTTCATTTTCTTTGAGGTTTTAAAAGTGAATATCTATGGGGTGGGATCCACTAGATGAAATGCAAACTGAGAAAGTGCCTCTCCCAGAAGGAAGGTTGGGAGTCAATTTGCAAAAAAGGGAGAATCCTGATTAAAAATATTTGTAAGAGCTCAATGGATTTTTGTGAAGATTTCCCCTCCTGCTTTCCTTTGCTTTTAGCTATCTGACTGTCCTCAAGCCACAGATCCCTTAAATGTTAAAGAATCCTTTAAATTAAACCCACGAGGACCGACAGCAAGTCCATCAGGGCCTGGAAGAGCAGAGGCATTGAATCCATTTTGCATGGCAAGTTGACACTTGGGTCAATCCTATTGATTTAGTGGGTTTGCTCTATTGAATCACAGGATGGAGTTGGAAGAGACCACAAGGGCCATTGAATTCGACAAATCTTACTCAAGAGGCTGGTCTGGGCCTTATAACCATGAGCCAATGGCTCCGAATTACAAGGAAAAAAGTCCCACCTAAACATTAGGGAGAACTTCTCGACTGCAAGAGCTTTTTGACAGTCGAATACGCCGCTTCCTCAGATCCATGCTTGCTACCATCTTCTTTCAGTTGGGTTCAAAGGTGCTACAAGATCCCTTTGCACTCTGTAATGATATATATATAATAACATAATAATATTATATAATGAAAGGAGGAAAAAATGGAAAGACATGGCTGTGTTAGTCTGGAAAATCAGTCTGGAAAGGGACAAACTGATATCAAGACATCACAGCCTAAACTTTCTAGGAAGCCTACGTCCGAAGGTGGATGCTTTTCCGATCCTCTTTCTTTCAGTTAGTCTCAAAGGTGCTACAAGATCTCCAGACTGACAAAGCCATGCCTTTCCATTCTAAATACAACTGTTATTCCCTTTCATTATAACATTATATATATATATATCATAACTGCAAAATCCCTGCTATTCCAGAGTCCCATGGCGGCGAGGTCTTTGCATCCTGCAAAGCTTTGCTATTCTTGTCCTGGTTTTTGGACACATTCCCCCCTTTCTTCCTTTTCTCTGCCTTCTTTCTGTCTCTTTCCTCTCCTTCCTTCCCTGGAGTGGTGGCCAGAGAAGCATTTTGGAAAGGAAAGAGAGAGAAAAACACCCCTCCCTCCTTCTCCTTTTCCTCCTCCTCCTCTTCTCTCCTTTCTTTCTTTCTTTCTTTCTTCCATCCACACCCAGCTTGGCTTCTTCTCTGACATCAGCAGCAGAGAGAGAGAGAGAGGAGGGAAGAACCCAGCAGCAGCAGCAGAGCCAGACCTGCAAAACAAGCCCCACTCTTCTTCTCCTTTGGCTACCTCCACTGTGGTCCCAGTGGCCCACCGCACACCACCAACAGCCTGTGAGTAGCCACAACTGGGAAGGGAGAGAAAGAAGGAAGGAAGGAAGGAAGGAAGGAAAGAAGGAGAGAGAAAAAAGCAAAAGAAACTTTTGGAGAACTCCCAGGCTCTTGCACATTCTTTGCCGCCGGAAAACCAGATGTGAAGCGGAGCAGATGGAAGGGAAAAATGGGGGGAATTTGGCCTGGGAAGGGTTGTGGTTGTTGGAGGGCCTTTGCTCACAAAGGAAGGAAGGAAGGAAGGAAGGAAGGAAGGAAGGAAGGAGTGTGTCATTTGGGAGGACAAACAACTTCAAAGGCAAAGCTTCCATTTTTTTGCCCAAAAGAAAGAAAGTATCAGAGAGTGTCTTCCTTTTTTTTGCAGCTGTTGCTCTTTTCTCCTGAATTCACTTTCTCTTTTTTCCTTTGCAATTTTGTTTCCAGGCCAAAGATTTTAAATGACATTAATAATAATAATAATAATAATAATAATAATAATAATTTTTCTTTGTTTCTTCCTCGCCTCCCTTCCTCTGGTCCTGTCTTGAGAAAGAAAGCAACAGGCTTGGGTTTTTAAGCGTTTAACGCTTTGAATTTGGACTGCCAAAAGTTTCAGAATTTCAAGGGAGGGTTCCGGCCATCAGGATTGTATTACCGCCTCTTCCTTGGTTTCTTCTCTTTCCCTTCTCTTTTCATATTTGCGCTGCAGAAAGTTTTTTAAAAATTAGTAGAATTGTAACTTTAATCATAATTTGTATTCATCAGAACTGTATTTCAAGCAGAATTGTCTCATTTTGCTTGGGTTTCATCCTTCCTTACTCTGTGGATTTGCCTTTTGATGCAAATACACTTTGCTCAGAGGAACAGCTTAAGGGGAGGGTGAAATTTGCACCCCGAATAATACATTTGTAAAACTACAGTGTCTTAAACCTTGAGCATTTAGAGATAAGAGGTTAGTTGTCCGCAGAAAAAAGAGTTGGCAAAGATGTCAAGGAGGAAGCGACAAATGCAAGAGATCTGGGTGTGAAGGATGGTCAATATCTTTCTCTCTGCAATGCTAGAAATTTGGAGACAATTTGGGCAACAGAGGAATTATTTTTTGGGGGGACTCAGGCCCTGATTTGGCTCTTTCCAAACCAATAGCTCCTCTTCCAGATGGTTCAATCCAGATGGTTGGCAGTGATTATTTTTGCAATGAGATGTGGCTGCTTTGCCTTCTAGCGGGCCCACGTGGGATTGCCCGTGTGTTTAGCCAAGGTGGATCCTCCTCACCTGTCCTGTTTTTCCCTTCCCTTTCCCCAACCCCACCCTTTTCGGCACCTTTCTCAGGGTGGGATCGGGTGCGGAAAGGGAATAATAACCCACGTCGCAAACCAGCTGAGATTGTGTGACTTGTTGTGTTGCTTTACGAAGGCTGAACCAGACCTTTGAAGGTTTCTGTCTGCGCCTTCGAGTCACCTCCAAGTTTTGGTGGTGGCTCCATTAATTTCACAGGGTTTTCTTTGGTGAGGAGTGTTCAGAGGCGGCTTCGCCGGTTCCTTCCTCTGAAATGGGGCCTACAGTATTCATTGGCGGTCTTCCATTAAGCGAATAACCAGGGCTGAGCCTGCTTAGCTTCCGCGATCAGATGTAACTTGGTGCCTTTAGGGCATTTTGTCTGTGTGCCTTGAAGTCTCCTGTTAGCCTATGGCAACCCCATGGATTTTGCAGGGTTTTCTTAGGCAAGGAGTACTCCAACTTGGCCAGTTTCTTCCTCTGAAATTGAGCCTCCAGCAACTGATAATCATTGCTGGTCCCCCATCCAAGGACTAACCAGGGCCGAGCACAGATCTGGTGCATTTAGGGTGTTTACAGCTTGCAATTTTCCTTTTCCTATGACACCCCATTTCCCTATAATCCCCACCAGCATTGTCCCTGGCCCCTTTCCCCCCAGTCTTGATAGTGAGGACAAATCTCAGTGTGAGAGCATGGCCTTTAAAAGCGTGTGCCTTTGCATTATTTATTCGACTTGTTGGCTGACGTCTTGTTCAGCAGTTGCAAGATCTTTTGTGGGATTGATGGAACCTGGGGATTCATGTTTATGGGTCAATAACAGCCGAACTTTAGCCTCCAAACCTATCATTGCAACCTGGCAGTGCCTGGACAGAAGGCTTTCCAACGTTTTGGAGATGGGGAAATAATGGACTGCAGTGTCCTCTGGTTATGGGGTGCTTTGAGGCGACTGACTGGGGCAGGATCCGTGGGGAAGGTCTCTCTCCAGCTGCACATTCTTGATGCATAATGTGCTGTGCCCACATTTTCTGTGTGCATTGCAGAGAAGCATTTCCCAAACACTCCCATTTGCAGCATTTTGGGAAATGGAGGATGCTACCTGGCTGCAAAGGTAGGGTTTTTATGGGGTTTGTTGGCATCATTAGGCACTACGGTGAGAACAGATATCCATCTTGAAATACCTTTAGGGCACAAACGGGGGGATTAAAATGGCAAGAAAGAGATTAAGAAGCACTTCTTGACTGTAATCGCTGTTGGACGATGCAATGGAATAGATCGCCTGTAGGCTGGCGTGAATTCTCCGTTTTTGGAGGCCTTTAAGCAGAGGTCCGATGGGCATTTTTCAGGCATGCTTTCGTTGTGTATTCCCGCATGACCCTTGTGCCCCTTATAACTCTAACATTTTTATAAAAGTGGGCTTTGGGAATTTCTTACAGATTTTTCCATAGTGGAAGACAGACTGCTTTGGAGGCTGAGGTCTCTCCGTCTTTAGAGGCCTTTAAACAGAGGTTGGATTAGCATCTTTTAAGAGCACTTTGGTTGAACGTTCCTGCATGGCAGACCCTTCCGGCTCCGTGATCCTACGATGCTATGAAATGATGATGCAGGGTCTTAAAAAATATTTCCATTTTTGTGCCGCCGCTGTGTTTGATGCTTAACGTTTCACGCTTTAATACCAACCGGGGCCTGGCTCTTGTGACCTCGAAAGATCTCAGGTTTTGCTCCTGAAATCTCATGACCTGACCTGGCAATGCTTCATTCCCACCCCGCAATGACGCCGCCGGCATTTCTACCTGACTGTTGTATTCTTTGGGTGTGTCCGCACTGCATTCTTGGAGCACTTCAATACCCCTTCAACAGCTGTGGGTTCCACCCTGTGGAAACCTGAGATTTGCAACTTGGAGAGAAATTGCTACTGGAGAGCTCTAGGGTATCTGTTCAACCTAGTAGCTGTTACAATCCCTGACAAGGGGAATGCTTTTTTGGGGGGAACCATAACGCCCAGAATCCCCCAGCCAGCCCTGCATCTGAGGAAGTAGACTTCCGATGAAAGCTCAGGCTGCCAACTTTCTTTCCGTGAGTCTCAAAGGTGCTGCAAGATCCCTTTGCAGACTGGTTTGAACCCTGGTTTCAGCACCTCAGGTGTGTCCCCTTTAAAGTTGAGGCTGAAACCCAGAGCAGATTCCTTCACCCCATCCACACCCCATGGAGGACATGATCCCATTCCCAATTCAACTCCGACTCCTGACCGACGGCCATCCAGCCCCTGGTTAAAAACCTCCAAAGAAGGAGACTCCGCCATCTTCTGAGGCTGCATCTTCCGCTGTCAAATAGCTCTTACCATCAGGATGTTCTTCCTAATGTTGAGATGGAACCTCTTTCCCCCACATTTTGCACCCATTGCTCCATTGCGTCCTATTCTCTGGAGCATCAGAAAAC
Source organism: Urosaurus nigricauda (assembly GCA_034509955.1). Classification (NCBI taxonomy): domain Eukaryota; kingdom Metazoa; phylum Chordata; class Lepidosauria; order Squamata; family Phrynosomatidae; genus Urosaurus; species Urosaurus nigricauda. The sequence continues at coordinate 15,117,461 of JAOEGL010000008.1, forward strand.
AGACTTGCTCCATTGCCCCAAATGGCGTCCCTTCCGATATTTAAACAGGGCCACCGTGTCCCTTCTTAGAATCCTAGAGTTGGAAGAGACCCCAAGGGGCCATCCATTCCAGCCCCATTCTGCCATGCAGGAACTCACATTCAAAGCATTCATGGCCATCCAGCCTCTGTTTAAAGACCTCTTAACCTTCTTTTCCCCAGACGAAATGTATCCAGCATCTCCCTAAGTCTCTCCTCATAGGCCTTCATGGTTTCCAGACCTTCCACCGTTTTGGTTGCCTTCCTCTGGACACACTCCAATTTGTCAGCATCCTTTTTGGACTGTAATGTCCCAAACTGGACACAGGACTATTCTGGGAGAGGCCTGACCAAAGCAGAAGAGGAGTAGGGCTATTACATCCCTTAATCTAGAAACCATCCAGCCTAGAATCATGTTGACGTTTTTAGCTCCTGCATCACACTGTTGGCTATGGTTTAATCCCTTCAGCATTTGTCTTTGAGAGGGAGGCGGACACCATAACGTCCTTTGCCTCGGGCAGCAAACTGTCTTGGGATGGCCTTAGTTGAAGGCCCATCATCTCTCCGCATCCCAGGCTTCCTTGGTCCAGTTGCTGGCTCCTGGAAGACCTTGGAGGAGCCCTAAAGAGGTGGCCGCCCAGTTAATTATAAGCCTCCTTCTAAAAATGTGTTGGGATTGCTGGCGAGGCGCTTACAGAGCCGTTCCTAAAACCTGTTCCCCTGCTCCACAACAACGCATTCACACATAAATTCCTTTAAAAGCCCCGAACAATCCCTTTCCAAAGGGTTGGTGTGAAAGAGCAAACAAGCGGGTTCCTTTGCATTGCATCCCGGTCTCTTGGACAGGAATATTGCAGGAAATACTCACAGCTCAGGATAACTTCAAAGCATTCCAAATAATAATAATAATCATGCTTTCCTCCACCATCAACCTCTTTTCCCTTGAGTGGCTCCCAAACTTGGATTCCTGACTGTTGGCCAAGTGGACTGGGGCTTCTGGGAATTGGAGTCTGAAACACCTGGAAGACAACGTTTGGGTACCATGCATGGCGTCCCTGGAAGGGGTTTGGGTTGCTTTAGAGAGCTTTTCTCCACAGTGGGACCCAAATTGTAGGATTTCTTCCTTGTGGGAATGCAACAAGGCTGAGTTTTAAACAGTGAACAAAATAAGGTATTATTATGACACCGGGGGTCCCTTGATATCCACCGGAGTTTGGTTCCAGGACCTCTATGGATACCAAAATTCATAGATGCTCAAATCCTATTCTATACAATAGGGCATTATTATTATTATTATTATTATTATTACTATTATTACAGTGGGCCCTTGGTATCTGCTGGGGTTTGGTTATAGGACTGCATGTGGATACTAAAACCCATGGATGCTCAAATTGCATTATATTCAATGGGGTATTTATCATCATCATCGTCATCACCACCATCACTACAGTGGGCCCTTGGTATTCATTGGGGTTTGGTTCCAGGGTCCTCTGTGGATACCAAAGTCTGTGGACTCTCAAATCCTGTTATATACAATGAAGTTGTTGCTGTTGTTATTATTACATTGGGCCCTTGGTATCCACTAGGATTTGGTTTCAGGGCCCCCGTGAATACCAAAATCTGTTGATTCTCAAGTCCCATTATATGCAATGGGATGATTATTATTATTATTATTATTATTATGGTGGGCCCTTGGTATCCACTGAGATTTGGTTTCAGGACCATCGAGGGATACCAAAATTTGCAGATGCTCAAATCCAATTATATACAATGGTGTTATTACTACTACTATTACTGCTACTACTACAGTGGGCCCTTGGTATCCACTGGGATTTGGTTTCAGGACCCTCCATGGATACCAAAATCCCATGGATGCTCAAGCCCCATTATATATAATGGGGTAATAAAGGGGGTAATAAAATGGTGTCTCTTCTATAAAATGGCAAAATCAAGGTTTGCATATTGGAATTTTTTTGGGGGGGGGGGATATTTTCAAGTCATGGATGGTTGAATATGTGGGTAAGGAATCTGTGGAGACAAAAGACCGACTGTATTATTGTTATTAGGTGCTGTTCTCTTACCTAATAACTTTATGTATGCTTAGCTCCGTAGCCGAGTGAATTAGCGAATTGCAAAGAGGGTACCTCTTCTTTATAGTTGATGTTTTAGTTTGCAGCAACTGAAGTGAACTCAGAACAAAGGGAGGAAGAGTGAGAGGAGAAAGAAAGCGGGACATTTTAAAAGCTGCTGAAAACGTGGGATGGCATAGGATTAATCGGGACCATCGTTGCCAAAATGGGAGCATTGGACGGTAATAACCAGCAATAGAAAGACGTGGAACTGGGCATGCAGAGCACATTGCCCAAAGAAGGACCGGCGCATGTGTAAGTCACAGACAGGATGATGTCCTGCGATTTGCAACAAAGGTCTCTCTGTTGGTGGACACTGTCCCTTTGCCCCTGAGCCACAGAAGCCTTTCTATTCCCACTTAAAAGATCAAGTGTTTCCATGCAGCGCAAGGAAAGAATTGGAGCCAAGAAGGGCATTTCCAAGTGTCTCTTTCCGTGGAGTGAATCACGTAAAGGCTAAGCTGCATGCGCCCATGAATGGAGTCTCCCGCTTCAGTCACGGAGGATGAAACAACAGGCGCCACAAAAGTATTGATCACTACACAACTTGGAGCAGAATTGCAAAGGGACAGAGAAAGAAAGAAAGAAAGAAAGAAAGACGTGAGTTGTGCCAAAGAGAAGGAACATTTCCCACAATGCAAGCATCTGTCTTCTACAGAAGCTCATGCAGAAATATGAACCTAAATCCTATTCTTGGTCCCCACTAAAGCCGACCGACCGAATCAATGTGATCTACTTGTGCGTTGACTCACTGTTCTGCAATACTTCCAGCTTTCGGGACAATCTGGATTAAGCCTCCCCTTTCCCGTTTTCCCCCCAGTTGCTTTTAAAATGTCCCAGTTCCTCTCTATCTCTCTTGTCCTTCTGCTTCCCCGCTTTGTCCTCAGCTTACTTCCATTTTTGCAAAATGAATTCAAATTAAAAAAAAAGTATCCTCAGATGAACAGCAGAAGTCCTTAAATGCACATCAGAAGTACCTGATGGAGTCCCTAATGCACATCGGAAGTGCCCAACGTGCATCAGAAGTGTCCGATGCACATCGGAAGTACCTGACGCATATCAGGTGCCTAATGCATATCAGAAGACCCTAAATATACATCAGAAGGGCTCCATACACATCAGAAGTGCCCAACGCACATCAGAAGTGCCCAGTTGGCATCAGAGGTACCTGATGGACATCAGAAGAACCCAATGCACATCAGAAGTCCCTAATTCACATCCGAAATACCTGATGTGATTGCAGCACTCTTTCAGGTGTGCAAGTGAGCATTTTTGGCAGTCCCCCAATGGGCTTTTGTCTCTGCAGCGTAGTAGCTATGGTTTGATAAAGTTATGAAATGCAAACTGTGGACGGAGAACCTCGGAGCAGATTTGTTGGCTGGCGAGCGGTGTCCGCGCCGTCCTCATCGCGAGCCTTGCCCAAAGCCCTAGTTTTGCACTCGGCTCCCTCCTCCACGGTGGAGTAACAAACTGAGGGAAAGGATCTTTGCGATGTTTGCATTTTGCCCCAAAGTTTCAAATGCACGCCCGTGAATTGGCCCTGAGCAAAACCAGCCCCACCTTCTCTGAGAGAAGAAGGATTTCTTCATCGCTCCCTGTTTGTGTGCATTTCCTGCAAGAAAAACATCCAGGTGTCGAAACAGGTAGATCTCCCAATTGCAATACAGTATATTTTTTGTTTCTTGGGTGTATTACCTCTTTCCTCTCCCTGGATTGGGCCCAAGTAACGGCCAACTTCCAACCCTCCTGCTTTCTTTTTTTCCGCTCCCAACAAATGTTTGGAATTATTGCTATTTTTAAGCGTTGCAAAAGAGAAACTTGTCAAAACTATTTGGAAAACAGGCTTCCAGCCTAGATTCCTCCATCTGTTTGGTGTTTTGTGTGTGTTGTTTAGACGCTTCCCAAGGCCATTGCACTGTTTCGCAGCTGGAAACAGGAGGCTGGGAAGGATGGACTTCCTCACCCCTGAAAGTGACCCGGAGACCCAGGTTCGAGTCCTGGCCAAGCCACGAACCCCACTGAGGGACAGTTTTAGCAGACGGCCAGTGGGTTTTTTCTTAGCATTTTTTTTAGGCAAGGGATCCTCGGAGGAAGTTTTGCAAGTTCCTTCCTCTGAAATAGAGCCTCCAGCACTTGGGGATATCATTGGCGGTCTCCCATCCAAGGACTAGCCAGGGCTGACTGTGCTTAGCTTCCAAGATCAGAAAGGATCTGGCACCTTTAGGATATTTCAGCATTGTTTGTGTGTGCCTTCGAGTTGACCTTCGATGTAGGAATTTCAGAGGATTGTCTTGGGCAAGGAATCCAGGCTACAGCTCCTGGGATTCATCGGCGGTCTCCTCTCCAAGGACTAACCAGGGCTGACCCAGCTTGGTTTCCAAAGTCAGATGAGATTTGGCACTTTTAGGGTTGTGAGGGAGTCAATACAAGGCTGCAAATGCATTGATACACATCAGCATCCTAGCAGCGTTTTACACAAACGATTTGGGATTGCAAAAGATAGGCATTTTCCTCCCCGGTTTGCAGTAAGTTTTAGAAGGCATATTGTGACAGGTAGGAATCAGATGCTTCATTGATAAAATTGTGTGCATTGTATTATTCCCAAAGCTGGACTAGGTGCGACTCTGGCTTTTAAAAATGCCTTGGCCAAAGCAGCTTGGCTCGATAGCGTCCAGCCGCAGACGTTCCTCTTCGTTCCTCCTCGGAAGGCCTTCAAGGAGGAGAAAGGAATGGAGATCCTTTGGGAACGTGGTTCTGGCTAATTGGCTAATGACATCCTTGTGAGGAGCGTCAGGCGCATCATCCCCCTGCGCATGGAAATGGGGCTTAGCGGACAAGGAGGGTTATGTTTGGCCCCTGTCACGTGCCACTTTTTGGGTTTGGACCAACTAAAGAGACGCTAATATCCACCTCCGAGGACCAGATTGCATGTGTCCTCCGTGCTGTTCGATCTTGCGCCGTCCAGATAAGGGTGGAGTGTAACTCCCATCATCCTCAGACGTTGCAAACCATTCAAGTTTGTCCAAGGGGAGACCACTTGTGGCCTTAGATGTTGCTGGGCTACAAATCCTATCGTCCCCAGACAATGGCAAAGGGAAAGCGGGAGGTGCAGTTAAACAATATACTGGAGATTAACAATTTGCCCATCCGGCTCTGGTTGAAATACCTGTGCCAGGTGGGGATGATGAGACCCAGGAGCATAAATCCTGGGTTCAAGTCTAGTTTAAGCCACGATGCTCACCAACTTACTCAGATCCACACTTCCCTTAATCTAGCTCTTGCATGGGGTTGTTTTGGGGGTAAACCTGAGCTGGAGAACAGCCCAGGAAAGGATGACATGAAGATAGAATGAATAGTTGGAAGAGTGGATTTGCTCCTTCCAATTGATGAGTTATGGATTGTGGTTTAAAACGTCAAGTTGAAAAGGTTGCTGAAATGGGTTCGACCGGTTTTGCAAACTGGTTTAAAAGGCCGATTGGATGAATTAAAAAGAGAAAGAAATATGTATTGGGACTATATTGTGTGGAAATAACCAAGAAAATAATCCAAGATCTGATTTGGAAAAACTCTCTGATTCATTTGCTGCTCTCTGAACCCCTCTTCCCCTTTTGTTTCCGAACAGAAGTAACTTCTCCTAGAGTAACTCCGTTTTTTCCTGCGCAAGAATGCTGATCCTTTTGGCTTTTATCATCATCTTCCACATCACTTCTGCTGCCTTTCTCTTCATCTCTACCATCGACAGTGTAAGTTCAACCCATAAAACTGCCTGGTATATATATATTGGAGAAGATCCTTTTGGGGGAGTACTGCAACCCCCAGAATCCCCTATCCAACCCCTGCAGAAAGAAAGGCTGAGGGTGCATCTATAGGGTAGACATATTGCAGTTTGACACCACGTTAAGTGCTATGAAACCTTTGGGATTTGCAGTTTTGCAAAGGTATTGAGCCTTCTTCCCTGCCTCACCAATCTACAAATCCCAGGATTCTCTGTGGCAACTAATTTCTTAGGTTGCAGATGGTTTGGGGAGAGCTCTGAACTAAATTGGAAGCCACCTTGAATCCCAATTTTTTGGGAAAAGTGGGATATAAATCCCATAATAAAACAAAAATAAAATAAGTCCTTGATCCCATGCAGCTGAGGCTCTGGGGTAGGGTGCCCCTAAACATGGAGGTTCCGCTCTTGCGGGAAGGTAATGCAATCCGAAGCAGCGCATGGGACATTTTTATGGAGCGATCTGTATTCCTGCATGGCAGGAGGTTGGAATAGACGGCCCTTGCAGCAATAAGATGCAATGGTGTTATGTATGCTTGTTGCAGGCCACCCGCGCATGTGTCACGCCATCATTCAGTGTGCTTTTCTTACCTTCCTTTTGCAGGCCTGGTGGGTCGGGGATGATCTCTACGCAGACGTCTGGTATCGCTGCTTCAATGGAACAAACTGTACGGCGCTCGACGACAGCTTTCCCGGTAAGTCGCACGCCGAATCTGCCCCGTTGCAGCAGCAGCGGACCTCAAATTGCTCATGATGTGCATTGCGCCTCTCCACGTCTCTCCCTGTTGCATCCCCTCCAACTTTCCCGATTTTGCAACACTCCCAAATAATCCTTTGCCTTCCCACTTTCTCGGCTGCTTTTCAAACGTCCAGGTTTCTCTCTCATTCTTCCACTTTCCTCCTTTGTCCTCAGCTTATTTCCATTGCAAACCCACCAACACTCCCAATTTGGTACCAATTAATCCTCTGCTATCTGACTTTCTCAGCTGCTTTTAAAATGTCCTGGTTTCTCTCTCCTCCCGTTTTCCTTCTTTTCCCTCGATTTATTTCTATTGCAAACCCACCAACGTTCCCAATTTGGTAACAATACTCCTAATTATTTCTTTGCCGTTCCACTTTTCCAGCAGGTTTCGAAATGTCCCGGTTTCACTCTCTTTCTCCTGCTTTCCTCCTTTCTCCTGAACTTATTTCCATTGCAAACTAACCAACGTTCCCAATTTGATAATGATATTCCCAATGAATCTTCTGCGTTCCCACTTTCTCAGCTGCTTTTGAAACGTCCCACTTTCTCTCTCCTTCTTTCACCTTATCCTCAGTTTATTTCAGGCCATATCCAGTTTACTTCAAGATGCATGGTTGAAAAATTCCAGATTTTATTCTGTTGCCTTCCAATTTTATTCTGTGTCAATTAAAATAAACCGACCTGGGAAGCCGATATAAAGTGTCTGATTGTCTTGGGAGCAGACATTAAAAATGGGGGGAATAAAAGAGATTTGGGGGATTAAAAATTGAAAAATGAAAATTTAGCACCCTCTACAGGTTGAAAGTGAGTCTTTTTGCACCACACAAATACAACAATCATAGATTCCACTTTTATCTGTTGTGGCTGAATCCTAAGAAATGCCGGGATTTATAGTTTAGGGATGGGTTTTTAGGATTCTAGAGCCTAGGAAGATTTTGCAAAAAGGAGCTTCATTGTCAGAGGCTTTGTTAACTGAGTATTCCCTTGTAACTAATAGACAGGCAAGAGAAATCTCTCCAGACCTTCTTGCTCTTTGTGCACTTTAGCATCTTTCTTCCCTCCTGCTGCTTTTTCTTAGAGAAAAAACCAGTTCGAATTAAGTCCCTTTGGCTCCCAACTGTGTCAAAAGTTATCCTCCTCCAACTCGGCCCAAGTTCCCTGCAGGAACAAGAGAAGGAAGGGAGGCTCCCTTCCTTGACCCAAATCCAAGGAGTTCCTCCGTCCGGAAGTCGTATTTTAGGGAGGAAATGATTTTTTTTTCTGGAGAGCTGGCAAGAGACGGGCGGCCTTTTTGCATTGTCGCTCTGCGCCACACAAAAGCTTACCAGGGAGGTTGGTGGAAAGGGCTGGCAGGATGCAGGTGGGTCCCGAGAAGGAAGAGTCGAATGGAAAATAAACCGTGGCAAAGGAAGCAGGCGGAGGGGGAACTCGTAGCACCTTTGAGACCAAAAGAAAGGAAGACGTTGGCAGCGCGAGCTTTTGCAGACTTGGGTCTTCTTCCTCAGATGCATGGAGTGGAGGGTCCAGGAGAAAAGCTGCATAAAAATGAACGGATGGTCATCTCGGGTTCAAAATCTCCTCAGGTTGAAAGTTTGGACCATCAGCGATCCAAGAATCTAGGCATCTGGAAGGTATCTTTGGATCACGCGGCACGTTCCAAAAATGGTGTAATTGTGCCTTTTCTGCAGGGATAGCATTGATGGCGTCGGCGCTTTATGGAATGGCTTCCAATAATTTTCATCGTTGTCATCTGGAATCCGCTATCATGGCATACGTTATGCAGCTTCACGTATACAAGTGGCCCTCCGCATTTGCGGATTTGACTTTTGTGGCTTTGGTTATGTGAAGATTAATATGGTAGTCCCTTGTTATCTGTGGGCTTGTCATCTGCAGATTTGAGCTTCGGCGGATGGAGAGTCCCGTTGTTTTAAATGGTCATGCACACATTGGGTGGCCATAGAGAAAAACCAGGTCCCACATTTTTTGCTCTCCCCTGCAGATAACAAAGGACGACTGTATGTCCGTTCTAGGAATCTCAAGGCCCTCTGACGCAACTCTGCCGGAAATTGACCATAGAGTTGTGCTGGAGAACCTAGACGTTCTTAGAGAAAACACTTCTCTAGGCATTTGTTGGTCCTCCCGCATGATTCAATGATCTATTTGTGGAAGATGTTGGCCACAAAGTTACACTGGAGGACCTGGAGATTCCTAGAGAGGTGTCCTCTCCGGTAAAAAGAATAGTGTTCTTTTATTTGCCGTATTTGCATTGTTAATATTATTGTTATTATAATTATTACTATTCCTGCAGACTACCAGTCGATCCAAGCCATCCAGGCCACAATGATCCTGTCCACCATCCTCTGCTGCTTGGCCTTTTTCGTCTTCATCCTTCAACTCTTCCGCCTCAAGCAAGGGGAGAGGTTTGTGCTGACGTCCGTCCTGCAACTCCTCTCCTGTGAGTATGTCCCTTTCCCTTTTTAAAGGAAACATAGACCTCCTGTATTGGTCTAAAGCAGCAATCCCCAAACTCCAAGTGCTTTGGACTTCATCTCTCTTGGCCAGTGCTCTGGGATTCTGGGAGCCGAAGTCCAAAACACCTGGAAGGCCAGTCTTTAGGCCAGAGAATCACTGGCCTAAAGAGTGTTCCTGCCACAAAAGCAGCTTTTTAGGATACGCTGCAGGGATAGCGACCCAAATATTTCTCAGGCTCATCATTATAAGCCCATTTTCCTTGCAGTGGCAGATTTAGACATAAGTGAAGTGAAGACACTCAGGGCCTTCTTTTTTAAAAACCCTAAATGTCATGTTTTGCAGAGTTAGAATAATTATTTTTGTGTTGGGGGAGCAATGCAACGGAGCCTTTGAAACCTGACATAGCTAAGGATGGGGATAAGGATCATGCATCCCTGGGGTTCTGCTGGACTACAACTCCCAGCATCCTTGGTCAGCAGAGCCGGTGTTGAGGAAGTCCAGGAGCAGGAGCTGGTTTCTGCCATGCCAAATTGGAGGATGGCAAATATCCTCTGGCTTTTAGCTTGGACCTCCAAGGAGCCAAATCCAAGGGGGAAAAGCCTATGGCTGTGGTAGATCTCGAGGAAGTCTGTCAAAGTTCAGACCGCAACCCAGCACGGATGCACTGCCCTACTTATCCCTGGCGTAGGGCCTCGGATGATCTTGTTGTGTGATGGAGTTTTGTGAGGTTTACCTTCTCTGGTTTCCTCTGCAGGCCTTTGCGTGATGATCGCCGCTTCCATCTACACCGACCGCCGGGAGGAGATCCACAAGGGCAACTATTTCGACTCCTTCGAAGTGAAGGGCGGCCAGTACGGCTATTCCTACATCTTGGCCTGGATCGCCTTTGCCTTCACTTTCCTCAGCGGGATCATGTACCTAATATTAAGGAAGCGCAAATAAGAACAGACGCAGGTAGTTAAAGAACAACGCAACGTGACACATATGTTATATGCAGGACTGGAATCCCAGTCACTCTTTTGTATATAGTCAGAAAGTGGTTTTGTAGGAGAAGTTGTGGTTTTTATTCTGAAGCAGCCCCGTCTCCCCCCGAACCTCACCCTTGGTATGAAAGGATTATCGGAAAAATAAAAACGGCAGGCAGATTGGACACACCTCACGCCTCTCCCTGGTTGGGAAAAAAGCAACCCAGTCACCCAAATAACCGTGGGCAGAACCCATCATTTACATTTTCATCCTTTTTCCTCTTGTCCTGCCAATTCCAAAGCAACTTTAGGCATTAAGAAAAGAAAGGAGATGGGGCTAGTTGTGGAGTGTCCCCCTTGAAATAATAAATTGGAGGTGGCAGAGTGCAATATATGGGACTCAAGGATTTATTAGGGAGTAACATTGCAACCCGATGGGATGATCTGGGTTCTCTCTTTCAATTTAGGAATGGAGAACCTCAGGCCTTTGGTCCAAATGTGGTCCTCACCGGGTTTCCTCCACTCTTTCTCCCTCTCCATAACACTATGAACGCCTTGGAAGGGACCCCAAGGAAGGGACCACTTCTGCCATGCAGAGCTCCGTAACCAAAGCACTCCTGTAGAGATGCCCATCCAACTTCTGTTGAAAGACCCCTAAAGATGGAGAGCCCGCCACCCTCCAAGGGACTCCACAGCTGGGGGAAAATCTATTTTCTTTTAATTAAAAACCCCATAGTAACAGTAGGGCACATACCTGGGTATGACTCAAGGGTAAGGCATGATGTGTGTAGGGCAACTCTCACCTGCAGCAGGTAATAAAAGCCCTTTGGGCAGGTAAAGGCAAACTCAGCTCTGGAGAGCATGGACTTCCTCTGTCGTGCAAACAACGCATCCATTTGCATGACAAATCCAGCTCTTGCTGCTCTTGTTTGGTGAAGGTTTTGCTTTGGAAACAGAGCAGAGACTCCAAAAGACCACATTTTAAATTAAATTAGGAAATGAAAAGGGACAAGCAAGCCCAACCACAGAACGCCTTTTGCCTCTCAAGACCGTCTGCCTTTTCCAAAATGCCAATTTCAGGCTGCTCGGTCTCGCACTGAACATTGTTCTAGTGTATTAAGAATTTCCTAAAGAAATGTAGGATTTCCTAAATTCTTAATACACTAGAACAATGTTTCTCAGGCTATTTGGTCCTGGCAATAATCCCACTCCAACCCCATGTGCTGCCATTGTACATGTGGCCACTGGCTACAATTTGTGGCCGCTGGTTACCATTGCTTATTTCCTTTCCTGGAAGCTACTTGGCCCCTACTTTGGGGAACAGTGCCTTAGAAAAACCAGTATTTTGTGCACATTCCAGTTGGTTTGCTGGTAGTTATATTAGTTTTCCAATCTGGGCCTGGGGAAAAACATCTGTCCTAACAACTGCATGGTGGGTTTTGCAAAATGAAAGGAAAGGTGAAGTGACTTGCAGGTTCGGAACCTGTTAGAAATTTGGGTTGCATGTAAGATTGCCAGCTTTGGCCCAAGAGGACAGTTCTTCCGACTGAGTTTTGTTGTCATCCTTAACTGTACAAAACGGTGTCTTTCTAGAGGAAAGGATTTTGAAAGGACATCAGTGGTTGTTTTTAAGGCTGCAATCCTAACCACACTTGATGGAAGCAAACCCTTGGCCTCAATGGGCCTTCCTTCTTAAGATCAGTATATCTGCAGTCTGCTATGGTCAACCTGCCTTTTAAAAGAACTTGTAAGTTTACTTCAATAGGTGTGCAGCCCAGCTTAATTTGCCTCTCAATGAGGTATTTTGGGGTCTTGAGAACATGTGGGAAGATGCTGACCATTTTATACGGAGAAAAAACACAGGTCAGTGATACGAAAAGGCCATTTGAAATATGTTTTCTTTTGCATTTCCCATTAGCAGAAGCCAAAGAGTGAGTTCCTTCCTCTGAAATGGCATGCCTTAATTTTTGTTTTTAAAGGACCCCTTCTTCAAAAATGCAAAGCAGTAGATGCCTAGATCTGCAGATTACATTATACAGACCCAGTGAAAGAACCACTGGATCAGCCCAGCTCCACAATCTTGGGTTCAAAACACACTGCAGAAATAATCCATTTTGAATCTGCTTTAACTGCCCTGGCTCAGTGCCGGGGAATCCTGGGAATCACAGTTTATTATGGCACCTGAGCTCTCCGACAGTGAAGTCTCACAAAATTAAAGTTCCCAGAGTTGCCTAGCATCGAGCCAGGGCTGTTAAAGTGGTCTCGAACTGGATTATTTCTGCAGTGTATTTCTGACCTTGGTTCTCTCTAACCAAGAAGAAATGAGACTCTAGTCCTTTCTCTCTTCTTGTTGCAACCTTCAACCAAGGGTTGGTTCTCAAGAAACGTTGGATTGCAACTCTCAGCATTCCTCACTGTTGGGAAAGATGGAGGACTCCAACACCTACATTAAACAAAACTGGGCTTTTAAGTTGCAGCCCCTCCTGATTTTGTTAGGATGCTCCTGCATTAAATAAGAAGGGGCTGAAGCAGCTTGCTTTGACAATTTGGTTCCAGTACAAGCCCCCCTCCTTCTAAAGTTTCTTGGTAGTCCCACTTTCCATGCTTCTTCCTGCCCCAATTCTCTCAAACCTACATCGGTCATATTGCAATCCTGCCCAAACCCCAATTTATGTGTAGCCCCAGACAGGCTCTTTATAGACAAACCACCGCTGATTCCCAGTTCCAAAGAATGAAAAACCACAGTCTGAATTTACTTTTTTCTTAAAAAAAATCCCCACATCTTTTATTTGTATATACATATATATTTACATACTCCCATTTGATGCCCCCGTTAACGAAAAACAAGCAAGTCGTAACAGAAACCAATAATCCTGCCAAATCTTACTTTAAGAAAAACAAGGAAACCAGCCACCGGCCAACCCTTTTTGCGTTTCCGCCTGGAAGAGCCGGACGTCGGTACCTGCGCTTCCCAAGAGAACGGCCAGACATCCTGGATTTTTCTTTTAGAGAGGACGATCTTTTTTTGAGATTGCTAGCTTTAACCCTACCGACCGTGCCTCTGTTGTTTTGTATTTTATATACCCATGGTGTATATGGAAATAAAAGTTACCAAAAACATTGCGTTCGCCTTTTGGTCCTGGTCTCGACAATATCACAGAACCGTAGAATCCATCCTTGGGTTAAACGGATCAGGTACCGAAAGTGACCACAGGAAGACCCCAACGCCGCCACTGGAGACGGACAGCACTCTGGGCCAATCAGAGGAGAGACAAGGCTGAGCGAGACGGATAGGCTAAGTGAAAAACCTGCCCCAGTTTGCACAGATCTCTTTCGCAACCAGACGTCAACAGGATCCCAGAGAAGGGACCGCAAGAGTCACCCAGCCCAGCCGCCATGGCATTCTCCAGGAAAAGGAAGCTAAGCAAATGCAACCACGCTCTCTTCCACCTTTGCCTGATGGCTTAAGTCACAGGAGAGCCAGTCAGCAGGTTCCCACCTGGAAAAGGACTCTGTTTCCATCTCTTCCCACCTGAGACATCTGCAAAGCCCTTTGCACAAAGATTATTTGGTGCAGGCAGGTCTTCTGACAGAAGAAAACAGCCTTATACCGTAAGATTTTAGGACTGCGGGGAAGGAGTCAGAAACACCTGAGAACGGACCTCATCCCATTGAAGTGATCTCTCTCTCTCTCTCAAGCCACCACTCAGAGGTCCGAATGACTCCAACTTAGGAAAGACATCACCCACAACCAACATAAACTAAATTTGTGGTGCACACTTTTGGCCTAAATCATGCCACAGACTTCTGGACTGTAGGATTTTTGAAAATCCCCTCCTCCTTTCCTTTTTTTTTTTGTCTTAAAAGAGTTTTGATGCAGTTAGGAAAGTTGGGAGGAGGAAACATACCAACTCTGCAACAACAGAGAGGAAGAACTGGAAACTGCAAAGGAAGAACTGGAAATTTTAACAATTGTAGTGTTTTGTTGGAAGCCGCCTTGAGTCCCTATACTGGGAGAAAGGTGGTGTATAATTAAATAACATAATAATACCAACAACAGCAACAACAGTAACAGAAAAGGAACTGATGGGTTGCATGTATGTGCGCACCAAGAGAAAACTGAGCCCACTGCTGAGTGCCCTAAAGTTTCCCCTTCTCACCCGGCGCCTTGCAGAACCCTCCGTTTTTAACCACTTAACAACCATTGTTTGTGAACAGTTCAGAGGCCCTTGACCCTAACGATTTGCTTGGCAAGATTTGCTCAGAGAGTGTCCGCTCAATACAGTCTGCCCTCCGTATCCGCGGGCTTGCCACCCAAAGATTCAAGCATCTGCGGACGGCAAGCTTGCGGTGAGACAGCGGCAGAGGAAAAGGGAGAGGAAATGGTGGAGGCGGCAGGAGGAAGAAGAGGTGGGATGAAGAGGAGTAGGAAGCGGAGGTGGGAGGAAGAGGAGGAAATGGGGGTGGTGGAGGGGGAAGAGGCAACAGGAAAAAGAGGAGGAAGAAGAGGAGGAAGTGGGAGGAGAAGGAAGCTGCAGCGGAAGAGGCACCTGCCTGCCACCAGTGAAAGCCGGAAAGAAGGACGAGTCCCATTGTCCCCAGCGGTGGCACGGCCACGTGGCCACACCATCACTGGCAACAATGCAGACGGGATCCTCCGTGGATTTGGGCATCTGTGGAGGTCGGGGGCTTGGGAACGGATTCCCTGCGGATACCGACGGCTGACTGTGTTCAGAAGGAAAAAAAGAAAAGTAAATTGCACCACTGGAGAGGCCAGTGAGGACACAGGAAGGCTTTCAGCATGTGAGATGGTGAGATTTTTAATGGTCCAAAAAAGAAATCTGGCTTCAATTGTACTGGCTGAGCACTGAGAGATACGACAGCCATGCCGCCACCACAGAAGCCATGACTTTCAATATCTCACCTTGCCCCAGAGTTAGCTTTCGTGACAGCTTCTCTGTGCTAACACCCAGGGACTGCAACATCCAGAATCCACCAGTCAGTACAGAGGGAAGGTTATTAGATTGCTCACGGTAAAGATGAGGAGTCTGTAAAAGAAATAATGCTGGACCTTTCATCGGTTCTCACCCTTGGGTGATTCACAAGTCTCCAGCTAGTGTGAGCAAGGGATTCTGGGAGCTGAAGTCCAAAAGAATCCAGGGTTGACATTTCTGTCCACAGAAGCTACAGAGTTAAAATGGACTGGATGTCGCTGAACGGTCCGTAGCGCCCGTAAATGTCTTTGGCCCGCATGGCCAAGTAGCACCTGGAGGACTCTGGGAAGCCAGTCAAGGTGCAGGCCATGGGGAGCTTCTTGGCAAGAATCTGGTTGGTCTCCTGCCAGCTCCGGAGCTGGCTGCCCTTGAGGAAGAGAAAGAGGTGGAAGCTCTCCAGCGGAGCGCAGCGGGGATCGGCCCTCTGGACGTTCCACTGCAGGGCGATGCCTTTGGGGTTCTCGACCCGGACCACCGAAAGGTCCAGCTTCAGAGGCGGCAGTGTGTTGTGAAATCCAGCCACCGGCTCCTGGAGGATGCGGCTCTTCGGGAGGGGAGGGAGTTCGGAAAAGTCTTCTTTGTTGGCCTGTGGGGAAACCGAGGCAGACTTCAGCGAACCAAAAACGGAAAGGGAGCAAGCCAAGGCCTTTGTGCTCAGGTGGGAAGTCCCAATGAGCTCAAGAGGACCTGTCATTGTTGTATGCCTTTAAGTCATTTCTGACTCAGACCCTACAGTGGTGTTTTCTAGGCAAAGTTTGATCAGAGGAGGTTTGCCACTGCCTTCCCCTGAGGCTGAGAGAGTGTGACTTGTCCGAGAGCGGGGGATGCGAACCCATGCCTCCCACAGTCCCAGTCCAACGCTCAAACCACTACACCAAAAGCCAGAAAGGATTTTGACATCTGAACATCCAGGCTGCTGCTGCTGCTGCTTCTTTAAGAGCTGTCCTCTCCTTTCAAACTGCTAAGAATCAGCACTCGAGGAGGAGAGTTTTGTTCCCAAGGTTGATGCACAAACCTTGCAAACTAGAGCATTTTTTACACACTGCTCTAAGTGTCTGGGAGCCATCAGGACACTTAGTCAGGCCAGCGGTTAACCACTGAACAGTGCTAGTGTTTATGCCACAAAGCACACAATGATATTGCAACACAGGCCTCTCGTGGCTGGCAGGGGATATTCCTTCTCCATTATTCTCCTTGAACTACAGGGGTCGAGACTGACACCATACCGACACTCCCCTGGCTCAATCGAACCCATACAGCCCCTAATTTTGTCCAGATGTAACAGCACAGGAGAGAAAGCATGGTGTAAATGTCTGAGTGTTGGAATATGGCTTTAGAGCAAGGACAGTCATGTGCAGTGACTTTTACGTTCGTAGTTGTTGTGTGCCTTCTAGCCATTTCTGACTTTTGCTAAATCATTTATGACTTTGGGAACACAGATCTTATGTTCATTCATTCCATCTTCATCTTACCTCTCCTGCTATGCAACTGTTTCAGGGTTGCCGGGTGGCTTCCTATGCACAACTAAGATTGTGTTTCTGCAAATAATCTCTACCATTTTGCTTTTTTCCAAATATAAATACCTGATTCGACGACTGTAGCTCAAGCTCGGGAGAGTTTGGCTTCTGGCTCTCTGCGTCTGAATTGCTCGTCCTTGCAGCCGCCGTCTCTGCATCATTACCTATTAATACTATAGATTAACATCACATTTTCAAAACTGGCTCGCTTCCCACATACAATATTTTTTACAATGCACTCTTTGTTGGACTATCACTTTAGTATCGCATATTATTGCATCTGAAGCGGGGTTGTATCCCTGAAAGCTCATCCTAAAATTACAATCAGTTACGGTAGTCTCAATTCTTTTTCTTCTCCTCCTCCCTTCCTCCTTTTAAACATTTTCGTAGAAACGGCTGCATTTTCTGTTGTCTTCTTCACAATTTCAAAAACAAGCATGAAACAAGCAATGACATTTCTCTATGCCAGCTGTCTAAACTCCGTCAGACATGGGTCAGTTTATACTTTGGAGTATTATTATTATGATGATCGCTAGAAATTTGCTTTCTCTGTTGTCAGGGCACTTTCCCCCTGGTTTTTGCTCCTTTATTGTCCCAGGCGCTGGCCATTTTGCATCACCATCTCCTTCATTTATATTCCACCTTTCCCCCGTGATTGAGATTCAAGGTGGCTTACAAACTAACACAATTGCAATATAATTAAAGCATGCAAAAAGTCAACATTAAAATGCCAGAATAAGGCCAAGCAGTAAACTTAATAATAAATTAAGTTTTAAAAAAAAACCAATTCTTTTACCTGTGTCCGGATTGCTTTTTTCATCCGTCAGGTCAATTACCAGGTACTGAAATGAGAAGAGAATGGAAATAAAACTGGAATTTATCTCTGCGTTTTCAGACCTAACCAATCGAAGTCTCACAAGACGGAGGACCCGGAGGACTCATCACACATTCCTTGGGATTTCTCATTCCCGATGACAATAAATATTGTCACCTGGAACTTGGTCTTCCCCATTTTTCTTACTACCTCACCAAGCATCATTCTCTTTTCTAATAAGCGACATCTCCTCACGCTGTGTCCAAAGTAAGAGAGCCTCGGTTTGGTTGTCTACTTTATTTCCACCTCTAGAAATGCAATCTTTCCCAAGCATTTAGCATTCAGACTCTTTCATAATGCAACTGGATTGAAAACTGGTCTAGACAAGAGCGGACGGAGAAGGAAGGTGGGCAAGATATGTGGAATCTGACCTTAGAGGTGGACGGCGTTTCAGCGTCTGTATTTGCAGCAGTTTCTTCCTGTTGAACAGCTGAGGGAATGCGACAAAGAGGCACGTTTTATAATTCTGACATTCACCTGATAAGTGATAAAGGCCTTCAACAACAGATTCGGAAGGAAACTAGCTAATATGGACAACGGGCACAACGCGAAACAGGGTCCCACACACAGCACTGTCACAAAAAGACAGAGAGGAAAGTGTAATCTAGCCCTGGGTTAGCAGCTTCATCATGCATTGGAAGAAAGGAAAGTCTATTAGCTACTAGTCTGCTCACCCCAGTGCATTTGGGTCTCCTCCAGTTACTCACTTGTGTTATTTGGGAGGGAGAGAAAAAGAGAAACGGAAAGAGAACAAGCAGTAAGCAAAATGTATCTGTTTTAATGCGCTCGTTCTGTTAAGATACGTTTTTTTAGAATTTTTTTTTTTAGAAAATGCAAATTTTATTTCTTTGTACCTGGAGGATTCACAGCTGCCGCGCCGGGATTTTCGTTCACTTCATCCAGGCAAATGATGTCATCATTTCTGGTAACAAAAACACATCGGCATCAAGATACCATAAAGCAGCCGCATCTCAAATCGTGTTTATAG
The DNA here is from genome assembly GCA_034509955.1 of Urosaurus nigricauda. Classification (NCBI taxonomy): domain Eukaryota; kingdom Metazoa; phylum Chordata; class Lepidosauria; order Squamata; family Phrynosomatidae; genus Urosaurus; species Urosaurus nigricauda. The sequence goes on from JAOEGL010000008.1 coordinate 15,135,931, forward strand.
ACACCCATAAATTCATTTTACGCTTTGACGGGGACTGTCACCACCACATTCCTAAATTGCCCCTCGCTTTGTACAGAATATTCATGAAGCAAAAACCTAGGAATGGAAACTCAGGAACTGGGGATGATGTTGTTAGACACAGAACTATCAAGGTTTGGCTTTCGGCTCCCAGAAGCCCTTGCTGCTAGCATGGCCAAGGCGCAAGGATTGGAAAGATGGCCACCAAAAAGGAGGCCCGCTGTTAAACAGGCCGTTGTTGCTGCTTACCTCTCCTTGGGGGTTTCGGGAGGCATTTCCCTGGGACCTGAAGGCCCCTTTTCCGACGGACTCGATTCACTTCTCTTATCGCCAGGAGGGATTGTAGGGCAGTTTAATATTTTATTTTCTGAACCGACCCCTGGGAGGCTGACCTAGGGAGGCAGAGGAAAAAAGAATTCTCTCCCCATTTTTCTATATGAACATGTCAGCCTCCTTCTGGACGCGAAGCCCTTGCAGCTGAACGCAAGGCTCCGGATGAAGATTTGTGTGGAATAAAACGCTGGGCATTTTATGCAAAAGTATTATGTTTTATATGGTGCCAGAAAGATCCCAAGACTTACTCGGGAAGGTAACTCTTTCTTCTGCAACGCTACCACGTGTCTCTTGACCCTGGATATTCTTTTCTGCCAGGAGGAAAATATAAAATAAAAATCATGTACATTGGGGCTGCAGAAGGACTTTTCAGCCACGGAGGCCACGTTCAGAACTGCATTAAAGCATCACCGAATATCCGCCTAATGATTCCAAACCAGTAAGAGTACATCGGCTGCTGATCTACCAGCTCTTTGCTGTTCCAGAGATTGTAAGTGAACCCTTGCCTGGACCCTCTTCCTGTAGATGCCCAGACCTTCGACTATAGGTGAGAATTGTATGTCTCTGCAGATGTTGTCAATGGCAACTCCTAGCATTCCTCTCTAGGGGCCTGATGGGAGTTGCAGTCCAGCATCATGGCAGAGGCCTGTATGATTCCTCTCTCCTTCAGTTTAGCCCATAGTAAAAGCCTGCTTCCTTGTATGCACAGGCAAGGGTTCGACAATGGAACCACCTGCAACGCATTCAAAGCAACGCTGCCCTGCCACAAAAACGTGCCCTACCACAATCGTGATGGATATCCTTTCGTGCTTCCGGAGGCACTGCGTGTGGTCGATCCGTTCGTGTAAATGCTGGAGCTGGTGGTCCCAGGTCCTCATTGAAGCAGCCATATGCTCCTGAATAAAAACTTTGATCTGCAAGAAGGGGACAGACATACACACGTTAAATCAAGAAAACTCACATTTCACACATGAGACTGTATGTGGCAGCAAAAAGTTTTAAAACTCCCTCTTCCGAGCCAATTCACTAGCATGAAGCACTCTGCTTTTTACAGAAAAAAAACTAACTCTTGTTGTTGTTGTTGTTGTTGTTGCTTCCCAGATCCATTCTGTATCTTTCAGGATTATAGCACTGACTCTTTCCCTCGTATAGCTGTGTGATATAAAGACCAAAAAGGAGGCTTTCGGCCCTTTAAGAGGAGCAGATTTATTATCGCGTGGGTTACAATCTCCTTTGTGGAGAGTAATCCAGAAAAGCTCACCATAAAATAATTCTCTTCTTAAAGGGACCACAAGTCTGTTTTTAAATGTTTTTTTTTTCCATGTACAAATATAACATGCATCTGAAAACTATGATAGGGCTCCAAATTGTTACCCTTTTATTGAGCTCCTGGAGATGCATGTGATACCAGATACTTGCCCCAAACCAAGAATCTGCTTGAATTGGATGCACAAAGAGGTCAAGTTCCATTAAAATTGTCACAAGGGGTTTGGGAATGAGCCTTGTTTCCCGATGAGGCTGGAAGTTATGATAATAGTCATTGATAGGTATCTGAAGAGATGGCATGCAGAAAATGGAGCAAGTTTGTTTTCGGTTGCTCCAAAGACTAAAATGGGAACCGGTGGGTTCAAATGTCACAAAGGACCGGAAAGGAGATTAAACATGGGAATGGTCTTCCCGATGGGATGAGCTGTTTGCTAGTGTGACGGAGCCCCAGAGAGTGGTGAATTCTCCTTTTCTGGAGGTTTCTGAGCAGAGGATGGGTGGCCATCTCTCAGGGCTGCTTGGAGGCTGGAAAAGGGACTCCTGCCCACTCTATGATTCTGTGAAACGATGTGGAAGATTGTTCCAACCATATTGGTTACTCAGTGCACAGCCGCGACCATAACTGGACGACCACGACTTAAAGCAAAGGGGTCCCCCCGCCTTACAAGAAACATCCCTCCCTCACACCCTCTTTGCAGAGGAACATGACTGTGGCGTTCAGCATTACCTTTAGACTCTCCCAGCCCCAGGAGGGCTTGAAGCAAGCTATCAAGACAAAAAAAGGAGGCATTACGCAAAACCGGAGTGAACAACTCCAACGACAGTCACTTCCACGCCATTTCCAATCAGCTGGGAAGCAAGCAGAGAAAAACTGGAGAAACCCAATAACGAACAGCCTTCCGCAATTTGGTTTCAGCACAGCCACCAAGAGAAGGTACGCGCCGGCAGCGCCAAGGACCTCATGGCATGACCACTGCCTACTCTCTGCCAGACAAAGCAGCTTACCTTCCCCAGCCCAGACTGCCTTTGCTCCGAGCTTCTCTGGCAACCCTCTCCGTCTTCCTCTGGTGCTCTCTTGCGTTTGCGAAAGGCGCCGTTGGAGTCTCCTGACGTTCTCTTCCTCGGAGGATTGTCTTGGGCAAAAGAGGTAGGATTAGCAGAGATATCCAGGAGGGCAGCCCCAACACCTTGCAGGATGTTGTGCTGAACCAGGTCAGTACTGTAATAAAGTTTCCTTTCCAGTTTTTAAGAAGGAATAAAAAGTCACCTCCTTGCCTGCAAGGCCTGGGCCTCAATTGAATTGACAGTGCCAACAGAGAAGCCTGAATAAACACAGTTGTGGCTGTTGTCGTGTGCCTTCAATGTACGGCAACCCTATCGTGGGGTTTTCTTGGCAAGATTTGTTCAGAGGAGGTTTGCCGTTGCCTTCCCCTGAAGCTCAGAGAGTGTGACTTTGCCCAAGATCAGTGAACAAACACAGCATATACTGCTAATTCTGTATTACTATATGGCCCAAGACCTTTCCAAGCTGGGACAGTGGTTTGTGTGTTGGACTATGACTCTGGAGGCCAGGGTTCAAATCCCAGCTCAGCCATGGAAACCCACTGGTTGAACTTGAGCAAGCCACACTCTCTCAGCCTCAGTGGATGGCAATGGCAAACCCCTTCTGAACAAACCTTGCCAAGAAAACTCCACCTTACGGTCGCTATAAGTGGGAAATGACTTGAAGGCACCCAACAACAAATGTGGCCCAAGGAGGGAGTGCATTACAATGTCTGATGCTTCCAATTTTAAAAGTAACATCATCCACTGAGTAAAACTGTCTCACTCTTAATCCCCCGTAGAAATGTGCCCCAAATGTCTAAGCATCTTAGAAACCATTGCATAAGGAACAATACTGGAAAATGGAGGTGTGGGCAGGTATGTTAGATGCGGTCCTCAGAGTCCTTTAAATACGTTTGTTCCTTCCAAAATATCTTCCCAAACACATGCTTACCTGGTACGAATGCAGTAGTATTTTTCTCGTGAAACCGAAAGTCGGTATTTTCCTGTTCCAAAGCCATCCCTCCGTTGTTTGTCCCCGTACTTGAGGAAGGGGTGTCCCCTGCACGAGGGGAACTGGAAGGGTCCGAGGTGCAGCCAGCCGGCTCTGCGTTCAGGTGGACCTCCACTGGTTTGCACGGCAGGGAACTGGGTTCGGTTTCATACCAGCTGTACAGTATGTCCTGCAAAGCCCCGGCGTTCAAGAACTGGTTGATGTCAGAGTTCGTAACGCAAACATCTTTATCCTGACCGGAGGCACCGTTTGGTGCTATTTCCACTCCTTCCTTCATTTTGTTCAACATTTTTATCTGTCTGCGGCTGCTCGGAGTCATGGTTTTTCGGGCGCGCATGGGCTTCCTGACCTCCGTGCCTCCGTTCATTTTAACACCTTAAAAATACAAAAAGGCACCTCAAGGTTATATGCAAACAATATTCCCCCCCTTCCAATATCATGATATAAGGGAGAAATTGAACAGTTTATATTTACCAGTTTTTTTACATTGAGCTAACATCGGATCCATTTACGAAAGCTCCAGTTCTCACCGCTGCTGAATCCTGCTTTGGTACCTGAGCCTAAAAAGAGGAGCAATGCATGGATTAGGATTTCCCACATTCCCACCTCTGACTTTTGCAGATTTGCTTATTTGCGAATTTGATTAATATGTTCTCTCTAGGAGTCTCTAGGTCTTCCTGCATGACCTTATGACCAACTTGCACCGAATGTAGCACTGGAGGACTTAGAGATTCCTAGAGAGAACACTTTCCTAGGCATTTGTAGGTTCTCCAGTGCAATTCTATGATCAACCCTGGCAGATGTTGGCCATAGAGTTGCACTGCAGCACCTGGAGATTCCCAAAGAGGTGTTTTCCCAGATACAAAAAATAGTGGCTTCTTTTATTTGCAGTTTTTTCCCACATTCTTGGGGGTCCTTCACCCCTAATCCTAGCAAATGTGGAGGGACTTTTGTACATACATACATACATACATATTATGTATACACACACACATATATATGTGGTGGCAGCAGTGAACAAATTAAAAGATGTGTTCTCCTGGGGAGAGCAGCTGCATAGCACCTTATGGCAGATTTTCCAAGAATGGACCAAGTTGGGACCACAGAGAATGGATGGAAAAGGAATATTTTCCATAGTCTAGAGCCCTGATGCCCCACCTTTTAAATATACTTTTTACACAAATATACTGTATAGGCCTACGCAGCATATACAGACCTTTGCCCCTTGGGCCATTCGTCACTGTCAGCCTTTGCCTTTGCATTATTCTTCCCTGTCCTCCTCATCTATACGTTCCATTCTAGAAGGCCCTGTTTACCTATACATTCTGTTCTAGAAGGCAATTCTGTTATCTATCGCTTGGGCAGTTCCTTCTCTCCAACCTCTTTGTTTCTATCCATCTCGGTGCCCCCCTCGATCTCATATAGGTACCTTGGGGATGTCCCCGAAACCGGCGGCCACAGCGGTGGGACCCACTCAGAAAACATCCATCCTTTGGAGCGTTTTCCACCGTTCTTAGAGGCGTCCGGGAACAACGTTTCCGTTTTGGAACACTCCCTTTAAAAAAAACCAACAAATACCGCATTTTTATTATCCTTACAAATGATGGAATTACAATCTAGTCGAAGTAAGATTTTTTTAAAAACCTGTGTTTTTTGATACTGGAACTTCTTAATCCATGTTTTTCACTACTTATTAAATTGCTATTAAGGTGCGAGGAAGTTCGTTCATTAGAGGCGGAATAGACGGCAAAGAGAAAAATAGACATATTGGAGTGACAAAAGGATAACAATGATCGTAGGACAATTATTATCGTTATCATTATTATATTTATTTATATCCCGTACCTTTCCCAAAACTGGGACTCAAAGAGGCTTTCGAGTACAATTAAAAACACAGAACAGTATTAAATTAAACCAGAACTTAATTATTACAGTATTAAAGCAGATTGCAAATAGAAGAATGAAATACGTTTAAAAAAGGATAAAAGTCTTTAAGACACATTTGAAAGAATACTAGCTATCAATACAATTCTTTATTACGGCCATTTAGCCAGCATAAAAAATAAAATAAAATAAAATAAAATAGAGACATTGTTGTCAGCAAGTTAATGACAAACTAGGAGGAAGCGGAAACTATTATAGAGTAAAAAATTACACTTTTGTTGTTGCAGGAAATTATGTGTATCTTTCTGTAGTTTCTTTTTGGAATAAACAATATATGGGAAGGGGAAGAAAAACCCAAATAAATACTTTCAGATACTTCTGAATGTTTGGAATTTTTTACCTAAATGTTGGTGGGGTTCAAAGGCTGGATAAAAAGTGCCTCTTCCTTCTAAAAGAAAAATCTTATTTTTCTCAGCCTTGGAAAGCACTGCGATCAAGTCCTGCGGCGATAAGAGAAAGAAATGTCATTTTTCTCCCGGGGATTTTCAGCTTTTATCTCTTTCTTCGATCCTCCCATTTTGGCCTCTCTAAGTTGCAAAATTTGCCAGTCAAGGACATTCCTCACATTCTTGGTAGAGAATAATAATGATAATATTAATAATAAAGTAGGTACAATAGATACATTGACTTCACATTGGGGGCAAAAGCAGGGTATAAATGGAATTAATAATAATAATAATAAAAAGTAGATATTATTGGTCTCACATTGGGGTCAAAAGCAGGGTATAAATGGAATTATTATTAATAATAATAGTAGATATATTGGTCTCACATTGGGGGCAAAAGCAAGGTATAAATGGAATTATTATTATTATTATTATTAATAGTAGATATATTGGTCTCACATTGGGGGCAAAAGCAGGTATAAATGGAATTAAAAATAATAATAAAAATTAGATATATTGGCCTCACAGTAATAAATACATAATAATAATAAGGGATCAAAAGCAGGGTATAAATGGAATTAAAAATAATAAAAGTAGATACATTGGCCTCACATTGGGGTCAAAAGCAGAGTATAAATGGAATAATAATAAAGAAGATATATTGGCCACACATTGGAAGCAAAAGCAGAGTATAAATGGAATTAAAAATAATAATAAAAATTAGATATATTGGCATCACATTAATAAATAAATGAATAAAAATAAGGGATTAAAAGCAGGGTATAAATGGAATTAATAATAATAAAAAGTAGATAGAGGTAGAAAGCAGGAATGGGGTGAACCACAACTCCCAGCATCCCCCGGTCTGAAGGTACAATGGAGTGTGTTTATGTGCGTGGGGGATTCTGGGAGTTGTAACAATGGTGTTTGTGCATGACTCTGGGACATTTCAGCTCCATGACAACTCCCAGCATCCCCCAACCTGAAAGACCATTGGGGTACTTGTGGGGGGGGGGATTCTGGGAGTTGCAATTGGGGCACTTCAACTCTATTACAACTCCCAGCATCTGAGGAGGAGTCTGGGAGTTGTGATGGAGATACTTCAACTCTACTACAACTCCCATCATCCCCTTATCCTGAAGGAACAATGGAGGGGGATTCTGGGAGTTGTGACTGAAGCACTTCAACTCTACTACATCTCCCATCATCCCCTTATCCTGAAGCAACAATAGTGTGTGTTTATGAGGGGGATTCTGGGAGTTGTGATGGAGGCACTTCAACTCTACAACTCCCATCATCCCCTTATCCTGAGGGAACAATGGAGTGAGAGGGATTCTGGGAGCTGTGATTTGAGGCACTTCAGCTCTACTACAACTCCCATCATCCCTTTATCCTGAAGGAACCATGGAGTGTGCTTCTCTGAAGGGGGAAACTGTGGGGTTTACACTTCAACTACTACAACTCCCAGCATCCCCCAGCCGTAAGGGGCCATTGGGGGTGTGTTGTTTATGTTTATGTGGGGCGGGGGATTCTGGGAGTGGTCCCTGAGGGGGATTGTGGGAGCTGCAGTGCTTCGAAGGAGCCAAAAAGAACCCACTAACTTCGAGTTCTCTCAGAGTCTGACTGAGGAGGAAAGGAGCCCCTCCCCTCGTTCGACTCACCTGGCTCCTTTCTGCGCATGCGCGGCCCAGGAGGGAGGGAGGGAGGGGGCCCCCTGGGGAGCCCGTGGAACGTTCGCGCTGCCAACGTTCCAAAACCGTTAGAGGCGCCGGTTGGGGGCGGGGCCAGAGCTGCGAGGCGCGCGACGATGGAACCCCAACAGCAACAAACACAAGCCGCCGCGGGAGGATTAACTGCGCATGCGCCAAAACCTCAGCACGGGGGAGGGAGGGAGGGGGGAAATTATACAAAGTCAGATAGTGGGCGGGGATTGGAGGCTTCGCCCGTCACTCATACCCGAGGGCCCGCCCTTTTCTCTCCAGCCTCTCCGCTATTGGCTGAGCGGAGAGAATTCTCAACTTAAGCTTTCCCTCCCCTCCAGCTATCTTTTTTTTTAATGCCAAAATAAATCGCCAACCAATCAGAAGAGAGTTTTGCCTCCTTCCCCTCCAGCAACTTTTTTTTTTCAACCTGAAGAAAGCGAAACATGTTTCTTTTAACCAATCACAGTCCTTTTTCAGGGTTTGGGGGCGTGGCTTCACAAAAAACCCCTTCTCTGAGGCGATTTTTCTATTCCTGAGGGAAACTCGCTTCAGTGTAACGTGTGAATGTAAAAAATAGATGCGTGTCAGAGCATTTTTCTCCCCTCAGGGGTTGACAAAGGTTATAAAACCCGCTTTTTCTGTCAGATTTTTAAGTTTTCCCCTCTTACAGTTAATTTGTGAACAAATGCATAACACAAGGCTGGGAAAAGTTACATTTTTTGGGACTACACTACAGTTTTTTCCCTCAGACTAATGCCTCTGAGGCAGTGAGGCCTTTTCTTCCTTGGTTTTCATGCAATTATGAATAAAATGTGTATAAAACCTTTCAGGCCATATGTGTGTGAACTTTAGACACAGATGTATACAACATTTTAGACATTTTTATGTATACAAAACATAAATTAATTTCACATAATTTAAAGACTTGGCTGTCCTATCTCTTAAAATTTCTCATGAGGTATATTCATGGTTTTTTAGTCCATGGATTCAACCCTCCATGGCTCAAAAAGAGTCCAAAATATCCATATATAAATCCCCCAAAGGCAATTGATTTTGGCATTTTAGAGAAGGGTCACCATTTTATTGTGTTTAATGGGACTTGGGCATCCATGGATTTTGGTACTGTATCTATTGGGGATCCTGGAACCAAACCCTGATGGGCCCACTGTAATTAATAATAATTAATAATATTATTAATAATAAATATCCCATTGTTTTTAATGGGACTTGAACATCCATGGATTTCAACATCAATTAAGGACCTAAACCCCAGAAAATATCAAGGGCCCACTGTAATAATAATAATAATAATAATAATAAATATCCCATTGTATCTCATGGGACTTGAGCATCCATGGATTTTGGTATACATTCGGGACCCCAGCAGATACCAAGGGCCCATTATAGTAATAATAATAATAATAATCCCATTGTATTTAATGGGACTTGAGCATCCATGGATTTTGGTATCTATGGAGGGTTCTGGAACCAAACCCCAGCCAAATACCAAGGGCCCACTGTAATAATGAAATAATAAAATAATAATAATAATAGTAAATATCCCATAGTATTTAACGGGACTTGAGTATCAATGGATTTTGGCATCAACTAAATGTCCTGGAACCAAACCCCAGTGGAAACCAAAGAATAATAATAATGATGATGATGATGTTATCCCATTGTATTTAATGGGACTTGAGCGTCCATGGATTTTGGTATCGATTGAAGGTCCTGGAACCAAACCCCAGCAGATGCCAAGGGCCCACTGTACTAATAATGATAATTATAAGGATCATAAGAATATCCCATTGTATACAGTGAGACTTGAACATCTATGGATTTTGGTATCCATTAGAGATCCTGGAACCAAACTCTAGGGGATACTAAAGGCTAATAATAATAATAAGTAATAATAATACTGCATTGTATATAATTGTTTTTGTTTTTAGAGTTTTAGACTTTAATAACGTGATGTTTTTTAACTGTTTGATCCTCCTCCAGAGAACAGGACCCAGAACAACAGATTCAAGCGACGGGAAAAGAGGTTGCAGCTCAACGTTGGATGGAAGATCAACGGAGAATGATGGAGTTGAGTGTCCTTCTTTGGAGGTCTTTAAACAGAGGCTGAATGGCCATTTTTCGGGGATGCTTTGACTGAGAGTTCCTGCATGGCAGAAGGGGGGGGTTGGACTGGATGGCCCTTTTTGGGGTCTCTTCCAACTCTATAATTTAATTGGTTTTCATACTTGTATTTCGCATGTTTTATAGTGTTTTAATTTGGACTGTTTTAGGTTTGTAAGCTGCCTTGAGTCCCCTGTACTGGGAGTAAGGTGGGATATAAATAAACATAAACATAAATGTAATAATAATAATAATAATAATAATGGGACTTCAGCATCCATAGATTTTGGTATCCATTGGGGATCCTGGAACCAAACCCAAGGGCCCACTGTAACAACCACAACAACCACAACCCCATTGTATATAAAGGGACCCGAGCATCCATGGATTTTGGTATTGATGGGGGGATCCTAGAACCAAACCCTAGCAGATACCAAGGGACCACTATATATACAAATATTCCAAAAATATTTTTAGGAGAGAATCCAAAAACCAGAACACTTCTGACCCTAAACATTTTTAATAAGGCGAGGGGACTCAGCCTAGAGAGATTGCAGAAGCAGACATCATACCCAGATATTATGATGAAGACGATGATGATTTTATTTTATTACATCCCACCTTTCTCCCAATACAGGGACTCAAGGCGGCACATAAGATGTCCTCGGATTGCAATTCCCAGCATTCTGGGAGTTGCGGTCCTGCAACATCCTTAAATCCCCTCTTTGCCCATCCTAGTGTATTCTTCTTATTTCCTCCTGTTTTGATCCGACTGAGGTCTCTCATTTTTGTTGCTCTGGATTTAAATGGAAGCTAAAAAGGTGCCAAAGGAGGCCTGGGAAATATGCCCCCAGAACTATGTTTTTGGGGGTGTTTTGTAAGCAGGAGGATGAGACAGAGCAGCGGGTGACACAATCCGGGGCTTTATTTTAATCCCGAACGGCTGCGTCGGTTTCCTTGCCAGCTCCTTTAAGCCACCGATGATTCATTTATTCAAATGGCGCAGTTCCTGACGATGATTCTTTTAGTCACTGGCAATGCACTCCTACAATGCGGACGGGTTTCCCTGCAAAGTTCCTTTATGTAACCATTTAAAAGTTGGCCTTGCTGGGTATGTCCGTATCCCCAGACCGATTATTGTTGTTGGTGTTGTGTTAGCAAACTGTTGGGAGTTTATCAGACCATGGAAATTGGAAGTATAATCTAATGGCAATCCGAACGCAATCATGGGGTTTCACGTTATTGCGTATTAAATCATCTCACGCAATTTCGGGCAAAAGGGAAGTCAATTCGAATGCAATCATGGGTTTAACGTTAATGCGAATTAAAGCATCTCACGCAATTTTGGGCAATGGGGGGGGTCATTTTCGGCTAATGCGAAGTCATTCCAAATGCCTTCTGAACGCAATGGGAATTTCACGTGAATTTGCCAAACTAGCGAATTCACGTGAATTCGAATTGGCTCCATTTGCAATAAACAGAAATTCCTCCCTTCTGATAAACTCCTTGCATTTGTTCCAGGGACAACCTTGGAGGCCATTCACACACGTTGAGCCTTATCGCTTTATTAAACAAATGAAATACATAGATATAGGATGCGGGACACTGGGCTGAATGAGACAACATAGGAGTCCAAGGAGACCGTAAGTTGAACATGAGTCAACAGTGTGATGTGGCAGCTAAAAAGGCCAATGTGATTCTAGGCTGCATCAATAGAAGTATAGCATCCAGATCAAGGGAAGTAATAGTGCCACTCTATTCTGCTTTGGTCAGGCTCCACAGGAATAATCCTGTGTCCAGTTTTGGACATTACAGTCCAAAAAGGATGCTGACAAATTGGAGCATGTCCAAAGGGAGGTGACCAAAATGGTGGAAGGACTGGAAACCATGAAGCCCTATGAGGAGAGACTTAGGGAGCTGGGGATGTTTAAATTGGAGAAGAGAAGGTTAAGGAGTGATATGAGAGCCCTGTTTAAATGTTAAAAGGAATGTCCTATTGAGGAAGCAGCAAGCTTGTTTTCTGCTGCTCCAGAGAACAGGACACAATGGAGCAATGGATGCAAAGTACGTATAGGAAAAGAGATTCCTCCTAATCCGAAATGGTGAAGGGTCTGGAAACCATGAAGCCTTATGAGAAGACGCTTAAGGAGCTGGGTATGTTTAGCCTGGAAAAGAGACGGTTAAGAGGTGATAGGAGAGCCCTGTTTAAGAATTCAACATATTGAAAATGGAGGAATCTTGTTTTCCGCTGCTGCAGAGAACAGGACACAATGGAGCAATGGATGCAAGCTACAGGAAAAGAGATTCCACCTAAAGATGAGGAAGATCTCTCTGGACAATAAGAGCGGCTCGACGGTATAAGGCACTGCTTTGGAGACTGATGGAGTCTCCTTCTTCGGAGATCTTTAAGCCGAGGCTGGATGGCCATCGGTCAATGGGGATGCTTTGATGGAGAAGAGGGTTGGACTGGGTCAGGGCCCTTCTTGGGGTCTCTTCCAACTCGACGGTTCTGGGTTTCGGTCTCCGTTCTGGCCACCTTTTCGGGAAGAGAATAGTTTCCCTGCAAACCTCGGCACCCATCTGCTTGACAACCGCACAATCTTTTTAATTGGTGACATTTCTCCGGGGCAGAGACTGGTCAAGCTGGTGGTGGGCCTTGTTAGAGCCGGACGCCAGGCTCTTTAGGCTCATTTCTCTCTAATTAAAAGACACGGGGAAGAAGTGACCTTTCCTCAATCCGGCGGAGTGATCGGATATCGCCTGGAGTGAAATAAAACACACAGGAAGGGAAGGCAGGTTTTGAAGGGAAGTGTGAAGGCCAGGACGGCCTCAAACCATCCAAGGATGCTGCTACTTGCAAGAGATTAAAGAAAACATTTAACCCTTTCTCTGTGGAGTTTACCACACCGGGGCTGATTTTGGTGTTAAAAGAGAGATTAAAGCGCATTTAAAGCGGCCCGCAAACGAAGCGGAAACGGCGAGTAATCGCGCGAATGATTATCACATGCAATCGCACAAATAAAGTGATATCGGGAAATGCATTGTTGCTGAAATCCCGAAAGTAAAAAGATGCGCGTTAATTCTTTTTGGTGACCACTTTGATGGCAGGTTTTTGCGCGACGTCGTGTGTAATCGTTTTGTGTAATTACGCGATTTTCTCGGGATACTCACAGGATAAACTCCCGATCTCCTTTGTGGGATAAGCTCCTGCGTTTCCTCCCCTTTCGTGGGTTGCATCCGCACTGCAGAAATAATCCAGTTTGACGCTGCTTTAACCTTTCTTGCTCGCTTTCAGAGTGTCATTTGTCCAAACTGACCATTTGGGTCCCTTTCTTTGGTCCAGACGAAGGTCCAGCCTTTCTCCTTTTCCCTCTCGTGGCTCTCGTCCCCTTCTGCTCTTCTGTGCAACGATCGTTCCTGATAGGCAGGGGATAAGGAAATATATATATATATATATATATATATATAAAAAACATCTTTTGAATCATTAACTCACTTCCTCGGGCGAGAGCATCTCTCTGACAGCCCTTTTAAAACTCATGGCAGTTGCGAAGAGCTTGTGGGCAGCAGCTGGCTCTCTAACTAGGAGTGCAGAGAAAATGGGCTTTTGACAAAAGACGTCCTCTCTCATTTGTAGCCTCCGGATGAAACATCTGGACTCGGCTGGAGGCTGGTGGCATCCGTGACAGTTGAGAGGCGGCGAATTCGCCCCAGGTTTCAACAATTCCTGTCGCCATCATCATCATCATCATCATCATTTATATCCTGCTTTTTCCCCCTGCAAAGTTGGAACTCAAGGGCCAAATGGAGCCAGATTCAAAAGCCAGCTAGGATCAGACCCTTTGCAATGACCCTGTGTCCTCCCCAAAGACCTAGGACCTTCTTAGATGTCGGGAATTAGAAGAATAATCCAATGGTAATCCGAACGCAATCATGGGGTGGTTTCATGTTATTACGAATTAAAGTATCTCACGCAATTTCGACCAAAAGGGAAGTCATTCCGAACGCAATCGTGGGTTTTACGTTATTGCGAATTAAAGCATCTCACGCAATTTCGGGCAACGGGGGGGTCATTTTCGGGCAATGGGAAGTCATTCTGAATGCATTCTGAACGCAATTGGAATTCACGTGAATTTGCTAAACTTGTGAATTCACATGAATTCGAATTGGCTCCATTCGCAATAAACACAAATTCCTCCCATCTGATAAAGTCCCTAGACATGTTAGTCTGGAATATTGTTCCGATTTTGCCTTTGCCTTCTCCCTCCTCCTCCCCTTCCTCTTTCTTTCTTTCTTTCTTTCTTTCTTTCCTGGTGGTGTTTTTTAGCTTGTAAGTCTGAAGGCAAGGGCTATCTCATTCTGGATCTTTTTCTTAAGCCACTCTTTTTAAAGCCGGAGATTCAGCTTTAAAGAAGAAAGCCTTAAACCAAGGGAACAAAAAGATGTATGTAGTTAATGTCCTTTTGCCAGACCTGATACCAGCCAGGACCGATAATCCACCGGAGCAACCAGAGATCTCTCCTGTGCCACATCACCATCTCTCCCTTCTTCCAAGCGCTGTGCTAATTCAATGCTGCCGGCGTGAAAGGCGTTTCGGATGAACCCTGATGGAGAAAAAGCTGATAAATCCTCATTTTCCATCGTTTCGTAGAATGGCGGATCATGGATCCCATCATGTCAGCGGGGCGGCATATCCATTCCACGTTTTAACCTGTCCAAGGTTGCATCTGCGCTGCAGAGTTAATGCAGTTTGACACCGCATTCCCTGGTTATAAATCCATTGCACTACTCCTGCTTTAATAATAGTAGCCAACAGAATTTAGTCCAGTGATACCTAATGTATGCTAATATTGAAAAAGAGAAGAAGCCAGGTACGAAATAGGACATCATGCGACATTTTGCATTTTGCATTGGGCAAAGTGCAACGGCGCAAAAGGTGCAAAAGGTCTGCTGCAGGAAGCAGGAGGGTTTGGCTGGCAGTTGACCCCATCTCCATTAGAGAAGAACTTTATAGACTATTCTATCACATTATATTCTCTTTTATAATGCTTTCTAAACAACAGCAAGAAGAGCCAGAGCTTGCAAATAATGCAATCTGATGCCTCGCTACTAAAAAGCAGCATCCTTTCAAGGCCACCGTTCTCGGTTTTGCTCTCTCAAGGCCAGCTTCTGATGCTTTTCCGTGGGAGTTGTGAACCTTCGTTGCTTTCCCGGCTTTCCGAACGGTTAACTCTTTCCACAGAAGAGAAATCCTTAGGCAGAAATCAGCAGAAACAGATCCTGTCCCAGAGTAACCAGA
Organism: Urosaurus nigricauda; assembly: GCA_034509955.1. Classification (NCBI taxonomy): domain Eukaryota; kingdom Metazoa; phylum Chordata; class Lepidosauria; order Squamata; family Phrynosomatidae; genus Urosaurus; species Urosaurus nigricauda. Next base: position 15,151,057 of record JAOEGL010000008.1, read on the forward strand.
TATCATAACCGCAAAGGAGGGCAACGTAGAGAGAGCGTGCAAGAAAAACGGAGATTGCCAAATAAAACCGGAAAACATTCATGTAAATATAAGTGCATGCTTCTTGGTCATGCTCAAAATCGAGGACGCTTTGGAATGACGGAAGCCTGAAATGGAGGACTGAGGAGCTGGCAGCCTCAATCAACCTAAAGTCAGGATAATGGGCACATTTTGGTGAGAATAGCCCTTGCATCATCTACAATGAGCCAAATAGTGGTTTGAGTGTTGGATTATGAACCTGGAGACCAGGGTTTGAATTCTGGATCAGCCACTGAAACCCATTGGGGGACCTTGGGCAAGTCACGCTCTCTCAGCCTCAGAGGAAGGCAAAGGCGAACCCCGCTCTGATGAAACTTGCCAAGAAAACCCCAAGATAGGGTTGCTTTAGGGTCTCCATAAGTCGGAAATGACTTGAAGGCACACATAACACACTTCCACAAATCATTCCTCCTACAGGCTTTTTCCTAATTCATCTTGACAATAGGTGGAGCTCTATAACAAAACTTGGATGGTTTTAAGCCATATTTTCCTCTCGACCTGCAGGAGATGGATATTGTTTTAGGATGCAAGAGGGACTTTGCATCTTGGGGCCACTTGAACAGAAGTGAGAGAAGTCCAAAACGCACTGCAGAAACAGTCCAGATTGAGACTTAAAAGTTTTGTGAGATATTTAGCCTTCTCTGCCACGATAAACTACAGTTCCCAGGATTCCCTAGCACTGAGCCAGGACCTCAAACTGGATTATTTCTGTGGTGTGTTTTGGACCAAAACAGTCCTCACGGGCTGCAATCCAGCATCCTCTCCAGATAAGATATATATTTGCAAGCAGATATACATTATGCCTATACAATCCAGAAGCACAAAATGGCACAACACAAGTCAATGGCTGGCTACCTTGCAGTTGTGTAGCGTGTATTGTGCACTGCACAATGGCACCTGGCCATTCACAATGCACAGTCACAATGCGTATCTGAAATATACAATGCGCAACTGTGGCCTCATTCCCACTACGTTTTAAACTGGTTTGCAAATCGGTTTGAAGCAGTTTAAATGACCCTGGCTCACACTTGAACCAAATTGCTGAAGCAATTTGGAGAGGAGGGGCCATGCGCTAGACCCATTTAACCCACATCTTTTTGACACTGATTTTTTCCACGTCTTTTTGGATAAATCGATTCCGCGCAAGTTTGAACCAGATGTGGATCGGAATCGATTTAAATTTGCCCTTCTTTGGCCGGCTGGAGCGGGTCCATTTTGAACCGATTCATTCGTCAACGTGAACCGCAAGTGGGTTATTCTATTTTATTTCGCAGCAAGAAAATGTGATCAGGGCAAATGTAGTGCGAACCACGCTCCGCTGCCAAACCGATCCGTCGTTTCAGATCGCAAAGCAGTTTATTTGTAAGTGGGAACGCGGCGTAAATTCTCTGGACTTTGGAAATCTCCCTATTGCCGCACGCCTGCAAAAGATATCCTCCCCGTCATAACATCTTTACGAAGGACTGAAACAACACGCAGGTGTCTGACTAACATCTCCAATTGTTGTTTTTCTCTTTCTGTTTGGTTTGTAACCTCCCGCCTGATGATGAAGAAACAACCCACGGAGCTTCGAAAGCTTGCGTCCTGCAACAGGTCATCCATGCCCAAACCTTTGCAACTACCTCTCGCTTGCAGGCATTAAATCCATTTATGCGCCTCATTTGACGAGAGCAAGGGGCAATCTTCCCAAAAGTTTAGTTCTGGCTGGATAGTTGCAACCTGTTGGAAGTGATCCGTCTCCTCTCCCCCGGATAAGACATCAATAATGTTTTAGCCCCCCACGGTTCCCGCAGGCAGAGATGGACACCGGCAAGCAATGCAACTTTAATGTGCCCTTTTGAAACTCCGCAGCGGGGAATGGTGTTTGACAACCTTCGCTGACAAGAAAGAACAAGGAAGAGGAGAGGCAAGGAAGAGGAAGCCCAGCAGGGCCAAAGCCAAAGCATCCAAAAACACCAGCCCCCAAAACAACCCCCTTCGACGTGGCGTCTCCGGCCTAAAGTTCACAGCCAGCAGGAAAGGAGAGATTTATTCGCACTTTGCAAACGCCTGCCGTGCTCTCAGCTATGGACAAATCGGGGATGGCAACCTGTTAGGGACAGAAGAGCGTGAATATATGTGCCTCCAAGTCGACGTATGGCAACCCCCTGGATTTCATAGGGTTCTCTTAGGCAAGGAATATATAGACGTGGTTTTGCTGCTTCCTTCCTCTGAAATAGAGCCTCCAGCACCTGGGATCCGTTGGTGGTCTCTCATCCAAGGACTAACCAGGACTGACCCTGCTTAGCTTCCAAGATCGGACGGGATCTGGTGCCTTTTAGGCTACTTTTGTGTGTCTCCTGTTGATGTATGGCGACCCCATGAATTTTGTAGGGTTTTCCATAAGCGAGGAAGACTCAGAGGTGGTTTTTGCCAGTTCCTTCCTCTGAAATAGAGTCTCCAAGCACCTGGGATTTGTTGGTGGTCTCTCATTCCAGGACTAACCAGGGCTGACCCTGCTTAGCTTCCAGGATCAGAGGAGATCTGGTGCCTTTTAGGGTATTAATGTGAGCCTATGTGATTTTAAGTCACCTGTTGACTCATGGCGACTCCATTTTGTAGGGTTTTCTTAAGTGAGGAAGACTCGGGTGGAAATCTCGTCAAGGAACCAGAAAACCAACCCTGGAGGGGCTTTCCAAAAGTCAGAGCCAATTTGAAGGTGTGTAACAAGAAACCGAGTGTGTATTGGACCCCGACTCCGGGAGATCGGGGTTCGAATCCCTGCTCAGCCGTGGAAACCCATTGTGTGACCTGAGGCAAGTCACTCTGAGCCTTAGAGGAAGGGAATGGCAAACGTCCTCCAAATAAAACAACAAATCAGGACATCTCCAAGATTTTCTAGAGCTAGCTTCCCCCAAGAGACAGCGAGGGATCGTCTGAATAAAAGGCACAATGAATTTGTGTTGCTCTCCGAAAGATAGAGAAAAGGCTCTTTCTCTAGCCATTTAGAAGCCAGGCTCGGCCAAATTAACGGAGCGGATATTAATATATTCCTGAGATTATAATCAGCCAAGAAGAATCTGAACGCCTGCCAGGCATTCTTTGGCACTTCTTAGAGCTTCGGAAAATGAACATGAATCAGTTCCCCCTTTCTTTCCCTTTTTTTAAAAAAGAAAGATATTCTTTAATTTGAGACTCCGAGAAACCAAGATGCCAATGCCAATGCTGATAGATAGAGAAATGGTGTTTATTTAAGCTGATCCCAAGGAACGAGTGACAGACGCAGCAGCGGCTTTGGCACACTTTCTCAGCCAATAGTTCAGAAGTTCATCTTCTTGGGTCACATCCAGAAACTTAGAGAAAATTGCTGTGATGGACTTGGGATCTGCCAAAGGCAGTTGGTTGCCAAAAGGATAATAATAATAATAATAATAATAATAATAATAAGTGTCTTTGTTTGCTAGAAGAAGGAAAGCAGAGATGGAGCCAGCTAGTTTGCTGTGTCAGGGAGTTCCACAGTTTGGGGACCAACACCCAGAAGACCCTCTATACATCCCACCAGACGCAACCGTAAGGTTGTTGGATCGGATAGAAAAGCCTTCCTTTCAGAGCTTGAAAGCCTGGAGAAGATGATATGGGATATCGCAATCCTTAAGGCTAAACAACAGACTGTGTTGCTATTGTGGAGTCTCGCACGATCCCACAAAAACTGAATTGCTATGGTGGCCCCTCACAGAAGATCTCCAAAGTACCGAACGGCTGCGAAAGCGGGACCAAACAGCTATAGCTGCATAGCTTAAGACCTAAATTTTCCATCCTTTGTCCCTCCAGATGTTTTGGGACCTCTCCTCCCGGCATCCCTGACCCCGTTGTTCATTAGGCTTCTGAGAACCAAAGTCCCTAAACGTCTGTAGGGCCAAAGATGGGTAGAGATGCTCTCTCAAGATGCTGCAGTTTATCTTTTCTCCCCATAATGATTTTAACCCCTGCAAAGAAGAATAATCCATTTGCAGATGGGACAGTGTTGCCTAGCAAAGCTGTTTTGGGGGGAAAGGGGCGAGTTGCCTTCCTTGGCGTCTCCGTATGTGTTTCTGCAGGCCTTTGTGTGCTTTTCATGCTCTGCTAGCAAGGGCAAGGAGTAATACAACAGCCTCCATCTGTCCTGGGAGTTTGCTGCTGCCTGAAAGGAAGCAAAAAAGAAATCCCATTTTTCCTCATCCATAATGAATGCCAGGGAAGTGTAAAGGAGGGGACACACTCTTTTCCTTGTCGCTTGGCCAAAAAGCAGGTGCCGGCCATGCCTTCGCCTCCCCTTTCCCTCTTGCTGGCTCAGATATTTATAGAGCAGGAGAGCTCTCAGGTCATAGAAAGAGGCTGCAAAGTGGACAGTTACCCATCTGTCTGACCCGCCGCACGATGGAATATCAAACGACCGTGAGCTCTGCGGCGGTTTAATAGATCCATTGTGGCATGCGCTTTCATCCGTAAAGAGCCTCTTCCGTCAGCGGCATCTGAATAATTGAATCGTAACCCGCTCCTAATGAGGCTCTTGCCTTGCATGGAAGACAGCGTCGCCCTCCTGCTTTCTTCCAATGCCCTCCTTTGTCCTCTTTCGTCCTGCCCCAACGCCCCACGCGGGGTTGCCTCTCGCCTTTCCAAAAAATGCATGCAGAAAAGGTGGTTTTCGTGGCAGTTCTGCGGAAAACCCTGCGAGAAGGCCAGGTTTCTGGTCCTCATGGGGACCGACATAGGCTCGGATCGAGGTCGGGTTTTTGGATTCTGGGAGAGACCTGAACCTTTCAGGCCTTGGATCAATCCTGGCTCCTCTAAAAAGGCGACCTTCTATACCTCTAGCAATCGCCACCCTTCTTTGGCGCTTGGAAGCCACATCTCCATTTCACGAGCCGCTTCCATTTTCCTTCTCTCATTGAAGTAGGAAAGGCAGAGGGAAGCAGTGGAAGAAATCAAGGCATTTTAAGATCGGATTAGGTAATTCACACCTGTTTTCATCCCATAGTTTGATTCCTGCGGCCTTCCCAGGACTTGCTCTCTGACCAAAGCACCCATTTCTTTGCAGCACCTTGCATTGCATTGTTTACAATCCCTATCTCCTGTCATGTTTTTGCTCCCACTTTTCCTTGCAGACCGGATAGACTGTCACTCCGCAGGGGGAGACGTCTGTGGATTCGAGCTAAGAACATCTCCGAATTCTTCAAGATCTAGGTCAGGAGCTGATTCAAGTGTAATAATTTATATTAAAAGTAGGACGGGGCGGTGGGAGGGGGAAGGAAAACAGACACACACAGACACACAGCAGCCTCCATCTAAATATAGATGGCATGAAACGCAATACGTCATAAACAAGAAGCCTGAGCAAAATCCCCAAATCGGGGAAAGAGGTCTTGGGTTGCCTTTTCCTTCCTTCCTCAAGTTTTGGGAGCAGCTTCTGGAAGCCGCATTGATCCAAGTCGGAGCGCATCCCCCTTTTTCTTACTTCCTCTCTCCCCCGTGGGACTATTTCTGCCCTTTCACATTTCCAACAGCAATTTGTTTTGCAACGTTTTGGGGAAAAACAAATGCAATGTTGTGGAAAGGCCCATCGCTGCCCGTAAGTGCCAAACGGCGGAGCAATTCATCACCTGGGATCTCAAGGTCAGGCCACTAACTATGCATCTCTCTCTTGTGGTTTGCAAGCGGATTATTTCGGAGTCTTGACCTGAGGACCGGCTTATGTTTCTACATCTCTTTGTTTTCCTCTTTAGCCTTTGGTTATTGCCACGCTTGGCTCCTTGCGAGATGTTTTGGAAACCTTGCTGTGCACCCTCTTTCCACTTTGGTGAACTCTTTCAATTCCCTGTGGACGACCTGGACTGGCTAGTCTCACCTGCGATGGCTTTCCCTTTTATAGCCTCTCTTCCCTAGAATTCAAGAGTCAGTGAGATGTAGCACTCTGGAAACCACAAGTCACACACTCTCAGCCCCAGAACCCCATAATATGTTTGCCTTAGGGTCACCCTAAGTCCGAGACAACATGAAAGCGCACCACGACCAAGTGGCTGGAGCATTGGACTACAACTCTGGATTCGAATCCTTGCACGAAAACCCAGTGGGTGACCTTGGGCATGTAACGCTCGCTCAGCCTCAGAGCCCTCTTCGAACAAGTCTTGCCAAGAAAACCCTGTGATAGGTTTGCCTTTTAGGGTCAGCCTAAGTTGGAAACCAGTTTGAAGGCACACATCAACAACAATAGTGTGGAATTAACTACATTCGGGCCCAGAAGCGAACCAACCCCTTGTCTCTTTGCAAAGGGAAAGGAATGCTGGGAATTTAGTTCTGCTCCTGTTGTTGTTTTTATTCTTGATGTTCACAGTCTGAAGCTGGCATTGCTTTGCATTTACCTTCCGTATTATGGCCTAATACGTGCTGCTCATCCCTTGAAACCGACCATTGCTGTGCAATTTTAAACAAGGGACCTCTGCGGTTTCTTTCCTTCGATTCCCCCCTTTTTATTCCCCTCCTGCCTTCCCCCCATGGGACGACTTATGTTCCCTGACATTTCCAAACGCAATGTTCTGCCCATTTCTGGGGGACGCCGGACTTCCTGCTGTTTTTCCTCTCCAGCTCTCCAAGGGAAGCCAATCGGGAGGATGTTTAGCCTTGCAAGACAGAGACAGAGCCAAAATCGAGGGACTGACTGGGGACGGAGCCAGAGAGATTATTTAAAAATATATTATCAAAGGTGGGACCATGGTGGATGCAGCTGCCTGTTCCCAGCCTGTGGCATTTCCATTTCTGACAAAAATTGGTTTAGGGATAAAGACAGAGACAATTTGCAAGGGTCCCCTTGGAACGATAGTGTTGGAAGGTACCCCAAAGGCCATCGGTTTCAACCCCAGATGGAGCAATGCAAGGAATCCATAATGGCTTGGGACTGCAACCTTGCAAAACGGAAGCATTGTGAGGTCGAAGGCTTTCACGGCCGGCATCCATAGTTTTTTGTGGGTGTTTTGGGCTATATGTGGCCATGTTCTAGAAGAGTTTGTTCCTGACATTTCACCGGCATCTGGGATTGGCATCTTCAAAGGATGCTGGCATGGAAGAGAGTGGGGTATACATACATACATTTGTGTGTCCCTGGATTGGTGGAATGATTTCCATGTTAATCCGTGTATTGTTCGGTTGTTGAATGGCAAGACCTCAGGACGGAATGATATGCAAAGAAGATTAGTGTCTGTTTAAGTAGAGATCCCTTATTTGCTGGGAAAACCCCATTGACCCTGGGTGGTTTTCATTGGCATTTCCTGGGTCTTGATTTTAGTGTTTTTCAGGACCGGCAGCCAAACTTTCTTCACTTTCTGGGTTTCTTCTTTCCTGCTGCAAGTTGTCCAGGTGTTTGTGGATTTAGGTGGCTTCCCTGTGCCTTCTGACCTGATAGTTGTCGGCATGGTCCAAAATTCCAGTGTTTTCAAACAGCATTTTATGCCCAGGATGGTTTATAATGTGCTGATTTTTCCAGCTGACCCAGTCTGCAGTGTCTCTCGTGTTCCCAGATTCACATCTGGACGCTGCATTTGATGGTCCCTATGGAGACTTGTCCGCACCGTATGCGGTCAGCTCCTGCGGCTGTAGAGAGTGTCTCTCCTGTCCTTCGCTGAGTGCAGCATTTGTTGGATTTTCTTGGTCACTTTATAGATCGCCTGGAGGTTGTGCTTCTCCCACCTGGAGGCCTTGCCATTCAACGACAGAAAAATACACAGCTTAACATGCAAATCACTCCTCAACCAACAATATTTATACCCCACTCTCTTCCATGCCAGTGTCCTCTGAAGATGCCAGTCACAGATACTGGCGAAATGTCAGGAATAAACTCTTCTAGAATATGGCCTCATAGCCCCAAAAAACCACAGAAAACTAGCATTGCTCCCCTGGAGGGTCTTTTAGAGCAATTTTATTAGATACTTGGAGGCTTGGGGTTACAGACGCAGCCCTGGGGATTGCATGCGGCCCTGTCTGAGGTGAATGCAACTTCATTTAAGCAAGAGATGATGTTTGGTGACTTTGTCACACTCTCTCAGCCTCAGACGATGGCCATGGCAAACCCCCTCTGAAGCAAACTTAACAAAAAAACGCCATGACCTTCGGGTCGCCATAAGTCAGAAATGACTCCAAGGGACACAGTATAGGAACAGGAAGAGAAGAAGAAGAAAAGGTAGGAGGCTTTGGTAAGGAAACAGCAGAAAAGACAAAGAATTTTAAAAGGGTGTTCTGCTCTGGTTCCAGTGTTAGAAAAACCTCCTTTAAGATGCTTTTTTAAGGGTTGCTTTTTCCTTCCTTTGCTGCTGCTTCTGCTATTTCTTCTTCTTCTTCTTTTAATAGCCGGGATTAGTTACTACAAAATTAAGACAGAAAACCAGAGCTTAGCGTTTGTCATGGAGGATTGTGAATTCTCTGCCCCGGCATTCCCTGGATGTTCATGCCTTCCCTTAAAAGAAACCAAACTGGCTAAGGGGGGACTTAGCACAGTTCTGGCTGTCATTCAGGCCTAATCCTCCCAGATTCGAGGGACCGAGGACGGCAGCCAATTGCGACGCCTGCAAAATGGCTGTTATTAAATCCTCGGCTTAAACCGAGAGGCGCGTGAAGCATGATCCGGGGAGGTGCGTTTGGACGGGTGGAGATTTCGGTCCAGAGCTCTTCGAAGAAACTTCTCGGATGTTGCTGTTGTTATGATCTGCCCTCCGGTCAACTTCGATTCATCCTCTGGATGAGACATCTCCAAGACTCCTTAACCTCTGCTGCTCTGCTCCTGCAAATTCATATCCTCCATCTCCTTAATAGAGTCCATCCATCTAGCGCCCAAACTTTGTTCCTCCGAGTGTTTTGGACTTCAGGCTCCAGAATTCCTGACTGGGGCTTCTGGGAAGTGAAGTCCAAAAGACCTGAAGGACCAAAGTTTGGGAATCACTGATCTAGCGTATGGTCTTCCTCTCTTACTACATCCCTCCACTTTTCCTAGCATCACTGTCTTTTCCAAAGAGTCCTTCCTTCTCATGATGTGGCCAAAGTACGACAGCCTCAGTTTTAGTCATCTTGGCTTCCAGGGAGATTTCCACCTTGATCCGTTCTGGGACCCATTTCTGTGTCTTTTGGGCCGTCCACGGCATCCTCAGCACTCTTCTCCAATGAATTGGTTTTCTTCTTATTTGCTTTCTTCACTCTCCACATCCTCTCACATCTGTACATGGTGATGGTGAAGTTTGGGGCCGTGACGCTCAAACGTTGGTCTTCCAGGTGCTTTGGACTCCAGCTCCCAGAAGCCCCAGACAGCTTGTCCAATAGTCAGGAGTTCTGGGAGCTGAAGTCCAAAACATCCGGGCATCATTGGCTTGAATGATTCTAATTTTGGTGCTCAGTTGTATATTTTTTTACTCCTTAGGACCTTCTCAAGCTCTTTCATGGCTGCTCTTCTCATTCCTAGGAGGATGGCCTCTCCATCTTTGGAGGTCTTTAAACAGAGGTTGGATGGGCATCTTTTAGAGGAGATGTAGTTGCGCTGGTGATGGTCTCTCCATCTTTGAGTATTTAAACAGAGGTTCGACGGGTATATTTTACATCTTTTGGAGGAGATGTAGCTGCATATTCCTGCATGGCAGGGGGTTGCATTAGGTAGCCCTTGGGGTCCCAGCAAACTCCGTGATTCTATGGACTTTTACATTGCTTTCCCCCACGAGGCCAGAGGTATTCATTTATTGGATTGAAAAAGAAAACCAATCCTACCCTTCTTTCACCCGCACATGACGGGAGCCAGGCAGTGCATGCATGCGCAATGAACGGGGCTCTGGCTGAATGAGTCCTTGCTGGAGTAAATCAGCGCAGGGCACCCTTTGGTTGTTATTAACGAGCTGCTTTTAATTAAAAAAGCCCCAAGCTCTGCAGCAGACCCCGGCTCGACCTACCCAGGTCAGGGAAGATGAGTAATTCAGCATCGCCCTCCAGAAGGTCTCAAGATGTTGGAACGGCCCAGGCCTTCCAAGAACGCCAGAGATTAATCTGAAGATGAAATGATTAGTGGGCTTTGCATGCATGCGCCGGCGCATGCGCCATGCATTCGGTGCGGAGGAAAAATAGAGCGCATGGATGTCGGTTCCTGTGAACCTCAAGTGACCTTCTGGTTTCTCCGGAGGCACGGAGGGAGACAGAAGTGCAGAAATCCTCCAGGGAGGACCGTGTCTGGATGAAGAAAAGACCCCGGAGAGGCAGAAAGGGGGTGGGGGACGCAGAGTGTGTGGCGTGTGTGTGTTTGTGTGTGGGTTGTGTGCAAACTGTGCATTGCCTCCTCTCCTGTCGAAGCAGCCAGCTCATGTCTTCAGCTGTTGGGCCGGGGGCCGCGTGAGGCCATCCTTTCACGCCTGGCTTGGTAAATTGCAGGCGAAAGGAGAGATGCCAAATGGAAAACGGAGCCAGTTTTTGATAAGGAGACCATCTGCGACCCAATGCCTCTGTGTGTGTGTATATATATGTGTGTGTGTGTGTCTGCGTTTTCAAAAAATCTGCAAGCCCTGGGAACAAACTGAGCAAAGCTCTTCCTCCTGCTCCTTTCCATGCAAAAAACAGAGCAAAGCCAAAGCGTCTCATAAAACTATAGTTCTCGGAGTATTATAGCACTGAGCCAGGGTAAGTTAAAGCGGTCTGCAATCTATTTGGGGACCTGTGTTACCAAAGAGGACTTGAACCCGGAGCCTTTGAGACCGGGCAACGCTACTAAAGGCCCGTTCCACCTTTGGTCTGCCGGGCAAGCTATTTAAAGGCTGGGGAAAGAGGAGTCAGGTTGCCCTTCCAAATCTGAGTGCCCAGGCGTTGCCAGCTCGCCTCTCGTCCCGGCGGTCCATTGATTCTTCCTGACCTAGCTATAAATGTTTCGAGGCCGCACCGTGCGGACATAGATACACACACAAAGTCTTTCTCTTTTGCTTCGGTCGTGTGGCATCCAGGCCCAGATCCAAATGGCCCCCATTCTCCCTGCCAGCCTCCCAACATCATTGGCACCATCTCCGCGGATGGACTTCTTCTCAGCCGTCAAATAGCAATGCCGCCTTCTCCATGCAAACGCTCCTGCCAAGTTCTTGGGCTGGGAGGCATTTCCGTGCAATCCTATAATCTGTATAAATATGCCTCCAAGTTGCTTTACGACGATCCCCAAACTTTATTTCTTCCAGTGTTTTGAACCTCAGGACCCAGAGGTCCAGATGGGTTGGATTGCAACCCGTCATCCCCCGTTGAGCACAGGTGCGATGCCTAGGCATTGTAGTCAAATATAGCAGTTTGGGCATTGGCTTACAACTCTGTGACCAGGGTTCGATTCCTGCTTGGCCAGGAAACCCACTTGGTGTCCTCGAGGAAGTCACGCTCTCTCAGCCTCAGGGGAAAGGCAATGGCAAACGTTCCCCAATCAAACCTTGCCAAAAAAACCCCGTGATGGTTTCATCTTTGGGTCGCCATAAGTCAGAAATGACTTGAAGGCACACAACAACAACAACAACAACAGATATCTAGAGCAGTGATTGACAAACTTGAGTCCTCCTTGAGGTCCCAGAAGTCCGAGCCAGCTTGGCCAACAGTCAGAAATCCCGGGAGCTGAAGTCCAAAACATCCGGAAGACCAAAGTTTGGGAACCACATTTTTCACATGGTTTTCTTATGGAAGGTTTTGCCGCTCTCAGTCTCTGAAATGCCGCCTACAGCTCCTGGTATTTGTTGGCGGTCTCCTATCCAAGGATCAAATTGCAAGAACAGAGATCCCCCCCTAAATACTAGGAAGACTTGGACAAGTCACACTCTCTCAGCCTTAGAGGAAGGCAATGGCAAACTCCTTCTAGGGAAACCTACCCAGAAAACCCAATGATAGGGTCGCCTTAGGGTCTCCATACGTCGAAAAAGATTTTGGAGGCACACAGCAACAACAAATGGACACTACAGCCGTTGCGGCCCCTTGAAATTATTTTGGGGAGGAGAATTGGTTAGAAGGCGACCCTTTGATTTTTGGAGGCTTCTTTCTCTCTGGGGGGGCTGGCAAAAAAAATGCATACATCAGCAACTTGCAACCGTCAAATAGATTCATGAACAAAGTCACGGATTAAATATAAATATAAAATAAGGGCTCTTTAATCATTTCAGAACGAACAGCTGTCTCTCACGGAAAAAAGGCGTCCAGCAGGCTGATAGATTGGTTATAAATAATCCATGCTCTTTTCTCGCCAGGGAAATGGGCTTAAAATAGTCGACACTCCCGTACTTTTTCCGCCAGAAGTTAATTTTTCTCTGCTTCTCATTCTGGGGGACACCCTCCTTGTAGTCGGCAGGCCTGCAAAAATGTCACCCAAATCCCAAACGGCTTCACTGGGTCAAGTCAACCTTGCCATTTAATTTTTAAAATTAATTCTCGGATAGGATTTGGCATTCCCTCCCTTTGCAGCCACAAGTGATCTCACGTGGTGACCACTGGAAGCTGCAAACATTAAAATCCCATTGAAACACAGTCTTAAAATGGGAATAAACCACCGAGCGCAAAGCTGCCCCATCAGCAGAGGATGGGAAGAAACTGCAGACTTAAGCCTCGTTGAGTTTGGTGGGATTTGCACCCAGGTTTAAAAAAGGAAAAGCAAAACCTTTACATACGACCATATTTTAGCATCAGGTTCTTCCAGCAATGAAAGTTTGGAGACCGACCATATCTGAAGGTTCAGATATGGTCCCACAAGGGAGGTTCTCCGTGGATGTTTTAGTGGTTTGATAGATTGTGAAACAGGGCAGCTCCTCTCCTGTTTGCAGAAGTCTTTCCCAAGCAAAATGTGGAGTTTTCTTGGGAAAAGCAACAAGAAAGTCTTTATGTTAACTGGAGAGCCACTGGCTGCAAAGTACAGTATAATTCCTGAACAGGGCTCTTGTACCTTTAATAGTTGAAGGAATTTCAGCAGGTATTATGCAACTAAAGGTACAAAAGCCCAGATGTTGTATTTTTATTACAAATAAGAGAAGTTCTCTTGCTGCAGAAGATGGACTGGCTAGAAGATGGACCCTTTTGAAAAGGACTCTGTAAGACAATTGTACTGGTTTTAATTTGGGAAGGGAATTGTACAACCGTCCGGAAGCTGTTTGATGCAACTCCCAGCAACCTTAGCCAACTCTGGGCCAAAACACACTGCAGAAATAATCCAGTTTGAGACCGCTTTCACTGCATCTAAAAGGCTCCTGAATTCCCAACCCTGTTTTCCCCCTCACTGACTGCCTTGCTCCTGCGTAATTTATAGACGTAAACTCTCCATGTTTCCATGGAACTCAGCTCCCTTGTCTTTTAATAATCAGCTTTTTTTTCTGTAGCAGGTTAAATGATGAAGCTTTAGCGGATTAATTGGGAAAGGCAGCCTTTGGAAAGGAGGGCTCCGGAAAACCGAGGGCACCCCTCTTTTGACTTCGGACCTCGAGCCGGCCTAGTGTCCAGTTCCCAATGCAACCCTTAAAGGCGGAGGAGCCTTCGCTCAACTACTTCTGTTACCAACCAAACTGCAAGGCTGCCAACCAGAGCGGGCTCCTCTGCCTTTAAGAGTTTCAGAGAAGAAGAGGCCAGCTCTCTAGGTGTTGCTCTTTACCTGGCTGCTGCGCCTCTTGCTCACATCCCCTCTCCAAATGTAACCCTGAAAGGCAGAGGAGCCCTCTCTCGTGTCCAAATTTGGCATCCAGGAGAGGGCTCCTCTGCCTTGAAGGCTTGCAGAGAAGAGGCCAGGTGGCCAGGCGTTGCTCCTTCCCTGGCTGCCTTTGGCCACAACCTTCTCCAAATGCAGACTGGGGCACCTGAAATCTTCCCTGCCAAAGAATTGCCACCCTAGAAATACCAAAAGGCAGACCCCTCTGGAGGCAGGAGGAGCCCCCTCGGTTGCAATGGGACTCCTCTAAGAAGGAAGGAGAAAGCAAGAAAAGCAAAGCAAGGCAAGCCAGGCGCGTGCGTAAAAACCTTTGGCAAAACAGGAGACTTTCCTGCGCGCGCTCTTGCAAGAGGCTCCGGGGGCGCGCCAGCGAGCACGCGCCCCCATCCTTTTTGCTCTGCAGAGGAAAGCAGCTCTGCGTGTGGCTGTGTGGTGTGTGGTTGTGTTGTGTGTTTGTGTGCATCAGCCTGCTTGCTTCCTTGCTGGGGGGGGGGTCTCTTTGGGAGCATGAGAGGAAGGGACTTGGCTGGCTGTTGCTGCTGCTGTCTCCGGCTGAAGCCAGGCTTTTGGGGCAAAGTCTGGTGCCCCCTTTGCCATCCTCTCCAAAGTCGGATGCTCCAAGAAGGGTCCCCCAAAGCCCCTGGGCAGAGGAGGAGGGCAGCCCCAGCATCCAAGAGACTGTAGCCTCCATCATCCATCCATCTCTGGATCCATCCCTGCATCCCTTCTCCTCGGTCTCCATCTCTCCTTCCTGGCATCCTCCTCAGTCTTCCCAAAAGCTCCCTCCTCCTCCTCTTCCACCTCCAGCCCCCTTTTCTTTCCAGTTTGGATGGAGGTTCTGGGGGGCTGACTCTGGAGGTCCCCAAGCCAGCTCCTCTCTCTGGGTCTGGCTTTGGGGCAGGCTCCAGAAGGGAGAGAAGAAGAGAAGAAGGTCCTGCCTTGGCTGCCAGGGAGGCAACTGCTGCTGCTGCTGTGCGTAAAAGTCTCCAAACAAAGCTGCTCCAACCAAGACCACTTCTTTTGCCTTGCTCCCCATTGGAGCCCAGGAAGGAAGGAGGAGGGTTTGGGGAGAGGGACTTGAGCCCAGCAAGAGGAGGGCTGGGGGTGTGTGTGTGTATTGTGTGTTGTTGTGTTGGCTTTGGAGGCAAGGAAGGGGCTTTCTTTTTCTTCTTCTTCTCCTGCGGCGAAGGAAAAAAGCCCCACTGGAGGATTTCTCTTTGGGACTGGTCTAGAAACATTTCTTCTTCTTCTATGGCTCTGTGAAGGAAGCCACTGTTGCAGGGAGGGCAACAGAAGGAGGAAAAAGGAAAAGGAAGGTTGGAAAGAGCATTTCCCTCACAAGAAGGCTGGAAGAAGAAGAAGAAGGAGAAGGAGAAGAGCCCCCCCAAAGGAAGGAGACTCCAAGGAGGAGGAGGCGCCCCTTTTCTCTCCAGGGTCCAGGAAGAAGGTCTTTGGCAATGACTTGGAAGACCCCCGGATTGGCATTATGTGGAGGGACACTGCAGTGAGTCACACCACAACGACAACCACACTCCCCCCGACCCCCTTGCCTGGCATCTAAGAGAGAGAGAGATATATAGATATATTTTGTCATTTATTAGCATGCTCATATACATATATATATATATATTGTCAGTTGTCATTTTCTATATCTATACATAATATACTGTCATTTATTGGCATATATATATATATATATATATAGTCATTTACTAGCATTATGTATATATATATATATACATAGTTATTGGCATTTTCTATATCTATACATAATATACAGTTATTTATTGGCGCGCTCTCTCTCTATATAGTCATTTATTAGCATAATATATATATATATATATATATTGGCATTTTCTATATCTATACATAATATGCTGTCATTTATTGGCTATATATATATATACACACACATACTGTTATTTATTTGCATTATATATATATGTGTGTGTGTGTGTGTGTGTGTATATATATATATATATATACTGTCATTTTTTAGCATCCCTGTATATCTGTGTATGTATATATATATATATATATATAGTCATATATATATATATATATATATATAACAAAGGCTGGGGGAGAGGGTTGTGTAAGGGTGTCTTTTGCTTGTATTTTTTTTTGGGGGGGGTTGAGGCTTGGCATGTGGGGAGGGGGCATTGAAAGGGGGCATTTAAAGTCTTAAAATGGGAAGAGTATTTCTAATGCCAGGGAAGACTCCTTTTACTATTTTTAAAACAGCCCTCACCAAGCCATGGAGTTGGTGCTTTGCAAAAAACAGAGCTCTCTCTGTGGAGCTTGGCTCCCCCAAAATTGGCAGAGAAAACCCTTGAGGATTATTATCTATGTATCTATCTATTTATTTTGGAAGATGCCTTCCTTCTTCTGGGGCTTAGGTGGCTTCCCCCCCCCCCCCCCCAATATATCTCAGAATGGGACCCTTCTCTTGCTTTCCTTCCTCACTGGGCTTTACTCAAAAGCAAACCCTCTTTGAGCCTGAAAGCAGACTTAACCTCTTCCATTTCTTTCCTCCTGGTTGCCTGATGAAGAAGAAGAAGCCAGTGTGACTTGGAAAGCTTGCAACATGTAATTGTGCATTTTGGTTGGCCCCATAAAGGTCTTATTGGTTGGATGTTCCTGGACTTACTCTGGAGCAGACCCCAAAATAAATGCTTTTCCTGCAGGTTGGCTGAGCTGAGTTTTCTCATCTAGGAATTAAAAAGATAAGGCAAGCATTTGCCAATCAATCAATCAATCAATCTATCAATCATTGCACCTTGAAGGTCCCCTCTTGGGTCCAGGAGAGGCTTACTCTGGAGTAAGGAGAGAGACTCCTTTCTTTGTTTTGCTAAAGAGCCTTGGCCCCGATCCACTTTGGAGGGCAGCATCAGCAAAAAGAGGAGACTGGGTTTGCAAGACTTTAATTTTGAGTAAAAAATGGGGGGGGGGGAAGGCTCTTTCAGGATCGGTGCCTCTTTGGCTAATCCAATGGGAAACACTTGGGTGGCCAAAGTGGGTGCAGTTTTACTCCAAAGCAAGCCCTGCAGGTGGGTAGGACCTTTACTCTCGAGGAGGGAAACTTTGGGTGGGATCTTGGCCCCAGTTTTGCAAAACCTATCCATTCTGGTCTGGTTTGGAAAGGGGTTGGTTGGGCTTCCCACATGGATTGCCCAGGGAAAAAGGCTGGCAAGCTGGGCACCCTTCGGTGGCGTGATACGCATGCAATGCAATGCCATGGAATGCAAGCGTGGTCTCATGCCACCCTGGTTATTATAACACCTCTCTCTCTCTCTTTTTTCTCACCAACTTTTCCTAGACATTTTGAGCATAGTGACCTTTCCGAGGGATGCTGCCTAAACCCCAAGAGGGATTTATTATAACCTGCACCCAGTTTATTTGCAAAGTTCCCTTTGCCAAGTCTGTCTTCGCCTTTTTTCCCCCTGTGCCAAGGTAAATATATAAATAAAGTGTGGCTTTAGCGCTAATGCGGTGGTCTCTTCTTCTTCCCCCTCCTCCTCCTCCTCCTTTTCTGCATCCCTTCTTCCCTGCCTCCTTCTCTCCATCTCCCTCCTTTCCTGCTACAGACCACCACCTTTGCAAGGATAGCCATCTCTGCCTCCTCCGGCGGAGGCCATGCCACTGGTCTGGATGCCAAGAAGCCCCCCTCGCCGCCTCCCCACCTTGGGCAAGAAGGATGGCAGCCCCCCGTGAGGCCTGGCACTGAGGACGCCTACGAAATGCCAAACTTTGCGGCCCAAGAGGAGGCTACAGTTTCTCGCATTCCTGGTAAGGTTGCTGTGGAGTCCACATTTCTAAGGCTGGGGGGGTGCATCACGATGTGATGCTCGGAGGAGGGTGCCGCGCGTGCTCCATCCACCCGGTGGCGCTCTTGGCCTGGCCTTCCCTTCCAATGGGGGGGTAGGCTCCCCTTGTGAATGGAGAGAGAGCACCCAAGGCTCCAAAGATGCTCCCAGGAGCCCTTCTTCGCACTCCTACGCAGCACTCGGCACAGAAAGAAGGGCCGGCGGGGTTGCGGGATTTTCGGGATTTCGCAGCAGCGTGTGCCATGTGCGCCCATGTGCCAAGCATGCTGTGCCCGGTCCCTCTCTCAGAGCACTGCAGAAAAGGCTCCCGACCTTTGGTTCGTTGCGCGGTGTGGTTTCCAACACAAACACATTGGCGGCGGGCACACGAGAGAGCTCCGTAGATGCCCCCAATAATGCCAACCCTTTCCAAAAAAAAGGACAGGTGGGTTGTAAAGGCGCAAGGGGAGAGCTGGTTGGCGGGACTAGAGACCCCCTTGTCGCCCTTTTTGTGTGGTGCGAGTGTGGTGTGTGTGTGTGTGTGTGTACACGGGGGTCTTTCGCTCGCTCTGACTGCGGAAATGGGAGGAGGGGGAGAGAAGTCTGCCCTGCAACAGCCGAGGCTGAGTTTTGAATCCAAATGAACACTGGGAAAAGGGAGGAGGGCGAGCTCTTTGGATAAGCCCCTGGCTGTGGACGATGGGTGGGCTTGTCGTGGATGGGAAGGGGCATGCTTTGGGTGGCAAAGTCAGTCGCTTTTGCAGGGGAGCAATCACGACTCTAGCCCCCCTTTTGCACACACCTCTGCCACGTTTAAAGCACCTGCCCAAAGTCGCATGCACCCCTTCGGCACAGAGTTGGGGTTCCCACATCTCAGCCCTGCAGGAGAGACACTTTTTGGTTCCATGTACCCCCCCCCCCCCTTTTCCCCTTTCCTCCTTCCTTCCTTCCTTGCTTGCTTTCCCCAAAGGCTGTGAGTTAAAAAAGACCCAGGAGAGCCAAAGCAGAGTCATGCCCACTGGAGGTGCATGCCAATGCCAGGCTGGAAAAAAAGGAGGAAAGAGCCAGAGAGAAAACAGGCTGGGCAAAAACACGTGCCGGAATCTGCTCCAGAAATGTGGCCCCTTTCTAGTTGGAATCAATTTCTCTCTCTGGAAAGGGGAGGCAAGGGGGCATTACGTGAACCGATCCTCTTTGCAGCCCCTTCTTTGGCAGCAGTGCCAGGAAGAGGCGGCAGACACAGCTTGGCACGCCGGATGCCTTCAGTTTGGCAATGGGTGTTTCCCCCCCAAAAAGGCAGAACTGAGGGTTTCCAAAACAGCCTGTCTCTGTTACTTAGGCCAGATTGGTCTGTTGGATGATGGTTTTTAGGGCCAAACAAAATAGTGCAGTTCCCCTTCTCTGAACCCACACTGCAGGAATAAAACAGTTTGTCAAGGTTTTAACTGTCGTGGCTCGATGCTTTGGAATCCTGGGATTTGTTGGAGCAGCAAAACTTTCTGAAAGGGAAGGCTAAATGGACCTTTAATATCCATTGGGGTTTGGTTCCAGGATCCCCCATGGATGCCAAAATCCATGGATGCTCAAGTCTCATGGTATACAATGGGGTATTATTATTATTATATTGCAGTGGGCCCTTGGTATCTGCTGGGGTTTGGTTCCAAGTCTTGCAGTGGATACCAAAATCCATGGATGCTCAAGTCCCATTAAATACAGTGGCATAGTTAGATGGTGTCCCTTCTATAAAATGGCAAAAATCAAGGTTTATTATCTGCAATTTATATATATACATTTGGAATAGTTTCAAACCGTGGATGCTTGAATCCGTGGATGAAAAATCCGTGCATACAGAGGGCTGACTGTATCCTTGAAATAAATTTCTAGCAAACCTGCACATGCTAAAATGCCATAGCTTTGGAGCAAAGGCAGTTGAAGTGGTGCCAAAGTGGATTATTTCTGCAATGTGGACACACCCGTAGCCTGACCTTTGCCCTCTGCTTTTTGGGTTCATAGCTGAGCTTTCCGTTTTCAGATCCCAACGAAGGGGCGAAGGGTTGGTTAAGAGAAGGACGTTGTCACGGCTTCTTGCCAGGAGGGTTCATCCAATGCTCATCTCTTTGTTTGCAGGGCATGGAGTTGGCCAAGATGGCGCAGGTCTGCTGGCATCTGCTGGTGCTCCACGCTCTCCTGGCGGAGTTGGCCCTGGTCCGCGGGGCGGAGAGAAGTTACCCCATCCTGAACATCGCCGTCATCCTGGGGAGGACGCAGTTTGCCACGGAGAGGGACGTCCGAGGGCTCTGGGCCAGGGATATGGCGGCCGGCCTGGCCATTGACGTCAACGTGGTCCCCCTCTTGGTCAACCAGACCGACCCCAAGAGCATCATCACCAACGTCTGCGACCTGATGTCCGGCACCAAGATCCACGGGGTGGTTTTTGGAGACGACACCGACCAGGAGGCCATTGCTCAGATTTTGGATTTTATTTCCTCGCAGACTTTCATTCCTATCCTGGGCATCCATGGGGGATCTTCCATGATCATGGCGGACAAGGTAGGAGGAAAGAACACCTTGTTTTAAGCAATTGCACCTTCCCTGTCATGGTCCTGTCTGATATGATCGTGGGATTTGTCGTTTCCTGAGACATCTGGAATTCTGTGCCTGAAACCAGAAATCCCATGATTCTGTAGGAGGCAAACCATGGTGGCTGAAAGTGCTATAAATGTGTCGTGTGGACTATATTTGCTATTGGGAGTCGGAGAAGAATTAGAAGGTAAGAAAATGACCATAACCGACTGAGTCACTCTTGGCTTCTTGGAATAAGCTGTACTTGCTGAATCTTTGGAGAGAGATTACCGATCGATGGATGGATCGATCGGAACGATTAGGCTTTTGGTTTCCTCTGAAGTCGGCGCTTGCAAAAAAATAAATAAAATTGGTCCTCCAGATGTTTGGGATTTCAGCTCCCATAATGGCTGGGATTTCTGAAAGGTAAAGATCTGGAAGAGACCAATGATGGTCCCATTCTGCATCTCAGTATCTCCTGGTGGAATGGGTACCAGGTCATGGTGCCAACATTGGGGCAATGTTGGAGGGTCCAGGGGGCATTTCCCAACCCAGTCCCCCAGTGATTCCCAAACTTTGCTCTTCCAGATGTTTTGGACTTCAGCTTCCAGAATTCCTGGCTGGGGATTCTGGGAATTGGAGTTCAAGACACCCGAAGGACGAAAGTTTGGGAGTAGATCCACTGGGAGTGACATCTGGCCCACCTGGCAAAAGTAGGGGTGACATTTTAGGAGATCTGAAACCAGAGAACGGTGCTTGTTTTGGAAGAGAGTTGTACCTCCCCGGTGTTTCTGGGGGCATCCTTCGGAGGGGATGATGGTCTTTGTGGTGCCTTTGGTTAGCCAAGTGTGTTTTTGAAGTGTTTGGGAAGACTGGTGTCTTCCAGATGTTAATAAGGACACTTTCTCATATAAGACGGAGTGGGGTTTTGCTGGGCGAAGTGCGCTGACCGCTCTTGACACGATAAAAAAAGGGATTTCCAAGCCGGCCGTCTGCCCAGCTGGGTGCGAAAGGACTTCTCTGCTACCACTGACTGCTATCTTGTTCTAAAAGGGATTATTGGGATTGCAGGTTTAAAATGGATTAACGGTCCGTTCCCTTTCCCCCTTCCTTCGCAAGAGGATCCTGGGAAGGGTAGTTTAGTTTGGAAGCGGGAGGGAATCCTTTGCAAACGTCCTCCGCAGGACAGCTCCCATAATCCTTTAGGAAAAAGTAGGAAAGCATGATCTATGAAACTGCCACGTTGCTCTTTCATGCGTGGCATTGCGTGTAAATGCATCTCGGTACTTATTTTACCCGTACATGCTTAGCAAAGGAACGACGCATGGACATTTAGGATTGCAGTTAGCATTAAATCTTGGGAAGGTGCCTCTTTGGGAGGAATGCAATGCCTAGCTGGGTTGGCTGGGGGATTCTGGGCATTGCGGTCCTCCCAAAGAAGCACTTTCCCCAAGCTCTGAAGCGATGTGGAAGTTGGCGTTGCAAGGAGGCTTTGCAGAAACGATAAGAAGATTTGCAGCGGTGGTTGCATTAAGTGGTGCATGAGTTTGAATCGGTGGAGTGTCTGGAGAGGATGCGGTGCTTTTGGGGATGTGCAGACGAACCAAAGTACAGTGATGGGATGATTGTAATAAATGAATGATGATTATAATCAATGTTAATTATTAATTAATCAATGTTAATCAATGGAGCAGAATAGGAAGATGCCTGAGATGGGATGAAGTAGCTCAGATTTCCAAGAGAGAGGTCCCTACTAAACCAACTACTCCCTTCAACAATCCCAACTGGGGAGGAATAGTCCAGATTAATCCTCACCCGTCCCACTTTCCCAGCTGCATTTAAAATGTCCTGGTTTCTCTCTCCTCCTCCCACTTTCCTTCTTTATCCTCAACTTATTCCCATTGCAAATAGACCAGCTTTCCCAGTTTGAGAGGGACAGCCCTGAGTGTTCCTCTGCATTCCCACTTTTTCAGCTGCATCTAAAAGGTCCCGGTTTCTCTCTCTTCCTTCCACTTGTCCCCCTTCATCCTTATCTTTTTTCCATTGCTGCAAACACAGTTTGGATTTGAACAATTCGCTTCCGCTCAATCGACTCAGCGGAGGGGGATACAAGGACTGTGTGGAGTTTATCACACGGGAGGAATTTCTCTCAATGGAAGTGAGGCCAGTTCGGAATTGAGTAAATGCGCTAGTTCAGCGAATTTACGTGATTGCGTATTGACACTGCATTGCCTTCAGATCTGCCCGAAATTGCTTCCCAGTACCCGAAATTGTGTTTCTCACACAATCACGCGAAACCCCATGATTGTGTTCAGAAGGACTTCCCTTTGCCCGAAAATGTGTGCGAGCAGCTTTCACGCAATCACGCGAAACCCCATGATTGCATTCAGATTACCATTGGATTATACTTCCAATTCCCTTCGTGTGATAAACTCCTGTGTCAGTTTTTCCCTTCCCAGTTGGCTCAGGCAAAAGCAAACTCCTTCAGCCTCTCCTCGCTTGTATATTTTCCCTTATTAATAATAACGTTTGCTATATTGATCCCATTGTGATGGTGCTTGGTTACCTGTGTCCCTGTATTTTTTGGAAATCTGGGAAATGTTGGAGGGTTGGGATGCTCCAGACTAGGCCTATGTTTGTCACTGTGCATTAAAGTCGTACCTTTTTACCAGGTTGAGGTCTACCACTGTGTCCTCCATCATCATCATCATCATCATCATCATCATCAATCATCATTATCATCATCATCTTATTTCTTACCTGTCGCTCCCTATTGATGGAAGAGACGATGACAGACCAACAAATACATAGCATCACTTAAATCTCATTTCCATTAAACAGTGGTTCACGAACAGTGGTTCTCCAGATGTTTTGGACTTCGTCTCCCAGAATTCCTGACTGTTGGCCAAGCTGTCCAAGGGGCTTCTGGGAGTCGAAGTCCAAAACACCTGGAGGACCAAAGTTTGGGAACCATTGCATGAAACGAACAGGCAAGATACAGGCATGTTAAAATAATCTGCATTTAAAATTATTTTAAAAATGTGCAAGTCCAAGGAACACATTATTTCCCCTTCCTTTCGGGGCTTCTCTTTGCAGAAAAACCGAGCTGCCAATTGCCGGCTGACCCAGCCTTGCGATCTTTGCTGCCCGGCTAATTCTTCCACCCTTTTTTCGCAAACCACCCGAAAAGCTTTGTGTGCCAAGGAGCCTTTTTTTTGAACCAATCTTGTTTGTCACTTCTGCAAAGAGTTGATGATAATTTGGCTGGGCGGCTGCTGACTCCAGAGCCACTTATTAGCTTTTCAGCAAAAGCATCAGAAAAATAAAGAAATATTAATGTTCCCACCTGACCCGGCCCCAAGGCTTGTTGTGCAAACACGGCTCAGTTTGCATAGGAAAATAAAAAACCCCAAACGCTCCTCTTCCAAAACCAGATATCAGAAAAATAAGAATAGATTTGGATTCCCACCGGTTTTGTCTCCTTCCCTCTCTCCTTGTTTGCTTTGCTTAATTCTAAATATCTTTTTGGTATTCAAGAAATATTTGGTGATTAATTTTTTTTGGGGGGGGGTATCCTTTTGGGTTTGTAATAATCCAGTTTGCCACCACTTTTAACTGCCTTGGCTCCATGCTATGGGATTCTGGGAATGGCAGTTTGTACTAGAGTTCTCCGATACAGAAGACTAAACGTCCCACAATAAAAAATACAATTTCCATAATTCCATAGTATTGAGCCGTGGCAGTTGAAGTGGTGTCAAACTGGATTATTTCTGCAGTGTGGATGAAGCCATAATGGGGTCCCAAGGGCCACATCTGGCCCACATTTCTCCCCCTTATGGGTTCAAAAATGTCCGCAATATGTAGTTCTGTCATATTTCTTGGAGGTCTGGGGACTTTGGGCCATCCCTAGAAGGCCACAAAATGGGGTCCCAAAGGCCACATCTGACCCATCGTCTACATTTCACCTCCTTGAAGGGGCAAAAATGGCTACAATTTGTTTTATTTAATATCTTTGGGGACTTTGGGCCATTCCTAGAAGGCCACAAAATGGGGTCCCAGGGGCCATATCTGGCCCACGGCCTCCATTTCCCCCATAAAGGGTGCAAAAAGTCCCTACAATTGCTTTGCTTTAATTTCTTTTGGAGGTTTGGGGGCTTTTGGGCCTTTCCTAGAGGGCCACAAAATGGGGTCCCAAGGGCCACATCTGGCCCACAGCCTCCATTTCCCCCACGGTCTCCATTTTCCTCGCGTTGGTCTCCCTAGTCCTATGAAAGCTCCTCGCCTGCCTTTTCTTGTGTGAACCGAACAGAAGGGCGCCCAATATTGTCTCCGTCAAAGACGCTTCCTTTCTCCACTTTGTCATCCATTAATGGCACCGGAGAACATGCCGGCTTTAATTGGAGATGACAGTTTTAATAGTTTTCTCTCTCCTTTCTTAGTTTCGGAGATGAAAAAGCGGGACACCTGCGGCCGAACGACATCGGAGCGTGGCCGAGATGGCAAATATTATTATTATTATTATTAATGAGGAAGGATGTGCAAGCTAGGAAAGGCTCTGGCGGTTTGCTTTTGCCTGAGCCGACTGGGAAGGGCAAGCCTATGCCTTCACCTTCTCCTTCCCTTGAATTAATTGAATGCGAACGACTTTTGCATTTGTAACTCGGTTTGGAGCAATGGAAGTAAAGCTGGGGCAAAAGAGGGAAAGCGGGAGGAGGAAGGAGAAACCGGGACGTTTGAAAAGCAGCTCGGAAAGCGGGAAGGCAGGGGATTAATGGGGAATATCCTTGCAAAATTGGGAACGTTGGTGGGTTTGCGATGGAAATACGTTGAGGGGAAAAGAGGAAAGAGAGAGAAACCGGGACATTTGAACAGCAGCTGGAAAAGGGGGATGGAAGAGGATTAATTGGGAATTTCCCTACTAAACTGGAAACGTTGATGGGATTTGCAATGGAAATGAATTGAGGACAAAATGGGGACCGTGGGAGGAGGAGAGAGAAACCGGGACATTTGAAAAGCAGCTGGAAAAACGGGAATGAAACCCAGTGATTCAAACTGCATTGTAACAACCCCCTTTGGTATGTGTTTTGTATGTACCTATATCTTCACACCTGCATTTGTCTGAATTTTTGGAAGCCACTTCCGAATCTAAGTTTTGGTGAAAAGGCAGGGTGCGAGTGAATCGATTAATCATGAAAATTAACCAAAAATGAAGTCGTCCTGGAAAACAGAAAAGCGACAATGGTGTTGCAATGACCGTGTTACTTTTCCGAGCTCTGGATGATACCGAATGCAGCAGCAGCCGCCGGGTCTTCTTCGTTCGTCGCTATTAATTTGGAGTCTCCTGGGATAATTTTTTTTTTGTGCAGACCTGAAATGCAAAACCCTTGGATCCTGCAGTCAATATGCAGCTGGATACAATTAAACCTGAGGATTATAAATAGCTAAATGACAAAAAAAGGAGAGAGAGAATATGAAGGTAATCTCTTTCTTAGTGCATCGGACGCCTGTGGAAATATTTAATTACCGAGCAAACAATGTTGTTGGGGAGGCGACGTGAAACCTTCAGGTTCTAATTAAGTATTTGAACGAGTAATTCTTGGCGATAGGAGACCGAAATTCAGCCCAAAATACGGTATGAGGCGGCTGAGAGGTAAATCCTTAGTATGTTTTGCATTGACGTAAGCTCATTGTGGGCTCTTTAGTGTTGTCGTTTAGCGTCCGATTATGACCCTGGAGGTCAGGGTTCGGATCTCCGCTTGGCCATGGAAACTCATTGGCGAGTCACAATGTCTCAGCTCCAGAAAATCTCATCATAAGTCTAAATTAGGGTCTCCATGAATGACTTGTAGGCAGGCACACAACAACAACAAGCCTTATATATAGGATTGGATGAATGGGAATTGTGTAGCTGGAAAGGTAATGGAAGCAGCAAGGGAAAGTGAAGCAATTGCTTTGGGGGGAAGATTTTGGTGGCAGCGAGGGATGGGAGGATTGCTGGATTGGAGGACTGCATCTCCCATCCTTCTCGACCCTTGGCTTGGGTGCTTGGGTGTGCATTGCAACGTCTGGAGAGATGTATTACTCCCAGAAGTCCTGTCCAGTTGGGTGAATAAACAGGAATTGCGGGCGCCGACATCCAAAACATCTGGAGGACCAAAGTCTGGGAAACACGAGAAGCTGGAGCGCTGGACTATGACAGTCGTGGATCCATCAAAATCCATGGAGTGGTCTTGGGTGAGTCACACTCTCTCAGCCTCAGAGGAAGGCTGTGCCAAACCTGAGAAACCCAAATAGGTTTGCATTAAGGTGGGAATGACTCGAAGGCACACAACAGCAACAACTCAAGCTTGCAGGAGTGGAACCGCAATGAATGTTTGCAACGGTTGTGTCGAAAGAAACTGGCCAGTGCAAATCTCTCTGGTGCACCATTGCACTGTGCCTTGCACTATGTGCACTGTGCTAAACCTTGACATTTACATTGATGGATTGACTGTACCTTGCACTATTTTCCCTTCTCTCTTTGGAGAAAGTTGCCTCCTTGATGCCGGGCGAAGCGTCGCTTTGGTAAAAAATTCAGTTTTGGGATTTGGCCCGGAGCAAACCGGCGTGGACCGAGGCGCGCCATGAATCTTTCATGGCTCTCTTAAGTGCTTTACGTGGAAATCTTGTCGGTTACGTAACGCCGCAAGGAGAAGGAACACGCTTTGGTCGGCCGCGTCCCGATAATGCGTCCCTTTCCTCGGTGCCTCTCTCGCACCGCTTGTGAATTAAGGGTTGACTTAACGCGGAACGTTTCCCTTGTTTTCAGAGCAAGGCAGCTAATAGTTTTGGTCATTTGCAAGCGGAGATGGAAGAGGTTTTAGGAAATGGGTATATCTTGTAAAACACACACATACACATACACACTTTGTAGGGCAACCAAAGTTCAACAGATTAATGCCTCTTTGCAAAGATGACTGCACCGAACTCCTTCACAGAGATTAGGAAAGTTACTTTTTTGGGGTTAGCAACTTGTTGTGGCCAATTTGTTGTGCGCCTTCAAGTTGTTTCTGACTTATGGTGTCCCTACAGTGGGGTTTTCCTGGCAGGTTTCTTTGGAAAGAGTTTGCCATTGCGCTCTCTGAAGCTGAGAGAGTGTGACTTGCCCAAGGTCACTTAGTGGGTTTACATGGCCAACCAATGGATTTATATATTTTCCTGCAAACTGGGACTTAATAGAAGTTAAAACAAATGCAGTATGACCTGCCATATCTGCAAGACCAGCACCCACGGTTTCACTTTTCTGCGTCCAAAAAGATGTTCTCTCTAGCCATTTTCTAGGTCCTTCAGCCTGGTTCCATGGTATTTTTCTTGTGGACATTGACCATAAAGTTGTGCTGGAGGACCTAGAAATGCCTAGAGAGGTGTTCTCAATAGGGATCTCTCGGTCTTCCAGCATGACTTTATGGTAAGATTTCACCAAACGTCATTTACTATTCAATAGGGTTTGCTCTTCTTTGCAGTTTTGCATTTCCATATCATGGGGTTTTCTTGTCAAGATCCCTCAGAGAGGGTTTGCCATTGCCCTCTTCTGAGGCTGAGAGAATGTGACCCAGTGGGTTTTTATGGCCGGGAAGGGATTCGAACCCTGGACTCCAGAGTCAATAGTCCAGTTTTCGAACCATTACACCATGCTTATTAAAACCTCTGTCCATCTTGACCGCACTCTGAGGTTGCTTGACCTCCCGTGGCCTGGGTTGTATTGATTGATCGATCGATCGATTGTTCTTATATCCCACCTTCTTCCCCAAATGGGATCCAGGTTTGTTTGATTTTAATTTGTGAAACGTTGCAGGTATTATGTGTTATGTCTTGCAAATGTGGAAAGTTCAGATCGGACTGGAGATGCCCCTTCCCACGTCGACGAAGGCCCTTTTGGGTGCATCCAAAGCGGAGCAGAAAGCATCCTCCTTTATTTCGCTCCCTTTCTCTCTCTCTCTCTCTGTGCCCCGAGGAAAGACAAGACAAATCCATTCCCAGGCCCCCTTTTCACTCCGCGTGTGTCAAAAGGCATCAGCGTTAGATCCGGGGATACAGAGATGTGAAAAGGCAGCTCGCGTTCCGGACTTGACTTCGCCAACTGTGTCACAACTTTGCACTACGGACAGGAAACCGTCCCAACGTGGGAAGGAAGAGGTTTGGGCTCCTTTTCCAGGATGGTCCAGAGACGGATGCGAAAACATCCTTTGTGAGGGTTTTCTCGACATCTCAAAGCTGATGCACGAAAGGAAACCCTATCCTAGGTCTCTGCAAAAAGATGGGAGATGTAGTGTCATGGTTGTGCACCTTCAAGTTGTTTCTGACTTACAGTGACCCGGTCGTGGGGTTTTCTTGGCAAGTTTCTTTGCCTTCCTCTGAGGCTGAGAAAGTGTGACTTGCCCAAGGTCAGCCAATGGGTTTACATGGCCAAGCTAGGATTCGAATCCTTGTCAACACAGTAGTAGTAATACTACTACTACTACTACTACTAATAATAATAATTTATGTGTATTCCGCTTCTGCAGTAGACTAAAACGGCTAACACTAAAACATCCCTAAAATACAATTGTCGCTTGCTACCGTTGTATCCCAAGCCCTCCCTAACCCTCCCATCCACAATAAAATACGTTTAAATTATGAAGCAGTTATTAAAACAGTTATTAAAAATGCACGGCAGAGGTAGTCGGGACATTGTTGAATGAATAAATACAAGGTTGCTAAACTCCAACACTCGCCAATTAACCTACACTTAGCTACATTTAGCCGACTTGGTTTTAGCCCAAAGATGGATGCAGGGCAGAGCAGAAGGTGAGTCCTGGATGGCCCTTGGGGGTCCCTTTCAACTCTAGGATTCTGGGTATTCTTGCAGACTGGGGTTGGATTGGAAGAACTGGAAGGGAAAGAGGAAACGCAACTCCGTCAATGCATAAATCCCCTGGAGAGCCTTTGCAAGTTGCACCAACAAACCGATCAGTCCTTGCAAATTGCAACAAGGCTGCAGCTCCGTTAATTGGGCTGGAGATTTGCACCCAGACCTTTCCTCTTGAGCCCAGCAAAATGGAAGCAGTGACATCCTCATCTCCTGTCTGGGGATGACACCTGGCAAATGGAGTCTCAGAGACAGGTCCTGGGATATGACAATTGTACCTGCCCAATGTTCACATCTCTTGCTAGCAACCTGCTTGATGCCCACATCTCTTGCAAAGGGAGCATCTCCTGGACTTTGCATTTGGACTCCAAAACCACCCAATTCTTTGCATGGCAAAGATGTAGGTCATGTTTTCCAAAGTCTATTTTTGGGTAAACGCCTTTCCCCTCCTCCCTTGCCACTTCCAGGCCACTTTTCCCAGGAGGATGGCATTGTAGATGCCTTTGATTTCCACCCCAAAAAATGGCATTGGGGAGGCCTTTGTTTTCAATCCCGTTGTTTTGCTTGGCCTTGCCTTGTTGTTCTGACTCACAGGTGGCTGCTTCCGAGGCAGAAAAACACATTTCTGAAATGCTGCGTTTGGGTAAATTGGGCCGGAAGACGAGGAAAGACATGCCCTGGGAGAGAGAACTGCTGTAGATTTTAAGGGTATGTTTGGTTGTTGTTGTTGTTTGTTTACCCATAAACAAACAGTACTAGTTGATAAAACTTTCCCCCAAAGCTAGCAATGAATATGGCCTTGGAGATTTCCTACCAAGCTGCAAACGCGTTGAGTTTTGTCTTCTGCTTCCACTTAACAATCTTTCACCAGTTCAGAGCAAGTTATTTCTGCACTACAAATCCCTTAGGAGTCTGGGAGTTGTAGTCCTCCCCACAAAAACCCCAATCCTAGAATAAGATTGCTAGTTGAAAATCATCCCTGGCCTGGAGATTTCCAGGTTCCCAAAACACGATCCCGATGCATTACGCCGATCCCATTTCTGTTGTTTTTGAAGCTGTTTTAATTCAAGCTCTAGGCTTGAACTGAACCATTCATTTAATTGCTTTTCTTTTAATTATATATATATATATAAATCTCTAACATTGCAACACGTTGTTGTTGTTTTTCCACTCAATTTAAGTTCGGTACTTAGGAGGAAGGTGGAATCTATAAATTCATATAATAAAATTATTGAGTATTGGCTTAGGGCTCTTCCTAGAGGTGCCCACGCTAGGAGAGAGTTAGGGCAACTTGCACAAATAACTTTTTTGGAGAAACTAGAAGTCGCAGAAGCCCAAAATGCTCGGCCACATGGGTCCCAGTGTGCCCCATTGAAATGTTGGAGGGTGAGAATTGATTCGGTGGATCCACTACGGGATCATAGAGAGGTAGAAGGGATCCCCAGAGCTCATGTAGTCCAACTCGTAGGTCAGTGCAGGATTTCCGGTTAGAAAAGTGGTCCCCAAACTGTGCTCTTTAAGGGATTTTTGGACTCCCATAATCCCAGACCATTGGCCAATGTGGCTGAGGCTTCTGGGAGCTGAAGTCCAAAATCTCTTCAAGGGCACAGTTTGGAGACCATTGAGCTCCCCAGCAGGGAGCTGTCCAGCCTTTTTTGAAGAAAGCAACTGGGTCCATTGCCGTGAAAACTGTGTTCAACCATTTGTCTGGAAAGAAGACCATCAACAAAAGTGGGAACGGGGCCATAGGCCTTGTTCCTCATATGTTTTGGATTCCCTGACATCAGATCCTGAAGAAAACTCAATATTTTTTTACAACATACGATAGACGTCGGCCTAAGAATGAGATGGTTTATATTGGCTCCCCAGAAAAGGGCCGAATGTGAAAACCCATCATTGAGTGGTCCAACATTTGCGCAAGAAGGTGGTTCCCAGAGTGAGTTGCTTTTTGCAGATTCCATAGAAATCTTTCTCTCTGGGATGATACAGCAAGATGGAAGACCGAGGAAAAAGGAAGAGGAAAAGTAATTTGGGAAGCAAGTTCTCCAGATAAGAGGAAAAGTAATTTGGGAAGAAAGTTCTCTGGATGAGAAAAGCAATGCATGGAAGTCACTTGAGTTGGTTACGGTGAGCTCTTCAAAATAACTGGATCTAGGCTTTGCAAGTTTTATCGCACACACGTTTGTGTGGATTGTGGCTGTTTCCGTCGCATGCCGCCAATGCAGAGGAAAGATCCATAAAAGATGCTGAGAGATAAAGCCAGTCTGTCACCAAAGTGCTATCAAATGCCTTGTTCTTTCTCTTGCAAGAGATGAACTGGTGGCCGTCTCCCTTCCCGGCCAGGAACGGTTTGTTTTATTAAAAATCCCACTTACTCGCTGGCTTTTTATTTATTCCCCTCTCTTTTAAGCTCTTAAAAAGTTATATTTTCAGACATTTCAGTTAATGGCCTCTTTCTGTCCCGTTTCCCTAATACGTTACGGTTGCTTTTATTCTTATGAGCTGCAATATATATGTAAGTGTATATATGGCACTTAGAGATATTGCAAATCAGCACAAGGAGGAATAAAACACTGACCCTTTTTCCTGGAATTGCTGCCAATTTGTCGACGGCTTGTTCATCTTGCCATAAGTGGCATCACGGTGCCCGCAATCTCAGACCGTTGTGATCATTTGAGCCTTTGCAGGATGAGGACAGGGAATGGCGGAAGAAATTCGGGTACAATCAGCCCTCTATATCCATGGATTTCTTTTTTTATCCATGGAATTCAATCATCTACGGCTAGTAAACATTTTTAAAAAAATATAATTTCCAAAAACAAAACCTTGATTTTGCCACACATATATATATATAAAGGAACCCCATTCTATTGCACCATTGCATTTAATGGGACCTGGGTATCCATTGATTTTGGTGTCCGTTGAACCAAACTCCAATGGATACCAAGGACTAATAATAATAATAATAATAATACCCTCTTGTTTTTAATGAGATCCCAAGGGCCAACTATATATTCCAGCAGTGTTGGCAAGTGGTTCCTATCCATCCCATGGTGGGACAGTGAATCTGCTCTGGGTTTTAGCTAGGATTCAGTGGGACTTTCATAGACTCCTAGGGTTGGATAGAAACCCCAAGGGCCACCCAGTCCAACCCAGTTCTGAAATACCGGAATACATAGGATCCTAGAGTTGAAAGGGACCCTTAAGGGCCATCCAATCTAACCCATTTTTTCCATGCAAGAAGACACCATCAGAGCTTTCCAGAAGGCCATCCAGCCTCTGTTTAAAAAACTTCCAAAGATGGAGACTCCACCATCCTCCAAGGCAGCGCCTTCCATTTTAAAGATGATGCACGTATTGAGGTCAATTTTTGGGGGGAGGTATGTAGCATCTTCAGAGTTTAAGGCCTGACGTTGGTATAGAAATCGCCATCCGTCCTTGGATTCTGTTGCGATCCTTTCTCTCAAATCTGGTCCATGTTTGCGTTTTGTTGGAAGCAAAGCCAGGCAACCGAGTCCCCCTCCGCCCCAAAGGATGGCAAAATCCATTTGTGCCCAAAGTTGCTGAGCGCAGCCGCTTGCAAAGTTACCTCCGAGTGCCCTGACGGTTTGCCTTGGCCTCTCGCTCTGCCCTGATCTCTTAATTAAAACGGTGCCCCCCCCTTTCCTCCCTTTTTAGCTGCGGAGAAGGACTCCGAGAGGCAATTAGTCCGTTTTTGATTAAAGGTAAATGCGCCCCTGGGTTAAAAAAAGGGCCGGGTAATGAGCGGCTTATGTAACATGGCATGAGGATCAGTGCACACCACCGCGATTCCTGCAAATGTACATGATTTTTGGGGTCATCGTTTCTTAATTAAGAAGGCACGAAGGGTTACGAACGCTTGAGATAATTTAAGTTGGGATACGGTGCAATACGGTCGTACCTCTCTTTGCAAAGCTTCTGTCCAAGAAGGTGCTTTTTGCAATGTTTGAAAAATTAGCATCCAACCCAGCCCCCCCTTTCTTTTCTTCTGTCCAGCTGGAACCTTTTTTGCAGCACTGGCATTTGGAGGACGGTGAAGGAAGGCTACAGAAAGACAAGCCTTCGGCGTTAGGTTGCAGCAGCTTGTCTGCAGTAAGCAATGCACACAAAAGAGCTTGACCTGGGAAAGAACAGCAGGAAACACTACAAGAAAGCTTGATCTGGGGTTGCATTAAACAATGCAAAGAATGCTTGACCTGGGATTGCAGTAAGCAGTGCAAGGAAGCTTCACCTGGGAAAGAACGGCAGGAAACAATGCAAGAAAGCTTGACCTGGGAAAGAATGGTAGTAAACGATGCCAGGAAGCTTGGCCTGTGAAAGAACAGCAATAAAGACTGCAAGAAAGTTTGACCTGGGGTTGCCTTCAACAGTGCAAGAAAGCCTGACCTGGGATTGCAATAAAGAATGCCTGAATGCTTGGCCTGGGATTGCAGGGAACAATGCAAGGAAGCTCGACCTGGGAAAGAATTGAGGAGACAATGCTGTAATTGTAATTTGTGCGCTTATGTAGAATAGGCCAAGTAAACAGCAGCATAATCCATTACGGATGGACAGCAAAATCGAGAGAAAAGGGGAAAGCTGAATGGTAAATGAATGGCTGCTATGGCATCGAAAGGCCTTAGGCAACACCTTTCCTCCTGTCATTGTCCCTCAATGTTAATATTGCATCGCCATACCCGCAAAGGTTTGCATTTCTATCGCTCTTTGTGCCATCTATTGCAACGTTGCCATGAATCCTGCCAAACACCAAAACAGAAGTTATTTGGGAAGTGTTGCTCGTTCCAGAAATACGGCTACAGTGCTTTATAATTGTCTTGCTGATGGGAATGGATGGAGGCAGCTGCCATATTTGCAAACAATTTGTGTTTTCTTTTCCAAAAGCCAACACAAACGTGCGCAGACAAGTCAAGGGAGATTCCCAAGAGGACGCAAATGTTCAAAGGAGATAAGAAGCAGAGGATGCTTCTGGATGTTGTTGGCAGCGAAGCTTGGGGAAGAATCGGAGACGATGTCTGGGCTTCTGTTATGGAAATGGGATGGAGAGGCAGCTTTGGCAGAGAAGGATCTGTAGGGTTTGAATCACGAAGGAGAGCAAGTGAGACCAGAGGAGCCATGGATCTTTTCAAAGATCTGTTTCCAGGCACAGAAACGGAGGACTTAATTTGGGAACATCTGAGAACAACTCTTGCCAAGGAGATCTGAGGACAAGGTCTCTAGATTTCTTCGGAGGGTGGTCACCCCCATTGCTTCCCTCTGAGCCTGAACTGGGATTCGAACCCTGGTCTCCAGAGCTATAGTCCAACTCTCAAACCACACTGGCTCTCTTATTTTAGAATTAAGAATATGGAAACCGAAGGAGTATTGGCTGGCGGATCCTCCATCGAAGGGGATCTATCCAAGGTGCCGAACTCTATTCCACCTAATAATTTTCAGCACCGTGGGTAGCTCCTTTAAAGCTCTCTTCAATCCCATTCTTGGGAGGAATGCAGGATATCCATTCAATAAATGAGTGAATAATTCAGAATAAAACCTGGGATGGATTGAACGTCAACGAACGCCGCGGAAGCCTCCAGCTGCTATGGAAGAAAAGCAGGCAGGAACTGGCCTTTGCGGTTATCCTGGCTGACATTTGGCAACTTTTGTGTCACTTTCGACGCCGCAGAAGCCATTTATCGGTGCCAGTCCTGGCTCAGATAATGAATCTTAAACCCTTCCGGTTAGTCGGAATTATAAAGTAAACCCATACCTAAATGCCATTGATTTAATGGGCTGATTATAACAGGATAATTGAGAATAATAGAGAATAACAGGTCAGTATGTTTAAAGGAAACATTTGGACATGAATCTCTTTATCTCTTAGAGAATCATCATCATCATCATCATCATCATCATCATCACCAGTATCATCTATATTTATAATCCCATCTTTGGGATTCAAGGTGGCTTAAAATGTAAAACAAGTAGCATACACCTAATATATCTATTTATCTATTTATAATCCATGCCTATATATCTGTAGGAGCCAGCTTCTTTGATGGACTTTAAAGGGACTTAAAGTTGTTTCTGACTTAACAACGACCCTAAAGCGAACCAATCATGGGGTTTCCTTGGTTGGTTTCTTCAGAAGGGGTTTGCCAGGGCCATCCTTTGATGCTGAGAGAGTGTGACTTGCCCAAGCTTGCTCCGTGGATTTACAGGGCCAAAATGGGAATCTTCAGAGTCCTAATCCTATGCTACCCTTGGCTCTGCATATACATAGCATATACATATCCTGAAGGTAATGATATACACAATAGTTCAAAATAAGTTTGTGCACGGAGCACGAAGTCTGCCTGCGTTGAACCACCAGAGAGCAACAGGGCCACAAACTCACAAAGCCGTCCATGAACAAAACTTTGGTTCTTGGAGTATTTTGGATTTTGGAATTCCACATAAGGGAGAATCAATCCGTGCGCTCGGATACTGAATTTTGTAGTTGATGACGGACGTTTGCAGGACTGTTTCCCCCATCCTGCCCTTTAAGTCTATGGTCTAGTAACCCAAAAGCTGGCCTTGCTCCTGCTCAGCCCATCTCCTCGGTAGCAATAGCAAGTCCATTTCTATGCTGCTTCTTGGTACACTTCAGCACTCCTGAAGCGGTTTGCAACTGTAAGGTAATGGCCCCCGACATTTGCTCCAGGCGTCTCCTTCCAAGAGGGCAGCTTCGGTTTTAGGGAGGAGGACGGGGTCATTTTTAAAATGCCCTTCTTGGTATACGATATCCCCACTTTGCAAGAAGCAAGATCCCCACCGTTCCCTTGCCGAAGCTCCCTTGCCAATGCACATGTCTGTGCCACACTTCCACCCACTCCTCTTGTGTGGGAGAGTGACGGGCTTAGAATAGACAGACAAAGGCAACAACTCTTCTTCCCCAAGACGGGGAACTGAACATTCGCTGCCCTCCGCCTCTTCCCCACGTCAGCATCGGGTTTTGGCAGCTTGGCTTTCTAACCCTCCTTCCCCACTTTTGAACTCTGCGTCTCTTGCTCCACGGTCGGTCACTTCTGCTTCCCCTTTTTCTGGCCACCATTGAATCCAAGGGTGCCTGGGCTTTGGGGATGACACCAAATAGATAATAACCCGAAGGAGAAGTTCAGAATTCAAAATGACTTGAATAGATTAGAAAGCTGGGCCAAAGCTAACAAAATGGACTTCCGACAGGGAGAAATGTAAGATATTGCACTTAGGCAGGAAAAAAAAAATGAAATTCATAGATATATGATAAAGGCCACCTGGCTTAAGGTGTGAAAGGAATCTAGGAGTCCTAGTAGACCACAAGTTGGACGTGAGTCAACGGTGTGACGCGGCAGCTAAAAAGGCCAATGCGATTCTAGAAAGCATCGGTAGAAGTATAGTGTCTAAATCAAAAGAACCTCATAGGGCCACTCTATTCTGCTTTGGTCAGGCCTCACCTGGAATAATGTTGTGTCCAGCACAACAATTCAAAAAGGAAGTTGAGAAGCTGGAACTGTGTCCAGAGGAGGGTGAACAAAACGGTGAAGGGTCTGGAAACCATGAAGCCCTATGAGGAACGACTTAAGGAGCTAAGTAGGTTTAGCTGGGAGAAGAAACAGTTAAGAGGTGATATGATAACCCTGTTTAAATATTTGGAGGGGTGTCGTATTGAGGAGGGAGCAAGCTTGTTTTCTGCTGCTCCAGAGAACAGGACACGAAGCAGTGGATGGAAGCTACAGGAAAAGAGATTCCAGCTCAACATTCGGAAGAACATCCCGGTGATAAGAGCTGTTTAATGGTAGAAGATGCCTCCTTGGAGAGTGGCAGAGTCTCCTCCTTTGGACATTTTTAAACAGGGGCTGGATGGTCAAGGGTGCTTTGATTTGGTGTTCTTGCATGGCAAGGAGTTGGAATGGATGGCCCTTGAGGTCTCTTTCAGCTCTATGATTCTATGAAAACCGGTATTAAAACCTGGGTTGGATTCGCTGCCCTGCTGACCTGTGAGTTGCCAGCCACACCGGCTTGTAGCTCCTCCGCTTTCACAGAACTGTCTTCCCTTTTTCCTTCTCGTTCCCTCCTAGCTTGGAGCAACGTTTCCCCCTTTTCTCTCTGGGTCTCCTCTCCACGGACCTCATGTATTTTTTCTGTTTGCTTGTGAGCCCGCAGCAGGGACGCGGTGTCTCCCGTTTCCGTACCGAAGCACGTATGAGGCATGTTATAAATAGTGAATGGTGAAAATGTCCTTAGGTTACCCAGCAGAGATACTATGAAACGTGCCACCTCCATAGCATGACACCTCTTCTCCAGGCATGGAAAGGCATGGAGTGGCTTTTGTGGTTTAACAGCTCTAGGAAAAATGCCAAGGAGAAGAGGATTCTGGAAGCTGTAGTCCCCAGGTTGGGCATCACTGCTCTGGTTGGCATGATGTTGCATAAAGCAGGCTGTCCTTCATTGAACGCAGGTTGGAGGCCTGTAACTCAGGGATGCTTGACCTGTGAATTCCCACACCAGACCTTTCCAATGCTGTGAATCCATAGGGTGAGGTTCCCAAAGGGCCCATCGTCCCCACAATATTTGGGGCAGGAGATGGAGTTGCGAACAGCTGGAGAGAGTCCCCCTCCTCCCCGTTCCGGAGGAGAGATGGACTGTTTTCCTTTCTCTTGCAAGGAGAGTGATTATTTCTCCCTCGACATCTGCTCATAACAATGAGCATATGTCCGCGAGTTTAATGCAAATACGAAGAGATGGATCGGCGTGCATTTGGACACTTTCCCCATTTTGCATCAAAGATAGAAATGAACATAATGTAGGCATGTAGGTAGGAACGTATATATATACACACACACGAGTTTAATAATGCAAACCTTGGTCCTCTCCTTCCCTGTTCTGGCTGATGCATTTTTCCTTCCCTTTAGCAATTTTGCAAGCTTTGTCTTTGGTTTTTCCTGCTCTTTTTTTTTTTTTTGGCTGAAAGAGCAAAGCATTCTCCTGGCCCTTGCATTTCATGTTTCTGGCTGAGTATTTGGAGCACCCCTCTTTTTCTTTTCTGTCGGTGTCTCTTGCTTTTGGGGGGGGGGGGGGAACCTCTTTCCAAAATGGCATTTCATTTCTAGAAAGGAGGAGAGGGAAAAATGCATTGGGGGTTTTGTATCTTCTCTGCCGCCCCCACCGCCCCCAGAGTTTGGGGAGGGGAAAAGAAAAAGGGGATCCACAAGGCAGCTTTAATAGAACAGTTTGTTCCAGCCAAGGCTTTTGTTAGCTCTGGGAACTGAAGTAGGAGGGAAAAGTTGCAGCGAGGATGAGAAGGTGCGTCGGCATTTGAAGCCGGGATGTTTCCCTGACAGTCAAGAGATCCCAGAATCAAAAGCATGAGCAAAAGAGGCTTGGAGACAGTTCTGCCAGGGCTTGGTTTCTTGTGTGGAAAAGCACAACATCGCACACTTGCGCACAGTGCTTTTTTGAACCTAGAGAGCTTAGTCCTCCGATGCCAATGGTGGCTATGGCACCAAAGGATGCTGAATCCACTCTGGGCTTTAGGATGGGTATGTTTCCCAAAAGTTACTGGAGTGCTTTTGTGTGTTTTTCGGGCTAGAAGGGTTTATTCCTGACGTTTCGCCTGCATCTGTGGCTGGCATCTTCAGAGAAAGATAGATGCCAGCCATGAAAGCCTTCGACTTGACAGTTACTGGAGCATTTTGGAAATCTATGTCTGGACGATGAGGACAGGGAAGAAAAGTAGGCTCCTTTTTCAAATCAGGCCCAAGCAAATCAGGCCTTTGCGCCTACAAACCAAAAAACCGAGGCTGTTGTAATATGGCGATATAGCATGAGAAGACATGATGACTCACTGGGAATGACAGCAATCCAGTAGGGAAAGAGGAGGATTGCATTACTGATGGATAGGATGAGTTGAAGATGCCATGGCTTCTGCCTTGACTTTGCAAGGCCTGAGTAGGGCAGTTCGCCCACTGAACAAATCTTACCAAGAGAAGCCCATGATAGGTTTGACTTAGGGCTGCTGTAAGTCAGAAACAACTTGAAGGCACACAGTGCACATACATGCACCAGATGCAATTGGACTGCACCTTCCAATCTCCCTGTTTCAGGGTACAAGATGGAGAACGCAAGCTTGTTCCTAGGACCCTCCTTGCCTGATTCCATTCCTTCTCTTTGGAAAACAAGGAAGAGAAGCCCTACTTTGCACCATGGTGCATGGGTTGGAGTGTGAGCTGCGCTGCACGTTTGCCTTTCCACTTTGCAAGGCACATGCCGTAGTGGAACAACATTGATGCGCAGTCCCTCCAGGGGTTGCGCACTGGGGTCGTCACCCCGAGGGACCCTAGTAAACCAGTGGGGCTGTTTCCGCCGGTTTACGCATCGGGACAGCTGCCAGTTTGGGTCACGGGTGTGTGCCAAAATCAGGTCAAGCGATCCATGTATCGCTTCATTCAGCCTCCGATCGATGAGCTGGTTCCTGCGTTATCCCAGGAGATAGATAGATAAATATGTGCCGGTCACCAAACGGTGCCAGCTGTTTGCAAGGCTGAGGGTAGAGTGTTTGCACAGTTGCACTGTTGAAGGTGAATCGCACAAACACACACACGCACGAAGACCTGGCTGAGCTGAATTTTAGGATATGGATAGTCCTCCTCCATAATCCCATGGAGAGTATGTAGAGAGATCTTGTAGCACCTTTGAGACTAATGGAAAGAAAGAAGTTGGCAGCATGAGCTTTCCTAGACTTGAGTCAACTGCCTCGGATGCATTTGGTGGAGTGGAAAGCCAGGAGCAGACCTATTTATGCCATTAGTGTGTGAGAATGACATCCTATATATGCCATTAATGTGTGAGGATGGCAGTTTTCACATGGAGAGAGTGGTTATTGTGGCTCAAATCAGCAAATAACTTCCTTGGTTGAAGGGGATGCTTTATCCTTTGCCCTTTATTTTTGCAGCAGGAAATTGGCAACAGGAGCGTAACAGAGAGCAAACTGGAGACCTAAGGCCTCTCTCTGGGGAAGGAAAACTGGGAATGAAATCCAGATTTTGAGCGGTGGCTGTTAGAGATCAGAAGGGCCGATTATCGGTTTGCACTCACTTTGTGCAATTGCTCCAGGCTTCTTGGTGGGTCGGCATGCCCTCCAACATCTCAGAGGTGGAAACTGGGAGACACGTGGCTATTTGCGTTTGCATTTGCAGGAGGAGAGCAAAGAAGGAGCCTCCTTGGAGAGGGAATTGGAAAGCCTGGGAGCAGCCACCAAGAAGGCCCTCTCTTACATTTGCACCAAACAAACCTGAGAAGGCAGCAGGATGGAAAGAAGGGCTTCTCCTGAACATCTTATTGCTCAAACAGGCTTGTAGAGGGAGAGATACAGTCCTTCAAACGCAGCCAAGTTCGAAGATTTTAAAAAACCACACATCCTGGTGATAATGTGCCTTAGAATCCCCGCCGAGCGAAAGCAGACAGCTTAGGTCAGATGTTTTAAAAATGGGACATTTTAATTAATCTGGGGAGTCACCGAGAAAGGCTTTCCCTTCATTTCGGAGGATGTAATAACTCATGTCCTAACATGCCCAGAAGTCGCCGTCCTTGTCTTGCTGCCTTTTCTTCTTCCCAGAAGCTGAACTTTAAGATCTCTTCCCCTTTGCAATCTTTTTTAATATCTCAGCATCTCCCCCCTTCTATTTGAGTCTTATCCGCCTGCTAAAAATATCCCCCGGGGAAATCGGATCAGGGCGCCGTCTGCCCCTGGCGCGACCCGGCCTCGAGGACGGACGCGTCCAGGGAGGCAGGAACAGATGCTCTTGGCTGGCCGGCGGTCCGAAGGCTGGACCGCAAAGTTAAACGGCGATTAGCATCACATTATGGAGGTGGGCAGAAGCTTTGGGATGCGAGTTCGCAAAGCTGCCCTTGTGCTGCAAAAGGCATCGTTGCAAATATTTATTGCAATATAAATATTTGGGGAAAAAAAGATACTTTTTACTTGGAAGCATTAGCAGCTGCAAATTGGGCCTTTGCTCCCATAGAGAGGACGCATTGAGTGCTTATTATTATTATTTTATTATTATTGCAACCAGCATGGTATAGTAATTTAAACATTGGACTACAACCCTAAGGACCAGGTTTTGATTCCCTGTTCGGCCACTTGGTTCCCTTGAGCAAGTCACACTCTCTCAGCCTCAGGGGAAGGCAATGGCAAGCCTCCTCTCAACAAATTTGGACAAGAAAACTCCATGATAGGGTCACCTTATGGTTGTCAGAAGTAGGAAACAAAGGCAATCATCATCATCATCATCATCATCATCATCATCATTGTTATTATTGGAGCCAGAATGGCATAATTGTTAGAGCATCGAACTAGGAATCTGGGGGCCAGAGTTCGATTCCTGCTCGGCCATGAAACCCACTGGGTGACCCTGGGCAAGTCACAGGCTCTCAACCTCAGGAGAAGGCAAATGGCAAATCTTGTCTGTACAAACCTTGCCAAGAAAACCCCAAGATAAGGTCACCATAAATTGGAAATGAAGGCACATATAATCATCTTCATCATCATTGGCTCCAGCATGGCATAGTGGTTTAAGCGTTGGACTGTGACCCTGGGGACCAGGGTTCGATTCCTAGCTTGACCATGAAACCCATTGGGTGACTCTGGGCAAGTCACACTCTCTGAGCCTCAGGGGAAGGCCATGGCAAACCTCCCCTGGAACAAATCTTGCAAGAAAACCCCATGATAGGTTCGCCTTAGAGTCACCATAAGTTGGAAACGGCTTTAAGGCTCTCATCGTTCTCATTGTTTATTGCTTTTCCTCTTGTGGTAGTCTGCAGCAAAGACTGACCATCCAAGGCAGAGAGTCCCCTTTGTTGCTCCGCAGAGCCATTCTGGCTCCATTCTCCAGGGAGAGGAGGTATCTGATGTA
The DNA here is from genome assembly GCA_034509955.1 of Urosaurus nigricauda. NCBI lineage: Eukaryota > Metazoa > Chordata > Lepidosauria > Squamata > Phrynosomatidae > Urosaurus > Urosaurus nigricauda. The sequence continues at coordinate 15,193,000 of JAOEGL010000008.1, forward strand.
TCTTTCTCCCTTTCTGCAACCCAGGTGTGTGAACGGCGGATGCCAGAGGCAGGCTCCCAGCTCACCTCTATCTCCTTTTCCTTTGAAAATCCAATCTTTTGAAGGCTACCTTTATCCGGCCTTCGGCTCTCTCTGCGTTCTCTGTTGTGCTTGCTCACCGGCTGAGTCATTCGGATGAAACACCAGCACCGAGCTGGAAGTGTACCATGTGCGGTGCATGCATGCACATTTATTTTGCAGGAGTTTCTTTTGGCAGCCGGCATGGCATCGCGGGTTGCGCGCTGGGCTGCAACTCTGGAGACCAGGGTTCGATTCCCAGTTTGGCCATGAAACCCATTCAGTGCAAGTCACGCTCTCTCAGCTTCGGGGCAAGAACATGGCTAACCACTGCCAAGAAAACCCCATGATAAGTTGGAAATGACTTGAAGGCACGCAACAGCAACAAATAAACGAATTACAACAAGAACAGCATTCCTCCTTCACCATCGGATGCTTTGCAATTCTAGCATGCAGCTTATTTTTGGGGAAGGCATCGCACAAGATATTGAAAGGCTCAGTGGTTTCCAGACCTTCCACTCTCCTCTGGACGCACTCCGTCTTGTCCACATCCTTCTTGAATTGCAGTTCTGACAGCTTGGAGTCAGTATTGTTTTTCAACATCTTGCTAGCTGCTTCGAGTCTCGTTGTTGGGATAAAGGAGGGGTGTAAATGAGTAACAACAGCAACGACAACATTAATCCCCACCACCACCACCATCTGCTGATGCTTTGCAACCCTAGCACCCAGTTTAATTCTCTAGAAGCCAGTGTTGCTCAAAAGGCAGGAGTCCAGGGATGGCTGGCTGGCTGGCAGGCCACCTTGCTCTCCTTCATTTCCTTTATTCCTCCTCCTCCTCCTCTGCTGTTTTCATCAGTCATTCTTCCATTATTCCAATGCTGCTGCTCCATTAAGCAGAGATCACTCATCCTGACAAGGCCATTTAGTGAAAACTGCTTGGCTCCGGCACCGTGGTCTTGGAAAATCCCCACTTGTCTCGAGACCCAGCTCTTCTTTGGGTAGTCCAGAAAAGGCACAGCCAGAGCGTTTGCAAGCCAAAGAGCATTTGCTGGCCTTCCTTTCTTCCGTGCCTCCATTCGCAGTGGCTGATGCCGGCTTCTGTGTCTGCTCTGGGTTTTGGGTCGAACCTGGAACAAAGCTGAGCCCATTCTGCTCAGCCTTTAACAGAGCTCTCCAAAGTCCTAGATCTGCCTGGGAATTGCATCCAGCACCTTGGAGAGGGCTTTTGAAGTTCATTGCTAGCTTAGCCTAGAAACCCTTGGGCTGGGATCTCCGCAGCTTTTGCACAGCGGCTTCCAATGTTCCTTGGTGGCTTCAGAAACATGAGTTCAGTGTGCAGTGTCATTTTTAGGGAGGGAAGTCATGCTCTCTCAGCCTCGGAGGATAGCAATGGTGAACCAGCCTCTGGACAAAGTTCCCAAGAAAACACCATGATAGCTTCACCTTAGGGTTGCCATATGTCAGAAACGATTTGAAGGGACACAGCAACAGGCAAGAAGGCCCGAAATGAGGGACAGAGCACCCCAGGCTCAATCCGCAGCAAATATCCCAAGGTAGGACTTAGGAAAAGCATCCTAAGAGCTGACAGTACTGGAATAGATGAGTCAATGGTCTGACTCCATAATGGGCAACTATTATGCAGCAACTCTCCACGATTTCAGTTTGCTGCACAAAAACCCCAAGTTGAATTCACAGCAGCATCTCCAAGACATTCCTAGGAAAGCATCCTTCCTGAAATCTTGGAGAGCCGCTGATGCTGGTCAGCGTTGACAGTCATGATGAGCGAATGGCTCTGTTTCCATATCAGGCAGCTTCCCAAAGAAATGTCCCAGTTTCCATCCCACTAGCATCTCCAGTTTGGGCTGGGAAGGACTTCTACCCGAAGCCCTGGAGAGCTAAGGCTGCCAGTCAGATCTGGCAATGCTAAACTGGATGGAAACCCAATTTCCAATTTTAGTCTCCGAGGGAAGGCAGCAGTTCTGGGTAAGCCTGAACCCTTGGAGACCTAAGGCTGCCGGTTAGAGCTGGAAACACTCTTGTTGCTCAGTACCAACTTCCTAGAGTCTGGAATGGAGAAAATAATATTTTTTTCCTATTTTGCAACACAGCTCCAGGCTCCTTCGCCCACTGGCCATACAGCCTTGTGGGGGGTGTGGGATTCTGGGATCCGTCCTTCCAAAAATAACTTTCCCAAGTGCTTCAGCTAGAACAGATGCCAGGCCTTGTGTGCGCTTGGGTGTGCGCACGTGCGTGCTTGGTTTTCTTAATAAAAATGTGCTTAATGACGAGCGTATCGCCTTGGTAAGGCACAGGCCCTTTGCCCTGCGCAATGTTTCTTACTTGGAGGAATCTTGCACAGAAAGACGTGCAAAAATTGAATGAATGCTGGGGTTTTGGCGGGTATTTTTAGCTGGTTATTTTGGAGCTTTTGGCATTTTTGGTGCGTTCTGCTCTGTGGGGGCTATTGTCTCCCGAAAGCCTTTCTTGCTCATCTCTTTGTTCCTCTGGATCCGTCTTCGAAGTGTTGCACTGGGTCTCCGATGAGTAATGCTCTTCTTGGCGTTGGCAACATTTTGGACCCCCGTTTCCATCAACGGCGAGGGAATCTTTTGCTTCTTTCCTCCTCTGACAGTTACTTCTTTCCCTCCCCATCCTCCTCTGAAGGCTTTCTTTGAACATTGTGTGGGTGAAAACTGGGATTTCAAGGCAGCCGCGGCGTGCGGAGAAAGTTTTATCGGTTGGCAACAGTTGGAAGACGAGGGCTGACAGCTGACGCCGAGGAGACGGAGATGAATCTTAAGCTTGCCAAGTTTTGTGGCTCTTGTTTAGTGTGCCTTGCTTGCAAACTGCACAACTCTGTGTGCCTCGTGCGTTCACAATCATGTGCACGAGCGCATCGGCTGCAAGGCACAATGGTGCAATGGCACCAACTGGGCAACTTGGTTTCCCTAACTTTGAACGTGGTTCTACTTCGAACAAGAGAGACAGCATGGCACAAATGGTTTGAGCATTGGACTAGGATTATGGAGACCAGGGCTTGAATCCATGCTCAGCCATAGAAACCCACTGGGAAGTCTTGGGCAAGTCACACTCTCTCAGCTTCAGAAGAAGGGAATGGCAAATCTTTCAAGACAGCTTGTTGTAGTGGTTCAGGTGTAGATATAGCTATACCCCCAAAGAACACCAACAACACATTGAGAAAATGCAAGCCTGTGACTAAAGCTGTCATAATGTGATATATTTCCCCCCCACCTGTATGATTCGTAACCCATTTTCCTGATGAAGAAGCCAGTGGAGCTTTGAAAGCTTGCATCATGCACTTTATGCTTTTTGGCCGGCTGATTAAAGGTATCCCTGTTTTGTGGGTTTGGGATGCCATTGTACTTTGCTATATGGCCAATGCAGCTATCCTTGAATATGTGCCTTGGATAGAAAGGCTACCTGTCAGTTTAATCGGTCAGGAAAACCTATTGGATACCCGCAGCAGATAAATCTGCGAACGGAGCATTGCCACCGAGCATCATGCACCGCAAGAAGAGACTGACGGTTTGCAAGTCCACGATTCCTGCTTTGTAACTTTTACATAACCGCAAGAGCTGACTAATGAATTTCAGGGAAGATCCCCCAGGCTTGGTTTGTGTCCTCCTCCTTTCTTTTTTTGACAGAGAAGTGCAAGCATCAATCATGATTTGTTCTGGACCGAAAAAAGCAAAGTCTTTTTTTGGATTAAAAAAAAAAAGTGGAGGGAGATAGAGAAAGAAGCAAGAAGGAGGGAGTTTTGTGGAGGCTGAGATAAGAATTAGCAACAGCTCCCTGATGAGAGGGCTAAGTGTCCCATGGAACTACAAATCCCAGAATTCCATAGCATTCAGCCATGGCAGCTAAAGCAGTCCCAATCTGGTTTATTTCTGCAGTGCAGACGCAACCTCGTATGTCATGATTGTTTCAGTTGGCATTTCTGCAGAGGTTTGCTTTCCAGGGTTGGACATCAAATAGGATTAATCTGCATTTTGCACCATAATTCCCAGAATTGTGCTGAATGAATGTTACATTGTCAGGAAGGCTTGCATTTCAGGGGAGTGAAAACAAAAGCACAAACAATTCCCGATAATGAACTCATATCCCTTGTTAATGAATAGAAGCCCTGCGTTCGGTTTTCAGATAAAGGGCTATAATTTACCATTTAAGAGATTAATTTCCCGAGGTGCGTATATGGATTTCCGCCTCCCTTCTTTCTCTTTCCCTTCTTTCCCTTTGTACGTATTCCAGATATTCCAGGAGTGTAGAACTTATTTGAATTCCATGGTATTATACCCAGTATTATGAAACCTAAAGGGATTTTGGAAAGGATCTGATAAGCATGTTTTTGCAAAAGCTTGAAACACCTTATCTAGATCGCACAGAGAACCTTATCTGTACTTTAAAGCTAGTGATAGGCAGCTCTGGTTTATTTTATTTTTATTTTATTTTCTGGGGAGGCGGAATAAACCGAACCTCGGCTCGGCTCATTATTTGTCAAAGCAGCGCAGCAAAAAGTTCAATGCCCCGAGCTTAGGTTTCACTCACGCACAAATGGTGCGATTGTCAAGTCCAGGCTCCGACAAAATGCGGCAAAATTTTCTCCATTGGCCTCCTTCTCTCTTTTTCCTGGTCATCTCCAGGATCATTAATCCACAATCTTCAATGAAGTTGTACCACCAGGCATTATTACTCCCTATTCCTGCTTAGATACCTTCAAGTCACCTGTTAATGGTGACCACATGGATTTCAAGGCTTTTCTTAGGCCAAGAAGACTCAGGGGGGGTTCTGCCAGTTCCTTTCTCTGAAACAGAGCTTGGGGTTACTTGGTGGCTTCCCACCCAAGTCCCAACCAAGGCTTGAACCTGCTTAGCTTCCAGGATCAGGCAGGATCTGGGGCCTTTAGGATACTTAGGCCATGCCTAGTGGCTAATCGTGGAGATGGAAACGTCATAGAGGTATTGCTGATGAATTGGAGGGCCCCAGTTGGGAGGAGATGGCCGCTCTTCAGTGCCTTCTTGGAGATACCTCTAGAGACTCTAGGAATCGGTTGCCTTCCCAGAGACATGAATCAAGAGAGAGTGACGGCTCTAGGAATACGCAGACAACTCGGAGAGAAAATGTCCACTCTAGGAGTCCAGTGCCTTCTTGGAGATACCTCTAGAGAAAAAAACTGACCGCTGAGAAGATGGTCACTCTGGGCTTTCGGTGCCTTCTTGGAGATACCTCTAGAGACAGAGACTGTCCACTCTAGGAATCGGTTGCCTTTCCAGAGAGAGTGACCGCTCTAAGAATACGGAGACAACATGGAGAGCCCTACTTGAGAGAAGATGGTCTCTCTAGGAGTCCAGTGCCTTCTTGGAGATATCACTAGAGGAAAAATTGACCACTGAGAAGATGGTCACTCTAGGGTTTCAATGTCTTCTTGAAGATAAATCTGTCACCTTCCCAGAGGCACTACTCAGGAGACAGGGACCACTCTGTTGGCAACTTGGAAGGTCCCACTAGGAGTCCAGTGTCTTCTCGGAGATACCGCTAGAGCAATGGTTCCCAAACTTTGGTCCTCCAGATGTTTTAGACTTCGGCTCAACAGCCAACAGTTCTTGACCATTGGCCAAGCTGGATGGGGCTTTTGGGAGCTGAAGTCCAAAACACCCGGAGGAGCAAAGTTTGGGAATCGCTGCTCCAGAGAGAGAGACTGGGCACTCTAGGAATCGGTTGCCTTCTCGGATACATTATTCAAGAGAGAGTGACCACTCTAGGGATTGGTAGACAACTTGGAAGGCCCCACTTGAGAGATTATGGCCACCTTAGGAGTCCAGCATCTTCTCAGAGATACCTCTAAAGAGAGACCGGCCGCTAGGAATCTGTTGCTTTCTCAAAGGCGAGTGACCATTCTAGGAATCCGTAGACAAACTTGAGAGAAGATGACCACTCTAGTGGTCCACTGCCTTCTTGGAGATAACCTCTGGAGAGCGAATGTCCACTCCAGGAAAGGGTCACCTTCTTCCAACCCCCAGAAACTGACCACTCCCAGGGGTATATTTATATTATTATTATTATTATTATTATTATTACCTACTCTTCTCCTTGCCAAGGTGGCTCAAGGGGATACAGGAGAAGTGTGTGGCCCCAGCCATATGGTCCGAGGTCCTCCAAGGTTCGAGGGTTGGAGAAATGCCAAGCAGGAGAGTTTTATTTTATTTTGCAAAGCCGCCGCCGCCGATGCTTCCACACAAACAAGCCAGGCGTTTCATAAACAGGGCCCCACGTTTGGAGGCCTGCCAGGCTTTTAGCGGTCCTCTCTTGGGACGCTCCGGCGGAAACGGTTTCGGTGAGTGACAGGTCTGGCAGCGAAGCTTGACTGTTGTTCCTTGGCTTTTGTTCCTCTCTTAAGAGGAGATCTTGCCGTGATGATACCCAGGACGGGGAAGGGAAAGAAACAAAACAACCAACAAGAAAGCTGATCCTTTAGGGGAGATAAATTAGGAAACCTGTCAAGAGTGATGCTTTTGCGGAGCAGCCTGATAGCCCTGCTTAATAGGGAAGGCAGTGCTGAAGCTGCTCATGGGGCTTTAAGTCAAAAAAACGGTCTCCCGTCTCCTATTTTAAAAGGGCTTTTTCATACCTTCCAACGCTCCCAGTTCTGGCAGGGACAATCCTGATAAATCCTTTGCCATCCCACTTTTCCGGCTGCTTTTCAAATGTCCCGGTTTCTCTCTCCTCCTCTTGCTTCCCTCCTTCGTCTTCAGCTTTCTTCAGCGGCTGCAAACTGAATCCTTACCCTCCAACTGGTCCATTTTGGGATGGATAGTTCTGGTTAATCCTCTGCCGTCCCACTTTTTCCAGCTGCTTTTATTTTATTTTTGTAAAGCTTACATTGAAAAACATATTTCCAGAATCCTAAATGATTTTGGCTCAAACCATAACACTAACATAAAACATTGGCACGGTATATCGTCAGATTACACACTCATGAAATATAAGCTTCCCGTAGATTCTCGTTCGGTGGAAACGACAAAAGTTTGACCACTGAACCTCTCTCGGCTACTTTCCAGAAAAAAAAGAGAAAACGTTAATCAAGTTCTCTATTATGAAAATGAGTACGTGATCTCTTGTTGATTTCTTTGTATTATATATTTTCTATCTCTGTACATTCTTTAGCTCTTTAATGCAGCAAATCGTTTATTTCAAAATAATCTAAAAGGATGAGCTAAAGAGAACCGAAAGAAAGGTATCTTAACATTAAGTAACAGTAATACATTCACTCTTCCTCTAAGAATAGTATTATCGATCTTGTCTTTATTGCTTTTGACACTTCCGCTTTGGTTTCTTTTATATCCTTCATAATTTTTCAAAAAAGGAGCATTCTTTTTCTATTTTACTTTCCAGCTACTTTTCAAATGTCCCAGTTTCTTTCTCCTCCTCTTGCTTTCCCCCTCAGCTGCAAAACAGAGTTTGTACTCTATTAATTCATTAAAATGGGGAAGAGGAGGAGGAATTGGACCTTGCTCTTCCCAATCGACTCAATCAAAAGCAAACTGCTGCATCCTTTCCCGGCTTGTCTGTTTTTCCTCATTCGTAATTTTTGCCATCTTGACCCCTCTCTTGACATCCTCCTCGAAACCAGAGGAAGTTTCCAAACGGTTTCCAAAGGCAGCCCCGTGCGGTGCGCATTGCAGCAATCCAGATGGGATGCAATCACGGCATGCTTTTCCGTTGTTATTGGAAGCTGAGAGAGTGTGACATGCCCAAGGCCACCCAGTGCGTTTCTGTGGCAAAACTGGGACTCGAACCCTGGTCTCCTGAGTACTAGTCCCAACGCTCGACCACAATGCCACGCTGCTGGCCCCCTTCCAGTAATAAGTGCAATTAAATTAGATTATTGCCAATTAATTGAACATGTTAATCCTTCCTTGGTGCTCTTTCCACCTCTGATCCTAACACTGACAGCAGCTGCATAGAAACCATGCAGCATAAACGTGTCTCTTTCTTTGCACATGTGTGATTTGCAATTTTGCAGTTTGCAATTTGCAAATGATCAGGAGGCATCATATATGCCCTTCCATCCACAACGCCATTCTCAACTCTTTGCTGCAGTGTCCAAGCAGCGGCTGCGGCTGCCGTTTCACCTCCTCCCTTCGAGAAGAGCTGCGTTTTGTTAATAAAAAAAAAAAGAGAGAGAGATAATACGTAATTCCTTCCCAGAGGAACATCAAGCGCCTTCCAAACAGGACTGAATCATTCCCAAGCGTCTGCATTTGTAGAACATTTTCCGCCGCGAGATCAATCAAGGGACTCGGCTCGAAATGCCCGCCAGGTACAGGTTTAGTCCCAAAGGAGTGCTTCGGGGTTGTCACTTTGGCAAAAGAAACTCTTGCAATTGGAGAAACATGGAGGGAGACCAGATTTGGATACAGGCCTGTGGGAAAGGAAGGAGACTTTCTGGTTTGTAGGCGGACCTGGTTTGGACTTGAATGCGAATAGACCTTGATAAACCGGGCTGAATGTCGTGGAATGCAAACGTCTCCATTTAGACCACAAACACCGTGTGCACAACTCATACAAAAGTCCACCAAACAGTGGTATGTTTATTGGCCAAGCAAAAGGCACAATATTCATGCATTAACAGCAGTTGAATATCCGGAGGCTATTGAAAGGCAGCTCCACGTACAGCGCTTTGCAGAAGTCTAGCTGGGAGGTTAATAACCTGGGACTTTGCAACAGGATGGATTTATGAAAATATATATGCTGTGTTTCTAATTTTTATTTTATTTAAAAAAAAAACCATTTTGGGAGACATTTACCGCCAGAAAGCAAATAAAACTACAGTGAAAACACACGCTTGCAGCAGTAGGAGATTAAAAATATATATAAAAAGTAAAGGGTATTTTTATTCCGCCGGGGATCTTGGAAGACTCGATTTGGTTTGGACTGAATGAATTCTCTCATTTTCCCTTTGCCCTGATGGTTTAAAATAATAACAAGATATTGCTGGTTGATTGCTAAAGTATTTATTTTAATGCGTGCCTTCTCTGCCTTTATAGATACTTCCAATATTGCGGTGGGATCGGGAGATAGGACAGAAATATTTGTCCAGAAACTTGCAAAGTGGGGATGTACCGAAAAGGGCATCTATTTCAACCCATTGTTGAGGCACTAATCCACCGCTTTGGCATTCCTTAGAAGTTGCTGAATAAAAACCTCCAGGCACAGGAACCCCTGGGTTCATAAAATCCTAGAATCCTAGAGTTGGAAGGGACCCCAAGGGTCATCCAGTCTAACCCCATTGTGCCGTGCAAGAAGACACAACCAAAGCACTCCTGACAGTGCTTTGCAATAATATGCCCAAACCACGAATCCCAGGTTTCTGTAGCATGGCAGTTCAAAGTGGTGCCAAACTGCACTATTTTTCCAGTCTAGATGCACCCTGAGACCACCTCTCCAAACTCCACGTCTCAATCGTCTGTCGAATGGCGATCTATGGCACTTAAAATGGCGTTAAACTGCATTACAGTATTTCCACAGTGTAGGTGCATCCTAAGACCTTCTCCCCCAAACTACAAACTCCAGGATTCTGTTGGATGGAAACCTGTGATGGTTAAAATGGTGCCAAAGTGCGTTATTTCTACAACGTGAATGCACCCGAAGACCTTCTCCCCAAATACCAGAATCCTAGATTCTGTAGGACGGAGCCATGGCAGTTAAAGTGTTGCCAAAGTGCATTATTTCTCCAGCGTAGATGCATCCAAAGACCTTCTCTACAAACTCTAGGATTCTGTAGGATGGAGCCATGGCAGTTAAAGTGTTGCCAAAGTGCATTATCTCTCCAGTGGAGATGCATCCCTAAGTGAGCATCACCCCAAGCCGTTCTCTCCCTGTTTCTTGCAGACTGGGAGAAGAAGAAGAGGAGAAGGGAAAGGGCCCTCCTTGGAGCTGAGGAGGAGAAAGAACATCATCCTCCGTCCTCCTCAGCCCCCCAAATTAATTAGTCAGGCGCCATCGGAGAGGAAGGCGCAGCCAAGGGAGAACTTCACAAGGTTTTGCTCAGTCAACCTTGCCGCAAAGGGCAGCCTTGCGGAAGGAAAGGCGCCCAAGAGGCAAAGGGGAGGCTGGAGCGCTCTGGATTTCTCAGTTTTCCTTGCTACCTTTTCCAGGGGCTTTGGCTCTCTGGAAACACTTTACCTGCTACAGGGCAGGTGTGATGGGGACGCCCGGTTTGGATCTGGGTTGGCATCCGAAGGGGAAGGTATTTGCAGTTGGCTCATCATTTACAGTTGACTCTCCGTATCCATGGGCCCTTTATCCACGGACTGAACCATGCGTGGCTTGCGAATATTAAAGAGTATAGATAGGTTCCAAAAAGCAAACCTTGATTTTGCCATTTTATAGAAGGGACACCATTGTACTACTCCATTGCATATAATAAGACTTGAACATCCATGGGTTTTGGTACCCATGGGGGGTCCCAACCAAACCCCAGCGGATATCAAGGACCCACTCTAGTAATAATAATGATGACCATGGCAACAATAACGATAATAATAATAATACTCCATTGTATATAATGGGACTTGAGCATCCATGGATTTTGGTATTTTTATAAATTTGGAAGACATGCATGACCAAATCTGTGGATACCAAAATCTATGGGTGCTCAGTTCCTATTATATCCAATGGAGTATTATTATTCAGTGGAGTATTAACAAATCCCATTGTATCCAATGGGGTATTATTATTTATAAATCCTAGAAAGCAAACTCTGATTTTGCAATTTTATAGAATTTTGCAATAAGTTTTCGTCTTCTTCTAGAGGGGCTTTGCAAGTTGCAGGGACAAATGAATGAATTCTTGCAAATGGTGGAGAATTTGCACTCAGCTCTTTCCTCTTGCCTTGAGCTGAGCTTTCCAAAATTGGAGAATTTGCACCCTTGGCTCCTGCTTGGAGATGACCCCCTAAAACTGGAGATTTGGGGCCAGGCTCTAAGATACAGCAACCCTATGTAAAGAACTGCACACTGTTCACCTCTGTTGCGTCACTGGCTGTGTCCACACTGCAGAAATAACCCAGTTTGACCCCACTTTAACTGCCAGGGCTCAATGTTATGGAATTCTGGGAATTATAGTTTTGTCAGACATTTAGATTGCTCTGGTGCAACAACAAAATACAATTCCCCAGATCCCATAGCACTGAACTGTGACAGTTAAAGTGATGTTAAACTGGATTGTTAAAAAGAATATCTCCTCTTTTTTGTGTGTGTGCTGAAATGGTTTCTGAGCTGCTGGCTTTGCTTTCAATGTTTTTTTTTTCTCCTGCGTCTCTAAATAAATCCCAGAGCGTTTGGCCATGCAAGTAGTAAAATAAAACCTCAGTACATTCGGAGAAAGATAGCCCAGGGTTGGCTCTTTGCTCATGGCTGAGCATTCATAGGAAACTTTGGGTCGGTATTGAATGCAGAGGTCTCCCTTGGAGGGGTGGCGTTGCAAAGCTCACCGCGGCTTCCTTGCTAAACGGAGGAGCTTCGGCCGCCATCCAGGGAAGGCAAGGGAAGGCACGGCAAGGCCTCCCTCCACCTGGCGCCGAATGCATATGGAGGAACGGACCACGTCCCTTTGGCTCTTCCTTATGCGCCAATGCATTATTGGCCATTGGTGTGCAATCTTTTATCTCCCCAGGCAGATGGAGAGCAGGGCATTCAGTGGCCATGGGTTGTTATTTACTGCTGATGCTCAGCATCCTATTTTTAAAGTATATATATTAAAAATGTGCAGTTGAATTGGTGCGCTTCCTAGAGAATAACATCAGGTAATGGCAAAAGGGACCGAAGATGAAACAAGCTTTAATTTCCAGTTGGAGAGCCTGTGATTCCCAGAGATTGTCCTTTTATGCAGGGTTTTGGGGTGCCATATCTTTGCTTTTTGCAAAGACCGGACCCCTTGCAGCGTCGCAGGACTGGATTAAATGTTCAAAATCCACAGACTTGAACCACGAATCCGGAATTAGGGGAAGGCAGTCTGCAGGGTTGTTGTCGTGGGCTTTCAAGCCGTTTCCGACTTACGGTGACCCTGCCATGAAGGAGATTGGGAGTTTATCCCGTGAATATCCCAGAAAAAACCCCCACATAATTCCGCGTCACAGTTTCACACGGCGGCACATGAAACCCGCCGTTAAAGTGGTCGCAAAGAAGCATCAACATGCATCTTTTTACTTTCTGGATTTCAGCAACAATGCATTTCCAACATCGCTTTATTTCTTTAGAGTAAAATAAAATATAATCAAATCAAACAGAATCACACAATTTCCCTTTCTCCCTGCGTAGGAATTCCGAAATAATTGACTTTCTGCTTGGTGGTCCTTTTGAATCTGTGCATCACAGATGGAAAGCACTGTCTCAAGAAGGCTCTGTCTGGCCTAAGAGCAAGCGTTTAAGACCAATTTGATTTGGGTCTGCAGGTCTGAGCGGCTCTCCTTTTCCTCCTCCGAAGGCGTCGCATTTCTATTAAGACCTCCATCTGTGTCTCTGCAGCTGTGACATCCGGGATGAAGGAGTCTGTCAGCTTCCTTCTTTATTACTTTGAAATGACTTTTCGTATTGCCTTAACCCGCCTTGGCCAAGCTTCTTTTCTTTGCAGGAAAATCCAGAGGCACAGACATATATATATAAAATGTCTGCCTCTGTGTGTGTGTGCTTAAGGGCCCTATATATAGTCCTTTATGTGGGTTATATTCCCCGTATACTCTCCCTATATGTCTCCAAGGACTGAGGTCTTCTGGACGCATGTATGTGTCCTCCTTTCTATCCCAAGGAAGGGACCAATTTGTTGTCATTGTGCGCCTTCAAGTCCTTTCCAACTTAAGGCAAACCTAACATGGGGTTTTCTTGACAAGAATTGTTTGGAAGGGGCTTGACGTTGCATCCTCTGGGGCTGAGAGAGTGTGACTTGCCCAAAGGCACCCATCGGGGAATTGAAGCCTGGACTCCAGAGTTGTAGTCCACTTTGGCTCTTGGAGAGATCAATACATTGTGTGAAGATGTGGGAACACAGCCTTCTTGGTTGCGGCACTCTCATTGTACAATGTCTTGAGCCATTGATTGGTGCCAATGAAGCCATTGGTTGGTGCCAATCAAACCATCGGTTGGTGCCAATCAAACCATTGATAGGTACCAATCAAGCCATCGATTGGTGCAATTCAATCCATTGATCACTTCCATTCAAGCTATAGTTGACTTGATTGGCACCAATGTTGGTTTCTTTTCATTCCTCCAAGGTGCAGCTCCAGCACCTTGGATAACTCCTTTGAATCGTGGTGTAAAACCTGGAGCAGACAACAACATGGAAGTCACCGTTGGCTTCTGTCTCCGTCTTTTGGAGACCTTTGAGGAAAACCCATTTTTGACTATTCCCTCTCCTCCCAATGTATTTTGACTAATCTTTCCATCCATTAAGCCAATGCAGGGAGGGGGGGAGGACTATGGATGGACCAGGCTCAAGACCTCCCCAAACTACAAAATCCGAGAAAGCAACAGCAAGAAGAGCAGCTGCTTCCAGACCTCCGCAGCTCCGTCATTTTCTGCCTCCTTGTTCTTTGGGATTAGGTTATGCTTTTTGGAGCTGGGCATTTGCCGCCGCTGTGAATCATGGCAGGCGAAACTCCAGGGGTCCGTGTTTACTTTGTCTTGGGGAAGTGTTAAGTGTGGGCAGAGATGATGCCGATTTGCTCTTTTTAGCAGCAGGTTGTAAGAAGAAGAAGAAGGAAAAAAAAAAATAATCCAACAGCAAACAGAAAGCTGGCTGCATCCCTAGAAAAGTGGCACCATCCAGCTTCCTCTGTGTGTATCTATAGGTGTGTGTTATCTTTGCAACAAAAACAGGTGTGCGGTGTTTCAAGGGGATGCGTTTTTTGCAAGGTGCCATAGCTTTTATGAGGATGGCAAGGAAGGCAAGAAGAGTAAGCATGGATCGATTGAGATGGTGAAAGGGTTGCCTTGCATAGCTTCATGGTCCATAGATAGAGAGGTCCTGTCTGTCTGACCATCATCTCCTGCAACCTTTAGGAGGTGAAAACCCATATATTTCCCCACGTCTGACTCAGTTTTGGAGTGGAGGGTTTCCAAGAAGAAATATTGGCCAGTAGCTCCTGTGTCATTGAGGTGGCCCACCTATTATGACTTTTGGATAGATCAAGGTCCAAAACACACCGCAGAAATAATCCGGTTCGAGACCACTTTAACTGCCTTGGCTCAATGCTAGGGAATTCTGGAAACTCTAGTTTCATGAGACATTTAGCCTTCTCCGTTGGAGAGCTTTGGTGCCACGATAAACTCCACTTCCCAGGATTCCCTAGCCCTGAGCCAGGGCAGTTAAAGCGGACTCAAACTGGATTATTTCTGCAGTGGGCTTCGGACCAAAGAAATATATCCAGGGGCAGCTGTGCTGGCCGTATACCAAAGTACAGTAGCATCCCAAATCCACAAAACAGGGATGCTTTTAACCAGCCAAACTGGATTATTAAAGTGGTAACAAACGGGTTTATTTCTGCAGTGTGTCTTAGACTTAAGATTCTGGACCTGTTGAAGAGAAATGGTTCAGCACCTTGGATAAAATCCTTTAAAAAACTTGGCTTAAAACCTGGGCTGAATTTGCTGCCCCACTGAAATAGGAAAGACCATTTATGGTGGGATTTGGTACCAGGACACCCCATGGATACCAAAATCTGTGGATGCTCAAATACCATTATGTACAATGGGGTTGCTGTTGTTGTAAGACAATGGTTTCCAACTTTTGGTCCTCCATTTGCTTGGGACCTCAGCTCCCAGAATCCTTGGCTAACTTGGCCAACTGTAAGGAATTATGGGAGCTGAAGTCCCAAACATCTGGAGGTCCAAATCTTGGGAACCGTTATAGTTCTGCTACCAAAGTATAGCTTACCAAAGTTAAGATCCTTCTCGGTAGAGTTAGATCTCCATCTCTCTTTCCCTCAAAAGATGGTTTGGTTTCATGATTTGTGTATGGAGACAAACACACACAGCTAAAGACACACTCACAGATACACACATATTATAAAAATAGTTCAGCCTGCAAATCTATCCAACACATCTTATTCGTCCGCTGCCTGGCCTCTTAAACATGGTTTTAGCCTCATGTTTTCCTCCGCTATTGAGGCATTCAGTGTATTTGCTTGGCTTGAAATTGTCACCTGCCCTCTCTCTCTCTCATCACGGAAAGAGCGGAGGAGCCCAGAAATGGAAATTAATGTAATATATATATATATATATTTGGGAGAAAAAAATAATAATCTCCAAAAGTAATTTGGGCTGTTGCAAAATGCAATCTTTTCCAGTGCACAGAGGATATAATTCACTCCTCCGTTCCTTTCAGCTGCAATAATGTCACTTTGGAAAGTCAGGCACATTTCGGCTTTCAACATCTGCATTATGTAAACTGATTTTTTTTTAAAATAAAAAAGGCCTTATTTTAAAAACACACACACACACACAAATTGGTGTTTTTGGGGGGAGGCGGGGAGGAGACATTTTTGGCATCGACAGGGTAATAATACATGCAGAGCTCTTTACAAAAACTAGGTTAGCTTACCCTGTCCTCATTCATTTATTTTTTTTCACTGCAGCGTGCAAAGTCTATTTCGATTCCATTTCCAAGCTTTTATGGTCTATTAAGCCAGTCTTCCCCAATTCAAAAAGCCCCGGTTGTGATAGACTGCAACTCCCATCATCCAGTCCATGCTCATTGGGGATGATGGTGCCATTGTATGTAAAGGACACCATTATTTTTTAATGGGACTGGAGCATCTATGGATTTTGGTATCAACAGGGGATCCTGGAACCAAGGATGCCAAGAGCCTGTTGTTGTTGTTGTTGTTGTTGTGTGTGCCTTCAAGTCTTTTCCAACTTATGGGAACCCTAGGGCAGTGGTTCCCAAACTTTGGTCCTCCAGATGCTTTGGGATCTCCCAGATTTACTGACTGTTGGCCAAGTTGGAGGACTAAAGTTTGGGAATCATTGCCCTAGGGCAACATTATAATGGGCTACACTGGGGTTGAGAGTATGTGACTTGCCCAAGGTCACAGGTCTCCATGGCCGAGTTGGGATTCGAACCCTGGTCTCCAGAGTCGTAGTTTAATGCTTTGGACTTCTGGGAGTTGAAGCCCAAAACACCTTGTGGACCAAAGTTTGGGAATCCCTGCCCTAGGGCAACACTATCATGGGTTATATTGGAGTTGAGAGTATGTCCAAGGTCCCCCAAGGGGTCTCTATGGCCGAGTGAGGATTCGAACCCTGGTTGCCAGAGTCGTAGTTTAATGCTCAAACCACTGCGCCACGATGGCTAGTTTATAGCCATATAGCTGGCATAACTAGCTCAAGGGTTTCCTTTTTAATGCGTACAAAGAAATGTCGTCCTCTTTTGTCGCCGCCGCTTAGTGCCCATCTTTGAGAAGGATGCAGTGGCTTCAAGTCCTGCTTTTCAGAGTTTGTGTTAGATCAAGACAATGGCTTTCTTTACCTGTATAGCAGTGTTTCCCAAACTCTGGCGTTCTGAATGTTTTGTACTTCACCTCCCAGAATCCTCAGCTGTCTTAGTCTGGGATTCTAGGAGCTCCATTTGCAAAACGGAGAAGACCATGGTCATACAAGGTTCTTCAAGGATCAGTGGTTCCCACACTCTGGTCCTTCGGGTGTTTTGGACTTCAGTTCCCAGAATCCTCAGCCATCTTGGCCAATGCTCTGGGATTCTGGAAGCTAAAGTCCAAAACATTTGTAGGACTAAACTTTTGGGAATCCCTGGTCTAGACTTTGCATCCAAGGAGTGCACCATCTGGACTTTCCTTTCCTTATCAGAGGAGGTCTCCAATGGTTTGGCCATGGCGGTCCTCCTCCGGACATGTCCCAGTTTATCCCTGTCCTTCTTGACCTCTGGTGCCCAGAACTGGACACAGGGCTCCAGGTGAGGTTTGGCCAAAGCCGTCAACCTGATTTGGCTTCTCATTCTGCCTTGCGGAGAGGGGGAAAAGGGCAAACGGCTGTCCACATCCGAAAGCCCTGCAGGCCTCGAAGGCCTGACCAGATGCTACCCTTTTCCTCCTCTCCTTTCTCTTTCCATGCACACGCTGCATCCCTTTGGGTTTTCCCTTCTTCTATGCTTTTCCAGCACTCCCTGTGACATCTTTCCCCCCTTTTCCCCATTGAGGAAAAGCTGCTGCTGGGGGCTGGCAGAGAGGAAAGGGAGGCCTTTTGAAAGGGAATGCAATCCGACACTTTGCAGGTAAACACCCGCGTGGCGGCGGGGGCTTCTGTCAGCCTGCATTCTCCCCGGAAAAAAGCAGAAATAAATTAATAAAGCGCAAGAGAAAGGCAGAGAACTAAACAACCACCACCACCACAACCACAAAAAGGCATTGCGGGATAAAAGTTGCAGAGAGACGGCACGGCGATGCTACCGAGGGGGGCGGATTTTTGGAGGTGACCTAATTTTGGGATTGCAAAATGATACCATTTTGCATGTTAGTGCTTGTAATTCATTAAGAAATGGAGCTGACGTGGATTGCAAAAGCTGGAATCGGATGGGGAGAGAGAATGCATTGCTCTCTGCAAAGTCCCAATAACATTTGTATTAGTATTACCATTAATGCGAGTTTCACAGTCTACCCAGGTGTGTTCCCGGCTGGCATTTTGGACCATCCGCGATTTGGATTCTCTCCAAGGATCTAGGAAACCTGTCAGATGACGTGACCCATTCCAAGTAGAACATATTTAAGACTTGCAGCAAAAAGGTGGGATCAAAATAGACCCTTGACATTCTCACGGATGGGATAGAGAAGAAAAATCTTCTTTTCTCCAGAACATTTTTGGCTCAGCTGTAGCTTTCCAACTGTGATTTGGGCATTTTGGCCGATTACCTTTGCAGCATCGCCAGAGGAGCAAGTTCCAGTCGCCGGCCTTCATTTTGTGCCTCCAGAGCTTCACGGCTCTGGTTATTATAGCAAATAAATACCGGGAGAACCAGTATTTGGAGCCTTTACTTCTTGAGAAAGAGCTGGTGCAGAGGAGAGGGATGGTCAGGGATGAATATTTTACCAGTTTAATGGTCCGGCAGTATAGGCCTCTCTCCCTTTTTAAAAGCTGAGCCGAGCCACAGGAAAGGAAAAGAATTGTAATTAGGAGAAAGCATGGCGAGAGATGGAAACATGGCCAGGTTTTCGGGGACGGATTAAAACCCACACCTCTCTTGTGAGGCAGAGCCAGTCTCTGCAGGAAGGCAGATCTTGCAGCAGAAGGGGCTGAAGGCTTTGGAGGCCGACTGTGTTGAAAACAGTCCAAATAATCTCCCCAAAATAGCTTCGGTGACTTGGGTGATTCCCATAAGGTTTGGCTTGAAACCCAGAGTGCGTGCACCCACCCAAAGTTGATTTCCAACCCTGTTTGGGACTGGCAGCACGTTTGTGCCCATTTGGCTACAGCTGGGGATTTGTAATTTGCTGGAATGTCTCCAAGGATGAATGGGACCGGTACCAGTCCGTGGATGACCCTTTTCCACCTTTTTAATGGCCGCTAAACCTGCTTGCAGGAGGCCGCGCAGAATGCGGTGCCAACGTTGGATGGCATTTTCAAAGGCCGCTCGGTGGCCATCTGTGGCCACCAACCTCCCTGCCTCTGGGCTTCCTTTGGCCAGGCGTCCCTCTCCTCGCTGCGGTGTCAGCATTAACCTTCCCTGTGAAGGAAACCCAGAGAGACGTTGACTACGAGCCGAGGCTGCGGAATCGCTTCCAATTAGGGCTGATTTGATGTTAATTAGCCGGGCGATGCTGCTTCGTAAGCTCTTTAGCACTTATTACAGGTGAGAGATGAAAGCGCCTGAGAAGTTGCCTCCACCAGCCATGCCTCGGAAGGAAACCATGTTTGGAGAAGGGTGGAAGGATGGATGGATAGCAAGCAAGAGAAATATCAAGTACATGTTTCCGTGAATTAAGCACTCCCTAAGCGGTTTACAAAGTATAAGCTAATGCCACAGAAGGAAACCATGTTTGGAGACGGAAGGAAGGAAGGAAGGAAGGAAGGCAAGCAATAGCAGTAGCAAGTACATTTCTGTACCATTTATCAGTGAACTAAGCCCTATCTTGCTAGTGGACACCTTGGTTAAAGCTTAACGGCTTCCAGGCCAACAAGGGCAGTTATCTTCTCTGGGTTGTAATTCAGAATTGAAAGATGCTGCACTGTAGGCTCCAAAAGGGCTTCTCCACCTTGGAGAGATATACATTTCAGACTTAAAGAGCTGATCCATTGACTCCACTGACACAGCGCTGTCCAAGCCTGATGGGAGCTGTAGTGCATCAAGGACCGGCATCGTGTCGCACGCTTCCCGGATGATCCAATTGCCCTAATTTTTTCCTGCGGTTGAGCTCAGCATTGGAAGTGTTGTTCTCTCACTCGCTGTGTGTTTTTTGTGTATCAGTGTCCATTTGCCCAAAGGCAAGCAATTAATGAGAAGTTGCGGCACGGAGTGGCCCCGCGCTTGGCTTCTGTGGGACATTATGGATCGGAAAGAGGAGAAGAGGAAACGTGCCGTGCCCAGAAATCAATTTCCCTCGGGTGGCAAGCGCTCTGCTGATAAAATAGCCCCATTGAAATCCCCATCAGCCGGCTCCTTTTTATATCTTCGAACAGGGATGGTCAGCTTGGCCAGGTGATGCTTTGGACCAAGCGGCCTTGCCTTCTTTTGGCTTCATGCATCTACTTGGAAATGACTCTCAGGGAAATGGTGCATTGCCTTTCGTCTACAGGGGTGTGATCTCTAGATCTTTAGGACTATAAGTCCCATCAAGCAGCGTGGTTGGTCCTCATTGGTGATAGGTGGTGTTACCTAAAAGATAACCAGGTTGAGGAAAGGTGACTTTGGAGAGTCTGGTGCAAAACACACTGCAGAAATAATCCACGTTGAATCCGCTTAATGGTAGGGAGTTCTGGGAGCTGTGAAACTACAAATCTCAGGATCCCTTCGGTTGCAGCACTTGAAGTGGTGTCACACTGTGTTATTTTTATGGTGTAGATGCGCCCTAAGTCTCGTTTAGTGTGTTTGGCGCAGTGTGGTGTGACTTGACCTGCCTTGTGGTTAGTGACCGTAACATTAAACTCCACAAGCATTGCGTAGGATTTGGACCAAAATGCAATAATGTGGAAAATAAGGAAAAATGCACGTGGCATTTGTGGTTCATTTTAGCACGGAGTGGTGCTTTGAATACATTGATTCGGAACGACTGCCGCTCTGCTCTCACTGCATCCCAATGTTATTTTGTCTTTTGCATTGACCTTTGCTTTCCCCCAGCTGCAAGGTGCAGTGACCGTTGTGCAGAATGCAGCCGTGGCTCCTCCTCTTTGACCTCGTCAGGCGTAATTCATTAATTCTGCCGTTTTTGCCGCGTGTTTTCCAATCCCAGGAAAGGTGTTACGTAATTGCTCCCAGCCGCTTGCCTTTCTCTGCTCCCGCCCCTCTTCTTACGCCAAAAGTGTCGTTCGGAAATCCCTTTCCACAAACCTATCCGAGGAACACGCTTCCCGTTTCATTGCAAGGGAACAAAGCATTCATAATCCTGCTATTTTTAAAAATTATTATTATTATTATTATTATTATTATTATTATTATTAAAAAAACCCAGCAGCTGTCAAGTTGAGGTTTGAGGAAAGCCTGTTTCAAAAAACATCAAACTCTCTCGATATCAGTTTCCTTTTCCAGACAAAAATGAACATTTATTTTGGAAAGCCAAGGCTGCCTCTGTTTTTGAGTTTTGAAGAAAGATGGTTGCAAAGAAAAACCAGCTCTCTTGCACCTCAATTTCTTTTTCCAGGTACACAAAAGTTAACTGCATGGATGCTTATTTTGGAAACTCATGCCGCTTTTAGGGAATGCATGGGAGCCAGGGAACAAATGGGAAATCTCTGTTTTGGAGAGGTATACTGCTCTTGAAACAGGAGGCTCTACCTACCTACGTCTTGCAATATGGTGACTCCTTTGCAGAGGCTGAAACCTTGACCCAAAACGGTGCTTTTTTCCTATGTGGTTTAATATTCTTACCTTTACCTTAATATTTTACCTCTGCTTTCCGTATGGTTCGTCCTTCTCATTTCCTTAAGCTGAATGCTCTGCGCCTGCTGTGCAGATGATAAAAATCAAGAAGCCAATTTTCTGCTTATTCTTGGGTTGGCATGTCGAGCTGATCTTAAGTAGGATGTCATTTTTTAGGGGGCGGCTTCAAGATCTGGAGTTTTTGGAGAGGTTGAAATAAGCTTTAAATATAATCTACGGAAAGGGCAGTTTCTTAGTTTTGAGCCGGTGACAGGGCCGCTGTTTGATCAGCGAAGAGCTTACGATGTTCGATCTGATTCTGCATTAGGTCGAGGCACAGCAGGGCTTAGGATTATAACGCAACGCAGTGTGATGCCCAATGGTGGGTCACTGGAGGCGATGCCAAGGACTAACCAACCTCCTCCTCTCCAAAGTCTAAATATCCCTTCTGCTGGTATGGAGTTAAGCCTTGAAATGTAGCATGAGAAGCAGTGAGACATGCAACACAACCGAAATGGTCAAAGGTTTGGAAACCAAACAGGGGGGCAACAGTGTGATGCAGCAGCTAAAAAGGCCAATGTGATTTTAGGTTCCATCAATAGAAGTACAGTGTCTAAACCAAGGGAAGTAATAGTGCCGCTCTCTTCTGCTTTGGTCAGGCCCCACCTGGAATATTGTGTCCAGTTCTGGGCCTCATAATTCAAAAAGGATGTGGAGAAACTGGAGCCATGGGTCCAAAGGAGGGCAACGAAGATGGTGTAGGGTCTGGAAACCATAAAGCCCTATGAGGAACGCCTTAGGGAGCTGGGGATGTTTAGCCTGGAGAAGAGAAGGTTAAGAGGTGATATGATAGCCCTGTTTAAATATTGGAAGGGGTGTCAAACTGAGGAGGGAGCAAGCTTGTTTTCTGCTGCTGCAGAGACTAGAACATAGATCTTCCCCATTAATACCTTTTTGCCATCTTGGGCAGCCTCTGAGGTAGCTTGGCTGGCCATGTCCTGGTTTTCAGAGTAAAACATCGGAGGCCAAATGATCCCCTGGACCCGATCCAGGGAGATGTTTTGAGGAGCGTCAGCAAAGCGCAGCCGGCTGGATGCCACACGACGAGAGGCCTGCGTCTCAACCGATCCCTCCCCAGAGACGCCAGCATTTAATATTTGCGTTCAGTACATCATTGAGGTTAATGTAAGTTAACAGCTTGGAGAACAGAGGAGGGAGAGATGCACACACACGCATACACATATACACATGCGCACGCACCTGCAAAGCCAGCAAAATGCAGGGACTTTTTTTTTTAAAAAGCCATAATGGATCATCTCCTTTGTGTTGCTGCTGGCTGGTAAAGGAACAGGTTAGAAGGTTTTTTTGGCAGCCCACGTTCTTTTTTGGAGACGTCAGCGACTTATTTCCCGAGAGCAATAAAAAGCACCGGATGGGGTCCCTTGGCACGGCTGGCAGAGAGCAAAGCCTGGCCTGCTGAGAGGGCAAATCCCTTCCTCTCCTCTTGGCTTGATGCAGCTTTGAAGGGACTGCGGCCGCCGAGGTTGCTCTCTGCCGGGCTTCCAAGACCCTCCGCTGTTTTGGGGACTGGATTTTGGGAATCTGCTTGGCTTCAACCGTCCCTGCAACCAGTGGGAGGCAGAGGCCTGGTGCCAGTTCCTCCTCGCTGGTGGCCACTTTTCATCTTTCTTTCTCCAGGCTAAACATCCTCAGCTCCTTTAGCCGTTCCTCATAGGGTTTGGTGGTTTCCAGATCTTCCTTCATTTTGGTCACCTTCCTCCGGACATATTATTGTACTTTGGACATGTCATGAGATGCCATGACTCCTTGGAGAGGACGATTGTGCTTTGTAAAGTGGAAGGCAGGAGGGAAAGATAGAGATAGCAAGAAATGGGTTTACTCCATCAAAGGAAACCATGACTTCCTTGAGCTTTCAAGACCTCTTTGTTGACCGAGGTTGCTCCTGGAGGTCTCTCATTCAGAGGGTTGCCAGAAGTCCAAGATTTCTGGCAGCGATTGACACCAAACTCAATGGTGCCAAAGCTCCATGCAAATAAATCCGTGCTTCTTGGAGCTGATGGGTGCAAATATTGTGCAAATACTATGCCGGTGGGGTTGGGGACACTGCTGGTCCACCACATCTGGTGGGCTATAAAGCATCGATTTAGACTTAATCCAGACCCTTCTGCCCTTGTTTGTCGGAACGGAGGCTGTTGACGGCAAAGTGGAATCTGTCACCGCCGATGCCATTTGGTCTCTTGAGAAGGCAGCGTCTGAGTGTGCCTCTCTGTTTTGCAGAACTTCAGGGCCGCCATCTGGACCGGGTGCGTTTTGGGAGCGTTAAATCAACTTTGAAAACCAAATGCAGGCCTAGGAAGCAGGCAGCGGGGCGGATGGATGAACGAACGAATGGATGGATGGATAGATGGGGGAGGAAAGCATCTGAATCCCCCAGCGCTTGCTTTCCCAATTCCCCGGGTGCCATTGGGATACTCCATGGAATGCCTATTAACTGCTCATTTAGCATAATTTGGCGAGGGCTGTTGAGATAATGAATGTGCGTCTTGCCATTTGCTGCTCATTGATGCACTCTGCCTAAAGCTACATTTGTGGGTTGCAAAGGCTGGGTGCACAGGAGGAACGTGGGAGAAACAGGGGCCGTGCGGCAAAGCTTTTCCCAAGCTGCTAAAAACACCCATCAAATAAGTATCGTCACGGATCAAGAAGTACGTTCGCTGAGCATTTTAAATAAAAAAGAAACCACTCAAGCGGCCTTTTCCAACCCGAGGTGCTGGACTGTGGCTCCCATCATCTCTGGAAAAGGTTGGTTTGCATAGGAACTGCCATTCTGAAAACTGTAAGGTGCTGGCATAGTTTGGAAGCGAGGATTAAAACTTGTCAGTTGTGGTGGATGATGGGCCCCATGTCCGTAGCAATGAATTCACTCAGGTTTTTTTAAAAAGAGAATTTGTTGGAAACAGACTCATGTAGTGCCAGTGTGGTGTAATGGTCTGTGCATTGGACTAGGACACTGAGACGTCAGGGTTCGAATCCCGGTTTGGCCATGCAAAAAAATAACTCAAGCAGCCTTTTCCAGCCTGAGGTTCTGGACTGCAGCTCCCATCATCCCCAAAGAGAGGGACCAGCACATCCATTGGAGGCTGGAAAAGGCTGGTCTGCATAGGAACTGCCATTCTAAAAATTGTAAGTGATGACCTTGGGCGAGTCACACTCTCTCATCCTCAGAGGATGGCCATGGTCAACCCCTTCTGAAGAAACTTGCCAAGAAAACCCTATGATAGGTTCACCTTAGGGTCATTGAAAGTTGGAAATGACTTAAAGGCACACAACCACCGCAACAGCAACAACTGGTGTGCTGATAGATATTGTTGAGGCCTATGACTATCGGTCCTTGGAGAGCTTCTGCCATTTGGGATGGAGGGCCAATAGAGACTTCTATGTCATTGGAGTGGCCAATATAATCCAGGTTTGGGATATATTTAAGCAGAGGTGTCCATGGTCCTGAACCTAGTTTGATGAGAAGTCCAGCACCTTGGACCTGTGTTTTTGTGTCGAAAGCGATTCATTTATTTATTTTTATTAAAAAGAGAGAGAGTGAGAGAGAGTTATCCTTCCTTATCACTTAACTTTTGCAAGGGTGCTTGCGTTTCCAACACCGCTCTTGCAAAATAATATCTCGTGGTTATTAATTTTGAATGAGTTACCCTCGATTCCGTGGTTCTGGCCTTCCAGAGCGGCTCCGTTGTCGAGAGACGTGACAAAATTGAGTTGGCAGCGGAGACGGTGGGAGCGGAGCGGAGGGCGGATAATGGGGAAGAGCCGCTTGTAAGTTTTGTACGACAAATGCTCTAACAACATGAGTTCAAAACCTGCCAAGGTTCCTCCTTTCTCTCCTTTCTTTTACATAGCCATGTTTAGGTCTGTTTACTATGAACCATCTTCTTGGTCAAGAATGAAATTGCTCCTCCGGCTTACTCAATGCCTCTGGTTGGGGGTCCCTTTCCTTTCTTTACTGGCATCCCATCTCCTTCATCCCGATGCTCCTTGGTGTAAGTATGTTGGTGGAACTTCATGCTAGCTTACAATGGGATCTCCATCTTAGCTATCTCTGTAGTCTTCCTCTTGGTCATCGACCGCCTTGGTGGGCATTCTTCATTTTGGAGGAGTGAATGTTGAGCTTAGTCTGTAGTCTAGATGCCTTCCATCAGACAGAACCATTGAGATGACGCTGCGACTTCCATAATCGCGACAAATAACGCGTCCTGGAGATAAGCCATTTCCGTGATCGATGCCATCTCATCAGTGTCACTTGCTCCTTAGTTGTAAAGAATGGGAGGCTGGAGGGCTCTTGCCTGCTAAGCGCTTTGATTCGATTTGGCAATTCCTGCCTTGCGATTGATCTCGGTAACAAGAATGGATGCTCTCTCATCTCTCCATGGTTGTTTCATTAAACCCAATCTTTTCTTTCTCATCTATAAGCCTTCTCCTTCTCCCATCAAGTGACAGCTTGGATTTAACCAGATCCAAATATGGACGTGGGACCTGGATCTTTTCCTCTCTTTTTCTTTGGGGAGAAAATGAAATCTATGCTATATCTCAATCGATTTGCGTTATGATACTGTTTTAAATTTAGGAGACCCAATCCTCCCATCTTTTGGGGGTTTGTACCAGTATATTTTATTAATCCTCCCTTTTTTGAAATTCTCTAACTTCAGTGGCAAAGAATAACAATAATCCACCTGTTGGGAAAGCCAGTGTCCTGTGAACTACAAATGCATAGCATATGTTGTTGTTGTACGTCTTAAAGTTGTTTCTGACTTGTGGTGACTTTGGTGAGATATGTTCACAGAGGGTTTGCTTTTGCCTTCCTCTGAGGCTGAGAGAGTATGACCTGCCCAAAGTCACCATGGCTGAGCTGGGATTTGAACCTTGGTCTCCAACGTTGCAATCCCAACACTCAAACCAGTGCACCAGGTTGGGTCTCCCATTGCAAATGCCATGATCCAAAAGGGTACCATCTTGGTCTATGGAAGGCACTCCACCTTTTTGGGTGCCACTTAAGCAGGCCCTGTGGGTTGGTAACCAATTTGTATATTTCAATGAGTAGGTATGGAATGAGAATTAAAACCTGGATTTCTTGACCCCTTGAGACATGTTAAAAATTCCTGCAGCTTCTGGGAACTGTTGTTGTTCTGGACGTAGCACAAACAGCACAGTTTTTGCAAACCACTCAGGGGTTTGCATTGATCTGTTGGCCGGGATTGACTACTGGTCCATTTCTGGGCACAATTCAAAGCTCTGCATGGCTTGGGTCAGGACTATCTGAAAGATCGTACCTCCCCATATGATCCAGCTTGAGTTTTAAGATCTGCAGGAGAGGTCTTTTTCTTGGTCCCATCACCATCGCAAATATGATTGTCGAGGACACAGTAGACAGGACCTTCTCGGTGGCTGTTCTTGGACTGTGGAACTCCCTTCAGCTAGAACAGATGAGAAACAGATGTGGAGGATCTGTCCTTTCTACCTCTCCTGTCCAAAATGTAGAGCAGTGGTCCCCAAAACTTAGGTCCTCCAGATGTTTTTGGACGTCATCTCCTAGAGGCCCCAGCTACCTTGGCCAACCGTTGGCAAGGTTGGCCAATTCTGGGAGCTGAAGTCCCAAAAACATCTGGTTGACCCAAGTCTTGGAATCACTGATGCGGAACACATTCTTGCCAGCTGGGTAATGAAGAGCCAGGAACGTTTTACCATTAATTGTTAGCTTCATTAAAAAGTCGCCGGCGTACCTCCTCGGCCTTTCCGAGCCCAGCGTTTTTAATTGGGTTTAACGGTAACCTTTCGGTGAAGCGGCGCCGGGGGGATTTAATCGGCCGTGCGACCTAGAAAAAGAGCCTTCCTCCCCTTTGGATGGCTAATTGAAAAAAGGATCTGGACGCAACTGGAAGAGGAGGGGGAAAGAAATTAATAACGGGAACGTCCGTAATGGCAATTGTGTCCGACATCCAGGGTCTTTGGAGAGGTGAGCAGACCTTGGGCTTTGCCAAGGGCGGCCTCGGTTCCCATCATCTCGGCCGTCGGCTGTCATTGTGAGTCCCAACGGATGAGGAGCAAGAGTCACTAGCGCAGAAGGAAGCCTTGACAGTTGCTGGGTTAATTTAAGCGAACAATGATTTCTCACTCCAACGCAGAACGGTTGTCCGTTGTGGGTTGTGACCGCACATGCCTCCCGGGATAAAAGCCCTGTGTGTACCTCTTTCCAGGTTGTGTTGGACAGCAGCTCCCATCATCTCCTGATGTCCTGGGATGATGGAAGTCCTAGTACAATACCTCTGGAAGGTACCAGCTCTGGGGAAGGCAGATATATATATTGACATATGTATTACGGTGTGAAAGGAGGAATTCTCTTCTGGTTCCTTCTAGAGACGAAATGGATTTATTTCCCCTTCCCAAGCAAAGTCTGGAAAAATACCTTTTTGTTAAACCATCACATCCAGAATCCTTCACTCTGCAGGTTGGGTCTAAAGCAGTGATTCCCAAAGTTGGGTCCTCCAGGTGTTTTGGACTACAACTCCCAGAAGCCCCAACAGTCAAGAATCCTGGGAGCTGAGTCCAAAACCATCTGGATAACTCAAGTTCGGGAACCACGTCTTAAGGCCAGGGATTCCCAAAACTTCAGGCTTCCAGGTGTGTTGGACTCCAGCTCTCAGAACCCTTAGCCAACTTGGCCCGACAGTTGGGAATTCTGGGAGATGGAGTCCAAAACATCTGGAGGAGCAAAGTTTGGGAATCAATGGTCAAGGGTTCTGGGTGAGGCTGAAGGACGATGGGGCTTGAAGTCATAAAGGAGTTGTGGTTGAAATGTACCTTTTTATTTGCAACTCTCTCTCTGCGTTGTTGGGCGACACCTCCCATCACCCACAACTATTGTGTATGATGGCTGGGGCTGCTGGGACTTGGAGTCCAATGGCCTCGAAAGGATTCCCTTTGGTGCAAGAGAAGCGGAGGATGACGCTGCCTTAATACGGAATCGGTCGGATCGATGGCTCTTTGTTAGGGAGAGATGGAAACAATACGAATGCTCCTTGCGTACCAGACATGTTTGGAAGGCTTCCTGGTGTTTGCTGACTCTGCTGGTTGGGCTTCAACAGCGATGCTTACAAATTATGCCCATTTGCTCTGTTCGGGGAGCTGCTGAAAGGCGGAATCATTTCCATTCTTAAATCCTTTGCTCATCAAGAACGTTGGCGTCGGCGGGGAGAGCGGGCAACCGTGGACCCCATTTTGCACGGACTCCAGGCTCACGTAGACAATACGGTGGCCACTCAAAATCCACAAAGCAGGGATACCTTTTATGGCACCAACCAAAAGGCATATTATACCGTATATCCTTGACTATAAGTCGACCTCATATATAAATTTGGGGGCCAAAATTATGGATTTTGATATGACTAGTGGATAAGTCGAGGGTAAAACTTAAGGGGATGTCATGAAGGATGTAAAGGATGAAGCTAAGGAAAAGAATGCCAAAGAATTTGCAGAATTCCAGCAGACATAATACAAACCATATATTTATATATATATATATAACCACCACAATCCTAGACCCAACTACATCTAGAGTTTGCCCTTCGTGTTGCTGATTCAATTAGGGAAGGCTGCGAAAATATTTTTTTGAGTCTAAATTCCTCCTCATTCTTCAAAGCCAAGAGGTTGATGTTAACCTTGCCTTTATTAATTCACTCCTTGATTGCCTTAATTTGGGGAGAAAAAAAACAAAACCAAGTAGCCTTGCAACAAACGGAGAAGGAGAACAAGGGCACCTTCTCCGCTCTTTTCAATATTTTACTGAGTAATTGCCACCTGAGTTCGGGTCCTGTTTTTCCTATTTAGTGGGAGTGGGAAGCGGCCCACTTTAATCACCGGCACAAAAGGCAAAAGGATTGCAAAATCAACCATCTTGGCTAATTGCAACTTGCTTTGCCTTGAACGCCTGTGAATGGGGACAGTTGCAAAAAGAAAACACATCCAGAGAGAACCTTTCCAAGCTCCGAGTACTGAACCAGCGCATAGTCTCGGACATTTCTCAAATGAAAATCAGGAGCCTGTGTGTCCAAGCGACGTCGGATTGAGGTCAAGAGGGCAAATGGGGAAGAAGAGAAAAGCTAGGAAAGGCCGCAGCGGTTTGCTTTTGCCTCCAAACCGTCCCTGCAAGGTTGGTTATGGCCTGGCTGATGGAGAAAGGTCATCCGTGGAGCTTCACGTCTGTGATGTTCACACGACTGTGATGTTCAGAAGGAGACCATCTCCTTGCTAATTACGACCGCCACGGACGGTTGCGGCGTTCATCTTGCATGCGTTTCGGCTTTGCATGCAAATGCCAGTGATTTTACATCTCGCATTTCATGCTCTTTGAGCGCCGCTGTTTACTGGGGCTTTTTTGCTCTCTCTCTCTTTCTCGCTGCGTGGGTGTCTCTGCCTTTGGGTTGTCTGCCGTAATAAATCTGTTACTTTTGAAGATCTCGTTGGCTGTTTGCTGTAACAGACGAAGGCCGCTAATTCCTCCCTCCCCAACCCCTTTTGGTTTTCAAAAATTAAAAATAAAACGGTTCCCTCCCCTTTTGATTTGAGGACGAAACTTGGAAATGTGGCTGTTTCTATCCTGTGAACTATCAGAACATTTTCCAGAGCGGATAAAACCCCCGAAGGTGCGCGCCAATTAAACCCGATGCGCATCTGCTTAATTTTTGGGTGAGCAGCTCTCGCATTCTCTTCCACTGGGATGGCTTTGTTTCATGGAAGCTCACAAATAAAAAACCAGAACAATTTGATGTTAGGGAGCAGGTCCGATGGCGCTGCAGTATCTTTCTGTCACTAGAAATGGTGCAAACCGGAGGTGCGTTTATACCTTTAGTGGAATTCGGTAGAGTTATATCATTTTGAACAAATGCCAATGGGTTCTGTTTTGAAATCTGCCCCTTTTTGCTCTAGGACTTGGTTTCTTTCTTCCAATTTGGTTTATTTTCTGTATGTTGTAATACTTGTCTTTTGTCACTAGGTGTCGCTATAGCGCAGTGCAGTGAAACACCCCAGTCAGCGGAATTATATCTTTTTTGAACTGGTGCCAGTGAGTTCTGTTTTGAAACCTGTGACTCGGTTTCTTCCCATTGGGTTTGTTTTCTCTCCATTGTAGCGCACACCTTTTGTCTCTAGGTGTCACTATCGCACAGTGCGCTTATATACCCAGTCAATTGAATTACAGTCAGCCCTCCTTATTCACAGATTTTTTTTAATTCTTGGATTCAAGCATCCATGGCTTGAAAATATTTTTTAAAAGTATAAATCCCAAATATCAAACCTTGATTGTGCCTTTTTATATAAGGGACGTCCTTTTGCCGTGCCATTATATTTAACGGGACTTGAGCATCCATGGGTTTTGGTATCCACAGAGGGTCCTGGAAACCCCAACAGATAACAAGGACCTTCTGTATATCATTTTTTATTTTAAAATAGATACCAGCATCTTCTGTTTTGAAACTTGCTCCCTCTTGTTCTGGGTCTTGGTTTCTTGCTTCCCGTTTGGTTCATTTTCTCTGCCTTGTAGTGCATGTCTTCTGCCAGTAGGTGCCGCTAAAGCCTATAATGCACACAAATGAAAAAAGTTCCATTTGATTTTTGAAAGAGCCTCTCTTTTAAAGATGCTTTAAGACTTAGAGACAGAGAGTGCTCTCCCGATTCTTTGGGAGGAGAACAGATGTATTTTTCATGAGCTAACAACGGCGGCGGGAAAGACGGAAAAGGGTAATTGCGTGCGCCGACCGCCCCAGAAGAGCCATCAAGACTCCTCAGGAATGCAGATAATGGGAAGCAATCCTTGGGAGGCTTTGCCTGAATCGATAGACGGTGGAATCATCCTTGTGATGGCGAGGAGGTACATCTTGTAGCTAATGGACAACTAGTGTAGCCCTTCTTGTAGGAAGAAAACTCTCCTCTCCCAATGGGTTGGCTGTGAACAACATCCATCTCTCTCCTCTCCTCCTCTCCAGTCTTTCTCAACTTCTCTCCCTCCGTCGGCCACAACTTCTTCGCGTTCGGTCCATTCATACGAAGAGAGTCCATCCGATTGGTACAGTTGGCCTTCTGTATCCATGGATTCCTGGCATTCATGGCTTGAGAATGAATATATGTATATGCCTAAAAGCAAACATTAATTTTGGCCTTTTATATAAGAGATACCATTTTATTACCCCGTTGTATGTAACGGGACTTGAGCATCCATGGAGTTTGGGATCCACTGAAGGTCCTGGAACCAATACTCAACGGATACCGAGGGTCCATTGCAGTAATAATAATAATGATAGTAATAATTATATACCCCATTGTATTTAATGGGACTTGAGTATCTATTGATTTTGGTATCCATGGAGGTCCTGGAACCAACACTCAGCGGATACCGAGGGTCCACTGCAATAATAATAATAATAATAATAGCTCATTATATTTAATGGGATTTGAGCATCCATGGAGTTTGGTATCCATGGAGGTCCTGGAACCAAGCCGCAGTGGATACCGAGGGCCTATTGTAATAATAACAATAATAATAATAATAGTAATAGCCCATTGTATTTAATGGGACTTGAGTATCCATGGATTTTGGTATACACAAAGGGTCCTGGAACCAAAACCTAGCGGATACTGAGGGCCCAGTGTAATAATAATAATAATAATAATAATAATTAGCCCATTATATTTAATGGGACTTGAGCATCCATAGATTTTGGTATCCGCTGGGGTCCTGGAGCCAGCCCTAGGAAACCCTAAGGGCCCAGTGCACTGAAATGTTTATCCAAAGCCTGAATTAGTTTGGAATGAGAATATTTTCCAAGGAAGCAGGGCATAGGAGCTACTTTCCTAAAGAACGATCACAGCAGTCTCCCTTGTTCATTTTCTTTGCAAACACTCCTGGATTCAGCGGTGATGAACATGCTCACCTGCGATCCTCCTCCTCCTCCTCCTCCGACGCTTGTTTGTAACTCTCCGAACAGCTTGAAGGTTTACCCTTGTATTCTCTTTTCGCACACCAGGAATCATACTCCGGCGCAGAGATGCACAAAAGGAACAGAACAATGACGCCGTGGTTGTGTTGCAGTTTGACTCTGGTGTGTTTGTGTGTGCCACGGTGAAGGGAAAAGAAATGCCCATCTGTTCCCCTCGATAACAAGTTCAGTGGCTTTGAGCTATTGCTTGGAAACAGTGGAGCTCTCTCATGTCTTAGAGGAGTGCACCACACTGGTTAGGGTAAGGATAGGATTAGGATTAGGGTTGGCTTAGTGTAAGGGTTAGGGTTGGGTTATGGTCGGGTTAGGTTTGGGTCAGGGTTGAGCTAGGCTTGGGTTTAGGGTCCTTTCTCATATCTCAGCAGAGTGCATTGACCAAACTGTTGGAATGCAGAAGAAAGAGCTAAGGTTAGGGTTAGCATTAGGTTTAGGTTTAGGGTCCTCTCTCATGTCCTAGAAGAGTGCATTGACCAGACTGGTGGGATGCAGAAGAAAGGGTTAAGGTTAGGTTTCGCATTGGGTTCAGGGTCCTCTCTCATGTCTCGGCTCACTCACATCAGTGAGACGCAGAAGAAAGGAGCCGAACAGGCCTCACTCACTGGACTGACACATATAGGGATGCTCTTCTAAGTATCGAGGTCCCAAGCCACTCAGGACTTTAAATGTCGTTTAACCATTGCCAACACCTTGAAGTCAGACCAGACCAGTGTATTGTAATAACTGAAACGGATGAAGCGTGGTGAGTGGGGGGACTCTTTGACTTCTTCTCTTGGTGGAAAGATTTACTAGCGGTGCCTCTTTCTCCTCTCCAAAGTCCCTTTGCCTCCTTTTCTCCCTTTGCCCTGCCTGACTGGCGCCAGAGCTCTTTGCCCACGCAAACAGATTCCTCCCCACTTGCTGTGATCCTGGGGCTTTGCTTTATAAACAAGCAAGATCAAGACCAGCTTAGCTTGTCTAGCAAAGGGAAGATTAATCTCCCTGCGTGGCAGCAACTGTCACCTTCTGGTTTAGCGTCTTGCGATGGCAGCAGGGAGACTCCAAAGACATTGGCATCCTCACACTGCAGGTATAGGGGTATAGCTACTATAAGTGTGTGAAATGAGAGCCTTGGCCCTTTCCAAATAATAGCTCTGCCCTCTCGTGACATTCTCCTTCTCTCCCCGAATTGCTAGCATTGCAGCAAAACCTCAGTGAAGGGTTTGGAAATAGAGTTTAGGCATCCCACGAAAAGGGACAGGCAAAGTGAATGCAAACACAGCAAATAAGGAGAGTTCTAGGCACGAACGATAATCGGTGTCTCCATCTCTGCAGTGTTAGGAATTTGGGGAACTGAAGGGAAGTTTCATTTGAACAATTCAAATTTGGGAAACAGTGCTCTTCGTGCACCTGTTTCCAGTTCCAATAGATAGATAAGGTAGATCAATTGATAAGAGGATGAATAAAACCCACCTGTTGACCTGCCTTTCTCTTTTGCTCTTTGCAGGATGAGATGTCCACTTATTTCCAGTTCCGATCGATAGATAAGATAGATCAATTGACAGAGCGTGAACAAAACCTACTTGCTGACTTGTCTTTCTCCTTTGCTCTTTGCAGGATGAGATGTCCACCTATTGCCATTTCCAATAGATAGATAGAGTGTGAATCAAAGCCGCCTGCTGACCTGCCTTTCTCCTTTGCCCTTTGCAGGATGACATGTCCACCTTCTTCCAGTTCGGGGCCTCGATCCAACAGGAGGCCATCATCATG
This sequence comes from Urosaurus nigricauda, assembly GCA_034509955.1. NCBI lineage: Eukaryota > Metazoa > Chordata > Lepidosauria > Squamata > Phrynosomatidae > Urosaurus > Urosaurus nigricauda. The sequence goes on from JAOEGL010000008.1 coordinate 15,226,974, forward strand.
CTGAAGTTCATGCAGTATTACGACTGGCATGTCTTCTCTCTGGTGACCAGCACTTTCCCCGGCTACCGGGACTTCATCAGTTTTGTCAAGTACACCGTGGAGAACAGTTTTGTGGGCTGGGACATGCAGAACATCATCACCCTGGACACCACCATCGGGGACGCCAAGACCACCATCCAGCTGAAGAAGATCCACTCGTCCGTCATCCTTCTTTACTGCTCCAAGGACGAAGCCGTTTACATCTTGGAGGAGGCCCGCTCCTTGGGTTTGACGGGTTACGACTTCTTTTGGATCGTTCCCAGTTTGGTGAGTGGGAACATGGAGATCGTCCCCAAGGAGTTCCCCGCGGGGTTGATTTCCGTGGCCTACGACGAATGGGACTACCGGTTGGACGCGCGGGTGCGGGACGGCCTGGGGATTATTAGCACGGCCGCGGCCGCCATGTTGGAAAAATACTCTTTCATTCCCGAAGCCAAGACCAGTTGCTACGGACAGCAGGAGAACAGCGAACGGCCGTCGCAGACGCTCCACAAGTAAGGCTTCGTTTCTTCTCAGGTCAAAGCTGGAAATGTTGGGAGGGCTGCAACTCCCAACAGACACAGCCAATAAAGATGTTGCTGGGAGTTGCAATCCAGACATACCTGGAGGGCAAAATGTGTAAAACGTATTGCAAAATGTCAACCTGTTATACACCGTCAGAGGAATGCAGGAGACAGAGTTTTTAGGGAAGGCATGTTTTGAACTTTTGACTCCCGTTGGTGATGCTGGATGGGGGATTATTTAAGATCTGGAGAAATGTCTGATGATTTTGATGATGGTGGTAGACATCTTACCTGTTTCCAGTCCTAGTTGTGATAAGAAGCTCTATGTTCCCTCTTTCCCCAGATATCAAGAGTTCAGGGTCTCGTACTTGGTGCTTGACCAACAAGAAGCCCAATGTATTTCTCTTTGCTCCAAGGAATGCTCAAATTGTGACCCAAGGGCTCCATGTGGCCTTCAAGGCTAATTTTCCAGCCCTGAACCATCCTAAATACTGCAGAATGCCTTTTTTCCGAAGCAGTGGTTTGCAAACTTTGTTCCTCCAGGTGTTTTGGACTTCATCTCCCAGAATTCTTGACTGTTGGCCAAGTTGGCTGGGGCTTTTGGGAGATGAAGTCCAAAACACCTGGAGGACCAATGTTGGGGAACCGCTAGTAGAAGGGATGGGTGATTTCTTATGGCTCTGGAAGTACCAATTCGCCTTTGAAATAGTTTCCAGGGTTGTCGTGTGTTGCTTTAACATTAAAAACAAACCTACAGATTTTCCAAAAGTAGTAGAAGACTTTTGGAAAATAAGTGGCCTTGAGTCCTGTCCATATATGCCAATGCGGCTTATTCAATGGACATTTGAGATAATAAGAAGTGATCCTATTGGCTCCTAGGCTCACCTGACCACTGTTGCGTGACAGCGCCACCAATGCCTGTGGCCAGAAATGGGTATTGCAAGTCCCATTTCAACCAGAGATGGGCTGTGGAAGGGATTCGCTCCAGATCCTATAAAGCCGTTGATTTCTTCTCTAGCGCGTCAGTCTGAATAAGTAGCTCTAGAGAACGCACTGGAGTCTGAAGGTGGCTTTCTGTTGTGTGTTTGCAGAGGGTTTTGGTTTTTTTTGGGTAACGTTTATTTACGAATTTACATTATTTATGCATGTATTTATTTTACATGTCACCCTTCAGCAGAGCTCCTGGGGCAATTTGCAAAAACAAGACGGAATGCATACATAAAATATAAGAAACGGTTGCATAGTTAGAAGAAAGCACAAACCCAAGGACATTAACCCTTTTTGCACAAAGAGGAAACAAAACGACGTTGAGCGTTTCGGGGTGTGTTTTCTGACCCCAATTAAAAATTCCAAGGAATTGCAGAGTATAAAATTTCTTGAATTTTTCTTAAGCAAGAAATCCTGAGAGGTGGTTTTTTCTAGTTCCTTCCTCAACGCTTGGTATTCATTGACAGTCTCCCATCCCAATGTTAACCAGGGCTGGCTCTGCTTAGCTTCCAGGATCAGACACAATCTGGTGCCTTTTGGTGCATTTGGGCATACACAGCTGTTGGATACATGTGTGCCTTCAAGTTGCCTGTTGATTTATGGTGACCCCATGAATTTTGTAGGGTTTTCATAGGCAAGGGATCCTCGGAGGTAGTTTTTCCATTTCCTTCCTCTGAAATAGCCTCCAGCACTTGGGATTTGTTGGTGGTCTCCCATCTCAGTATTAACCAGGGCTGATTCTGCTTAGTTTCCAAGACTGGTTTCCAAGATCTGGTGCCTTTAGGGTATAAAAGCTTGAGTCCACAAGTTTGTGTGTGTGTACCTTCAAGTGGACTTATGGTGACCCCATGAATTTTGTAGGGTTTTTCTAGGCAAAGAATCCTCAGAGGTGGTTTTGCAAGTTCCTTCCTCTGAAATAGAGCCTCCAGGACCTGGGATTCATTGGTGGTTTCCCATTCGAATACTAACCAGGGCTGACCATGCTTAGCTTCCAGAATGGGATCTGGTGCCTTTAGGTTTCAATCCACAAGTGCGTATATGCCTTCAAGTGGCCTGTTGTTTTACGGTGACCCCATAGGGCTTTCTTAGGCAAGGAATAACCAGATCTTTCCTCTGCAATATATCCTGCAGCAGCTGGGATTTCATCCAAGTCCTAACCAGGTCTGGCCCTGCTTAGCTTCCAGGATAAGTCAGGATCTGGTGCCTTTAAGGCATTTAGGCCCCAGCGTGCATGAAATGCTCACATCAACCTCTCAGCATCTTTGGAGATGTCGGTTTCTGGCCCGGGCTATTTCCCTACGGATCGCCTCCTCGGCAATCTATTTGAGAAACACATCTCTCATATTATGAAACATTGTTAGGGGAGCCCAGAGTTTCCTTGTAGGATTACTTTTAATGGCCAATTACTCTGCTTGCTGGGGATTTGCGGTTGTTACGGACGAGGCGCACATAAGCCGTGCAACGGAGGAAGGAAAAGAGCATCCTCTGTGCTTATGAAACAAATGTGGCTAAGGAACTGTTTGATGCGTCAAATTGGGTCTGTAACGCGGACGCACCGGATAATTCGGAGTCATTTAGTGGGTATCCGGCTTCAGAGGCTGGGATTTGTATCTATTTGCATTCAACAGCTGGAGGAGGAGAAGTTGGCCGAAGGCATCTGGAGGACCTTGGTTGGAGGACGTTACTTGAAGGACCATTAATTGAAAGACCGTAGAAGGACCACCGTCATTTGAAGGACCTACGAATCTCCCCTTGTTTTGAGACCTGATGGGGAGGACCTTCTCAGCATCCCACTAACCTTTCAGGTGTATCTGGTGTGAACCCAAGAGAAAACAGGGCCTTCTTGGTGGCTCCTTCTAGGCTTCTACCTAGAGAAAGTAGACCTAGAGATGTTAGATTTTCCATGCAGAAAAATGCTGTGTCCTCTGCAGAAAAAGCTCAAAACAACCAAGTGAAAATTTTGCACTGAATGCATGCTGAACTGCAAATATTCTTATTTGTCTCCTTCGTCCAGAATTCTTCCCATCAGGGTTCCTTACCACTCAGAAACATGTTTTTTCGACCATTTTCCGAATATTTCCAAATATTCTTTCCATCCCTGGTCCATAGTTTTCGTTCAGTAGCAGTGGTGCATGGGACACATAAAGCCTTGGTCCTTGGTCTACCTTCAGCTTTTGTTAAAATGCAATGGCTCCTCCATATTTGCTGGAAAGACCGCCGTAAAAGTGGAAAAACTCCAAATACAGTGGGACCTTGTTATCTGCTGGGGTTTGGTCGCAAAATCCGTGGATGCTCAAGTCTCATTGAATATAACGGCATGGCAAAACGGTGTCCCTTATATCAAACGGCAAAATCAAGGGTTGCTTTTTGGAATTCATACTTTTTTGGGAATATTTTCAAGCTGTGGATGCTTGAATCCATGGATTAAAAAGAGTTGACTGTAAAAAACAACAACACTGTTTTAAAAAACAACAACTGATACAACACCTCTCTAGGAATCTCTAGGTCCTGTAGTGCGACTCTGTGGTCAGCGTCCGCCAGACATTGACCAGAGAATCGCACTGGAGGACCTACAAATGCCTAGAGGAGCATTCTCTTTAGGAACGTCTAGGCCTTCCAGCACAACTCTGTGGTCAGCCTCCAATGGACATTGACCATAGAGTCATGCTGGAGGACCTAGAGGTTCCTAGAGAGAACGGATGGCTCAAATCTGCCAATAATCAAATCCGCAGAAGTCAAAACCATGAACGTGGAGGGCTGACTGTTGTTGTTCCTTTGGAGCTCTCCATGGTTTTGGAATAATCAGCTTTATTTCTAGTTTGGGTTCCTAGTTAGGGTTCCTAGTTCCTAGTCCATTCCTCTCCATTTTCAGAACGGTTTTGGCTTGGATTTTCTCCTCGGTCACTCCGTCTCCCTCTTCAGATGAAGGAGTCCATGTTCTTCCATTGCAGAAGGGGAGATTCGTCCATGCTCCTGGGTCTTGGCTTCATCCGCACTGCAGAAATAATGCAATTTGACACTACTTTAACTTAATTCCATGGAATTCTGGGATTTGTAGTTTGAGGAGATATTTAGCCCTCTGTGTCAGAGGGCTCTGGTGCCACAACCAACTACAAATCCCAGGATCCCATGGCATCGAGCCGCGCCAGGAAAACTGCGTTATTTCTGCATTGCGGATCAGACCTCGTGGCAACTGCGGTCCGACGTTCCCATCAAAAAACCTCAATAAATCTGAAACGTTGTCAGACTGGACTCAATTAATAGTTTTTGACTCGGGTCAAGCGGAGCAATCATTTTGAAAGGAAAAAAAGAAGAGTCATTGATCTGTTCTTGGAAGGGATGGAGGCTTTGCTAGGAAACGCGTCTTTTCCTTTTTTGCTACCTAAGACCAAATTGATTCCTTTTTTTCGTTCCAATGGCGTGATGTGCTTTTTCACTTTGGATGCTGACCATGGAGGCAAATATTTTCCAAAAAACCCGACACCGGCATTGTCTAGAAGAGATCTTCTGCCAGTCTCTTCTCTCAGTACTTTTCTTCCAAAATTTTGTCTCCATCCTCGCCCTTGAAACTCTTTGTTCTGCTGATGCAGCTGTTCCTCCCTATAGAGATGCATTAAGGATATAATTCTCCTTTTTTTTCCCAAGAAAGAAGCAATGCCTAATTTCAGCAATTTTCTTCCTGCTGCGAGAAAGTTTTTGAAAATTGCAGAGTTTTCAAACTATGAGGGACTTCACCGGCACAAAATTTGCAAGCGGGGTATTTTTGCACAGAAAAAGAGTATCTCCTATCCAGGTACCAGTAACAGCATTTTCTGTGCCGAAAATAACATTTCCGGTGCAGAAGTATTTATTTTCTGCGCAGAAAATACTGTTTCCTGTGCAGAAAAGAAATGCTTTCGCTGGGGACGTATTCTGAGCAAAATTCATGCATGTTTTCTATTCTGCGCAGGTACATTTCTATGCAGAAATTAATATTAAAAATGGCATAAGCGCATGGAAATTCTGCACAGAGTGATGGATCTCCCTGCAAGGATTCTTGTCAGTCCAGGATTTTTCTCCAGAAACATATATTTTTCCAATCAGTTTTTGGCCATTTTGGAATATTCTTGCCTTTGCTAGGGGTGCAGAACATGATGCAGAAATAATCCAGCTTGAGATTGCTTTAACTGGCCTGGCTCAATGCTAGGGAATCCTGGGAATTGTAGTTTGTTGTGGCACCAGAGCTCTCTCTTACAGAGAATCATAGAATCATAGAATCATAGAATCGTAGAGTTGGAAGAGACCACTAGGGCCATCCAGTCCAACCCCCTGCCATGCAGGAAATCCAAATCAAAGCATCCCCGACAGATGGCCATCCAGCCTCTGCTTAAAGACCTCCAAGGAAGGAGACTCTATCACCTTCCGAGGAAGTGCGTTCCACTGTCGAACAGCCCTTACTGTCAGGAAGTTCTTCCTAATGTTCAGGTGGAATCTCTTTTCCTGTATCTTGCATCCATTGTTCCGGGTCCTGTTCTCTGGAGCAGCAGAAAACAAGCTTGCTCCCTCCTCAATATGACATCCTTTCAAATATTTAAACAGGGCTATCATGTCACCTCTTAACCTTCTTTTCTCCAGGCTAAACATCCCCAGCTCCCTAAGTCGTTCCTCATAGGGCATGGTTTCCAGACCCTTCACCATTTTTGTCGCCCTCCTTTGGACCCGCTCCAGTTTCTCAATGTCCTTTCTGAATTGTGGCGCCCAGAACTGGACACAATATTCTAGGTGGGGCCTGACCAAAGCAGAATACAGTGGCACTATTACTTCTCTTGATCTAGACACTATACTTCTATTAATGCAGCCCAAAATAGCATTGGCCTTTTTAGCTGCCGCATCACACTGTTGACTCATGTTCAACTTGTGGTCTACTTGGACTCCTAGATCCCTTTCACACGTAGTTTCATTCAGCCAGGTGTCACCCATCCTATATCTGTGCATTTTATTTTTCCGCCCTAAGTGCAATACCTTACATTTCTCTGTGTTGAATTTCATTTTGTTAGCTTTGGCCCAGCTTTCTAGTCTATTCAGGTCACTTTGAATCTTGATCCTGTCCTCTGGGGTATTAGCTATTCCCCCTAATTTGGTGTCATCTGCAAATTTGATTAGTATGCTCCCAATTCTGTCATCCAGGTCATTGATAAAGATGTTGAATAGCACTGGGCCCAGGACAGAGCCCTGTGGGACCCCACTGGTCACTTCTCTCCAGGATGAAAAGGAGCCATTGTTGAGCACCCTTTGGGTTCGGCCATTCAACCAATTACAGATCCATTTAACAGTTCCTTTGTCTAGCCCACATTTTACAAGCTTGTTTGCAAGAATGTCATGGGAAACCTTGTCAAAGGCCTTACTGAAATCAAGATATACTATATCCACAGCATTCCCTTCGTCTACCAAACTGGTAATTTTATCAAAGAAAGAGATTAGATTTGTCTGGCATGACTTGTTTCTCTGAAACCCATGTTGAGTTTTTGTGATTATGGCATTGCCTTCTAGATGTTCACAGACTCTTTGTTTAATGATCTGCTCCAGAATCTTTCCTAGAACCGATGTCAGACTAACTGGACGATAATTGTTGGGATCCTCTTTTTTCCCCTTTTTGAAGATGGGGACAACGTTTGCCCTTCGCCAGTCTGCTGGGATCTCTCCTGTTCTCCAGGAGTTTTCAAATATGATTGCCAATGGCTCCGATATTACTTTTGCCAGTTCTTTTAATACCCTTGGATGGAGTTCATCTGGTCCCGGAGACTTAAATTCATTTAGATTAACAAGGTGTTCCTCTACTATCTCTTTACTTATTCTGTGCTGAAATTCCCCTATTCTGTTCTCTGCTCCATTATCCTCAGGTTGAGCACCCTTTGCCTTTTCTGAGAAGACTGAGGCAAAGAAGGTGTTGAGTAATTCTGCCTTTTCTCTATCTCCTGTTAGCATTTTGCCATCTTCTCCACGCAGTGGCCCTACCGTTTCCTTCTTCTTCCTCTTGCTGCGGACATATCCAAAAAAGCCCTTTTTATTGTTCTTAACCTCTCTAGCAAGCCTGAGTTCATTCTGCGCTTTAGCTTTTCTGACTTTACCCCTACACATGCCTGCTATTTCTTTGAATTCCTTTTTCGTGATTTCCCCCTTTTTCCATTTCTTATACATGTTCCGTTTCAAACTTAGCTCGGTTGAAAGTTCCTTAGTCATCCATCCTGGTTTCTTGAGACACCTCCCGTTTTTCTTTCTCACTGGAACTGTTTGAAATTGTGCCTTCAGTATCTCCCTTTTGAGAAAGTCCCATCCGTCCTGAACTCCTTTATCTTTTAGTATTTCTGACCATGGAATCGCCCTCAATACTTCTCTAAGTTTACTGAAATCCGCTCTCCTAAAGTCTAGGATGCGTGTCTGACTCTGCCTGGCTTCTCCTTTCCACTGTATTACAAACTCCAGGAGAACATGGTCACTTCCACCTAATGATCCCACCACTTGCACCCCATTAACCAAGTCATCCTTGTTGGTTAGGATCAGATCTAAAATAGCTGACCCCCTTGTTGCCTCTTCCACCTTTTGGACCATGAAATTGTCTTCCAGGCAAGTGAGGAATTTGCTAGACCTTGAGGATTTTGCTGAGTTTGACTTCCAGCAAATATCAGGATAGTTGAAGTCGCCTATCACTACTACATCTCTCTTTTCTGACTGTGTGGTCATCTGTTCTAGAAAGATATCATCCAATTCCTCAGTCTGACTTGGGGGTCTGTAGTAGACTCCCACCGTAACACCCTTGTTGTTTCCCTCCCCTTTGATTCTTATCCAGATGCTCTCCACCTGGCTTCCATGATTGATGCCCAGGATCTCTTCACTGGTGTAAATATCTCTGACATATAGTGCTATTCCTCCTCCTTTCCTGTTTGGCCTATTTCTCTTAATAAGGTTATACCCCTCTATTTCCACATTCCAGCCATGAGACTCATCCCACCAGGTTTCAGTGATGCCTATTATATCATATTTGCTTTGTTGTACTAGGAGTTCGAGTTCATCTTGCTTATTTCCCATGCTCTGTGCATTAGTGTAGAGACATCGCAGACCATGGTTCCCTTTTACTTGCTGCCTGTGCAAGTTTTTTTGCCTCCCACTATTGGGTCCTTGCACTGTTTGCCTTGTTTCCTCTATGTCAGTTTGACTATTTTCGCCATCCCTTTTGCCTTCCTTAATATTGTCTCCCTTCCCCTCGGAACTCAGTTTAAAGCTCTCCTGATCAAGTTCTTGAGACTGTTGGCAAAAACATTTCTTCCAACTGGCGTGAGATGCAACCCGTCTGTTGCAAGAAGTCCCTCCTCATGGAACCGCAGCCCATGATCCAAGAATCCAAATCCCTCTCGGCGGCACCATCTGCGAAGCCAGTTGTTCACATCTGCTATTTTCCTCTCCCTTCCTGGACCATGCCCTTCAACTGGCAGAAGAGACGAGATGACAACCTGTACATCCATTCCTTTCAGCTTCCTACCAAGCGCCTCGTAATCCCTTTTGATGTTCTGAATGCTGTGTCTTGCAGTATCATTAGTTCCCACGTGGACCAAAAGGAAGGGGTATTGGTCAGTAGGCTTGACCAGTCTTGTCAGCCTCTCTGTCACATCCCGGATCTTTGCACCTGGAAGACAACACACCTCTCGAGACATCTTGTCAGGCCTACAAATCACTGCTTCTGTACCCCTCAGCAAGGAGTCCCCCACTACGACCACACGCCTCCTCCGAGGCTTAGCAGCGACTGTTCCCTCGGGTGGGACTCTCAGGCTCCCCTGCTCCATCCCTGAAGTCTGTCCATGCTGCTCTTCTTCATCCTCCTTGATAAGGGAAAGCGCTTCGAATCGATTCTCTAGCTGCAAGCTCCCCGAACAATTCCTTCTTGGTTTACTTCTCTTTGTGACCTTCCTCCAGCTGTCCGCCTCCTCTGTTTGGCAAGTGACCTCTTCCACCCTAGCATCTTCCTCTGCATGGTACTCATCCAAGATGGTTAGTTCTATTGTGTCCAGGAAATCCTCTTGTTCCCTAATCTGCTGAAGTGTAGCTACTCTGGACTCCAGCTGCTGCACTTTCTCCTCCAAGAGTGCCACCAACTTGCACTTGGTGCATGTGAAGTTCTCCACTTCTGTAGGCAAGAAGAGAAACATCCCACAAGAGTTGCAGGTGACTGCGGCAGATCCCTCGTTGTCCATACTGCAAAGTCTAATGCCACTTGAGCAGAGTTGTTCAGTTAAAGAAAACTAAAATTCTAAAATTCGCACGCCGTTAGGCGCGCGGCTCTGGAAGGTGGTATATAAAGCTAGTCTGCTAGCTCCGCCCCCTTGTGACTCACAGATGTGACTCACAGAAGCTCCTCCCCTTCAACAACAAGCACACGGTCTCAAGCACACGGTCCCAAAATGGCTGCCAAGCAGCTCCTCTCCTTCTCTCTCTGGCCGGACTGTTCTGGAAGGCTCTGGAAGGTGGTATATAAAGCTAGTCTGCTAGCTCCGCCCCCTTGTGACTCACAGATGTGACTCACAGAAGCTCCTCCCCTTCAGCAACAAGCACACGGTCTCAAGCACACGGTCCCAAAATGGCTGCCAAGCAGCTCCTCTCCTTCTCCTCTCTCTGGCCGGACTGTTCTGGAAGGCTCTGGAAGGTGGTATATAAAGCTAGTCTGCTAGCTCCGCCCCCTTGTGACTCACAGATGTGACTCACAGAAGCTCCTCCCCTTCAGCAACAAGCACACGGTCTCAAGCACACGGTCCCAAAATGGCTGCCAAGCAGCTCCTCTCCTTCTCCTCTCTCTGGCCGGACTGTTCTGGAAGGCTCTGGAAGGTGGTATATAAAGCTAGTCTGATAGCTCCGCCCCCTTGTGACTCACAGATGTGACTCACAGAAGCTCCTCCCCTTCAGCAACAAGCACACGGTCTCAAGCACACGGTCCCAAAATGGCTGCCAAGCAGCTCCTCTCCTTCTCCTCTCTCTGGCCGGACTGTTCTGGAAGGCTCTGGAAGGTGGTATATAAAGCTAGTCTGATAGCTCCGCCCCCTTGTGACTCACAGATGTGACTCACAGAAGCTCCTCCCCTTCAGCAACAAGCACAAGAAGGCCAAACGTCTCCCAAAACTACAGTTCCCAGGATGCCCTGACATCTAGCAAGGGCAGTTAAAGCAGTCTAAAAATGGGTTATTTCTGCAGCGTGTTTTGGATCTAAGTCCTCTGTGACCATTCAGTGATGGAGTCATGGCAGTTAAAGTGGTGTCAAACTGCATTAATTCTGCAGTGCGGACGCAGCCTAAGAAAGAGCTGAGCTGGATTCGAGGGAGATCTCTTGCCCTTCATTAAAACCATCAGAGTTTAACTCGAAAGCAACCCTTTCCTTCCACCTTTGCGTTCCTTTTCGCGCCAGAGATAGCTTTGATACAGACGACATTTTGTTAATAACTTTTAATCCTTTGCACCTGAAATCGTTTTGGTTTAACTGGGACCCAGATCTTAATTGGAGCAATACTCATTTCATGCTTGGCCGGCGTCAGAGAGGTTGCGCTGCCAGCCTTGGTTGGCCCTGCGCAGTGCCAAGTATTGTGTGTTTGTGTGTGACTGTGTATCTCTTTGTGTTTTGGCAAAATAGTGAATGCTTTCCTGGAAGCCACCCAGGGAGATCTGGAGATCTGGTTTTGTTTTAAAGGTGAAACCAAGGCAAGGTGTTGTCATGGACGGCGGTATAAGGCTCTTCAGAGGTGTACCCATGAATCTCCTATTGCCACACTGCTTCAATGCCCACTTTATAGAACCATAGAGTTGGCCATCCAGTCCAACCCCATTCTGCCATGCAGAAATACACCGTCAAAGCACCCCTGACAGATGGGCATCCAGCCTCTGTTTAAAAACCTCCAAAGACAGAGACTCCACCATTTTCCAAGGCACCATCTTCCACTGTCAAACAGTCAGGATGTTCTTCCTAATGTTGAGCTGGACTCTCTTTTCCTGTAGCATCCATCCATTGATCCGTGTTCTAGTCTCTGGAGCAGCAAAAAACAATCTTTCTCCATCCTCAACATGGCATCCCTTCAAATACTTAAATAAGGCTGCCATATCACCTCTTAACCATCTCTTCTCCAGGCAAAACATACCCAAATCCCTATGTTGCTTCTCATAGGGCTTTATGGTTTCCAGACTCTTCACCATTTTGGATTAGGTGGCATCTCTTTCTCTGTAGCTTGCATCCATTGCTCCATTGTCTCCTGTTCTCTGGAGCAGCAGAAAACAAGCTCTCTCCTTCCTCAACATGACACCCTTTCCAATACTGAAACAGGGCTCTCATATCATTCCTTAACCGTCTTTTCTCCAGACTAAACATCCCCAGCTCCCTAAGTATCTCCTCATAGGGCTTGATGGTTTCCACACCTTCCACCATTTTGGTCACCCTCCTCTGGACATGCTCCACCTTGTCCACATCCTTCCTGAATTGATCATAACCGGACACAGTATTTCAAGTGACCATAACTGGACACAGTATTCCAAGTGACCATTACTGGACACTGTATTCCAGGTGACCATAACTGGACACTGTATTCCAAGTGACCATAACTGGACACTGTATTCCAGGTGACCATAACTGGATACTGTATTCCAAGTGACCATAACTGGACACTGTATTCCAGGTGACCATAACTGGACACTGTATTCCAAGTGACCATAACTGGACACTGTATTCCAGGTGACCATAACTAGACATAGCATTCCAAGTGACCATAACTGGACACAGTATTCCAAGTGACCATAACTGGACACTGCATTCCAGGTGACCATAACTGGACACAGTATTACTCCAGGTAAGGCCTGACCAAAGCAGAATAGAGTGGCACAATTCCTTCCCTTGATCTAGAACTTCCCTTTCATTGCACCAGGGCTGGAGAGATGGATGTATCTTGCTGACTTCTATTCCCATTCTCCGACAATATGGAAGCTGAAAAGGATTATTCCTTGGGATGAGAGAGGTTAAGAAGAAGAATACCTGCCCCATAATAACAGTGGTTTGGGGAAAGTGTGGTTTGGAACCCGCATATGATCCTTCCTGTAAGGGAATATACGAGACCCCCAGCACCTTCCTCACTTTTAATGCAAGGCGTTGGAGGGTGAATCCCACCATATTTTGGGATTTCCCCTTGAGCTGCTGTTATGTCCCAGAGTAAACTAAAAACAACAACAACCCCAGTATATCGTTGTCGCATGCCTTTGTGTCGTTTCCAACTTACGGCAACCATATCATAGGGTTTTCTTGGCAAGTTTCTTCTGAGGGGGTTTGCCATTGCCATCCTCTAGAGGAGTGTGATGCACAATGGCTCCCAAACTTTGGTCCTCCAGATGTTTTGGACTTCAGCTCCCCAAATTCCTGACTGTTGGCCAAGTTGGCTGGGGGTTCTGGGAGATGGAGTCCGCAACGCCAGGAGGACCATAGTTTGGGCACTGTTGTATTAGGGTAACGTTCCCCAAAAATTGATCCTGGAGGGCAAATGAGGATGGGATTTGTAATCCGACTCTGATTTGGACGGTTGGGTTTCACATTGCAGGTGCATTGTGGTTGTGCATTGTACTTTCACATTTGGGAATGACTGCTTTTGACATTGTTGGGCTGCAAGAAGTAGCATTCCTCACCATCCGTCATCGAATCAGTTGAGTCAACAAAGAGATAAATCCCATTGATTAATCCCAATCCCTTCAAGTCAAGGATACCCGGAGGTCTAAAATTTGGGAATCCCTGGTCATGCGTGGTTCCCACCTTTGCAAAATGCATGGCCCCAGTCTTGCTTCAACACAGCTCCTTGAGATTCAATGGAAAGACAAGAATGCATGAAAAGAAGAATACGACACTCGTTCTTCCGCCGGCTATTTTTTGGCCGTGTCAGATCTGGCCGCAAGGGGGCTCTCTTGCTTTGTTGAATTCCTGCCGAGATTGAACACCTTTTCCATATAATTACATTAAGGATTTATATGCGGGGGCAGAGTTTTTAAAGGCTCGGAGATGCCAATTGGGCATCCCTCCGCCCCCGGCGGGTAAAACCAAGTCATTCTGGTGTCAAATATTAATGCTCCCTAAACCCCAACCAGTGATGAACAAAAGAGTGGGAGATTCCTTTGCAAAACCTCCATTAAAATGCATGAAATCTGTCCTTTTTTCAATCAGACCCATCTGTCTCCCAGTCTGTTGCTTTCAATGGTTGCTTCATGGTTGGACCTTGTTCTCGACTTTCCTCCCTACTGTTGGAGTTTCATTTATCAAACTGAAAACCCTAAACGTTTTCAAACCCTCAAAGTTGGATCCTCTAGAGCAGTGGTTCCCAAACTGTGGGTCCTCCAGACGTTTTGGACTTCAGCTCCCAGAATTCCTGGCTGTCGGCTTAAATGGCTAGGGCTTCTGGGAGATGAAGTCCAAAACACCTGGAAGACCAACCTTTGGGAATCATTGCTCCAGAGCCTTGACAGGGATGGAAAGAATATTTGGAAATATCCGAAAAATGGCCAAAAACACAACATGCTTTTCAAGTTTCAAGAAAGAAGGCAAGGAAGAAAAGAAGCCACTTGGCAGGCGTAAAAAGTAACTTCTATATCAGAGGCTTTGCAAATGGAGGTATTCATATAATGGACAGGATCTTGGCGGTGGCCTACTTTGGTGCCAGTTCCCTGGTGCCAATGGAATTACTTGCTTTTGCTAAAGGTTGTGCAAATGGTTGCATCCTGTTGCATGGAGCGTAGTTGTGCAAGCAGTTGTTATTAGGCCTGTGTGCAACTTCTAATTGTCACCATCACAACAAAATAAGTACGGATCCAAAGAAGGCAGGGGCAAGTCACACTCTCTCAGCCTCAGGGGAAGGCGATGGCAAACCTCCTCCGAACAAATCCCGAAGAGAAAACCCCATGACAGCTTCGCCTTCAGGTCTCCGTAAGTCGGAAATGACTCGAAGGCGCACAAAACCTGCAACGACGCTTCTGTTTAGTTTCCACAACCATTTTGCAAGCGGGAAAGATTGTATTTTAAATTGATTTTTGAGTCGCTTCACCACAAACTTTCTAATTAAAATTCCTTAACTTGGGTGGTATTATTATTTCTTTTGTCATTACCTTTCCCCACGGAAACGTCTTTTATTAACGATTGCAGAGAACGGTTAATCTCTCCTCTGTTGACAGTTTTTCTTCTTCATTCCTTCCTGGAAACTCATTTGTAAATATTGCTTCCTACTGTCTTGGAAGATTCATCTTGCTTCATTTCAGAAAAGAGCGGTTAAGTTTAAAGGGGAAAAAAAACCCATCTCGGTGCAGATTAGGCGATGGAAAAGTAAAGACCTCAATGTTTAATTAAGTTTGCAGTTGTGTAAATGGATTAACTTTTTGCTGCCTGTACCTTTTTCAAATTTCTGTGGCCTATTTCTTGGTCTGTGGCTGCAATAAGCAACATTACACAGAATTATAGACCCTTGATCCTTCTGGAAAGGCAGGATATAAATAAAATCTATTACTATTATTATTAGAAAGATGGAGGGACCTCCAAAGGCCATCTAATCCAATCTCTTGTCATACAGGAATATACAATCACAACGCTCCTGAAAGAGGCCCATCCAGCCTCCGTTTATAGACCTCCAAAGATGGAGAGTCCAACATCCTCCATTGCTGGACAGCTCTTATAGTAAAGAAATTCTTCTTAATGTTCAGATTGAGTCTCTTTTCTTGCCATCTTCTCCATATGGATGTTTATAGATGGTCCTCATCATGCCACCTCTCCATCTTCTCCATATGTGCCTCCCAATATTTATAGATGGTCCTCATCATGTTACCTCTCCCCTTCTCCATGGAAACCCTCCAGTTGTTTATAAATGGTACTCATCATGTCACCTTTCCATCTTCTCCATGACATCCCTCCAGATGTTACTAGACGGTCTTCATCATCTTCTCTTCCTCAAGCTAAAACATTCCCAGCTCCATAAGTTGTTCCTCTTAAGTCTTGTTTTTTGCAGATCTTTGGTCATGTTCTCGGGGCGCTTTCCAGCGTATCCAACCTCCTTCTTGGTGCAAAGAAATGGACGCACAATTCCAGGTGAAAGTTTGACCAAAGCAAAAGAGATCACTCTTGGTCTGGACGCCATGTTTCTGTTGATGCAACTGGGTTGTTCCTTTAGATTTTAACACATTTAAATGCACATTCCTCACCTGCATAAAACATTGGGTCACTCTCCCCATCCCAACCCAAAACTCAACTTAACTCAACCCAACCCAACCCAATCCCCAGATTGATTTTAGCTTCATTTCCATCTTGTAATCATCTTATTCACCCTTCTATGGATACCTTCCAGCTTATCAATATCGTTCTTGAGTTGTGCTGCCCAGAAATGGACATAGAATTGTACATGAAGCAGAATAAGGAGACAATATATTTCTGTTGATGCAGCCCAGAATTGCATTGGCTTTTTTGGCTGCTGCATCACACTGTTGTCTCGTATTTAGTTTGTGGTTTGCTAAGTCCTTGTTGCAGAAATCACTTTGGTAGTGACCGATGCCAAAAGCCTTCTGCTCCCCCAGTTTTTGTCCTGTTTCCCCCAACAATGAAAATGGCCTTTCGACACTCCCGGGGAGTCTTTGAAATGTGCCCAGAAATGGCGCTGGTGCAACCAGGGAGCTGCATTAAAAATCCGAGGCTATCTATATCATGTTCCTCCTTTTCCTTTTTTTCTTTTTTCTTTTTGCAAGCATTTAGGAAGCGTGATTAATGATATCTCAAGGAACGATGGAATGAGAGATAGCCTGAAAAGATATTAAAGGGATCTAAAATTAACCTCCTCTCCATCACTGATACAGGGATGCAAAGAGCTCTGGAACTGATCTCATGAGCCCAAAGGAGGGCTGTTTGAAGGCTCTTGCCTCCCCGCTTTGGCACAAGTTGCTCAGAAAACATCTTTGGAAAGTCATGTGTGTGTGTGTGTCTTTTGCAAACACTGATAGACAGATGGATAGCAGTAGCAGCGACTGGTGACTTCCATATCACTGGAATCTGCTCTGGGTTTTAATTCAGACGCCAAAGAAGCTGTCCAAAGTGCTAATGATGGCAGAATCCTAGAGTTCGAAGGGATCCCGAGGGCCATCCAATCCAGCCCCCTTCTGCAGTGCAGGAATACATAACCAAAGCACTCCCTGGGACAGACGGCCATCCAGCCTTTGCTTAAAAGCCCCCAAAGGAGAATGCACCAGACTTCCAAGTCGCATCTGCCATTGTCTATAAGGATGTTTTTCCTAATGTTGAGGTGGGGATCTCTTTTCCTGTAGCTTCCATCCATTACTCCATTGTGTCCAGCATCAAACAAGCTTGCTCCATCTTCAATATGTTGAATTCTTAAACATATCACCTCTTAACCGTCTTTTCTCCAGGCTAAACATACCCAGCATCCTAAGTGTCTTCTTATAGGGCTTCATGGTTTCAAGACCCTCCACCATTTTGGATTAGGTGGAATCTCTTTTCCTGGAGCTTGCATCCGTTGCTCCGTTGTGTCCTATTCTCTGGAGCAGCAGAAAACAAGCTTGATCCATCTTCAATATGACTATCATGTCTTACCCTCCTCCAGCATGATTCGATGGTCAGCAAGCTTGTTTTCTGCTGCTCCAGAGAAGAGGACCTGGAGCAATGGATGCAAACTACAGGAAAAGAGATTCCACCTAAACATTAGGAAGAACTTCCCGGTGCAAAGGGCTGTTCAACATTGGAAGAAACTCCCTTGGAGTGTTTTGGAGTCTCCTTCTTTGGAGATCTTTAAACAGAAGCTGGATGGCCATCTCTTACAGGGAGGGCTTTGATTGTGAGTTCCTGCATGGCAACAGGGGGTTGGACTGGATGATGATGATGATGATGATGATGATGATCTTTTATTTATATCCTGCCCACTCCGACTAAGACCAAGGTGGCTTACAGTAAAACAGTCCAATACATAATAAAATAGCATGGCCCTTTTGGTCTCTTCCAACTCTATGATTCTATGATTCTGGCGGGTGTTGGTCATAGAGTTGCATTGGAGGACCTGGAGATTCCTAGAGAAGTGTTCTTTCAGGTTAAAAAATACATTTATTTTATTTGTAATTTTCCTACTCCCACAGAGGTCCTGTGGCCCTAACTCCAGCGAACGCGGAGGGCCCACTGTAGTTTCATATGGGGAAGAATTTGGCTTCTTTCCCTCTCTTTTTTTGGCGAAGTTCTTTCGATAAGCAGGAGACGTGGTTTGACTCCGGAGACCAAGGTTCGAATCTCAGGTTGGCCGTGGAAATCGACTGGGTGACCCTGGGCAAGTCATACCCTCTCAGCCTCAGAGGATGAAAATTGCAAATCCCCCAAAACCCCTTAATAGGTTTGCTTTAGGGTCGCCATAAGTTGGAAATTGACTTGAAGGCACACAACAACAACAGCCCCTTCTCACATCCATCGTCTTGGCAAGTTCTGTACCCTTAAAGGACGAGAGATGGATGTTGGCTGTGACTTGATCTCCTTTTATCGTCTC
Source organism: Urosaurus nigricauda (assembly GCA_034509955.1). Lineage (NCBI taxonomy): Eukaryota > Metazoa > Chordata > Lepidosauria > Squamata > Phrynosomatidae > Urosaurus > Urosaurus nigricauda. The sequence continues at coordinate 15,245,056 of JAOEGL010000008.1, forward strand.
AATTATTAGGCCGAGAGGGGGAATAGATTATAATATTTCCCAATATTGAGCACGCATCACATAATAGTTTTGGCTGCCTCTTCAAAGGACGCCTTTCCCGTTCCCAAAGCTCAGAGGGCTTTGGCCGAGAAGGGCGCATATTTGTACAGAAATGAAGCGTCGCCGGACTTAATAGCTCTCTATTTCCCCGGTGCGGACATGGCGGATTTGATTCCATCCAGAAAAAGGATTTTGCATTTCCCCCCGTTCTTCTCTCTCTTTTCCCCTCCATATCAAACGGGAGGATTTATGGCCCGTGTGTTTCACTGGAGTTAATGCGATGACGGAATTAGCTTGTTCATTAAGCGTTGGGCAGCTCATTAATTTCCCTTTGAACATTTTCCCTTTTCTTTCTAGGTTTATGATGAATGTGACCTGGAAAGGGAGAGATTTATCGTTCACCGAAGACGGATACCAAGCCCATCCCAGGCTGGTGGTCATTGTGCTCAACCAAACCCGGATGTGGGAGAAGGTAAGAGTCGGGAATCTCAACGGGAATAGATCCGCTCTTGTTCCACGTTGGGAAAATGGTCTTTCATTTGTTCAATTTATACAGTGGCGGTACTGTTAAAACGCCCTGCACCTCCCTTTTCCAAAATGCTTGGGAACAGGAGCATTTTGGATTTTGGATTTTGCAATATCTGCCTGTGCTGAATGAGAAGAACGGGAAGAAAAACGGCCAGGGAGAAAGGAGAACAAAACCGGAGGATCCGCCGACTGAGTCACGCTGTCGCCAAACACTTTTACGGCGGAGCTCAAGGGCCATTTTAACTCGGAGAGGATGGCAAGATTGTTTCTCCCCTTCCCTATATAGGCAGCAATTAAATTCAGGGAACATTAATTCACGTTAATCGTGGTTCTTGGTGCATGAGAGCGATTATATTTAAGGATCTTGCAAGGGGGAGCCAAGGCATGAGAAATCAAAATAGCCAAGGGCAGGACTTTGTTTAAGAGGCCCATTGACAAATGAGTCATGCGTAATGAGTAAAAGAGCAATGCTAGCATTATTATTATTGGTATTCTCATCATCCCTATATTACGATTGTTCTTATCTCGGCAACACGGGTTGAGGCTCCCTTATCCAGAATTGCGAAATGTTCCACAATGCAAAATTGTCACCTTTGCTTTCTGTTGGTCTGAACGTTTTGTTTCGTGCGCAAGATTATTCAAAGCGTTGCATAGAATTACCTTCGGGATGTGTGCATGAGGTGTATAGGAAACATAAATGAATTTCATATTCAGTCTTGGGTCTCCAAGGTAACTCATTAGGTATATGTAAGTATTCCAAAATCCAAAATAAATCCGAAATCCAAAACACTTCTGGTCTCGTTTTGGATGACGGAGACTCAGCCTGTAATATAATGGCAATGGTAATGCAAACAATGTGGCATAGTGGTTTTAGTGTTGGATTAGGATTCTGGAGACCAGGGTTCGAGTCCTTGTTCGGCCTTGAAACCCATTGGGTGACCTTGGGCAAGTCACACTCTCTCAGCCTCAAGGGATGGCGATGGCAATCCTCCTCTGAAGAAACAAGGCCAAGAAACCCCCCTATGATAGAGTTGCTTTAAGATCGCCGCAAGTTGGAAATGACTTGAAGGCACATCACCAGCAAAAACTGCCGTCTTTGCATATTAACCTGATTAACAAAGTGGCATTGTTCTCCCCGAAATGCCTCCCCTGCTTGTAATTGTTCCTTCCAGTTTTAAATAACTCTTCTCTATAAGAAAAATAAAATAAAATGAAGCCCTGCTGCAAAATAGTCCATCATCTTTTCCTGGCCGAGGCTTTTCTATGGAGACATACGCCTCCGCGCCTGAAGTGGAAGGACCTATGAATAACTTTTAGTGCGCAATAAAAGACGATATTCATTCCCGGGGACTGATTAGCAGCCTTGCATTGTGTTCCCTTCTCCGGAGAGTTTTATCCCTTTTATCGCTTTTCTCCATCAAGACGGACGGTCGATGAGAACCGGCCTTCATTGTGACTTGTTCTTTCTTTCCTCTCCTTCTGGCAGCAACTCTGATGGTCCATCAGGGATCCCTTCAGTCGATCCCTGCAAAACAGGGGATCAACTTAGGCTGCATCTGCACCGCAAAAATAATGCACATTGGCATCGCTTTGGCTGCATCTCTACTGCAGAAATAATGAAGCTTGACCCTGCATTGGCTGCACCTGCAATGCCGAAATAATCCAGTTTGACACCACTTGAACAACCATGGCTCCATGTTTATGGAATTCTGGGATTTGTAGTTTGGGGAGATATTTAACCCTCTCTGCCAGAGATCTCTGGTGCCACAACAAACAACAGATCCCAAGAGTCCATAGCATGGAGCCACGGCAATTAAATGCTGTGTCCGCACTGCAGAAATAATCTGGTTTGGCACCATTTTAAATGCCATGGCTCAGTGTTGTGCAATTCTGAGGATTGTATGTGTGTATATAAAAATAAATTAAAATACAACACGGAACTATTATTTAAGTAATTGAGTGACTCACGGCACCGGTGTATACTAGTTTGGTCAAATCTTGTCTGGACTCAGAGTCTGGGAAGCTTGCGGCGCCCAGAATCCCATTGGCCCCGCTGGTTAGGGGATTCTGGGTGCTGCAGTCCTTGAAACCAATGTTCCCCAGCTCTGGTAACCCAGGGTAGGGTCTCTCTTTTGAAGAACCACAGACCTTGAGCTGAAGGCATCTCACCTACCTTCTCTTCTTGGTGTTGCAGGCGGGGAAATGGGAGAACAAGACCCTGAGCCATAAGTATTCCGTCTGGCCCAGGTTCAATTCGTTCAACGACAGCGACCCCGACAACAACCACTTGAGCATCGTCACCTTGGAGGAGGCTCCCTTCGTCATCGTGGAGGACATGGACATCTTGACGGAGACGTGCGTAAAGAACACTGTGCCGTGCCGCAAATTTATAGTCATCAAGTAAGTCCGTGTTTCGTTTCCCATCCAACCCACTCCCATGATCGAAGCCCAAATTTCCACCAGGGTATGTTGAAAAGCAAGGAAAGGAGTTGGGTATTTAGCTTGGAGAAGATTAGAAGTGATGTGACGCGGCCGTCTTTAGATATCATAGAATCGTAGCGTTGGAAGAGACCCCAAGGGCCATCCAGTTCAACCCCATTCTGCCACGCAGGAATACATACAATCCTCGAGTTGGGAGGGAGCCCCAAAGGCCATTTGGTCCAACTTCCAGCCATGCAGGAATCCACAGTCACTGTACTCCTGAAAGATGACCATCCAACCTCCAAAAATGGAGGGTCCACCACCTTCTGGGGCAGTCCATTCCACTGTCAACCATCTCTTAAAGTCAAGAAGTTCTTCCTAACCTTTAGATGGAATCTCTTTTCTTGCAATATGTACACTTGTCCCTCCATATTCGCTAGGGTTAGGGGCACAAGTGAATGTGGAAAAACCACAGATAACAAAAACACCATGTTTTTATTACCTGAGAGGACACCTTTTTAGGATTCTCTAGGTCCTCCAGTGCAACTCTGTGGTCAACGTCCAACAGACACTGACCATAGAACTGCGCCGAAGGAGCTACAAAGGCCTAGTGGAGTATTCTCTCTAGGAATCTCTAGGTCTTTCAGTGCAACTTTTAGTTAAAGTTGACCACAGAGTTGCACCGGAGGACCTAGATATTCCTAAACAGAACATATTAATCAAATCCGTGAATAATCAAATCTGCAAATATCAAACGCGCAAATATGGAGGAATGAGTGTAATTCTTTCCATCCCCATTTTCCCCACATGATGCCCCGGGGAGACATAATGGCCACAATCTTTCCTAGTTGCCATGCACCCAGCCCTAAGTATTCAGAGGTAGATTGTCTCTGTCCACGGAGGTTTGACCATTTAGCTTTGTGTTTGAAGACCTCTGATCCTTAAGCATGCATTTCTTTTCCAAACCACAGTGGTCTCATAAGTTGCCTTTGCTTGTGTCCTCAGCAACATCACCAAGGAAGGGAAGAACGTGAAAAAATGCTGCAAGGGTTTCTGCATCGACATCCTGAAGAAGCTCTCCAAGGCCATCAAGTTCACCTACGACCTTTACCTGGTGACCAATGGGAAGCACGGGAAGAAGATCAACAACGAATGGAACGGGATGATTGGGGAAGTAAGTTCTGTTAGGTAAAAGAGCTCTTCAGTCCAAATTTCAGGCCCAACGCTCCGTTTGAATTCCTCCAGCGCTTGACGGACTTCCGTAAGACGTCTCACCACTCCCTGTATTTGGGTTTTCTTTCTTTCTTTCTCCATCAGGTGGTCAAAAAGCAAGCCGTCATGGCCGTGGGCTCCCTCACCATCAACGGCGAACGCTCGGAGGTGGTGGATTTCTCGGTGCCCTTCGTGGAAACGGGGATCAGCGTCATGGTCTCGCGGAGCAACGGCACCGTTTCGCCATCTGCTTTTTTAGGTAACCGTCCCTTCCTTCTTTCTCCTTCAGCTGCACCATTGGTCCTCCTTCTTGGTTATCTTTTCTTCCGTACCTTGGAAATGCTGATAAAAAAGGTGCAAAGGCATTGCAAATTAATCCTTCCCAGTTGTGCAGCAAGGCGCCTACCCACGTGCTAGTCATTCCTCCTTTGCTTCCCATTGGTCAGACTGATGCACCAGTGCGTAATAATAATAATTATAATAAAATAATAATAATAATAATTTTTGTCCCACCCCTCCAAAATGATGGATGTCCCTGGAAGGAATGGAGGGTGGGCAACCCAGTCCCATTGCCTTGGAAAGCTGTGAATGACAACCATGGTTGTTACCAGCAAAACAATGACTTTGGGTATATCTACACTGTGGAAATGATGCAGTTTGATACCACTTTAAATTCTCACGGCTCCATCCTACACAATCCTGGGATCTGCAGTTTTGTAAGGCACCCATCACTCTTTGGCAAAGATGTCTAAAAGACCTTACAAAGCTTTAAATCCCTGGCTCCTATATGATGGAGCTGCAGCACTTAAAAGTGGTGTCAAAGAGCTTTATCTCTACAGTGCCAGCAAATTACTGCAAAAAAGGCATTTAGTTAGCAAAGTAACTGATTTTAAGATGTGAGCTACTTCTCCTTTCTCTATAGACTGATTTGGCATTATTATCTTTTCTTTCATAGACTGTGACAGGTTTCACTATTATTATTTTTTGGTTATTTAAAAAAATATTGCACAGTGTACCTAGCCACTCCATGACACATTTCTGTCATTTTTTTTAAAAATTGCACTTTAAAAAGTTTGGACAGGAAACTTCATCTATTCTGAAGTCAAGGACTGATATTCAGGAGAAAAACTGGTGGAAACCAGCTAGGTTTCTTTCCCCTGGGAGATCTGCAGTGCTCCTGAACCGTCCTTTGAATCCTGGGCTGTTGCGAGAGACAGCATGAAAATGCATTGCGAAGCCCTCCAAAGTCGAGGATCTAAAAGCTGAGAGATGGAACTGGATGTTAAAAGAAGTCTGTATTTCCTCCGACTGACCCATTTTCCTACCTACGAGAGGATTTCCGCAGAGATGTGTGTCTCGGCAGTTGGGCTGAGAAACGAATCCTGCATTTGCTTTCCAAAGAGCAACTGCAAAACGTAGCATGCTCAGTGCAACCACAACCACAACCGCAGCCCTTCCTTTGTGTCTAGAGCCATAGTAGGTAACAGTAAAATGGAGACCTCCAAAATAGACAATTAAAAATAGAGAAGATGGTCTTTTGTGTTTCCAGAAAGAGGGAACCCAAGTTGTTGTCGTTTCTATGTGCCTTCAAGTCATTTCCAACTTATAGGGACCCTAAGACGGTGAACCTGTCATGGGGTTTTCTTGGTAAAATTTGTTTAGAGGGGTTTGCCATTGCTGTCCTCTGAGGCCGAGAGAGTGTGACTTGCACAAGGTCACCAAATGGGTTTCCATGCCTGAGCTGGGATTTGAACCCAGGTCTCCAGAGTCTTAGTCGAGTGCTCAAACCACTACGCCATGCTCTCTCTGGAGCCAAAGTATATTTATAATAATAAAGTGTAGATTCCTGAAACAGACAACAGTGATGATAATAAGAAAAAAACCAGATAAGATATTTTTGCAATGTCTTGTAAATCTCTTTTAATTGATGCCTAAAGACAGAGAGTGAGGAGCCACCTTCATCCACTAAAATAGGGAATTAAATCACCCGGGTGCTACCCTTGAGAAGGCCCTGTCCAACGAGAGCTTGGAAAAGCTACCTTTGGGACTACAACTCCCAGAATTACAAGCCCAACAATAGCCAGGATGGCTGGAGGGTTGTGGAGCACTGTACTCCAAAAACACCTCCAACATTGTCTCTCTCTGCCCTTTTCTTCTGGTGAGGTCCCAGTTGTGGATGAAGCAACCATTGAGATGCATCACCGTGTTTGACGTCCTCATTGTTGTCTTGGCTTTCTCTTTTGCAACAATCCTGCTGCAACTAGATAATCTCTTCTTTTTACAACTGCCTTCCCCCTTCCTCTTTTTCTTCCTTCTCTCGCTTCCTCTCCTCCATTGATTCTGGAAACTAGGTCACACTAGCACAGAGCGCTAGATGTTCCTTCATCGCCAGGCTTTTGGCAGCCAAAGAGAGCTCTGGAAAAACAGAAGTAGATTATTTTTCTTTTTTGCTCTGTGGAGTTTACAGTCTCCAAGTAAAGGCCACGTAGAGAAAGAAAAGGCGACGTGGCCAACGCTGACCTTTGAAAGGGTTTCGGAGGCAGCGGACAGTTTTCATCCTCTGGTGCAAATTCTGAAAAGGAGGAAGAATGGCTACCTTAGTCAAAGGGGGGGGGGAAGAGAAGTTTAGGGTTTTTTGCAACATCCTTTATGGTAAATTCATGTAGTTTCAGCACTGTAGAGAGATTCTGTGGGATTGTTTCCATATAGTTTCAGAACTGTGGAGAGTTCCTCTAGATTCCCCCCCGTATAGGTCCAAGACCACGGAGAACTCTTTTGGGATCTTCTCTATCTAGGTCCACAGAGAAAGAACTCTGTAGGGACCATATAGGATCAGGTCTGTGGAGAGTTCCTTTGGGATCTCCTCCATATGGGTTCGGCATCATGGAAGAGCTTCAGGATCTCCTTCATATAGGTTCAGGACTGTGAGGAGTTCCTTCAAGAGTGCCTACATATAGATTCGGCACCATGGGGAGCTCCTTCAGGGTCTCCCATGTGGATTCAGCTCCTTGGAGATCTCCTCCATGTGAGTTTAGGGCCATGGGGAGCTCCTTTGGGGTCCTTTATGTGGATTCAGCACCATAGAGATCTCCTTGGAGATCTCCATGTAGATTCGGGACCATGGGGAGCTTCTTCAGGGTCTCCTCCATGTAGGTTCAGGACCCTAGAGGGTTACTTGGGGATTGCTTCCCTATAGGATCAGGATCATGGAGAGTGTCTATGAAGTCTCTACATATAGGTTCAGCATCACAGAGAGCTCCCATGGGATCTCCTCGATGTAGCTTCTGCACCATGGAGAGCTTTTATGGGATCCTTGCCATATAGGTTCGGAACTGTGGGGAGCTCCATGGGGACTGCAGGGGGCTATAGGGTGGATTCATCACATCCCTGACATGGCAGCCGCCCTCAACTGTTTGATGCATTCATGAAAAACAAATTAGAACAGAATCCCAATCCCTCTCCTTAATGTACGCTGCATGTTGTATTATATCCTCTCCACTGATATCCTACCCTGCGTAGATCTAAAAACTCTGTATATAATCAGCCGTGCGTTGGTCATGCTGTGTGCAACTCTTGCGTTGAAAGGCAACATTGCTCAACTTGGACGGCACCCTGAAGTGCAACTGGGTGCACGCCTCAATGCACAACCAAATATGCACCAATATCGATGCGCACACGGATGCTGTTTAGCAACAAACTACTGCTGCCTTGAAATGGAGGTGGACGTTCTACACTGGACACAAATGCCCCACCGTTTCTGTGGGTCACTCTAGCCGTAGAGGAAATTCACACGTGTCCAAGACCCCAACAGGGTTTTGGCTGTCATCTTGTTGCCGTTTAACCTTGATTGTATCCAAGACTTTGCTTTGGGACCTTGCCTGCCCCCAAATGAAGCCCGAAAGAGACGCCTGCTGTGGATGTGTCCTAATTGTGTGGCACTGGATCCCCAGGAGAGAAACGCCGTTCAAGGCGAGATCACAGGGTCTCACTTGTTTTTCCTCTCGCTTGGCTTTAATCCAGTTAAGCCACACCATTTTCACTCCCTCTCATACACACACACACACACACACACAGATCTATTTTCATTCACTCTTTCTCTCACACACACATGCACACACACCCAAACACACACACAACTTCCCAAGGTACACATATGCACAAGCAAACCTGTTTTCATTCAGTCTCTCCTGATCACTCTCTTACACACCCCCAGAACAGATCTCTCTCTCATGCACACAGATCTGTTTCCATTCTCTCTCTTACACACACTGACAACATACACACACGCACAGATCTGTTCATGCTCACTCTCATACACACACACACTAATGTCACCCCAATGGTGAACCTATTTCTTAGCCAGATTCTCTTGTTCACTCTTTTACGCACAAAACACACATCTCTTTTCCTCCTCTTTCTCTCTCAGTTTTTCTCCCTTACACAAGCGTGCATACACTGGTCTCTGCTTATTCTCTCTCGCACACACACCTTTTCCTTCTTCTGTCTCTCTCTTTCACACACACACACACGCCTCCCGGCTGCTCATGGGCCCGAGTTCGAGGTCACAGCAGCACAGTTGTCCGCCGCCTTCTTTCCTCCTTCGCTGGCCACGCTTTTTTGCTCTGGGGTCTCTCCATTGTCAGCCTGCATTGCAGTTCTCTGAGCAACAGAGAGAGAGCAAGGAAGAGAGATATACGTGTGTCTATGTGTATGAATAGGAAGGAGCATATACTCCTGGTTGTGTTGTCAGGTTACCTGCTGCTATTTTGGTTGTTCAAAAAGAGGGAGAGAAAAAAGAAAAAGGGAAAGGAGAGCTCAATGCTGGCAAGCAGCCACCCCAAGGAAGGAGATGGAAAGGGACACACATTTTCTGCAGCAAGCTGGTGTTCATCCTCTCTCTTTCTCTCTCTCCCTCTCTCTTCCCCTCCTTTCTCTCTTTCTCCCTCCTCTTTTCCGCAGAGCCGTTCAGTGCCTCTGTTTGGGTGATGATGTTTGTGATGCTGCTGATCGTCTCGGCCATCGCGGTCTTTGTCTTCGAGTACTTCAGCCCCGTGGGCTATAACCGGAACCTGGCCCAAGGGAAAGGTAATGCGTTTTGGGGTGAAGACAGCGTGGAAAAAAATAAAATAAAATAAAATAGAAGAGGCTTTGTTCTCTTTTCCTTCCTTTTGCTCTCATCCCTTGCTTCATTGGCATTTTTGGAAGCGAGGAGGGAAAACACGGGAGAGGATGGCAAAAGAGATGAATAGATGCACAGCCTTCAATGACTCAACTGAAGTTCTCCTATTTAATTGTTCCCTTGGCTCCATAGTCTACCAGTTTGACCGACAGGAGTTTTGGACCAGCAGATGCTATCCAAATAAATAAATACATCTAGAAACCAGGAATTGGATAAATTGCAGGAAAAGAGATTCATCCTAAAAATTAAGACTTTCCTGACCTCAAGAGCTGTCCAATAGTGGAATAGATTTTCTTGGTGGCTGGTGGATTCATCTTCTTTGGAGGTCTTTACAGCACTGTTTCTCAACCTTTGGGCCTCCAGATGTTCTGGACTTCAATTCCCAGAAGTCCCAGTCAGGATGCTCATTGTTCAGGAATTCTGGGAGTTGAAGTCTCAAAAATCTAGAGGACCAAAGGTTGAGAACCAATGCTTTATAGGATGGATTGGCCATCTTGCAGGAGTGGTTCAGCTGGGTATTCTGCATGGTAAGAGGTTGGATTAGATGACCCTTGGGGTCCCTTCCAACTCTAGGATTTTATGGTTAGGAAGTCACCAATGGGTTTCGATGACCGAGTGGGGATTTGAACCCAGGTCTTCCAGAGCCTTAGTTCAACATTCAAATCATGACACCATGCAACCTTCTCTTTAGGCCAGATTTATTCAAAAGGGGTTTGCCTTTGCCTTCCTCCGAGACTGAAGGACTTGCCCATGGTCTCCCAGTGCGCTTCTAGGGCTTCAGGGGATTCGAACCCTGGTCTCACAAAGTCATAGTCCAGCACTTAAATCACGAAAACACACTGCCTCTAAAACACACAGACACACAACCCATAGCTTGTATACGCATTGAATCTGGCACCAAGCACTCGGAGCCACAGAGTCCAATGAATGGCAATCCCTTGCTTTTGTTGCTCCTGGAAGGCAGAGTCTAAAATATTTGGAGAATAAACAGTTCTGCACCCCTATTGCTCTGTGGATGGATGCTTGTATTTATGCAACCTTCCTTTCTACTCCTTGCCTGGGAGATCTGCCGAAAATAATAAGAAACCCGTCTGGGTTTGTATTCCTGCAAAAGCATGAGATCAGTGCCTCTGTTTTCCCCTGCGAAGGGTCTGGAGATGCTGTTCTTCTCCTTTTGTTTGTAATTGCTGATCTACTGCCTTTATCTCAAGGGCTCAGAAAAACATTGATAATCATTTATCACAGCTCCGCGTTTCACTTCTGAGCGCCTTAGGACTTTTTCTCCCCACTTCTCAGGGCAAAAGCCAATGCAGCCGCATTTATTTATCACAAGCTCTCTTTTGCAGGAACATGCCGAGACCACGAAGGGCAGAGTCTTCTTTTCTCTCTCCAAACCCGTCAGTTTGGGAGATGAGGAAGATTTGGACTCAGAGTCTAAATGGATTTGTTTGTTAACTTTGGGGGGTGATGGATGGTGCTCAGGTCCTTTTTACAGAATCGTAGAGTTGGAAGAGACCCCCAAGGGCCATCTAGTCCAACCCGTGCCATGCAGGAATACGCAACTACAGCTCTTCTGTTAGATGGCCATCCAGCCTCAAAAGGAGGAGAGTCCACTATTTTCCAAGGCAGTCTATTCTACTGTTGAAGAGCTCCTAAAGTCAAGATGTTCTTCCTAATGTTTATGTGGAACCATAGAATCATAAGAGTTGGAAGAGACCCTTAGGGTCATCTTTTCGACCCCATTTTGCCATGCAAGGATGCATTACTCCTAAGAGATGGCCATCCAGATTCTGTTCTTCCAAAGAAGAAGACATCACCATAAGAGATGGCCATCCAGACTCTGTTTAAGAACCTCCAGAGAAGAAGACATCGCCACATTTTCTTCCATGTTCTCATTAGATGTCCCTAAAAGGTTGGTGGGACACAGAGAAAGGCCTCCACAGAATATCTGAACACATGGGCAGGCTTACAGGGGAAGACAGGGTCCTGATCCATATAAATATATATATATATATATATTTTACCTGTATTTTGAATTGTGCTTGGAAACAGACCAGTAACCAGCGGAGCTATCACCCTGATGGAGTCGCATAGTCATTTTCCAAGGAAGGTTACGAAAGGGTCTTTCTTTCTCCCCGCAGATCCCCATGGGCCGTCTTTCACCATTGGGAAAGCCGTGTGGCTGCTGTGGGGTTTAGTCTTCAACAATTCTGTGCCGGTTCAAAACCCCAAAGGGACGACCAGCAAAATCATGGTCTCCGTCTGGGCTTTTTTCGCCGTCATCTTCCTGGCCAGCTACACAGCCAACCTGGCTGCCTTTATGATCCAAGAGGAATTTGTGGACCAAGTGACGGGACTGAGCGATAAGAAGGTGAGTCCTCTGTTCTCCCCTCTTCCTTCTCATTTATTGCACAGTGCTTTACCACCATTGCAAACATTGCAATTGGTGTCTTCCATCCCAGTCAGGTGCAGAATCCACTTTGGGTCGCAGTACAAACATCAAAGCAGTGGTTCACAAACTTGGGTCCTCCAGGTGTTTTGGACTTCAGCTCCCAGAAGAGTCAATCAGCTTGGCCAACAGTCAGGAATTCTGGGAGGTGAAGTCCAAAACATCTGGAGGATCCAAGTTTGGGAGCCAATGCTGTAGTCCAAGCAGACTGGATAACCTTAGAGAAATGGTTCTCACCACTTAGAGAAATGGGATTCTGGGAAGTGAAGTCCAAAACACCTGGAGCACCAAAGTTTGGGAGCCACTGCTTTGAAGGAATTATTCAAGGGGCTGAACTGATGGATAGCTTTAAAGTAGCGGTGGGCAAGAAGTGGTCCATTACGCGGTCCCTGGATTTCACTTCCACAGCCCCTGAAGCTCCTGCCAGTCCCCCAAAGCCCCCCAATAAAAATAATGTCATCACTTCTAGTTGCCATTTTGAGAAGGGCTACAGAAGGAAATGGAGGTGTTGTGTGTGTATTTGTGGAGGGAAGGTTTCTTGGGTTTCTAGGGGAACATCAATTGAGGGTTTCGAGGGGAGCGTCAATCCTTGTCCTCCATGCTGTTGTCCACTTCTGCTTTGACGGAGCTTTCCAAGGTACTGAAACTATTTTTTTCAGGTTTCTATGGTTCTGAACCTTATCACTCAAATAGGTCCAGCACCATCGTAACGTAAATTCCGAAAATCAATAAAAAGACTATTAAAAAAATGTGGTCATATCCAGATTGGATTCAATGTTCAACTGACTTTGAATCCATACATCTCTATTGTCTCAGTTAAATCATTATCATGGACACCAACAGCAACCACTGACTTCAGACGGTCCCGTGTTATCAATTTCCATTAACTCAATTTAAAAGTATCTCAGGTTAACAATTGAATTTTTTAAAAAAAATCTTCCATCTCTCCCTGAAGTTCAAAAGAGTAGAGCCTGGAATTAATTCATGAAAAATTAATCCCAGCTAATTTGCTCAATTTCTCACCCAACTATTCTTAAACCCAGCATTTTAATTGTTTGAATGCCGATTAAATTACAACGGAGGCGATGATGAAAGTTCTCTGTCACTTTTATCCACCGCTGACCGTCTTTAGTCATTTCTTTTTAAAAAATTAATTGAACGACGCGACGAACAAATTGACAGATTAGTTTTCACAATATTTCCTTAACTCTTCTGCAGTGAAGGATTCACACTTGCTATTAACCTTTAAAATGTGATTGTGGGGTTGCTGATGTTTCCATGGTCTACACAACAGTTGCTTCTGTTGAAGGCGTTCTTGAGTTAGATCAATGTTTTCAAGACTTTGGGCATCCATTTGTTTTGGACTTCAGCTCCCAGAAGCCTCAGCCAACTTGGCCAATGCTCAGGAGTTATTGGAGCTGAAGTTCAAAACCTCTGGAAGACCAACGGTTGGGAACCACAATGGTACTTCTCTGTATAAAAGGCAGATTATACTCAGTGGCATCCCCATGCCCTCTGAATGCCTAGGTCAACAAGATCCCTCATCCCCACCCAGCAAGCCATTCCAGCTTGTTGGCAGTGGATGATGGGAGCTGAGCTCTAACACATACAGAGGGTCTCAGGTTGGGGAATAGTGGCCATAGAGAGCTGATGGCAGACATCTGGACGGCTGATGGACATCTGATGGATAGTAACTTGGGCCAAGTCAGAGTTGATCAACTCATTGCTCTCCAGATGTCGGTGGACTGCAACTCCCATTGGTCCTAGCTGGAAAAAACAGTGGTGAGAAGTTGATGGATAACAACTCCCATCGGTCTTGGCCAGTGTTGAGTGATTCTGGACGTTGAAGACCATCCACGTTGCCCAACCACTGGAAAAAACTTGGCTTGGTGTTCAGCCAATCCATTTAAATGTTCAAGTCCATAATGAGACCTTTGGCCTTCCCAAGAATCCATACTTTGGAATACTGTAGGATTGCATCCTCAGCACTTAATTCTTTACTCCCTCTTCTTCTTTCTCTCCCCCAGTTCCAGCAGCCCTATGCCTATTCGCCTCCATTTCGGTTTGGGACTGTCCCCAATGGGAGCACAGAGAGGAACATCAGGAATAACTACAAGGAGATGCACGCCTACATGGTGAAGTACAACCAGAAAGGAGTGGAGGACGCCTTGGTCAGCTTGAAAACTGGGTAAGTGCTGGTTGGAACTTTACTCTCACTTTACTCTAACCCTTTACTCACAACCCATCCTTTAGTCCTCCATTTGTTTTGGACTCCAGATCCTAGAAGCCCCAGCCAACTTGGCCAACCGTTAGGAAGCATGGGAGTTGAAGTCCAAAAGAACCAAAGATTGGGAACCACGATAAACCATTGTGTCTCCCACTTTCCCATCCATATTGAATGCCCAGAACATTCTAACTAAGAGAAAATGGAGGACAACTATTATTCGGGGCCACAAAGATGAATTGAGTTGTGTGTTTACAGTTCTGGGAAAGATGCATTGGGCCAGGCCAGGATTCGAACTCTGGTCTCCCAGTCCAGTATTCAAAGCACTAGACCACACTGGGCCTCATTATTGATTTGAATTGATTGATCTGATGGATTTACTCTAATTTGGTATAACTAATCAGAATCAGGGCTTGCATCTCTCTCTCTGTCTCTCTGCTGTCTTGAGTCACCTCAATAGGAAGAAATGTGTAGATTCCAGTGGAATTCTTATTAATAAAATTGGCTGAAATGCAATTCTCCACCACTCCGCATCTTGCGGTCTCCAGTGGTTTCCAATTGCGCCAGCTGCCGTTCCTCCTCTTCTTCCTCGCCTTCTTCTTCTGCCGGCTCTTTATCACCGCTGATGGCATTTTGCTCAGCTGCCAGTTCTCTTTTTTAAGTGATTTCTCAAACCTGGACATCTCAAGGTGGTGTCGGTATCATTTCCCTTGACAGATGCCTTCTGCAGCAGCTGCAGCAAATCGCCTGTCATGTACGGTATTTTCGTGATCAATATATGCCAGCCGCTACGTAGTCCTCAGGGTTTGGGTTTGGGTCCCTGGAAGCCAATGCTGTGATTGAATGGCAAGCCAAAAAATATAATAGACTCATTCTTATTAGACACTGCAGTGGTCCACTAAAGATGTCTAGTGCCTTCCAAAACTTCTGCTCTTCTTTTATTTGTTTAAACCAATTCAGGAAAGAGAAAGCCCAAATCATGGAACTACGTCGTGCAAACTTGGGAAGCAGAAGGAAAGCTTTCCATGCACGTCTATGGCACTTTGATACCACTTTAATGACCACGGTTCTGTCTGGTGGAAAGCTAGGATTTGTAGTCCCGGGAGGTCCTTCATTAAGTATCTCACCTGGAATATTGTGTCCAGTTTCTGGGCGTCACAATTCAGGAACGATGTGGACAAGCCAGAGTTGTCCAGAGGAGAGCGACCAGAAATGGTGGAAAGTCTGGAAACCAACAAGCCCTTTGAAGAGAGACTTAGGGAGCTGGGTTGGTTTGGCCTTTAGAAGAGACGGTTAAAAGGGGACATTATAGCTATGCTTAAACGTTTGAAGGGATGCCATATTGAGGATGGAGGGATCTTGTTTTCTGCTGCTCCAGAGACTAGGACACAATGGAGCAATGGATGCAGACTACAAGAAAGGAGGTTCCAGCTCAACATTAGGAAGAAATTCCTGATGGCAAGAGATGCTCAACAGTGGAAGATGCTTGGAGAGTGGTGGAGTCTCCTTCTTTGGAGGTTTTTAAACAGAGGCTGGATAGCCATTTGTCGCAGAGAGTGCTCCGAACGCTGACACTTCATGTTCTGGTTTTGTCATCTCGAGTCCCGCTTGCTTTTCTTTCTAGAAGACAAATCCAGCTTGAAAAAAAAGAAAAACCAGGGAGAGAAGGGAAGATGCAAAGCTTGCTTTTTGCAAGTGAGGAGAGGCGGCGTTTGAAAGTGTCAGGAGGCCTTTCCGGAGACTTTGGGATTGGGCTGCTGCAGCGGGTGGCTTTTGATTCCTCCATGTTTCCATTGCCTCCCATCCTCTTTTGTTATCTTTTATGCCTCGCTGTTCCGGAATATAAAAAATTTTGATAGATGAGGCTGAGCGAGCGGAGATGAGAAACGTCTCGGCTTCTTTGAGGTTCGGGCTCTCCCTGGTGCAACTACGTCGGCGCGCGGCGCATCAGAAGCCTTGTTGTCTGCTGGAAATTTTTTAATTCCAAAAGAGGGATTTTGCTTTTTAAAAAGTAAGGTTTCTAACAGGGCAATCCAGCAAAATGAGGAACACAAATTGTAATTTGCAATCATAGGACATCTTTAATTCGGCACGGCTTACGGTTTCCCTGTCAAGTCGATCAGAACTTCTGCATATTTTGCTGGAGAGGGTTTTTTAGAAAGTGGCTACACTTTGCAGTCGAGACGAGATTTAAATTGATAGGTTTTCGGCTCCAGAGCTTGGGAAGTTACTTTTTAAAAAGTAATTGGCTACTGCCATGGCTTCAAACCCCCCCAAAATAGTTAGTTACTATTACGGTTAAGGTGTTGATGTGTGCCTTCAAGTCATTTTTGAGTTCTGACAGTGATAAAGTGATGCTCTTCTAGAGTTTTCTTGGCAAGATTTGTTCAGAGAATGTTTGCCACCATTGGCTTCCTTTGAGGCTGAGAAAGTGTGGCTTGCCCAAGGTCACCCAATGGGTTTCCAGGATTGTGCAGGGATTCGAATCCTGATCTCCTGGAACATCGAAATCATTACACCAAGTTAGCTGCATTCACATTGCAGAATTAATGCAGTTTGACTCTGCTTTCACTGCCATGGCTCAATGCTATGCAATCCTGGGATTTGTAGCTCTGTGAGATATTTAGCCTTCTCTGTCAGAGAGTTCTGGTACCACAAAGAATTTTTTACAAATCCCAGGAATCCATAGGATGGAGTCATGACAGATAAAGTGGCATCAAACTGCGTAGTTTCTGCAGTGCAGAATTGTGCTCTGTGCACAATTCTCCCTCTTTGGGGAGAGTCACTTTTGTGCTTTACCTACTGCCAGGTATTCTTAAACGCTGTTATGACGGCTATAAAAAGAGAGAAATGAACCTACAGAAAACGGGCAGCATGCCATATATCTTGAATTATGGAGGCAATAACTTAAATATGTCTGTGCTGGCTGGGGTTGGTAGAAGCATTGTCTGAAAAGCCTGCATTTGATTTTTATCATCCTTGAATCCTGGGTGCTGGAAATGAATATAAACACACTGGGTTCACGGAGAGCCAGTGGTTTCAGTGTTGGCCTGGAGACCAGAGTTCGATTCCCAGATTGGCCATGAAACCCATTGGTTGACCTTCGGCAAGTCACGTTCTCTCAGCCTCAGGGGAAGGCCATGGCAAACCTCCTCTGAACCAATCTTGCCAAGAAAAGCCCACGATAGCTTTGCCTTAGGGTCGCCATAAGTCGGAAACGAATCAAAGGTGCACAATGACAACAATAAGTTCATTGCTTCAAATGTGGTGCTGGAGGAGAGTTCTTCACATCCTGCGGATTGCTAAAAAGTTAAATAAACGGTTCCTAAAACAAATCAAGCTTGTAGCCAGAGCCAAACTGATTGAATTGAGGTTATTGTACTGTGGACACATTATGTGAAGGCATCACTCTGTAGAAAAGAGGATAATGCTTTGTAAGGTGGAAGGATGATGGAGAAAAGGAGGACCACGTTGCAGATGGATGGACTCCATCAAGGAAGCCATCGATGCCCTGGTTTTGCAAGATCTTAACAGGGCTGCTAGAAACAGGGGTTGCCCTGGAGGTCTCTCATCCACTATTGAAGCCAACTTGATGGCACTTTAGCAAGAACAGCATAGCAAGACCTTGGAAAACCCCAGAAGGACTGGAGCTGCATCCGCACTGCCAGAATGATCCAGTTAGATACCACTTTATTTTTCCGTGGCTGAGTGAGGATATGAATCCAGATCTCCTGGACTCTTACTCCAAAAACTCAGACAGCTACAAGATGTTCGTTCTTAAAAATAGGGTTTTATCAGCAAGATTACCCCACAGGAGGTTTGTCATGGCCTTCCTCTGAGGCTGAGAAAGTGCAGCTTGCCCAAGCGGGGTTTCCACGGCTGAGTGAAGATTTGAATCCAAGCTTTCCAGCATCCCAATACAACGTTTAGACTAAACAAACCCTTGTGTATCCTTGTGGGATCCATCCCATGGTTAGAGATACCTGTCTCAAGTGGCACAACAACCCCAGTTTTTGCAAAACTTGTTGAATTTTAAAGAACAGCAGCAGCAGCAGTGAGGACGACAAAAAAGAGAAACCCCTTTGCACAAAATTGTGTGTAATGAACGCCGGGGTTGTATGGAGCGTCGTCGGAGTGATTTGTTTCTACTTTCTCTCTGAGCAGAGTCTTTTTATAAAGAGAGTTAAGCTCTGTCAGTGAAATCTTATTTTCTCTGCCTGGTGATGGATGGCTGTGCTTGGCTCCGGCAAAGGAGGCGATAACAGCCTTGCGGAGAGACTTATGCAACCTTGAAGGGAGGCAGGACTTGGCCTTGCAAAGGCTGGCAGGGCTTTCTTGCAAGGGGTACTGCCCCTGGGATTGGGACAAAAGCAGAATACATACCCCTCTCCTCCGGCATTTCATAGATGAAAATTGGGGCACGTGTTGCCAAGCGACATGAGGGCATGGCCCAAATGACAAAGATCAAGCAAGCTAGGAGTGGCTGCAGCAGTTTGCTTTTGCCTGAGCCTCCCAGAAGGACAGGACTTTGCCCTTTCCTCTCCTTTCTGGAGGTCTTATTGGAATATAAACTCCTTTTGCACTTTGCACTCTGTTTGCAGCAATGGAAGCAAGCTGAAGGAAAAAGGGAAAGGCGGGAGGAAGAGAGAGAAATCGGGATATTTGAAAAGGAGCTGAGAAAGTAGAACGGCAGAGGATTGATTGGGATTGTCCCGGCCAAGCAAAGACTTTCGGAGACCGTGGTCCATGCACCCAGGGATGGAGGATGGAGCAAACTTGTTTTCTGCTGCTCTAGAAACTAGGAAATGGAGCAATGGGTGCAAACTCCAGGAAAAGAGCTTCCACCTCAACATTAGGAGGAATGTCTAGACAGACAGAGTTGTTCGACAGTGGAAGACGCTGCTTTGGAAAGTGGTGGAGTCTCCTTCTTTGGAGGTTTTCAAACAGAGGCTGGATAGCCATGTGTCACTTTGATTGTGCATGTTCCTGAGTAACAACAACAACAACAACAACAACAACAACAACAACTTTGACTCATGGCCATCCTATGGCAGGATTGGGTTGAAATGGATGGCGCTTTGGGGTTTCTTCCATCTCTATGATTCTGTATAGGTTTGGTGGGGAAACATGAAACCTTGAAGGAAGACTTCTGTTGTCTATTTTCCAAACTGCTTCTTTATGAAGTCATATTTGATAGCCTTCCGGTGGTTCAGTAAAGATTTAATTCCCACCTTCTTCTGTTCTAAACCCATCTGTGTTTTCATTTCGTGTATTTATTTTTGCCAGCAGCTGATGTTGTTAGAGCCGAGTGCCTCGGAAAGGCTGATTGAATCATAGCCCACCATCCTCTTCTTTCAGAGGTGATCCTTGCAGGCATTTTATGTCAACATTTTCCGTCGTATCCGATCAAGCCTTCAGGGAGTTGGGGGCAAATGCGCTTCAGTGGTTAGAGCTCAGAGAGACCCAGATTCAAATCCTTCCGGAGATCGGTGTTCGATTTCTGGCTCAGCCGTGGAAACGTACCGGGTGACAAGTCACACACTCCCAGCCCTAGAAAAGACCGTGATAGGTTCGCATTAGGATTGCCATAAGCTGGAAATGACTTGAAGGTGACTTTTTGCAGTTTAAACTCAATTTGCAGCAACTGAAAAAAGGAGGAGAGAAAAACCGGAACATTTTAAAAGCAACTGGAAAAGTGGCAAGGCAGAGGATTAAATCTTGTTCCTGCAAAACAAGACAATTGGAGGGGATGGTATACTTTCTCTGTTTCTTATCAGGGCTAATTTACCCCCAACCTTTTTGGCTGCTGCTGTTCCTTTTTTGCCAAAGCATTACACTTCATCGGTTTTCCCCCTCTCCATCCGCCGCACGGTTCACTTTATTGTTTCCCCATTTGTTTTTGAAATGATTTCTGCCGTTTGGACACTTTGCTGAGTTGTTCCCTCTCAAGCGGGAGATACGTTATGGAAATAAAATAAAGGATATTATGCCCCTTGGTAATTCCTGCCATCGTGCGGAGTACCAGCCGCAAATAGACCAAGCGCGCTGAGGAATGAAGTGCGAAATACGTTGAGTTTGTTTCATCGGAGAAGAGACCTAGCAGAGAGTTGTTCTTGTTGTCTGCTGTCAATTTCCTTTTGATTTAGGGTGGACCCTATCCATCAGTTACCTCTTTTCCTATCGCCTTCATTGCATTTTGCAATGCGTCTTGTCGTCTCGTGATATATCCAAAGCACTATAACCCCACCATGTTGTTTCTGTTGACATTATTTCTTGTCATGCTGACTTTGACATATGGCCATCCTATGAATGAGGGACCTTCAAGAATCATCTACTGCTCTACTCAGGTCTTGCAAAGTCAGGGAAAGCCTCTATGGCTTCCTTGGTTAAATTTCTCCACTGCTGTTGTTCATCTCCTTTTTTTCTACTTCCCCCTTTCTGAACTTTTTCATCTTTTGCAGTGTCTTCTCATGATGTGTCCAAAGCAGGACAACCTTAGTGGAGCCATTTTAGCTCCTTTGTTGACACAAAATGGTTTCTTCTCAGCTTGCATCCGAATTGCAAAAAGGAATGAACTTTGACATTGCTTTAACTTCCATGGCTCAATGCTATAAAATCCTAGATTTGTAGTTTTTTTCGAGATATTTAATCTTCACTGCCAGACAGCCCTGGTGTCACAACAAACTACACATCCCTGGATCCCAAAGTGGTGTCAAATTGCATTAATTCTGAAGTCTGGCAGAAGCCTAAGACATGTTAATTTATCAATCTGATGGTGCACAATATTTGCACATTTTTCTTCCAACTCCATATGTTGATTCTCTTTCTGTCAGATTTCTTCACTCTCCAGCTTTCACATCAGAAATGTCCTGACATGTCAAAACTACCATGCTGCATTAAAAGCACTCGACAGAATCTGGAAACCCACAAAACAGCGGTTCTCAAGCGTTGGTCCTCCAGGTGTTTTGGACTTCAACTTCCAGAAGTCCCAGCCAGCTTGGTCAATGGCCATGAATTCTGGGAGCGGACGTCCAAAACATCTGGAGGATCCAAGTTTGGGAGCCATTGCTTTAGTCAAAGCAGACTGGATAACCTGAGAGCAATGGTTCCCAAACTTTGGTTCTCCAGATTTGGTTCTTCTCCAGCTCCCAGAATTCCTGACTAGTAGCCAAACTGGCTGAGGCTTCTGGGAGTTGAAGTCCAAAACACCTGGAGGACCAAGGTTTGGGAATCACTGCCACACAGGATGCTAAAACATCTGTCTACGGTGGCTTTGGAGACCTCAGCATCCAAGGGTCGAGGGAGCCTCCATCCGTTGCCTTTTGTCTTGCATGTGGATTGTAAAACACCATCTTTTATTTCAGGAAGCTGGACGCCTTCATCTACGACGCGGCGGTGCTGAACTACAAGGCTGGACGGGACGAAGGGTGCAAGCTGGTGACCATCGGCAGCGGGTACATCTTTGCCACCACCGGTTATGGGATCGCCCTGCAGAAGGGATCGCCGTGGAAAAGGGCCATCGACTTGGCGCTCCTGCAGTTTGTCGGAGATGGTGAGTCCGATGGGCTTTCTCCTCCTTCCGGTTATTTTGCCCAATTATATCCATTATAATTATTTATGATGACTGTTATCCAAGTGCAAAACCAATGGCGGCTGGTGGCTCTCACAACCGAGGTTTGACAAAACCACCCTGGGTTTTAGTGTGAACTTGAAAGGATGCCGAACCTCTTCTGTGGGTAACACTTGCAACGTTTCATGGTTGTTTTTGTTGCATTGTTCCTTCAAGTTGACTCTGTTTTATGGTGGCCCTTGTTGTTGTTGAGCGCTTTCACGTCGTTTCTGATGGGTTTTTCTAGGGCTGAGAGTATGTGACTCACCCATGGTCATCTGGTGGGTTTTGATGTCCAAGCAGGATTCGAATCCTGGTCTCCAGAGTTGAATGTTCAAACCACAGTGGCTCTATCCTGGGTTTTCTTGACCAAGTTTCTCTGGAAACCTGAGTAGGTTCTCCATTGCCTTCTTCTGAGATTGAGAGGGTGGGAAATGGCCAAGGTAACTTTATTACTCTGCTTTAACTGTGAGATTTGTAGTTTGGGGAGGTGCTAGTTCTCTCCAATGGAGAATTCCAAACAATGACAAATGCCAGAATTGCGTCGGATGCGGTTCAAGTGGCACCGTGACACTATAATTGAATAGTTTGCAAGGTCCCTTGGAGGGAATGTGTACGTTCACCTCCGCTCCTGGGGATTTCTTTAGCTTTATTTCAGGAGGCGGAGAAGGACGTGTCAGGTTTGTTTCGGGGGGCGTGCGAGAGAAAGCGTCACGCCGAAGGCGCCTTTGACACTCGGAGCCTTGGAGAATCGGGCTATAGATAGTGATTCGATGGAGAACAGCCTTGGCAGCTATTACTCAGCCATCTCTCTCTCTTGGAAAGAGGGGATGCTTTTGACGCCAGGCGCTTCTCAGCTCTCCTCTCCAAAGCCTGTTGCAAAGAGTGTGGGTGTGGCGGTTGCATTATTTTTCATCTGTGCACAATAGAGGCACCACTTACAGCCCCTTTGGGACTCTTCGGGCCACGTGCGCGTGCATTTGTGTGCATGTGTGCGTGCAGAGGCAAGACCAGCATCTCTGATGTCAGTAGGATGGCGAGTCTACTCAGGGTTTGGGTCTGAAATTTGAAGAGAGCTCCAAGGTATGGAACCAGATAGGTTCCATGGCTGCGCTTGCACTGCAGAAATAATCCAGTTTGATGCTGCTTTACCTGCCATGGCTCCATGCTGTGGACTCCTGGGATTTGGAGTTTGTTGTGGCACCAACAGGGAAGACTAAATCTCCAATAAAGCTGCAGAATTCAATAGCATTGCACCATGGCGGTTAAAGTGGGGCCAGACTGGATTAATTTTGCAGAGTGGATGCAGCCAAAGTCTCCAGAGCAGGGCAAAATCAAGCTCGCTCCATCTTCCAACCGTGGCTTCCTTGGTTATGTCTCACCACCTCCGTGGCCTTTCTCCTCTTTTTCTACTGCCTTCCCCTTTCCTGAATTTTATCATCCTTTCCAGTGTCATCTCATGACGTCTCCAAAGTACGACAGCCTCAGCTGAGCCATTTTGGCTCGGTTTGCTCTAAGAGTGCACCTGCAGAATTAATGCAGCTTGACATGCTCCGTGCTATGGAGACCTGGGATTTGCAGTTAGCTCCATGCTGCAGTATCCTGGGATTTGTAGTTTTGTGCTATACCTCTTCTCTGTCAGAGGACCCTGGTGCTGTCTGTACCCCTCGCACACCTCTGATCACTTCGGATCCTTCTTGCCAGGGCCTTATATGTCCATCTTTGCCATTCGCTAACAAGGCTCCCTTCCATTTCTGTATCTTACGCTGCATAAATAATCCAGTTTGACACCACTTTAGTTGATACGGCTCAGTGCTATGGAAACTACAATTGCTAGGATTCACCCAAAACTACAGTTGCTAGGATTCCTTTCCAGTTAAAGTGGTGTCAAGATGGATTATTTCTGCAGTGTGGATGCAATTTCCCAAAAGTCAGAAATGCACATTTTTGGAAAAAAAAGAAGCATCCAGGATTTTTTCATCCCCCCCCCCCCCCGCTTTGAAAATGGCTCTCGTTCAGGATGTCTCCTCTTCTTAATTTTAGACTTGACTGCCTTCCGTAGGATGCCCTCCGGCATTCGCAGAGAGCAGCTTCGTGGGCGTTTTGGAAGATGTGTCAGTGCAGTACATTTGCATTGACTTCTTCCACAATTTTTTGCAAAAACAGTGCCCCTGGAAGTGGATTTTCTCTCCTTTTCCCCAAACCTTCCAAACAATAAGGAAGATTTCCTCTTTGTCTTGCTTTGAATGGCCACCTCTCTGCCTCTAAGGCTGCATCAGCTTTGCTAATGGAAAAACAAGGTCTTTGCAGCAGGTTTCTCTGCTTTTACTGAAATTGCAACCAAACCCATGCAACCCCCCTCCTTTTTTATATATATTTTAGGCTGCCTCTGCATTGCAAAAATAATCCAGTTCAGATGCTGGCCGTGAAAGCCTTTTGGCTTCACACTGGACCACTGTAGGTTTTCAAATCTATGACAATTTAAACCAGTAGTTCTCAACTTTTGGCTCTCCTTTGGACTTCGGTTCCCATAATTTCTGACTATCGGCCAAGTTGGCTGAGGCTTCTTGGATCTGAAGTCCGAAACAAATGGAGGGCCGAAGGTTGGGGACCACTGATTTAGACTCTCTGCTCCTAGGCGCATGAGTTAAACATGCTCCATGGAGCATGGATTTTGCTGCTGCTGCTGCTGATGATTAGTTTGCAAAACGTGGTTTCCCCGGTTTTAACCCTTGGTGCCTTGTGTCCTGCATTTTTCTTTCCCTGCCGTGTTTGCTCCGTAGGCGAGATGGAGGAGCTGGAGACGCTTTGGCTGACGGGCATCTGCCACAACGAGAAGAACGAGGTCATGAGCAGCCAGCTGGACATCGACAACATGGCCGGGGTCTTCTACATGCTGGCAGCCGCCATGGCCCTCAGCCTGGTCACTTTTGTCTGGGAGCATTTGTTCTACTGGAAGCTGAGGTTCTGCTTCACCGGCGTTTGCTCCGACAGACCGGGATTGCTCTTTTCCATTAGCAGGGTGAGTAGGGTTGCCTCGCTCTTTCCTGACCCAAACCAGTTTCACCAGTTAATGCTTCCCTTTCCAGTTCCATTGCCTCTCATGTGGCCAAATGTGGCCAATTCCATCACTTGAAACAGTCAATCTGTTGTAGGGTTGCCTGGTTCTGTTCTCAAATGGTCCAGTTTCACCAGTTAATCCCTCCTTTTGCCCTTTCCTTGCCTCTCATGTGGCCAAATGTGGCCAGTTCCATCACTTGAACCAGTCAATCTGTTGTGCTTTTCTGTAATATATAACAATGCTGAGTATTTCATATACAATACCCCCGGCTTCCCATTGTTCTGCTGTCATTTCATTATTGGATACCATTTTATCATTGTATTGTTTGTTGGGAAATTTTAAGTTATTATGTTGCAGGAAGGGATAATAGGGTTTCATTCTGTGCTTTTATTTTATTTTTTACTATGTAATTTATTGATATTGTAAGCTGCTTTGATTCATCCAGAGAGGTGGGATATAAATAAAATTATATTATTATTATTATTATTATTATTATTATTATTAATTTCAAACCTAGATCTCCAATTCCACGTACAGCTTCCATAAGGGCAATTAACATAACAAATGAAGCCATTTGTCCATAAGGGATGAAGCCAACTTTATTCCCCCTTTTATTTATGCAACCAGCCTTTTTATTTTAAAAGCCAAATAAGTTATTTGCTTAAACCCGGTTTGCAAATGTGCTTAGTCTTAATATCTGGCAACTTCCGCTGGTGTGGTGTTTTGCTTTTAATTAGTTAATTGACTCTGCGATTCAGTCTTTGCCAAAACGTACAGAAAATAATTGGATGGGACTATTGAGTTTCGAGGCCTAATTGCATGAGATGGCCAAGGTGCGGACGGAGGATGGGGAGTTTTATTAGAAATCCACCTCGTCCCTGTTTTCGCTTGCGTTTTTCGAGAAGGTTATAGTTTGCATCCTGTGCAGGTACCCAGAATTGCTTCCCAATCCACAAAAACACTCTTTCTCTGTCCAAACCTACCCAGTTCAGATCTTTCTTCAGAAGACAAGGACAGGATGATAATAATAATATTTCAGCTATGGTTTGAAACTTAATTGTGGTTCTGTGTTTGGACTTTTGCAGGGTATTTACAGTTGCATCCATGGGGTCCACATTGAGGAGAAGAAAAAGTCGCCCAGCTTCACCTTGACCAGTTCCCAAACCAACATGTTGAAACTCCTGAGGACGGCCAAGAACATGACCAACATCACCAACATGAACCCTTCGCGAATAAATTCCCCCAAAAGAACAGCCGATTTCATCCACAGGGGTTCCTTGATCATGGACATGATGATGGATAAGGGGAACCTGATGTTCCCGGACAACAACAGGCCCTTCCCGCCCAAGGAGAACATTTTCACCGACAACATGAGCGACCTCCAGACCTTCATGGGCAACCGGCACAAGGACAACCTCAACAACTATGTTTTCCAAGGCCAGCACCCCCTCACCCTCAACGAGTCCAATCCAAACACGGTGGAAGTGGCCGTTGCCGCCTCCAAGGCAGAAGGAAACTCGCGTCCGAGGCAGCTGTGGAGGAAATCGGTGGAGTCCCTGCGCCAGGAATCTCTCCGTCAGGGCCAAGGGTCTCAGAGGGAGAACGATTCGGACGAGAACCGGCAGCACTCCCTAAAAGGCCCGCGGTATCTCCCCGAAGAGATCATCCGCTCGGACGTTTCGGATACCTCGAGCCGGGCCACCTGCCACATGGAAGCCGAGAAGAACAACAAGCACCACAAGTCCAAGGACAATGTGAAGAAGAGGCCGGTGGCGAAATACCCGAAGGATTGCAGCGAAGTCGAGTTGACATATCTGAAAAACAAATCCCTGCCCCGGGATAAAATTTACATTATCGACGCGGATAAGGAGCGCGGCTTTCACCTGGAGACGCCCCAGTATATTGAGAATATTATCCTTCCCGAGTCGGCAGAGTTCTCGGACCTTTATCAGGAGCAGGACGACAGCTACCGGAAGGTGGAGCCAGGAAACAGGACTCCTTTGCCCAACGAAGAAAGTCTTCCAAGTAACGATCAATACAAGCTGTACTCCAAGCACTACAGCTTGAAGGATAAGAACGCTTCGCTCAGCGAGGCGAACGACAGGTACAGGCAGACGGCCACCCATTGCAGAAGTTGCCTCTCCACTTTGCCTGCCTACGCCGGCCATTACTTGAGCCGGTCGCCCTACAAGTGCGACTCCTGCGTGCGGATGGGCAACCTCTACGACATCGACGAAGACCAGACGCTGCAGGAGATGTCCAACTCGATGCCGCGGGGGGAAACCTACCGCCACAACTGGGTCCAGAACAACAAAACCCAGCCTCCCAAAAAGAGCAAGCTGAAGATCAGCCGGCAACACTCCTTCGACAACCTCTTCGACAAGTCCCGGGAGGCGGACGCCGGGAGGCCGGCGCGCAGCGTAAGCCTGAGGGAGCGGGAGAAGTTTCTCGAAGGCGGCAGCCCTTATGCAAACCTGTTAAACGCTCCCCAAAGCAAATTCTTGAGCAACAATGTCCCGCTTTTCACACGTACTCTGGACGACGGTAAGAGGAGCAAGTCTCTGTACCCCGACCGCTCCGCGGAGACCCCTTTTCTGCACTCGCTTTGCGACGACCAACACTTGTCCCTCGGGCGGAGTCCCGCGGGCCTTTATAAACTCTCCTTGCCCACCAAAGCGAGGAATGATAGTTACTCACGGTCGTCGGTCAAATCGACCGCCTCGTACTGTTCCAGAGACAGCCGTCTCCACAACGACATGTACATTTTGGAGCATGGGATGCCTTACGCTGCAAATCAGAATAGCGCCTACACGGCTCCAAGAGTTTTAAATTCCTGCAGCAATAGACGCGTGTATAAGAAGATGCCTAGCATTGAATCAGATGTTTAGCTATTTATTTCCTCTTCCCTCTCCCCGCCCCCCCAGAAAAAAACAACAACCCATTTTTATCTATAGGGAAACATAGTTGCCAGCATCCTTTAGAAGCAAAGGGGGTTTATTCCTTAGCGGAAATTGAAGATTTGCAATGTCTTTTTTTTACCGGTCAAATTGGTGCATCAATTGGTTGCGCGGTTGCTCCAAAAAAAATAAAAAAAAAATAAAAATAAAAGGGAAGAAATGGAAAGAAAATTACGAAAGCTAAAAATACCTCTCTCCAAGGGCATATCTATACTACAAACCTACATTTGGTTTTCTATTATGTCTTTTAAACCGTCATGGCGTCCCCTGAAGCATCCTGGGAGCTGTAGCTTTTGTGGCGGCGCTTTGGGTTTGATGTTACAGATCCCTGGCTCTGCTCATAAAATATTACCGTTCCCTGGGAAGATGGAGTCACCGTTAAAATTATTTTGCAGTCTGTAGTGTAAATATATCCCCCCGGGGTTGGTGCGAAAAACATATATGATCCCCACGGATGCTCATTCCATGTTGGAATAGCCCTTCCGGTTTCCTGTTGGCAACTATGTTTATTTTTCTATGACGATGTTTATTTTACCTTGTCCCTCGGACCAAGTCCTTCCAGCACTTTCACCCCCGTCGAATTCTGTCCTCCCCGCCCCAAAACTTTTATTTTTTAATAGAGAATAAGCAATATATGGTATGCATGTACTTTGACACAGAACAACTACAAAACTAAAAAGAGTTAAGAATGCATTTGCACACTGACAACGGTAAGACTTGTCAAAGAGATTAGAAAGATCATCTTCTCTTTTTTTAAAAGAACAATGATATATATATAGATATATATATATATATATAACTATATCTATTTGGTTTAGTCTCATCTTTGTTTTTTAAACACAGTCGATCAAAAGATATATATAGATATAGATATATATAAAAAACTAACCTCAGGGCCCATGAATGGAAACAATATTGTGTTCATCTTTGTCTGTCTTACAGAGACCAAGGCTGCACTCCACCGTGGACTTCTCCCCTGCCAAACCCCATTGAAAGGAATGGAAGTTTCATAATTACTCATTTGAGGTCACTCGTTCTTAGAGCAGCTCCAAACTGGGCGAGATGGTGGTCTACAACCAGGAAGGGAGGAACCTGTCCCAGGAAAGGGGTCCCAGGACAAGGCAGGGGTCGGGTGGGAGGTTGGTTCCCCATCTCCCCCTAAAGATGGCATGGACCACGCTAGTCCCAGGCTGGAGCTCTGGGTGACCTTATCTAGGATCAGGTCTAGGTGGTGATGGTGATGAGCCTGGGACCCTAGAGAACGTCAGCCAGGAGAATCCCATTCCATTGAGGCAGAGAGAGGTTGAGAGAGAGTGGTCTCCATCTTGGCCAACCTAGAAGACCTCTTTCGCCCAACCATGACCTTCTCTAGTCTTTGTCTGGAGCAGCCGTTCTCAACCTGTGAGTCGTGACCCCTTTGGAGGTTGAATGACCCTTACACCGGGGGCGTCTAAGACCGTCAGAAAACACATATTTCCAATGGTCTTAGGAAATGAGACACCTCAGTTTTATGGTTGGGGGTCACCACAACTTGAGGAACTGTATTAAAGGGCTGTGGCATTAGGAAGATTGAGAACCACTGGTCTAGAGTAATCATTCCCAAACTTTGGTCTTCCGGATGTTTTGGACTCCAGTTTCCAGAATTCCTGACTGTTTACCAAGCTGGCTGGGGCTTCTGGGAGCTGAAATCCAAAATATTTGGGGGGGGGGGGCAAAGTCTAGTCTAGAGAGTGGTCTTCTGACTTTTCTCCATCTTGGCCAACCTAGAGACCTCTTTCGTCCAACCTGTCAAAGGAGGTTAGGTGCCCATGTGAAGAGAGTCCTCAGGTCTCTCCGTATACAGATTTCCAGGTCATTCACCTACCTAGGGACCAACCATCCTTTCCCTTGAGGAACCTTGAGGGGGGATATCAAGGGTTTGGGGGGACCGACGCACTTTAGCCTCAGGAATTGACGTTCCTCACTGTCCCCAAGGTAGCTCCGTCCCACCGTTCCCAAAATTGGACAAGCAGATGAGAAAAGTATGCCTGTGTTCTCCAACAACTCCCATTCTTTTTAATGATAACCTGGAGTCCGTTCACACCCGATCAGCTCCGTTTTTGATGCTGGCTTAATTTTAAAAAATAAAATAAAATAAGGAATTTAGCAGGTGAGGCGAGACATCGAGATCACCTGGAAAAATTTCTTTGCTCTTAATGAAAGTGTAGGAGCAGAGCGTGGCCTGGACGATAAACGTTGGCAACACTATTTTGAGGACATTTCAAAGCTTTCCATGCAAGTGGTTGGGGATACAAATACGTCATCGGTGATGGTAAACCAGGTTTCCCCCAAAGATCCTTAGTAGTATTTCTCCTCGGACATAACATCGGGTAACATCTGTGGAAACCATGATTGTGAAGTTGGTTATGATATTCCAACTGTGTCCTGAAATGCAAATATATAAACATAATGTAGTAGCTGATACTCTTTCTCATTGGAGACAAGAGAAATTTGTGAGTATCCTTTTCATCAATAATAATGTGTTTCTCACCTTTCTCACTTCAAGGCGGTGGGGCACTATACACCAATAATATACCGAAATGCATGGAAGAAGTTTGAAATGGCTTCTTGTGGTTGTTGTCATGCGTTCCAGAGCCGTTTACACAGGAGGAGAAGTATCCGGGGAGATTGTGCCCACATGGTACAACCCGTGCAATTTTGCTCTAGAACGAATTGTATTGAAATCTATTCACGTTGCAGCATAAAAAGCAGACCTGGATGGATAGCACTTTATGGTAGTTAAAAAGAATAATGATACACTTTAGTCTCAAAAGAGTCTTGTTGATTGTAGGAAAGACGAGGGTGGGATCGGACAACATGGATGCTACATAGATAGCGTCGGGGGCAGGTCTCCCTATATTGGGACAAGACTTTGGCCTCAATCCTACGGTGCATCTACATCATAGAAATAATGCAGATTTGACACCACTTTTAAGTTCTTCAGCGCCTTCCTATGGGATCCTGGGGTTTGTATTTTTGCAAAGTCTTCTTTGCCAATGAGTGTTGGTGCCTAACAAAACTACAAATCCCAGCATGGAGCCATGGCAGTTAAAGCGGTGTCAAACTACAGCCGCATTCCCGCTTACACATAAATCGCTTTACGATCCGAATCGATGCATCAGTTCAGTAGCGGAGCGTGCTTCGCACTGCATTTGCCTCGATTGCAATTTTCTTGCTGCAAAATAAAATAAAATAACTTGTGGTTCACGTTGATGAATGAATCGGTTCAAAATGGACTCTCTCCGGCCAGCCGGAGGGCAAATTTAAATTGATTCCGATCCACATCTGGTTCACGCTTGCACGGAATTGATTTATCCAAAAAGACGCAGGTTAACATGGGTCTAGCGCATGGACCTCCTGAAGCGATTCGGTTCAAGTGTGAACCAGGGTAATTTAAACCGCTTCAAATCAATTTGCGATCTGGTTTAAAAGATAGTGGGAATGAGTGTTACATTATTTTTGCAATGTAGATGCACCCTAAGTTTCAACCACAGTAGACCCATCCATGGAGTTTACCTAAGTGTTGACTTGCCATTCAAAAAGTGATTCAATGGGTCTACTCTAGTTGGGACTGATGGGTCGGATTGAAGCCATGATATCCACCGTGTTTGTCAGGGATAAAAATAAGGTAAATTGTACCCCGCACCTTTCAGAGATGTATCCCTTCCCAAAGACAGCCTTGTTAAGTCTAAATGGACCCTACATTCCAGGGAGAAGATTCTGGAGAGACCCATTTTGGGGATGGAAGCCAAATTATATATATATATATATATATATATATATTTAAGGGGAAAAGAAAACGTAGGCCCAACTCATTGCACTTGTGAGACGTTGGTTTTATGTCGGTGTCCAAATACCTTTGTTCCGTTGCACAGATGCTCATTTGCAATGAAACCGGTCTGTAGAAAACACACAAACACACACATACACCCATGCACCAGCTCCAGTGTCCCATATTCACAGCTTGAATATCACGACAGCTGTGGGAATATTAAGTATATTTAATTTTTTTAAAGACAAGTCTTTGTGTATGGAGCGTCCATCCGTAAAGCTGTAGCCTTCGTAATCTTAACTTGAATCCTAAGTGTGTACACAACGTTTGTGTCTCTCCCGTGTTGGTGATGATAACTCAGGGCTGTATAGTATCTCTCTTTTCCTTGTTCCTTCACGTTGCTCCAAAACAACAACAACAACAACCCCCCCACTGACTCCAATCACAATATAGTTGTCACCAAAACAATTGTCGCTTCGTTGTTTACAACCCAATATCGGTCCCATCCCAATGAACCGTACGTCAATGTTAATTATTGTTCTTAACCTATGATGCCAACAGCCATAGATGTCGAACGGACTCAACCAGGAATGCAGTAACTGTCTTGTTTTCCAAGTAGTCTAGAAGCGTATTGGTTTTTCTCTTTTGTGACTTTCTTTCCTTCTAGAAAATGTCATGTTACGTACGTTGGGACCTTTCTTTAAGTGCTGTAGCACCGTCCTATGGAATCCTGGGATTTGCAGTTTTGCAAACGACGCTTGCAAGCTGCATTTCTTTTTTTTAGTCCTCCGGTCAAATTCATCCCAAATACTCAAAATGTGCACCTTAGATAATCCTGTAGTTACTGGCCACGCGAGGGACGTTTTGGCTGGATGTTTCTGTCCTGTAACCCTGGAGAAGCATCCAGGGATGAAACGAAGGCGTTGTTTCTCCAAATAGGAATGATCCCTTCCCCATAAAATTTCCAGATTCCCAGCATTGCAAAGAGCCAGTCCCTCTTTGCATTTGCATCCCCGTGTTTGTGTTCTCTTAACCGCTTTGCTTGCCTTTTTTCTTTGGATGCCTAAATGCTGCTTCTAATTTCTCAGCTGAAGTTTTCTTTTAACGCAATGCTAAGAAAACGTAGGAAATAAAGGAAAATCTCATTGGGGGCCAGGGTTATTATTTGGGGAGGGAATGCTGTCATTTGGCCTTCTCTCTTAGTTGCACCCCTGGAAATCCTTTTCCCAAAAGATAAAACAAGAATAGGGGGGAAAAATATTCCAGGCTGGGGTTATTTCTCATATACGGACCCAACGCCACAGTTTGAAATATGCAGTCTGTGAATACACACACAGACTCAAATTGGTTTATCAATATGGGGTGGAGGGATCGATTCTGTTTCCTATTAAGTATAGCTTCAGGGAATACCAAAGGTAATAATAGTGTTAGATCATATCACCTCTGTGCTCATCCCACGGTTGAGCTTACTCCGAAGGAAGGCTGGCAATGTTCTTCAGGATCCTTGGCAAGTAAATGTACTACAAACAATGTCACCGTAGTATGTGCAACTGCGGAGGAGTGCCATCTTCAAGTAGAAAAGGCAACCCTGTTCTTTTAGGGTTTCCAGGTTGCTAAGGCTGTGGTCACCGGAGTCATTTACGCTGCAGTAGTCCTATAGGGAATCAGGGACTACCCCTTGAGTAACATGTTGGAGGAGCACCTAAGTCAGTGGTTCTCAGCCTCCCTAATGCTGCAACCCTTCCTCATGTTATGGCGGCCCCAACCATAAAATTGCAGAGTCTCGGTTCTAAGACCATCAGAAATATGTGTTTTCTGATGGTCTTAGGCGACCCCTGTGAAAAGGTTGTTTGACCCCCAGGCTGAGAGCCACTGACCTAAGTCATTGCCTACCTCTTTCCCATGTCTACCTTCCTTCCTTGCTACTAGGTTCTTTTTAGGAGATGTTGAGCCTTGTTCCCAGAGTAGCTACTCGAGTTGATGGTAGTAGATCTTGGCATGTTCTCCAAAGAGGATGACCAATCATGGTGGACAATTCCTACTGGACATTGTACTTGAAGTGAAGGGTGGTAGGCAATGCTTCCATGTTAGTGCAAAGGAGCATGTGCTCAGATGTGTATCGGTGAACACACAGATGCGCAATGTACATTGCTAGTACATTCAGGTGTGCAACATTGCAGTCTGAGGATGACCAACTGTAGTAGACAACTTCTAATGAACGTTAGATCTGCGGCGCAGAGTGGTAGGCGATGCTTCCATGTTAGTGCAAAGGTGCATCTGCTCTGATGTCTATCAGTGAACACACCGATGTGCAATATGCATTGCTAGTACATCCAGGTGTGCAACATTGCAGTTCAGTAAGGAAGTTGCAGGAGAACCAGTGCAGCGTAGTGGTTTGAGTGTTGGACTATGACTTTAGAGATCAGCGTTTGATAGCAGATTTGATCGTTCGGAGGAGCAGGATATAAATAAGTTTTATTATGGTTATTGTTCCCAGCTTGGAACAATATGGAAAACCACTGGGTGACCATGAGCAAGTCTCATGTTCTCAGCCCCAGAAAGCATTGTGATTGGTTTGCCTTAGGGTCACCGTAAATCGGAAATGACTTGAAGGCATACAAGGAGGTTGCGCCGACCATACGTCGTCTCCTTGGTGTGGGATCTCAGCCATAGTTTGTGACAACTCTGCCCCGAAATGCTGTCAGTATGTAGACTCAAAGACGATGAAAGCTTATGCTACCAGCTTTTCTTCCTTCCTTCCTTCCTTCCTTCCTTCCTTCCTTTCTCTCTCTTAGTCTCTCAAAGGCGCTACAAGATCCCTTTGCACGCTGTAGCGCAGGTCATTGACCCAATACAAGGGAACATGACTCATGCTGCGGAGAATGCTTTCTGCAGATTTGGAACATGATAATGTTCCCAAGTACTCTCCGGGGGCAAAAATACAGGCTCCGAGCTTTATAGCTGTAATATAACCTTGTCCAACGGACCACATTTAGATCTTATCCAATCGTTAACACATTTGGGTCACTCGAGAAGCGACTCCCTTGACATGGGTCACTTTTCCATCCCTGAATCTCATCCCTCCTATAATTTCTTGCACTCAAACGGTTCGCTTTTTTCATAAGGCTTTCTCTTTATATTCAGATCCTTCTTCCTTTCCAGCCGCGCTCAGGTTCTTATCCGTCGTAATATCCTCTTCCTTATCTTCCCCAGCAACCGAACAATTCTCAAATTCTTCCAACCCTAATGTTAAGTCTAGACAGGAGACAGAAAAGAAACAACCACCTTCTGGAGTCTTTTAAAGTTGCGATTTGTCTTGGTATAACTACAACTTAGAAGTGCTAAATCATCAGCCAAGGCTGGAACACTTATTTTCCATCGTTCGCTATAAAACCGACTGCTTGAAGCTGAGCAAAACTGAGGACGCAATGGCTATCTGTTCTTTACTCTAGCACAGATCTTACATTTCAACATTTCTTCCTTTCCAACATCATTCTTTGCATCACCATATGACCCACAACTAGCCGAGTCGTGTGATTTCCCATCCTTCGTTTTTTAAGGTCCCGCACAATACGGTGGTGTGATATGGCTTCCGACTGCATTGATAAAGCCGGTTTCTAATTCCTTCTCAGCCCTATTTGTAAGATGCTACGGATGCCTCTAGGCAATAAAGTCTTGTTGCATTTAAAGGATACGCCCTTCCAATCTTTGCAGCCAGTATTTGTGAGGAAAGTTTAAGTACTATTGATTTGATTTACATTGGTTTCCAGTTCCTAATATGCTTTCCTTCCATAGTTTTGGGAAGTTGTTTTGACTGGCTCTCTTGCAAAACATCTGGGATTACCTCTGTCACCAACCACCCAGTGAATAATTCTTTTAATAATCCCACTTTACCTTCCTATTCTTTAATGTCTTTAATTCTAATCCTATGTGGTCCAGTCACTCTTCCGCTCCAAGCTCTTCACTATTTCCTTCTATGAAACTTTCTCTTCTCCAATTCTTCCGCTCTGACATTAAGCTGGATTCTCTCATGTCTGGATGCTCGTGTACCTTGGATCTCCTATGTCCAAGTCTTAGGATTTAAAGCATGGTTTCAGATCCACATCTGCTTTGTCTCTTATGAGGAGATGCTGAATAGCATCTGGACAGGGGTCAAGGCTGAATTTAACATCGACTTCTATCGTCACTTATACTTCTCAGGATTCGGTTACACTTAGGTTTGGAGACTCGTCCAGTGATTTGAAACGGACGTTGTTCCAAAATGGTGCGGTTCTGCTTCCGCTGGAAAGAAGCAAAGATGCAATTGTATTTCCCAAAGTAAGGAATTAAGTACTCATGTTGCTGCACCTAGTTGTACCACCCATGTGTTGTGTTACGGCGGGTACACACCTAGCCAAATGGTTAAGCTCATTCCTGGTGGGGGCCGTGAAGAAGTTGAGGACTGATAGTATTGGCATCGCAGTTACTCAAGGAGCAGTTACTCCCACTGTTGACCTGTGCTGTATTGAATACAGTCCGATCGCCATTTCTATGGGGGATACGTTCCCAGTCTTACAGTGGATAGCAAGAACTATGGATAATTCTGCGCACTGTATTTCTGTTGGAAGTTGACCGCAGAGTTGTCCTCTAGATGCCTAGAGAGGTGGCTTTTCTAGGCATCTGGAGGTCCTCCAGGGCAACTCTGTGGTCAATCTCTGGCAGACGTTGACCATAGAGTCTCCCCGGAGAACTTCCAGATGTCTAGAGAGACCTTTCTTTTCTAGACGCAGGTAATTGAAACCTGATCTCATGGAGATGGAGGTCAGACTGTATTCTTCACTTTGGTTCTGTATCAGTGTGGCATCAGTGCCCACTATGGGCTTTCACATCCATCTGTAGTTAGTTAGCAGGAGATGGGGAAAAAACCTCTCTCTGATGGAAAACCTTGAATGCTTCTTCTACTTAGAGTAGACCGTAGAGACAACTGGGCTAGTCTGGCTTGGCATATGCCCGCTTCATCTATTTTACCCATAAAGTCCAGGGTCCAGTCTTTTAAATAGAAAACAATGTGCCCTGGGTCTATAAGCTTGGGAGGCCTACTTCCAGTGACCTCCGGATCAATGGCCTGGCACCATCCATGAAAAAAAATGCTTCCATGTATTTATTGTAAAATGCACCTGAGCACTTTAAAAAGAAAAGATAATAATATAAAAGTCAGCGCAGGGCACGAAGTGGGCATCTTACAGATCTCTTCAGCGTACGCTTGTGACAAGTCTTGAACCTTCTTTAACAGCGTGAAATGGTCCACAAGATTTCTTTGGGCACGATCCACCCGGAGGTTTTCCTCACATGGACCCTGTCTTTCAGAGAGTAGCTCCCAGTGGATCGTGGCCATAAAACCGGAGTCTTCCTCCACCTCCGCATGCCGCTTGCTGTCCCACATTGTACCAAAGAAGTTGACACTGAAGAGCATTGCTTTTTGCACGCCTTTGGGGTGAAGGGAGGCAGTTGGGTGGTGGAGATGCTTAGGGGCAGCATCCACCACCCGCCTCAGTCATCCGTTCTTCCAGTAAATAATTTTGCATACTGATTTGAGCTTCAAATAAGTTTGTAAAAAAAAAGACAAATACAAGTATTACCATATAGTGTTTTCCCATTTGTTTCGAGATGTTGGTTGTCATTGGCCTGCCCCAACTCATTGACTCAATGCCAACGTTGACCCACCATTTAGACTCGTTGACTCAATGCCAGAGTTGACCCACCATTTAGACTCATTGACTCAATGCCAACGTTGACCCACCTTTTAGACTCGTTGACTCAATGCCAGAGTTGACCCACAATTTAAACTTGGTGATTCAATGTCAACGTTGACCACCATTTAGACTCATTGACTCAATGCCAACGTTGACCCACCATTTAGACTCGTTGACTCAATGCCAGAGTTGACCCACCATTTAGACTCATTGACTCAATGCCAACGTTGACCCACCTTTTAGACTCGTTGACTCAATGCCAGAGTTGACCCACAATTTAAACTTGGTGATTCAATGTCAACGTTGACCACCATTTAGACTCATTGACTCAATGTCAACGTTGACCCACCATTTAGACTCGTTGACTCAATGTCAACGTTGACCCACCATTTAGACTCGTATCATCATAATTACAATGATGGGTCTCCATCATCATATTTCCAGAACATGGCCACATACCCTGAAAACTATGTCCCTGTCCTTATCTGTAGGGTAAGCATTGTCCTTCCTTTGAAATATAACCTACAGAAACTAGGATTTGTTGGTGGCCTTCCATCCCAGGACTAAGCAGGGCTGACCTTGCTTAGCTTCTAAGATCAGACAGGAACAGGTGCCTCAAAAGTATTTATATTTTGGAGGAAGGAACTGGCCAAACCACTTCTGAGGATTCCTTGCCTAAGAAAACCATGTGAAATTCAAGTTGTCGACAGGCAGCTTGAAGGGACCTCCATCCATGAGCTTTGTCCATTGGAGGCAGAATATTCCCTATTTTGACGGTGGCCAAGGGCTAGAAAGGCATGCAGAAGCACTGCTCTTCTTTGCTAAAGTCTTGATCCCAAACCCCTTTCCCTTCACATCGCTGCCTCCCCGGTTTCTCCTTTTTCACGTCAAATTGTGCCTTGCTTGTTTAATTTATGCATTTCTATATATTTGCTTACGTAGCCCGTCTTCTCCACTTTGGAAATTGCAGAACTGTAGAATTGGAAAAAGGGAGCTTAGAAGTACCTTCAAATAGAAATCCAGTTCGAGTAGCCATCTTTTTAATCTCTCGTTACGTTTTTCTGGAAATATTTGACGCGCCAGCGAGGAGGGGATAGGGAGGTAAATCTTAAATGACATTGTAAATGAGATTACAACACGCAACGCGCGCCCCGCCGTAAATACTAGGAAACGATGCTCTTCTTATTCTGCATAAATTGCTTTTAATGCTCTCTTTCTCCCCCTTCCCCTTATTTTTCCTCCTGATTTGTCTTCCGAGACAATTTGTTGATGCATCCTTGAGAGCATCATACTTCAGAGCTAAAGCGTTTCGGTGATAAATTTTGAAGGGCTAGCTAGCAAAAGTTACTCGGTGGGGGAAATAAATCCATGCCTAGCGTAGAGATAAATGGCCTTTGCAACTGAGAATCAAGTGCAAAAGTCATTTGGCTCCAGAAGCGTAGCGTCCGAAGGGATACCAAAGGCCGGGTAGTTGACCCCTTTGCCATTACAGGAACCCATAATTTTAAAGAATCCCCGATTCCCATGTCATTTCTTGGAAAGGAGAGGGCTCAGGCTATATTTGCACACACTTCTGTGTGTATGTCTTTGTCTCTTGGTTTCTCAGTACCCAGCTCTCAGGTGGATGGTCGCTGTTTCGTGCCACAAGTATTGGTTCCTAAGGGTTTCGGATCCGATGCCCGAAATGCAAAACGTAGGGCTGGAAAAAGCGTCTCCCGATTTAGAGCCGAATGCACTCATTCCCATACGTCTTCAAAATAGATTGCTTCCGGCGCATGCAGAAGTGCGGTGCAGATGTTTGCAAAAAGTGTTTGCAAAAGCAGAATGCATGAAGACTGCATGCAACTTAAAGAGTTCTTTGTCAAGCAGGGCAGAGCTTGGAAGAAAGTTGCTTTTTGCGCATTGGCCGTTTCCCAGAATCCCCCAAAACAATGGGGGATTATGGGGATGTCGGTCTTAAAGAAGGAACTTTTTCCCCAGCTCTGACAAAAGCCATCCATAAATTGTGTTGTAGCAATGATGATAAAGCCAAATGGTGAAGAACCGAAGAGTAGGATGACCAACTCGCTCGTTTCATATATAAATGTATTCATGGGGGGGAAATCCAACCAACAACATATCGCACCGCTTGTGATGACTTTTCTTTTTTAACTTTTAATACATGAAGAAGACATACTTCTGGATAATCATTTTTTGTATTTGTAAAGTAGGGCTTTCCAGGAGATGCCCTGCTGCTATTATAAACCCATGAATCATTTGAATTGAAACGCTTGAGTCAAACCATTGAGTATCCATCGATTTA
This sequence comes from Urosaurus nigricauda, assembly GCA_034509955.1. Classification (NCBI taxonomy): domain Eukaryota; kingdom Metazoa; phylum Chordata; class Lepidosauria; order Squamata; family Phrynosomatidae; genus Urosaurus; species Urosaurus nigricauda. The sequence goes on from JAOEGL010000008.1 coordinate 15,284,580, forward strand.
GCATTCTCACCGTATCCTACAAACGGTACCCAAAATAGCACTTGATTTTTATGTACAACTGCTGTTCTTTATAGGTTGGTCTGGTTGCGGACGTAATATTGGATGCATTGTCTTTTGCACTTCGACCTCACAAGTTAGTACAGTTTCGGATGCGACCATTTACCTGGGAGTAAGTCCCATTGAACCCAATGGGAATATATGGATGAGTAGACAAAGGATGTAAAAAACGATGCTGTTATAGTTGCAAAATTGTACTTTTTTTGTCCAAAAAAAGGAGTGCTGTCCAACCCCAGCTTCATCTCTGAGCATACCTGCATGATATTCATGTATTCCAGGATTTGTTGGTTGCATTCACACATTATTTTTAGGTGTGCACTTAAAACGACTTAGGTGTGTTGTTTTCCAACCCTGATCCAAATATATAAAGAGAAGTCCTTAGAAGTGAAGCTCTGGGAGAAAAACTTGGGTTGCAATAGACGTTTTGTCTCCGGCGGTTAATATCCGACGATCATTGACACACGAGAGCCAACTCTTTGCGTTAACATGGCATTGCAACAAATGCACATCAGAAATAGAAACAAGCGCATTGGCAACACACACACAACTGCAGTTTCAGTTTTTTAAGCTCAATTAAAAAAAGGCATACACAACATGTACACACTCACTTAAAAAGAGATACCAGTTATGTCCATACACACAACATGTAGACTTCTTGAAAATCTTAACACTGATAGTTGGATATTAGGATATCCTAATGCAATAGGATACCACAACCACAACCACAACCAAATCTGTTATCTGGGATTTTTTGTTCGTTCGTTCCTTTGTTTTGTAATTCTGTCTCGACAGCTGTTTACCCCAAATCCAGCATATTTAAATCCAAATGCATGACTTAAGTGCTAATACTGTATAAATAATATTTTTCAGACATATCTACAAAAGAACCCACAAATGTTTGCTTCAAACTTTTTTGATGATAGAAAAAAAGAAGAAGAAGAAGAAAAAGTATATAATTACTTATGGTTGTCTTAAAAAATTGTATTGTATTTTTCATTTTTGTTAAAAATATGTAGGCAGGAGGGAAAAAAAAGAACGAGAAAGAAAGAGAGGGAGAGAAGATACTAAAGGGATGGAGGAATGTGAATGTTGTTTGCACATATTGAAATGTATATACATGCGAGAGAGCAAAACAAAACAAAACACATGTGCCAAGTATAACAAGATGTACAAAATGTAAATACATGAAAAATTTCATTTTTCTAATAAAGATAATTTCTGCCAATTGATACGAAAATGGGGGGGGAAAAACGAATGCTTGGTCATTTTGCCGTTCTTCTTGCTTCGTTCATCTGATTTTCCAAATGTTTGCCAGAATCCTATAAGGCCCATTAAGGTTACATACGTTTCCATGATCCCCGAAAGATCCCAGATCCCAAATCGGTCCATCAAATAACCCAAACCTGAGCCGTATAGGGCCGAGAGATAACAAACGGTGCAAAAAAAAAAAAAAATCTATGCGGGAGAAAAACGCTAATTTCCTGTAGCTTTTCATCATCTTCTTTCCATTCATTGCAACCTCTTTGCGAAAGGCTTTGTGCAAAAAGAAGAACGAGAGGCGAGGAAAAAGTCGGATCTTTTCAGGTGACTTGTAAAAATATAATAGACCGTAAATCAGAGGATGAAACGATTCAATGAATGGTGGCTTTCCTCCCTGTGATTGTGAAATAGTGTCTTTCTTTTGTTGCACGGTACAGTCTCTTTTCCTCTCTTTGTGTATTCAAGGCACTGAATTGTCTGGAAAAATTAACACCCAAACTTTTAACGCCGGAAAGGTGAACATTTTGAAAGCATGATCCCACGTGTTGTTGACTTAGACCGGGATCCTGTTGGGGAATTACAATGTGCTTTCGTGGTTTGAGCATTGGACTATGACTCTGGAGGACAGAGTTCGAGTCACTACTTGGCCACGTATACCCTGGTTGAGTCACATACTCTCAGCCCCAGAAAACTATGATGATGATGATGATGATGGTGTTTATTTGTATAGCACCGTAGGCTTTATATAGCACTTTACAAAAGAGAGAACAACAGCCATCCAAAATGGAAACGAAAGCCTCCCTACGGCGCACAATCTTAAACCACGAACGAGATTATAAACTTAATAAAATACGACGACAAGGTTAATAACCATACTATAAAAATGTAAATCAATGCAAACAATATAGCCATGAAATATTCAGTCATATTTGTTGTTGTGTGCCTTCCGGCCGTTTCCAAACCTATCCTGGGGTTTTCTTGGCAAGCCTTTTCAAAAGACGTTTGCCATTGCCGTCCTCTGAGGCTGAGAAAGGGTGACTTGCCCAATGGGCTTAGGAATGCTAAGTGCTGCAATCCAAAAAATATATTGAGAGCTACCATGATTCTCACCTTGGATGGAGACACCAGACGGTTAGGAGGTATCTAATATTTTCTTACAGAGGCTGGTTCTCCATTTGCTTACAGTAAAGAGGTATCTAGTATTTTCTTACGGAGACTTACTGTCCTTTTGCACAGTTCTGGTCCTACAAACATCCGCCGGGAACATGGTTTCCTGAACGGCTGGGAAGGTGACGGAGGACGCAGCTGGAATCGATGCGAAAAGTATGATTTACTGTTATGCAAAAGCACAAAAAACCCAAACTAAAAACAAAAGCTGGAGGAGGAGAGAGAAACCGGGATGCTTTAAAAAACAGCAGAAAATTGGCATCACTCCTACCAAAGCTGAGGACTATGCAAAGTTGCATGGAGATGGTGTTGGGTATTTATTTCCAGCAATCTCACTTTCTGGGGGGGACCTCCATGCATATACATTATCATGCCCAGAGCTGGGATTTGGGGTTGTTTGCAAGACGTAATTCTTGATGGGTCTTATTTCTCTGGAATCCTTTGTGCCTGAAAGCAGCTGCTTTGAATAAGTGCGTTGTGATTTTTTTGCAGAGGTTCCTTGTTCATCCGTTGCTCCAGGCTCCCGGCAACACAAGCTGCCGCTGCTGCAGCAAAGCAATTTGATTTAGGACGCGTTACGTAAAAAACAAACACCGCGCCGCATCGAGGTCTGTGCATCGTGCCATAGGATAATGCAGCATAATCGGAGGCTGTTTAGTGCACAGGGCCTGGCGTCTCATTTTAAAAACACAGCTGCTTGCTTGCTTTCTCTCTCTTTCTCTTTCCCTTGCAATTTTATTCCAAAGCCAACCTGACGCAAAGCGAAGCAAGACCCAGAAATGCTAAGCAACGCAGCAAAAAACGTTGAGAACTCTTTCCCCGTTGGGGAAGAAAAGTCAGATTCTCTTACATAAAATGCAATTAAAATTAAACACAAAATTAAGACCAGCAACTTGCAATCTGCTTTGTTTCAGCATTAGGCGATTGCTTCATTGCGTTGCCGAAAATTGTTCGCTGTGCCGGATTTAAGAAATACAACTTTGCACAGAGGACTCCCTTCTTCTTTTGTTTTCCCTTATAGTTTGCAAGCGCCTTGGAGGCAGGGATCCGTCCTCTCTTTGCAAAATACAACAACTAGGAGTAGAGTTATATAACTATCTAAGGCTGGGATCCCCTTTTTATGCACAAGTCTGCAAGTGGAAGGAAATAGAACAGGGGCAGGTAAGTTGTTGTGTACCTTCAAGTCACTTCCTTCTTATGGCGACCCTAAGGCGAAACTACCAAGGGGTTTTCTTGGCAACAACAACATGTTGTGTACCTTCAAGTCATTTCCGACTTATGGCGACCCTAAGGCGAAACGACCCTGGGGTTTTCTTGGCAAGAATTGCTCAAAGGAGGTTTGCCATGGCCTTCCCTTGAAGCTGAAACCAAGTGGGTTTCAAGTCCGAGCTGGGAATTGAACCCTGGTCTCCAGAATCCAACGCTCAAACCACAGTGCCACAATGCTCATGGCATTGTAATTTCTGGACAGGATACTACTTTTCTAGACCAGTTCCTGCTGGAGAGAAGGAGGAGGAGAGCAGTTCCTGGGTGGCTATTTTTAAGTGGGTGAGAACTGAAAATTTGAAAACTCTTGGGAGAGTGTGTTGTTGCTGGGGGGTGGAGCTTCTGTGAGTCACACCTGTGAGTCACTAGGGGGTGGAGCTAGCAGTCTAGCTCTATATAAACCCTGCTCCAGAGACTAGGACCCATGAACAATGGATGCAAGCTGCAGGAAAAGAGATTCCACCTCAACATTAGGAGGAACTTCCTGACAGTAAGGGCTGTTCGACAGTGGAACACACTCCCTCAGAGAATGGTAGAGTCTCCTTCCTTGGAGGTCTTTAAGCAGAGGCTGGATGGCCATCTGTCAGGGATGCTTTGATTTGGAGGTCCTGCATGGCAGAATGGGATTGGACTGGATGGCCCTTGTGGTCTCTTCCAACTCTATGATTCTATGATTCTGGTCATGGCTTCCCTGAAAAAAGGTCACAATTATAGTTATGAACAAAATGAACAAAATGTCGGCGTCCTCACGGCTGTTGTCGTTGGTGTTAAGATGCCTTTGGATGGCTGTTCTGAGCAGGGAACTTGCAAAAAAGGACCGAACGACTTCTGGAACTCATCCGAGGAAGAATAAACAAGGACATTAAAGAGCCCAATACCATTTATACTCGACTATAAGTTGGCCTCGTCGAGGGCAGGCTTCGGGGCCACAATTACAGATTTTGCTATGACCCGTGGACAAGTCGAGGGTAAAATTTAGGGACATGTAACACAGGATGGAAAGGATGATGGAAAGGAAAAGGTTGCCAAAGAACGTAGAAAACTGTTTGTGCTCATCCTAAAGGCTGGATGGATGAGAAAATAGAGGGGATCCATGCTTCTTTTTGGTGCTCCCAGGATGGACTAAGCTCTCGTCTTTTACCACTCTGTTCAGAGAAAAGGGATGGTTCCTTTTAAATATATATAAATATAAGAGTTAAAGTACTTACAATGACCCTTGGATAAGTCGACCCAGGCTTTTGGGGTTGATTTTTTGACTAACATTTCTAGACTTGTACATGAGTATATACCGTATGTGTTTCGGGCTTGCTGCTTCTTATCTGATCCACAGTTGTCCTGGTTGTCAGGTCTCTACAGCACAAAGGAGTTTTGTGTTTCCCCGTCTATGGCTGCACTGTGAACGACGCAACACAAAGAAGTGTGCAGCTGCCACTTGACTCGATTTGGCTTGAAGGGATATAACAACAATAAAGTAACATTGAGATGCACGGAGCAGAGAGCTGGGGACAAAGCAGGTCTAGTCCCTTGATAGCTCCTTTAGAGTTTGGAGGAAAACCCAGAGCGGATTCACTGTCCTGTGAAATGGAAGCCGACAGCTGTCACTCATTGGAAGATTGTACTCGTCAGTCCATGGTTTGAGTGTCGATCTATGACTCTGGAGACCAAGGTTCGATTCCCGGCTCAGCCATGAAATCCGTTGGGTGCCCAGATTGGCAATGAAACCGATTGGTTGACCTTTGTTGAGTCACACTCTCTCAGCCTCAATGGCAAAGCTCCAGTGAACCACTCTTTCCAAGAAAACCCCATTATAGGTTTGCTTTAGGGTTGCCATAAGTCTGAAATGACTTGGAGACACACAACAACAACATGTTTTAACAGTATTGTATAGTTTTGTACTCAAAGTCTGATCACCGGCTCAGAGCCAAGACAAACGTTGCCGAACGTGTTGCAAAGCCTTCGCCTCCCGCCCCTCTCTTTGAACGTCTGGGACTCAATTGCACTTGATAAGATCAGCCGGCAAGCATTTTTCGGTTGGCGTTTAATCAGTTCCAGAGCAATTTCCCATTACCGTCTTATGCGCCTTGCGTCTCGCTCTCGCAAACTCCCCCGGCTTGCCCCGGCGCTTCCGCCATTGTTCTTTGCGGTTGTGTAATTGTCCCGCTTTCAAATATGTTCCTTCTCTTATTCATCTGTTTCCTCCAGAGAGCTCCACAATAGGCTTTTGACAGATTTAACAAGCAGAGAATCCGCTGCTCGGTTCTTTCAGATGGGTGTAAACCCATTGAACGTTGACTGAAATGGCTGACGCTTCGTCACACGCGCCGCAAGCACGTCTCTCAGCCTGGAAGATCCTGCTTAGGGTTGGGGTCCATGCAGTGTCCAGATCTGGGGGATGGAGAGTGACCAGCCCTGTGTCCAGTGAGGCAGGCGACTTAGGCGGATTGGAGAAGAAGAACGGAAGTGCCTCCAGATGTTTTGGACTTCAATTCCCAGAAGTCCCAGTCAGTATGTTTGTTGTTTAGGAATTCTGGGAGTTGAAGTCTCAAAAATCTAGAGGACCAAAGGTTGAGAACTACTGCGTCAGCACAACTCTATGGTCAGCATCCGGCAGAGTTGCGCCGGAGGACCTAGAGATTCCTAGAGAGAACGTATCAATCAAATAAGCAAATCCACAAAAATCGAATCCGCAAATGTCCAGATCAATGGAAGCAGTAGTCCTACTCTGTTCTGCTTTGGTCAAACCTCACTTGGGATCCTGTGTTCGGTTTCGAAAACTGGACACTTGACCCCAAAATCAGATAATGTGAATTTAGACATAGGAGCATGTGGTTGGTCATGTCCAACAAGAGTAGACCCATTGAACCATTTGTTGGACGCTGTCTCAAATCCGGTTAAGATAATGGCTCTGTCTGGGAGTAACAATAAGTTTTAGGTCCCTGGGAAGATGTTGACATTTCTGGAACATACAGAGATCTACCACAATGGATCATTTTGCATCTCTGGTCATTTTCCCCCCATTTCCAGTATTCCCTTCTCTGCCTTGCTGACAATCGTTCATCTTTATTTCCTTTCTACGGAACAATTCCCAGAGTCGTTGGGGGGAAAGAGAAGCTTGACAACACTTGGCTTCCTTCATTACTCGGGTATTTCCAAAGCCTGTTAACAAACGATCAATACGGATTATTTGTCCGGAGGGAGCCATGACATCTGGTCTTTGTTATTGCTGCAAAAGCAAACAAAAGAAGGGGGGAAACAGGTAGGCGAAGCGTGTCTAATTTCCTAGCTTTGTGTGACAATGCTCATTACGGAGAAGTGGGACGCGAGGGACGCGGCCGACGAACGCGTCAGTGTCCACGCAGCTCCGTGGCGCAAGATGATGAGATTTGCAAAAGGTCCACTGTTAAAGAAGGGCAAGGAGAAGGTCTGTGGTATCCACAATCCACCCGTCTATCTCTTTGCTATATATCGGCCTGGTTCCCACTACTTTTTAAACCGGATCACAAATCGGTTTGAAGCGGTTTAAATGACCCTGGTTCCCACTTGAAGTGATTCGGAGAGGGGGGCCCATGCGCTAGACCCATTTAACCCATTGTCCCCCAACATTATCAGTATCTGAAGGGTCATATGTACCCCATCCCTGTAATGCAATGTAACTTTTAACGTTAACTTGTCAATTTAAATCAGAATTGAGCTGTTAGTAGTTGGGATTATTTCTGCAGTGCGGATCTGGCGAATGACTCCCTGCTTGGAAAACCGCATCGTTCCAAGCATGGATGGAGAGGGGAGACATTGAGCAAAGTCGCTGGGCCTGCGTTTCTTGAATTTTCTTCCGTTTTCGGAGCGCATCGGTTCGTCCTCGGGGGCAACGCATGAGAACGTCTTCCATCCAGTCTTTCTTCACCAAGTCCTCCGGCCTTTTGCAGCTTCACGGCCCTCCATGCTTTATAGCTCTTTCATTACCGACTCCTTCTCCCTCGGCGCCTGAAAAGGGATGGCTTGCCTTCCTCCGACTGCCTCCTTTCCAAATTGTTTTCTATTTTTACTCCGCGGCTTCAACCGCAGCGTTAAGCAAGAGCCTGTAATTAATCATGGCGATCCCGATCTTGGCCCTCTGCAGAACTGTCATTAATTAAGATAACAAATCAGGAGGAGAAAGCTGAACTGGTGCATATGGAAAGGAAGGAGGGAGGAGAGGAAGAGAGGAGGAAAGAGGACTGGATCCGCTCTACCGTCATCTCTTCCAGCCTTGAGAAAACAACTCGAGCTGGGCTTTATTTACAGGGACAAGGCTGGCTCCCAGGTCAGTGGGTCGGGAATCCATGCCAGGTTTTACCCGGCTGTAAAGGAGGTCTCCATGGTGCTGAATCTACTTAGGAATTGGGTTCAGGACCTTGGATAACGCCATTATGGCTGGGTTATTAAAATAATTGAATTAATTAAATTAAAATAATAATTGTCAGCCGCTCTGAGAGCCTTTAGGGCTGAAGGGCGGGGTATAAATACCGTAAATGAATAAATAAATAAGTTAGTACCCCACTGGCATAGAAAGAACAAAATGCCAGGTTAGAGTAATAGGATTGTTCATTCAGAGGGGTGGGTTATAAATAAATATTTATTATTATTATTATTATTATTAGGATCATAAGAGTCGGAGGGGACCCCAAGGGCCATCCAGTCCAATCCCATTCTGCCATGCAGGAATACATAGAATCCTAGAGTTGGAAGGGATCCCGAGGACCATATAGTAAAACCCTTTCCGCCATGCTATAATTCGACCTCATATATAAGTCGAGGGCAGGGTTTTTTCTTTGGGGGACGGGGATTGAAATATGGATTTTGTTACGATCCGTGGATAAGTCGAGAGTAAAACTTAGGGGCATGTAATGAAGGATGTAAAGGACGAAGCAAACAAAATTACAAGCAGGGATAACTATGTGTATTCATACAAATGGATGAAAGAATAGGGAAGGGGGGTCAGTGCTTCTAGGGCAGATTAAACTCTTGCCTTTCAGCCCGGATGGATATCTATATCTATCTATCTATCTATCTATCTGATTTAAAGTACAGTAAATAACATTGACCCTGTGGATAAGTCGACTCAGTTTTTTGGGGGTCAATTTTTTTAACCTAAATTTCTAGACTTATACATGAGTACGTACGGTACATCTGGGAAGCCTAGACGCTCCATTTGGCATCAGTCCATCCGCCGGCTTAGTTTGAGTTTTAAAGTGGAGGAGACCCCCTTCTTCTTTTAAGTCAATCTGTTTTTAACATCTGAAGCCCTTTGACCCGTTGATTCCTATTAAAGAGTCCATGGATAGTAATGACTACCGAGCGTTACATGAAAAAGAAATCCCTCGGCACAGACATGCCGTTTCACATCCTCTTATCAAACTTCTCATCAGAGGCAGACTGGATTACTGTAATGCGCTCGGCGAAAGTCGCAAAGTTTTTAAAATTATTATTATTGTTATTATTTTGGCGGTTACCTACTTTTTTGGGACGGAAAAGGAGCGCCAACCGGTAACACATTTCTTCTACTTTCTTTTTGGAAATCCTGCAGAAATGGGTCGGTTTAGATGACCATTGGAGTCCCCTCCAAGACTAAGAATGAGCATTTCCTTTAAGGATCTTCAAATCATTTCGCACCCCATCCTTCCGATTTTAGTTGACTTGAGTGCTTTTTAGTATGAATTTTTAAATGTATTTGTGATTTAATTGTTTATTTTAAGGTGGGGAGTGTAGAATCTGGGATTATTGTATATGGTTATTTTATTTGTATTGGACTGTTTTACTGTAAGACGCCACGGTCCTAATCGGAGTAGGCAGGTTATAAATAAAAATTATTATTATTATTATTATTATTATTATTATTATTATCATTAAATTAATAAATGGAAAATATATTCGTATTTCTTCCTGCCCAAGCTACAGAACGAAGGCAACTTGGAAGAATTTTCCAAAACGAAGATTCATGTCTGAGTGCATTTCTTAAAGGTAAGTCCCCTTGAATTAAACAGGGTTTGCTTCCCGTTAAGTTGAGGAGAGGATTGTTGCAATGAAGTTGAAGGCTTTCACGGCTGGCACCTATAGATTTTTGTGGGTTTTTCGGGCGATGTGGCCATGTCCTAGAAGCGTTTATCCCTGACGTTTCGCCAACATCTGTGGCTTTGGCATCTTCTATGACCGTTGCAACCTCGATCTACAATTGCAAAGCAAAGGTTGCTTTTGCACGGATGCAGCGAGTCCTTTTTCCTGCTGTGCAAAGAGCAGGTTGCAAGCGAGACAATCCGAATCCTTCTTCCTCGGCCAAATTCTATTAGAACCACAGTCTTGTGCCAGCCAGCTGTTTCTCTTTAAAGGCTATCGCCCCGAACCAAATCCTCCTTAATCCGAACAGAGATTCAACTATAAGTCTTCTTGATGCTCTAAAACAGCAGATAACTAATAGTGGAGCCAACCTGTTTCTTGGCCATATGGGAAGGCGATAAAGCGGAGTCCTTGCCATTCTGTCGTCTGTGAAGTTTTTGCTTTGAATGTAGGATTTTCGGGGTTTTAAGGCACTGGTTTTAATCAAGTCGACGGGTCAAACTCGGGGAGAGAACGGGCCCACTTTTTCATTTGCGATCCATGCCAGAACGGTAGTCATTTCCAGCGGCGCATCTCATCAATGTCCATTTGAATCTTCTCCATGAGAACGCCAACTTTCCCAACTTTCATACTGGTCCTATTTAGAAGAATGGGTGAAATAAGTCATCGGATCTAATAGGAAAACACAGTTGAAAAGGACCCTTGCTGTTGTGAAGTCGAAGGCTTTCGTGGCCGGCATCCATAGTTTTTGGTGGGGTTTTTCGGGCTATATGTGACCATGTTCCCGAAGAGTTGCTGCTGCAACTTGCTATTGTTCTTTGTTGTTGTTGTGTGCCTTCAAGTCATTTCTGATTTATTTTGGCCCTAAAGCAGACCTACCATGGGGTTTTCACGGCAAGGTTTGTTCAGAGGAGGTCCGCCATGGCCAAACCCTGAGGCTGAGAGAGTGTGACTTGCTCAAGGTGAACCATTGGGTTTCCTAAGGAGTATTTAACCCAAATTTATCATAGCGCAGGGACTGGATGCCCATCCCATCTCTCTTTCCAAACCGTTGGGTAGTCATGATCTAGCATCCTGTTAGTGACGTTGTTGTCGTCACTGTTTATAGGATCACAGAGTTGGAAGGGAGCTACAAGGATCATCCGGTCCCACTCCATTGTGACACCGTCAAACCCAATTCGAAGATACCATCAAAACACTCCTGAAAGATGGCAATCCGGCCTCTGTTTGAAAACCTCCAAAGATGGAGACTCCACCATTCTCCAGGTTCTCCACATTCTCTTCTAATGTGGAACAGCTCTTATCCTCAAGGAGTTCTTCCTAACATTTAGGTTGGATCTCTTTTCCTGGAGCTTAAGTCCATGGCTCCATGTCTTAGTCTCTGGAGGAGCAGAAAACAAGCTTCCTCCATCCTCATGTTGTGGGCCTTCAAGCATCTCCCGGCAGATGATGGCTCTAAGGCAGTGCTCCTCAACCTTTGGCTCTCCTAATGTTTTGGACTTCAGTTCCCAGAAGTCCCAGCCAGCTTGCCCAAACGTTCAGGGATTCTGGGAGCTGAAGCCTAAAATGCCTGGAGGGCCCAAGGTTGAGAACTGCTACTCTAAGGCAAACCTGTAATGGGTTGACTTTGCATGAGTCGCACACTCTCAGCTCCCAAAAACTCTGTGATAGGTTCACCTTTGGGTTGCCATAAGTCAGAAATGACTTGAAGACACACAACAACAGCAATAGTAAGACTGCATAGTCTTACTCAAGACAGGCTAGTTACGGATTTGCAACCGCAATACTGAATTCCTGTTGTTGTTGTTGTTGTTGTGTTGTCAAGCAGTGAGCGCCTTCATCCACAGCCTTCCAACTTTCCCCTTCATTTCCCTACCTGGTCCTCCGGCACAGTTATGACCCACCAGCTCCAATAAGTTTCTTTCCACAGCTCCAAATAAGTTCCTCTCCCACCGAAAATTGGATTACCGCGTGGCACTCAATACCGGGAAGATCATTTCCAATTAAGCCCCGTCGGACAAAGATATTGCCTGCGAGTGAAAGGACGTTAATTAGCTAAGACCTGTCAGGGAATGATGCATGAGCGCCTCTTTTCAAAAGCCATGAAAAAAACCTCGCCGTGCTCCACTTCCCAAATTTGCATCGCCTCCGACGTTTCACAAACAAAGACAGTTGGAGGCTTCGTCGTCCGACATGCCAAGAATCTCGGCCGAGTGTCTGAAAAGCTCGGCTCGGCTCGGAAGAAAACGTCTCCGTGCAATTGCATTTCATGCAGAAGTGTTTACAAAAATATAGGGAAACTTGTATGGTGTAGCGGTTAGAGCACTGGATCGGGAAACCGTAGTTCCAATGGCTTGAAGCTATGCACAACAGCCACGCACAACAACAACAGCAACGGCAACAACAACCAGTGGCCCTCCTCACCTGCTTTGCAAAATATCAAAGCATAAAAGGGATCGAAAGCAGAAACACTGAGCGACTTCACTGGGGCTGCTGTCCTTTTCCTAATAAATCTTACCCTGTGGATAAGGTTCCCTGAAGTCAGAGTTGACTTGAAGGGATGTAACAACAATAAAGTAGCATTTAGATGCATAGAGCAGAGAGTCGGGGACAAAACAGGGTCCAGTCCTTTGGTAGCTCCTTTAGAGTTTGGAGGAAAACGTATTATGAGATCCCTTTGCACACTGATTTTTCAGACTAACACAGCTAGGTGATAATATGTGTAGTGTGCTGGGAAGCCATTGTCTCTGTTGCATTTGCCGTTGATGGATTGGAGTTTGCGTACCGATATTCCAGATTAACACGGCTAGGGGTGCGTCCGCACTGCAGAAATGATGCAGCCGGGCACCACGTTACAACGTATATCTTCAGTTGAAAATGCACGGCGTCCGTTAAAAACATATGACGTCTGTTGAAAAGAACAGATAGGTACTGAAACGGTCGTAGGACTTTGGCTTGAATTACGCTAGCTGTGTTGGACGGTTACTGATGCAATACATTTGCCCTGACATGCACATAAGTAAAAATGTCACACAAATGCTGCCTCGACGCAGATTGCATCTGGATCGTTCGGTCGAAGCTTTATCCATGGTGGTCCCCCTCATCCCAAAGCTGGGGAAACTGTAGAGGAATGGAAACCACGGAAAGGTGAAGGACGGTTGCGTACAACCACCATGCATGAATTTACACAACGGACACATGATGCAAGAGATCCATTGTGGATACAAGAAGAAAACAAGGTTTGGATCCCAGAGGGAGGTGGAAAGGGCCCTGCGACTAACAGACCTTGCTGTCCCAATGCGCTGCTTGGATTTATTACTGCAGCAAAGCGGAGACAAAAGGGAGGAAGAAATACAATTTGCGCCTTTTACTCATGGCAGGGGAAGCACTGTTGCTCTGAGTCTGTCACCAGGGACCTTCTCCCATCTCCTCCCCTCTGCTGTAAATTTTCTTGTGCAATGTGTAGGAATTTAGCAGATTTATTGATAAACCCGCTCTCATCATAGTCCAGGATGAAGGAAATACAGGCTGCAGACTCCGACAGAAATCCTATGGCACAAGACCAAGAAACTTGGGTCTGCAGAAATAATTTTTGCACTACAAAAATAATGCAGGTTGACGGTCCTTGAACTGCCACGGCCGCATGCTACGGGATCCTGGGATGTGTAGTTTTGTGGTAGAGAGCTCTGGCGCCAGAACAAACTATAAATCCCAGGATTCAGGATCCTTTGAATAAAGATTTATTTAGATCCCCCCGTTGCCAGCGCCGTGACCCATTCCTCTCCTTGGACAGATGTCAGCCGTACATTGAAAGCTATGGCCATCCACCCATGCCTTTGGCATCTGTTCCTTGCCCAGGAGAGATGTGATCCTCTTGTTGTGTGCCTAATCCCTTCCTTGTGTGTTTGTGTGACCGATGTAATTTTAAAGCTTCGAGCGCAGGTTGAACAGAACGCAATTTACGCACGGTCTGTAATGAGTCTTTCTCGGTTCCTTGCTCCTCGGCTGGAGGAGGCCACAAACCAGAAGTACTCCTCCTCCGTTGAGGGAAATGAGAAACTTATGGTGCTCATAACCAAGCTGTTTGCCACCGCTGTTTGCGGGAGGATTGATGAGTTTTGGCATCGCGTCTTGTCCTTCTGTGTAGGAACCAAGTCAGGTGTTGCAGATGGTCATAGATGGAGGACTTTTTGGCACATCCTTCCTTCGATCTTGAGGGAGCCGTAGCCGCAGCTTGGAAAAGTTATATGGCGTTTGCTGCAATATTCGGAGAGGTCTAGTCCCAGCTTTTCATGCTTTGGTTGTTATCTTTATGGAAGATATGAAGAAGGAACCAGATAGGGCTAAAAAAAGGTGGATATTTACACCGTGACGAAACAATGTCAGATCTTGGGCCTCATTCCCACTTACAAATAAATCGGTTTGTGATCCGAATCGATGGATCTATTCGACAGCGGAGCCTGGTTCCTGCTACATTTATCTGATGGCTTTGAAAGCTTGCCTTGTGTATTTTGTGCATTTTGGTTGTCCGACGAAAGGTATCTCCGTTTGGTGGATTTTTGGAAGTCATTGCTGTATGGCCAACGTGGCTACCTCCGAATATTTTTTAAGGATACTTAGTTAAGGATACAGGCCAAAATATTTATCTGCCTTTCTTCAAATGATTAGAAACCCTGTCCCACGCCAGCATTACTGACCAAACGGGAGAAACCTAAACGTCCATCACCTTGTTCTGACCTTCAGCCGAACGTTGGCCGGTCAATCGCTTTCTTCCGAACCCACTTCTCACCCCACGCTGTCTTCTTTGCACCGTTTGTAGGTTTTGGAGCGAGTAATGAAAGCCTTGTTTCTGTGCTTATGCTGGCAGGGACCAAATAATAGTAAGCTGCTAATGTAATTGGGAGGTATGTGTTAAACCGAAATCTGGTAATTGCTATGTTTTGCACCTCTCCTAGCAACTTCTTTTGCTGTCTGGGGGAAAAGAAGAGAAAGGCACATCGACAAGTCCCAGATCACAAGAATCTAAGTGATCCTTTGAAGGCAATGACAAGGAAAGCCGGAAGGGAGGGAATTAATTAGAAACCGCTAATGAAATTGCGCCTAAAATGGAACGCAAAGCAGAGGGTTTTTAATGGCCGTTCGGCGACGAAATCACTCAAGGAATTTCGGAGGGAGTCCAATGGGGTTTCATGCAACCGCATCCTGAAGATGATTGCAAATGTTCAGGGCTTGGAAACGTCATCTTTCTCAATGACAACTCCTTGAAAGGTCTAGCCATCGTGGCTACTGGTTGGGGATTATGGGAGCTGCAATCTCCAAAAGTAGAGACTGGCATGTTGTCGGCCGGTTATATGTCGTAAGTTAGACTTGGAACATTGCTTTGTATCCTCATTTTGCAATTATGCCTCTACAAGTTCATTTACGGTATTTATACCCCGAAAGGCTCCCAGAGTGGCTTACAATTATTATTATTTTTAATTAGACAATTGTTGTGTCTAAGTTGAGTCTTTCTTATCTGGGTTTCCAAAATCCAAACTCCTCCCAAAATCAAAACCTTTTCCCTCCACGGCTGAGACAGCGACATCTTTGCTTTCTGACGGCTCAGTATACCACTTTCTTTCGTGCAGAAAAATATTTAAAATATGATATAAAATTATCCTCATGCTAAAGATATATGAAACATAAACATGAATGTTGTGTGTTTAGGCATGGGTCCCATCTCCAAGATGTTCCATTATGTATGTGCAAATACCGTATTGAAAATGAATACATATGAAATCCCAAACACTTCTGGTCCCAAACAATTTGAATAAAGGAGAATCAACACTTAGGCAGAAAAAGATGAAATGCATAGATATAGGATGGGGGTACATCTGGCTTAAGAAGATGACATGTGAAAGGGATCTAGCTGTCCAAGTAGACCCCAAGTTGAACATGAGTCAACAGTGTGATGCGGCAGCTAAAAAGGCCAATGTGATTCTAGGCTGCATCAATAGAAGTATAGTGTCTAGATCAAGGGAAGAAATAGTGCCACTCTATTCTGCTTTGGTCAGGCCCCACCTGGAATAATCCTGTGTCCAGTTCTGGGCAACGCAATTCAAAAAGGATGTGGAGAAACTGAAGTGTGTCCAAAGGAGGACGACCAAAATGGTGAATGGCCTGGAAACCATGAAGCCCTGTGAGGAACCTCTTAGGGAGCTGGGTAGGTTTAGCCTGGAGAAGAGGAGGTTAAGAGGTGATATGATGGCCCTGTTTAAATATTGGAAGGGATGTCCTATCAAGGATGGAGCAAACTTGTGTCCTGCTGCTCCAGAGATAAGGCCACAAAGCAATGGGTTCAAATGGATTTATGAGTTGGATGGAAAGTTAAAGCATAGCTGCGATACTCTGGGTATGTGTTTGGCACAGGATTCTGGGAGCTTTCGTTGAAGAAGAGTAACCTCTCCTCCAAAGTGTCCCAGATGAAACTCAGATGCAACTCAGGTAGTCCCTCCGCCTCCGGTTTTGCCTCATTCTGCGCAAAGGGAAGCAATCATCTTTAATGCTCTCCGGGGAACAACTGTTCCCATCTGTTTCTTTTTCATCCTTCCAAAGAAGTGCTGCCCTGGGGAATAACAGGAGTGGAAGAAATATGAGTTTCTTCCTGCTACCGTTCTTCCTTCTGTCCTTCCCGCTTTCCTGGCTGCGGCAAGATTTCGGATCTTGCGGGGAAGGGAGAGGACAAACAGGGTGAGAAGGTGATAAGTGTCTGGAAAAATCTCAGAAGAAGTCCCAAAGTGAGGAACTGTAGGAGTGTTTTAGTTTGTCCGTTAGCGGAGATCACATTTTTGGCTTTTGGAGGATTGATCTGCTCTAGAACCCGTTGGGTTCTAGGCTGTGTTGTCTTACCGACTATGGATCCGTAACTCTAGGTTACATATCGGTAACGCTAGACTACATAGCCATAACTGCAATAACAGAATGACAGCCTTTAAAAACAACAGTAGAAAGTTCAGGTCCAGACGTTTGTGCAACTCTTACTTCTTGTTATAAAACCACACTGCTCTCTAGAGATAAGACGTTTTATGATGATGCCTTCCTACCAAGAGGCATTTCGAGGCAGGTCAAAAAGAAACGACTCCCTCGGTTCAAGGTGCAACTCGTGCCGTTTTAATGAAAGGAGGAGAGCGAGGAACAGAGAACAAGGCCTTCGGATAGTCTCTTGCACGCATCCGCCGCAACCTCCGAGTCTCTCATTGCAACTCTTTTCTTTTCCCGGCATAATAACTCCTGCTTATTTACTGGCCTAAATTTTTCAAAGGCAGTCCCTCCTGAAATGAAAAGGCATTTTATTGAGACGTCGAAAACGTCCCCCTCCATGCGCGTGAATGTTTGCCAAGAGAGACACAGATCCATTTATTTAACATTAACCAAATTGCCTTCATGGGCTCCTGACTCCCTTTTGGAGCGGCGTTCGCAAATTGGATGGATGTCACTAGATTAATCTGTCATATTTCTCCTTGCTTCCCTCCCTTCCTTCCTTCTCAAAACAACTCAAAAGATGAGATCTCTGCATGGGATAGGTAGCTAGGATGATCAAATGTTTTTTTGATAACAAATAGACCAACTTTTGAGCATCTTTCGAGCGTCTTGAGATATTTCTCTTGGGGTCAATACCCTGTAAAATCCAAGAAGCCACCAGACAACCATGTAAAGGGGAAAGATGAGGGGTCTCAAAAGGGTTAGAGTCGACCTAAAGGCTTGGAAACCCCAAAATTACAACTTGGTGGGTGCCTTGTACCTCCTCCAAACCCCTCTTTGCTTCTCTCCGAGGCACTTGCCTTCCATCACAATTAACCTCCGATCCTATGAAAGGTTTGCAAAGCATGCATTGAAAACTGTTTGAGCTGGGCCAGCCGCTTCTTTCCACTTTTATTTATTTATCCTTGCATTATTTTTTTCATGTATACATTACATGTCGGGGATTTAAAAAGATGCGAGCTGCGCAGTTCAGGCCGCCTTGATAGATGAGGGCTCTGCGAAGGCAAGTGTTCTGCTGAGCCGCCTGACCTTTCCGAATCCCGTCCAACGTTTCTCTTAACTGCTCCTCTGAGCTTGGCACGGCTTCAGCGTTTGGCTTAAGGAAGCCGTTAATTGAATTAAGTGTCCAAGTATTTGGAACCGTAAAAAAAGCAAACCATTTATATTCCCCTTCTTTGAGAGCTTGGAAAGGCTCTCTGGCACGTCTTCCTTTCCCTTTGCAAAATGGAACCATCAACAATGATTCAAGATACTTATTAACTGGCATTTTCATTAGCTAGAGAGGATGGTTGTCTGGAAGAGGATGGTCGCTCCCAGAGCCATATTTGTAGCCTCTAGGGCTCTCTAGTGGGAAAAATGCAATTTTCGGGGGGACCAAATGCTCTCTAGGGAACATTTTAGTCATATTTTTGTCCCCTTCCCATGGCCAGTTTAGCAATTTGAAGGGACATCATGCCGAAGGGTTGGAGTAGGGTTTTAATAGGGCTTCACTGACTTCAAGGGATGGATTTTCCCCAACCCTGATGTTGTGTTATGAGTTGGGACCCTCATCTAGAAATCAACTGGAACGGTTGTGTTGCCACATTGGATCACCAAATCCTATACTTGTGTCATTCGTTCCAATGACATTTAATGGCGAAAGGTCTGGAAAGCACCAAGCCCTATAAGGAACGACTTAGAGAGATGGACATGTTTAGCCTAAAGAAGAAGAGGTTAAGGGGTAACCATGAGAGCCATGTCTAAATATTTGAAGAGATGTCACGTTGAGGATGGAGCAATCTTGTTTTCTGCTGCTCCAGAGTATAGGACCCGGAGCAATTCATGCAAACTCCAGGAAAAGAGATTCCACCTCAACATTAGGAAGAACTTCATGACAGTAAGAGATGTTTGACAGAGGAAGACGATGCCTTGGAAAATGGTGAAGTCTCCTTCTTTGGAGGGCATCTGACGCATTGAAGATGTCTCTTTGCATGGTAGAATGGGGTTGGATTCAATGGCCCTTGGGGTCTCTTCCAACTCTAGGTACGATTTTATGCATTTTTCACCACTGACCAAACAAAATCCATCTTGGGTTGGATGGAGTGATACACTTTAAGAGAACACATCCAGCCTTGGATGTACCTTATATACTCGACTATAAGTCAACCTCATGTATAAGTCGAGGGCAGGTTTAGGGGCCAAAATGGTGGACTTTGATACGACCCATGGATAAAGTCACGTAACCAAGGATCTAAAGGACGAAGCAAGGGAAAACAATGCCAAAGAACGTACAAAATTGGAGGAGGCATAACTATTTGTGTTCACACTGAAGGATGGATAGATGAGAGAACAAAGGAAGGTTGCACTCTTGCGTTTCACCAGGAGATGCTTTCTATTTTTATGAGAGTTAAAGTACAGTGCTTACATTGACTTAGACTGGATATGTTGACTCAGATTTTTTGGGTCAAATTTTTTGACGAAAATTTCTAGACTTTTACACAAGTACACATAGTACATCTTTGTAAGGACTTGCATGTGTTTGGAGGGAAAAGAACGGAGTCGTTTCGCAAGCTAGGGGCTGCCATGATGTTATATTTGATGGATGTCCATCACATGTCCACGATGTTATATGGGATGGATGTCCGTAACATAATGGTGTCCAGCAGAGTGATGACTGAACCATGGCACCGGTGTGCAATGGGCACAGATGTGCATCTGGACACTCCCAATGCACATCTGGACACTCCTAATGTATGCCTGGATGCAAACTAGAAAGCCCCGAAGAGCAACAGAAGTGTCCAATGTTCACCAAGAGTTTCCGACGCACATCATGGGTACCTGGGTGCCCATCTTTGCAATGCACTAACCTGGTTTCATTGCACTTTTGCAGCATAGCTTCCGATTTGTAGGAAGCATGGACCGCAATGTGGGCTTTGGGCCAATATTCCCTTTCTTCTCCCTTTTATCATTCTCTGTTTCATCGTTGAGCGTTGCCCCGGTGAATTCGCTAGCCTTCCCCCAATGTCCTTACCTGCACAGGACACAAATATATAGACATGTATTTTAATCATTTTCTACCAAGGAAGATAAAATGTTCTTTTAAGAAGATACTTAATTTCCTGTAGCCTTGGCAAGCGGGCAAAAAAATAAAATAAAAAAAAGCACAAACCTTTCTTCTTTTCCTCCGGGTTCATTATTATTATTATTATTTGAAAAGAGATTAATTTTGACATTTCTGCTCTTCTCGCCGTCGCCATTAACATCTCAAAGGATTGCCTTGTCGAACCTTGTTCGTGATAAAAAAAACCCAGCAAACCTCTCACAAGCCCTGTGCGGTTCTTGTACATTTTGGAGAAAAATACTCCCAATACGCCAGCCTAAGAGCTTGGCGTTGAATAACGGATTGGGCATTTGGCTAATTAACATTAAGAAATATTAGGTGGGGATTATCCAGACTTTGGGCTTCCATGAGTTAAGGCAGGATGAAGTTGGAGAAGAGTCATCCAGACCGTTCAACCGAGGCCTTGCAAACAGATTTGCGGCAAAGTCGCCTTTTTGGAGGTGCCAGTCATAAACCAATAAAACCAGTTGTACAGACCATCTGCAGCCGCCTCTTTTATCGCCAGATCAGGGCTGCGGCAAATGCACGCCGTGGTCCCAATCTCGCCTTTCTGTGGCGCAAAAAGAAGCCACAAAAGTGGCTCCTTTCTGCGCCATGGAAAGGGCGCCATAGCTGCCTGCGCTGTGGCTGTTCCATGCTCTTTTGGCTCTGCATCATGTATATGCAATGCCAGGGGAGCGCCATGATGCCTGTGCGGTGTGGCACATGGGTTCACACTGACTTGTGGGCGAAGTTGTATCACGTGTCGTGTGGCCCGTCTGTACGGACCCGTAGTCCGTCTGGTCTGCCTCTCCAAACTGTAGCTCTTAGGATTTTGTAGGATAGTTGTGACAATAAAAACAGTATCAAGCTGCTCAGCCATGAAACCCACTGGGTGAACTTGCGCAAGTCACACACTCTCAGCCTCAGGGGGATGGCAATGGCAAAAACATCCTCTGAGCAAGAAAACGCCACGAAAGTTTCGCCTTAAAGTCGCCATAAGTCTGAAACGACTTGAAGGCACACAGCAGCAGCAACAAGAAACTGCTTTATTTCTGCCATGTGGACGCACCCTGACGCCAATCCCCATTCAACTCCTGATAGTTCGTGGAGTACAACTCCTAGTAGAGCCCATCTAATGTATTGGTTTGAGTGTTGGATTCAGACTCTGGAGACCTGGGTTCAAATCCTTGCTCAGACGTAGAAATCCATTGGGTAACTTTAGGAAAGCCACACACTCTCTCAGCCTTGGAGGAAAACACTGGCTAATCTCCTAAGAGGAGTAAATCTTGCCAAGAAATTCCTAGAAGAGGTATTTATATAGTGCTGAATAGTGGTTTGAGCATTGGACTAGGACACTGGAAGACTCGGGTTCAAATCCTCGTCCAGCCACGGAAACCCATTTGGACAAGTCACGCTCTCTTAGCCTCAGTGGAAAGCAATGGCAGCAAACCCCCGTCTGAACAAATCTTGCCCATAAAACCCTGTGATAGGTTGCCTTAGAGTCGCCATCAGTGACTTGAAGGTACACAACAACCACAACAACAACTACGATGACGACAACTCCCAGAATCCCCCATCCAGCATGGCCAATAAAACTCTATTTTAAAATATTATTTCCATCTTCTTTGGGTAAAGCCTAGGATTGCAGTGAAGGCAAACAGCCCTCTGTCTCTGAAAAATTTGGCTGGAACTTGGTCCTAAGATGAGGGTTTTCTTACCTTTTCTCAATATGACTTGGGTTTGCAATATTTTTCAGGGACTATATAGACGCCGAAGGAAGCACAAAACCAAATTGTGTCTACGCACACAGAATGCAAGCCGCAACTCCTAATTTATGCGTGTGTTTGCAAATATATGTGTGTGCAAGCGCATGTATTTCAATTCTGATGGCTGTTGTTGTTTTTTTGCCACGGCGAGGAATCGAGGAGAGCTGCTCTCAAAAACCAGCCTTAATGATGAATAATAATTCAGGCGGCTTATTTATTCCAAAAACTTGTTTGAAGTCCTGAGCTCTTCCTTCCTTCTTTCTTGTCCAAATAGGAAGAACATATGGCACTTTAGAAAAAAAAAAGAACGAAGGAAAACCATGCATTAAAATCAGCCTCTGCTTCTGGCGGAGGGTAGCAACCGACAATTAAAAACCCCATTAAAGCTGATGAAGCCGCACCTAATTTCTAATTTCTGGAAAGCTGGAAATAAACCGTACAAACCGTACATGGATTGGGTCCAATATTCTCCTGAGCTCTTGGACAATTTTTTTTTCCCACGGAGGAGGAATGATGTCTTAAAAGTTTGAACATAGCCTTAGGTTGGCCAGGAGGATCTGGAGCAGATTCCCAAACTCTGGTCCTTCATGTTTTGGGACTTCAGCTCCCAGAATCCTTGGCCATCTTGGCCAATAGTCTAGGATTCTGGGAGATGAAGTCCAAAACACCTGGAAAGGCAGAGTTTTGGAAGCATTGCTTTATAGCTTTGCAAAGTGGAGAAGACAATGACAAGGTTCTTCAAGGATTAGTGATTCCCAAATCAAGACAAAGGCTTTCTTTCCCTCTTTACCCAAACTCTGGTCTTCCAGGTGTTCAGCTTCCAGAATCCACAGCCATCTTGGTCAATAGTCTAAGATTCTGGACACTGAAGTCCAAAACACCTGGAAGGCTAAAGTTTTGGAATTACTGCTCAATATAGTTTTGCAAAGTGGAGAACGTTTGCAAGGTTCTTCAAGGATTACTGGTTCCCAAACTCTTGTCCTTCAGGTGTTTGGGACTTTCAAACTGTCTTGGAAAATGGTCTGGGATCCTGGAAACTGAAGTCCAAAGCACTTGGAAAGCCAAAGTTTTGGAATTTCTGCTCTATATAGCTTGGAAAGCCAAAGTGGAGAAGACCATGGCCCTGCAAGGTTCTTCAAGGATTAGTGGTTCCCAAATTCTTGTCCTTCGGGTGTTTTGGACTTCACATCCCACAATCCTCAGCCATCTTGGTCAATAGTCTAGGATTCTGAGAACTGAAATCCAAAACACCCGGAAAGCCAGAGTTTTGGAATCACTGCTCAATATAGTTTTGCAAAGTGGAGAACTTTTGTAAGGCTCTTCAAGGACTAGTGGGTCCCAAACTCTTGTCCTTCGGGTGTTTGGGACTTCAGTTCCCAGAAGCCTCACCTGTCTTGGAAAATGGTCTGGGATTCTGGAAACTGAAGACCAAAACGCTTGGAAAGCCGGAGTTTTGCAATCACTGCTTTATAGCTTTGCAAAGCGGAGAAGACCGTGGCCATGCAAGGTTCTTCAAGGCTTAGTGGTTCCCAAACTCTGGTCCTTTGGGTGTTTTGGACTTCAGTTCCCAGAAGCCTTACCTATCTTGGGAAATAGTCTGGGATTCTGGGAGCTGAAGTCCAAAACACCTGGAAAGCCAGAGTTTGGAAATCGCTGCTCTACAGCTTTGCAAAGTGGAGAACTTTTGCAAGGTTCTTTAAAGATTAGTGGTTTCCAAACTCTGGTCCTTTGGGTGTTTTGGTCTTCGGTTCCCAAAATCTTCTGCCATTTTGGTCAATAGTCTAGGATTCTGGGAACTGAAATCCAAAACATCTGGAAGGCCAGAGTTTGGGAGTCATTGCTCTATAACTTTGCAAAGCGGAGAACTTTTGCAAGGTTCTTCAAGGATTAGTGGTTCCCAAAATCTGGTCCTTCAGGTGTTTTGGACTTCAGCCCCAAGAATCCTCAGCCATCTTATACTTATTCTGCAAACTTTGCTCTCATCCTTGAAAATGTCACCGAAACTTTTGTTCTTCTTACAATTATTTTTGCTAGGTCCCGGAAACACAAGACCTATGAGATGTCCTCCTGTGTACGAAATCGTCTTAGCGATTGACATTTTATTTATGGGGCTGGTTTTTGGAAGCTGCTCGCACCTGGCAATCCTGCACAGAGAAAATAAATATCTTTTTGAAAATACAGCTAAATCTGAGTAAATTGCGAACGCACTTCTGGAAGTCTGTTGATAAAGGTCAGGTGAGAAATAGTTGAATGAACGAATGAGCGAAAAGCATGTCGGGAAGCCTGTTTTTCTATATCTTTTTTCCTTGCACGAGAACCAAGATGCTCTTTTCAGTTTATACAAGTCAGGATTTCCTATGCAGGATTTAAATGCCAAATCCTCCTCCGCCACCTAAAATAATGTCCGCCCTCCTTTCTCCATTTTATCCTGAATTCAGCTGCTCTTATTCTTGTCGTACAAATTGAGGATGAATATATATTCCACACGCTCTCAGTTTTAAAAGAGCAAAAGCGTCCCGTGGCTGGTCTCTTGTGCTTCCCGATGAGAGGAGGGCTATTTGGGTAAAAAGATGAAAAATAGGGAGCCTTGTGTTTTAAAATGAAAAGGAAGACAGATGTCAGCTAAAGAGGGACAAATTCAAGGAGGACTTGTGCTACTTTTCCTCTTCTTCCTCCTCCTCTTCTTCTCCTTCTTCTTCTTTCTCCTCTTCCTTCTCTCCCTCCTCTTATACTTCCTCCTTCCTCTTTTCCTCCTCCTCCTCCTCTTCCTTCTCTTCTTCTTTCTCCTCCCTTTCTTCTTCTACTTTTCCCTTCTCCTCCATCTTCCTGTTTTCCTCTTCCTTCTCTCCCTCCTCTTATACTTGTCCTCTTCTTACGTCTTCCTCTCTTCTTCCTCCTCTTCAGCCTTCCTTCTCCTTCTCCTTCTTCCTCTTCTTTCTCTCCCTCCTCTTATATTTTTCTTTCTTCTCTTTCTTCCTCTCCTCCTCTTCTTCCTCCTCTTTGTCCTTCCTTCTCCTTCTCCTCTTCTTCCTCCTCTTCCTTCTCTCCCTCCTCTTATCCTTTTCCTACTCTTCCCTCTTCCTCTTCGTCTCCTTCTCCTCTTCTTCCTCCTCCTCTTCCTTCTTCCTCTTTTCCTCCTCCTCCTGCTTCATTTTCCATCCTTCCTCTTCTTCTTGTCCTCCTTTTCCTCTCCCCATCTCCCTCCTCCTCCTCTTTCCTCTTCCTTTTTCCTTCTTTTCTGCCTTCATCTTCTCCCTCTCCTTCGTCCTCATCCTCACCAGGGATTGTGCAGAAGGACCCCTTAACAGGCCGAGTAAACCAAGGGAGGGCTACTCATGGTACGCTACTTCATGGCTCCATCCCATGCAATCCTGGGATTTGCAGTTTCTTGTGGCATTAGAGCTGCCTGACAGAGAAGGCTAAATATCTCCCCAAAATACACACCCCAGAATCCGAAAGAAGGGCGCCATGGCAGTTAAAGCGGTGTCAAACCGCATTATTTCTCCAATGCAGATGAGGTTGCGCATTTCCCCAGCATGCAGATAGCTGCGGCTATTGTCAAAGGAATAGAGTTCGCCAGCATTTTGGGGATGGGGTCATCAACTTGGTCATCAAGCCTTTAAAGTTCAGACAAAAAGCCAGCACGGATCCACCGCTTCGGTGACATCGGAGCCACCTGATACTTCCTCTGCTCATGGATCCAAATCTGTCTTCTGCCCAAGAGATTTAAACACGAGCTTAACTTCTCCATCGCCATCGAGAGAAGAGAAAGGATTAACTTTGGATCATTGTCGCTCTCTATGTGTGTGTGTGTGACATTTACGCATGGCCCTTCAATGGATTGGGACACATCTATAATGCATGAGGGACCCGTCAGAGTAATCTATAAATTATTAATTGGACACTATGAATAATTAAAACCCTGCACAATCAAGGGGGAGAAAAAGAAGCCGTAGAGTCACAGAGAGCCGAGGACGGGATGTGAACCCCAATGATGTCCTCCAAATTCACATTTCAAGCTCAAAGATCAGTTCGGTGCCTAACCAACGCTACGGAGAAGCACCGGAGATATCAGACGTAAACTCCGACGGAGCCGAGAGAGTCATCTCCGTGACCTTTCTCGGGTTGCGAGTGTGTGTTTGTGTGCGTCCGGATGGAGAGATTGCATACGCGCGGCGTGCTATTAGCTTCTCCAGACTCTCTGCAAATGCCAGCTTTGTTTAGAGATTTGCAACAACAAATAGAATCAAATATTTAACTGTATCAATTATACAGAGGAACACGGCAGCTAGAGAGAAAAGCGGCTAATGCCCAAGTTGGCGCCGGTTCAGTTCTGGGTTGGCTTCGGTTCAGATTGACTTTCCCTCTCAGAGCTATTGCACTCAATAGACAAGAGCACTATTGTCGGCCTCAGCTCATGCAAAGCCATTGAATCAATGGGATTTGCCTAAACGTTGACTTAGCATTTAACGACGGAGTGGAGGGATCTACTCTGGTTGAGGCCAACGGTTGAACGCATCCTACGGATAGCAACGACCAGAGCAAAGGTGGGCAAAGTGAAGCCTACATCTACTTCCTCGGATACATTTGGAGACAATATGGAATACATATTCAAAGAAATGGCCAGGTTAGTATGTAGAGCCAGTATGGAGAGAGAGATCTCGTAGCTCCTTTGAGACTCACTGAAAGAAAGAAATTGGCAGCAGGAGGTTTCCTAGACTTGAGTCTACTTCCTCGGATGCATTTGGACTGTTGGCTCATGTTCAGCTTGTGGTCATTTTTATTGCCCAAGAATATTGGGTGAAGTATAAATAACTATTCGTTGCATCTCCTGGACGGACCACATCTCTCCCAATCTTGCTTTCTGGGGCAGGAGCTGCTGAGATGAAGGGGAGAGCATTGGAAGTCATTGGAAGCCAGATCCCTGTTGCAATTCCTTCCGACACTAGACATTTCTGGCTGGAGGGAAATGGAAAAATCATCCGGCTGTGCCCCAAATGATAGGAGAAATGGGCAACGTTTCCACTCGTCGAAACAGTGTCATATCATCAATGTATAGCTTTGGTAAACATGAAGCACTTACAAACACATAACTCTGAGTCACCTGTTGATTTATGACATTGGTTGGGTTTTCTTAGGCAAGGTTTCGACCAAAGCAGAAAAGAGTGGCTCCTCTTTCACTTGATCTGGATATTATACTCTTCTTGACGCAGCCCGGCATCGTGTTGGCCTTTTTGGCCGCCGCATTGCACCGTTGACTCACTTTCCAGCTGCTGTCTAATTTGGAAATGGTATACAACATGCCATTGTATACAACATGTTGAATGGCGAATCGACCTTGATATAAACCCCGTTTACTGGGTCTACTCTAGTTGTGACCAAAGACATGGGACAACTGCTTCCGGACTCGGAGGTGTCACGTCGCTTTCGTGCCACTTACCCTTCGATCTATTTATCCCCACCTGGATTTGTTCGGCATTCATTTATTTTTATTTCAACCTGGCCTTGTCTCTGAAAAATCCTGACCGTGTCTCCCGTCATCCGAATTAATGACGGCTTTGTGTGCGGCGCGTTCGCATCTTAACCACATCGAACAAATACCTGCTAATTAATTCTGAGCGATGGCTCCGACGCGCACAAAAAAAAACAACAACCCTCTGTTCTACTCACCTGTATTTTGGAAAGGAAAAAGAATCTGCATAACCTGACTTCATTAGATTTGACAGCTATCCCCTTTGATAATATTCTTTACACCGCCGATATCACTGTAGGCTGCCTCTCCTTGTTACTGCGAACATCTGGCACCGAGCCTCGGCGATGCGCAAACACAAACGCCATCCTTTTCATTACGCGACGCACCTTCGGAGAAGGTTATAGGCTTAGGGTGCAAGGGTCTAAATTAACTTCAAGATTGATTAGTTAGGGCAAACGTGAATCCGGCTGTCGGAGATCCCTGTTGCTTCCCAGCAGCGGAGGTTGAGGATGGCATATGTTTCTCGGATTCCCATGAGCGACGGAGAGCAAAGAGTTTTTGCAGGAAAAAAACAGGTGGAATTGTTGGCCACTGTATTGTGCAGACAAGCACAACATGGAAGAACATGTTGTGTGTGTCTTCGAGTTGTTTATGACTTATGGTGACCCTAAGGTAACCCTATCACAGGTCTTTCTGGGGCTGAGATTCATGCAAGGTCATCCAATGGGTTTCCATAGCCATGGCAGGGCATGGAAATTATTATCCTGGTTTGGAATTATTATTAAAAATATAAAACCGTCATGCACCTGATGGAGGTAGACCAAAGCTGCAGCCGCACTTTTTGACCGACTCAAAAAAATATTAATTGAATGTTCAGTTTGACAATATCCAGAACGCCATAGATTTTCTGTTCTTTATTTTTGTTGGGAACGTCAAACCTATTCTCTCTTGCCGCAATCCCTAGGTCTAATCTGTACGGTAGAATTAATGCAGTTTGACACTGCTTTAATTGCCATGGCTCCATCCTATGGGATCCTGGGATACAGAGTTTGTTTTGTTATTAAAGGGCAGGTAAACTTAATGAAGGGTTCATCTTTTTTTCCGGCAGGCAGCCAAACCATCCGAGCGCCATAATGAGGCGATATTTAAATTTTACAAGCAACTTACTATTGCAATGGTAACACTTTAACTTTAACAGAATTAACACTGCTTTAATTCTGAAGTGTTGATGCACTATTCGTCTGCGAAAGTTTGTGCTACAGCTTTTTTCATTCATGCTCAAAGGTGCTGCAAGATCCGGGCTAACATGGTGCTAGCTGTCCCAATAAATCATAACCTCAGATGGCTTATGACAAGCCATCGACAAGCCCTTCTCCATCGGGGCAGGGATCCTATTGGTTGCCCCAATTACAGCAGACCCATGGGATCGATGGTATTGACCATCGGCGTGTGGACTCGCTGTTCCACAATTCATTCAATGGGTTTCTGGGTCGACTCAACATCGCGCCAACGTTGCATTGG
Source organism: Urosaurus nigricauda (assembly GCA_034509955.1). NCBI lineage: Eukaryota > Metazoa > Chordata > Lepidosauria > Squamata > Phrynosomatidae > Urosaurus > Urosaurus nigricauda. The sequence goes on from JAOEGL010000008.1 coordinate 15,313,282, forward strand.
CCTTGGGCAAGTTGCACTCTCCAAACCTCGGAGAAGGCAATGGCAAACCTTCTCCTCTCACCGAGAGGATCTTAGTAGAAAATTGCCATTAATCCGAGAGCCTAGTGTAATGGTTTGAGTGTTGAACTAGGACTCCAGAAGGGCCAGGGTTCGAATCCTTTCTCAGCCATGGAGACCCTTGGGTGATCTTGGGCAAGTCATGCTCTTTCAGCCTCAGAGGAAGGCAATGGCAAGCCTCCTTTGACTATATCTTGCCAAGAAATCCCAAGTATAAGGTTACCATAAGTTAGAGTCAACTTGTAGGCACCTAAGAATGGGCTGAGACAGATGGCATGGCAGCGGCAATACTAGGTTTCCAGACCTCCATTTTCTGGCAGTTTGTCCCGGGCCAATAACATTTTCACCAGGTTTTGGTGCCATTATGGTTCCAGAAGACCCTTTTTTTTAGCATCAGGAATTGAGTAGAAGTCATTTCCCATTTGTGTCCTGTTTCAGCGAAGGCTTCCCTGGGGATACAAATGTTTGAGAGGAGCACAATGTGGTGGAAATGCCCTAGAAGGCATTTGGGGGCCAATACATGGGGACTGTTGAATTTTTCAAACTCTGTAGGGTTTCTCAAATGTCTGTCTGGGATTCTGGGAGCTGATGTCCAATATCCCTTCAAGAGCACTGTTTGGGGACCACTGATCTAGGATCTCGGCCGAGATTTCCAAACCCAGGTCCTATCAAAGCGAACAGCCCAGTTTCTTCCATCCATCCGTCCGTCCCTCTAAAGCTTGCTCATAATTGACTTTCCTCACTTGGCGGTCAGGCGCGATAGTAAACATTAACCATCTTTCATCCAGCTGCTGAGCACATCCATCATTTCCACCTCCGCGGACGCAGATGTCAGAAGCTCAGGTCCGTCCGCATCGAACGGCGTTGCTATCAAAGGCAGGCAGGTGTCGCTTTGGCTGCCCTCCAGTCGAGCGCAATGGATGTTCGCCGCAGGAATAACTCAGAAGTGTAGACAAGGACCGGGGGGAAGCCAATGTGGAGGCCGGGATGAAAAATCTGCATGCCTCGACTTATCTGTTTTCACCTGTCAAACCCCGGAGCGCATGAGATAGTAATTGAAGTGGCTGCCTTGTTGCAGAAGGCACAGAAGGCCCTTTGTACTGCTGGGTACTTTTGGAAAATCAAGGCTGGAATCCGCAAAAGCAATTGTGGTCTGTGGATGCATAACCTAAAGTTATGCATTTGTGCTAGTGATTCCTACACGCTCCCTTGTTGTTGTGCGTCTTCAAGTCATTTTCCGACTTATGGCAACCCTAAGGCGACCCTATCACGGGGGTTCCTTCGCTAGATTTGTTCAGTGGAGGTTCGCCATGGCCTTCCGCTGCAAAAAAAAGCATGCAGTTTTTACCGGAGTCACAGAAATGTGCATTATTATTGCATGTATGACTATCTCTCTGTTGCGCATGCATTCAGATGGCAGTGCATTTTCAAGAGAGGGAGGGTGAATAGACGCAAAGAGGTGCAACGATGCTCAGGAAAGTGAAGACAACCGTCGACCCAAACAACCATTGATGCAAAAGTGCAAAAATCTGCAGCAATTCACATAATACACTTCGGTGTAGACTAATCTCTGGGAGCCCAAATTCCAGGACAAAAATCACCACCAATTTTACACCATCAAACTCCTGAAACTCTGCAGAAAAAGGCATTGCGTTTTTTTTACCAGAGCATCTTCATAAACCTATAGAAATGTGCATTATTGCACATGCCTCCATCCGTCCGCTCCTTATGCATTCAGATAGCGGTGCATTTTCATCAGAAGGAGGATGAATAGATGCAAATAGATGCAAATTTGCTCTGGAAAGCGAAGACAATTAACCGTCGATGCGAATGTGCAAAAAAAACCCTCAGCGACTGCATAATATACTTAGGGGAAGACTATCCCCTGGGAACCCAACTTCTGGGGCAAAAATTATTATCCATTTAACACCATCAAAAGTGGAATTCATTGTACCAGAAGTTTCCCGGTTCACGGTTGAGAGACTCTGAAATTTTCACAGCTTTGTGACATTTTATTTATCTCACAATTAATCACCGGGGGGAAAAATATTGCAGAAGATAACGAACGGTTTCAATAGGGGTAATATGTGAAACCGGAGCGAGAAAGAAGGAAACCTACATTTCCATTATTCTTCGGTCCGGCTCTAATAAGGAAGGTCATTTGGGTGCGTTAGCCACATCCTTTCTGGTTTTTGTCATTTATAATCATTTGATCCCGCTGTCAAATTTGGTACTTTTCTCCTTTCTATGCTAATGGAAGAAAATAATAATAACGGGGCCATGCATGTTGATGATCGTTTTTTAGAAACGGCCATCCAAGGGCTGGCTGCGATTTCAATATTTCCGGAGACGGATGAGACCAACTTTCCAGAGTCATCCGAGACGAGACAAGCTCATTTTCCTCCTTCGATATATGAGCCTCATTACATAATTTAAATTAAATATGAAATGTGTTTAAAGAACCTCCTTCCTTAATTCTATTTTCATCTGGCAAATTAGATTTGCAATGAATGGGAACTGCGAATAGTATTTGAACTTGGAAGCAGCAATCCTTCTGAAGGCCAGTCCTTAGCATTTCTTCAGAAGAGGTTTGCCATTGCCTTCCTTTAAAAGCTGAGAGAGTGTGACATATTCAAGGCGTTGTACCAGTTTCAAATCCCAGCCATCCAATGACCACAGGCTCAACGTTGACCGCCGTCCAAACAAGGGCAACATTTCCAAGTTCTGCTTGACGGCTAATGGCCGAAAAGCTCCGTAATGATGTCCGAAACGAAGACCCGTTGGAAGGAAGGCCAAGGGACTTGTGTCCGATTCCGCTTGCGTCTTGACGGACATGACAATCCGAAAGGTACCTCTTTCAGCATCTCGGCTTCTCCCCGTTGGCTGACAGCGTTGCAACCGGTAGTAACTAAATATTCCGCTCGGTAGCTTTATCACCTCTCCTCGCTCCATCGGCAAGTTAATTATTTGACTCATCCAACCCTATTAAAGAGCAGGCGCCGATTAATTTGCACAAAGCCGCCCTCCCTTCCCTCCGGCGGTTCTTGCTGACGGGAGGCGAAATGATACAAAGGGCTCCTTGAAATCGTGTTCCGACGATTTGGAGAGCGCAAGGACCGATCCGTCACTTTTAGGAGACTGGCAGGATCTGCAAGATTAAACAATCTTATTTATGTGGTCAAATGCAAACATACAGGACATCGTACAGACATACATTTCACGGCCAGCATCCCTAGTTTTTTGTGGGGTTTTTTGGGCCGTATGTGGCCATGTTCTGGAAATGTTTATTCCTGACGTTTCGCTGGCATCTGTGGCTTTGGCATCTTCGGAGAATTGGCTTGCGTTCAAGTCTCTGGGGCAGCGGAAAACAAATTATCTCCATCTTCTCCAAAAGTGTTTGCCAACCTTTGGTCCTCCAGATGTTTCGGACCTCGGCTGCCATAATTCCTGACTGTTGGCCAAGTTAACCGGGGCTCCTGGGATCGGAGGTCCAAACCAAATGGAGGACCAAAGGTTGGGAGCCACTGATCCATCCAGATGTTTAAAGATGTCACTTTTCAGTCTTCTCTTCTCCAGGCTAAATGTCTCCAGCTTCTCTGAAGATGCCAAAGACACAGATGCTGGCGAAACGTCAGGAATAAACGCTTCTCGGACATGGCCACGTAGCCAGGAAAATCCACATAAAACTATACAGGGCATCATCTGCAGCGCAGAGTTGTGTAGATGCTTCGAGGAACGATATGTCTGCAATCCTGGCCAGGAAGGTAGAAGAATCATCAGCCAAGCATTTGAACCCAGGACATGATATCCTCTCTGATGTGCATCCGTTTGGTATCGAAGTGCCATCTCCTTTGGGCATTTTGACCCGCTGTATTACCAATCCCAACAACTTTTAAAAGGCGGTCTCTTCCAAGAGGCCTTTCCAGATTAGCATCCCAGTCGTCCCCATCGACTACCCCTTCTTGTCCGTTTTAATAATTTTAACTGTATTGTTTTATCGTTACCGTTTGCAATGTTTATTGGTTATGGTGGGTGGGTTCTTGGGACGTTGCATTTTATTTATTTTAATGCTTTAACATCGCTAGCCGCCTCGATCTTAATGGGGAAGCGGGGTAATAATAATAATAATGATGATAATAATAATAATAATAATAATAATAATTTTGGGCAAAAGGGAGAATTTTCAGGATTGTAAACTTAAGACTCATAAAACCCTGTGGCCTGCGTCTAAAGGATAAAACCATCATCCACCGAAGAAGGTTGAAAGCAGAGCGGATGCAGCTTCCTTTGCAGCAAAGGAAGGAAGCAGAAGCCGAAACATTTTGCTGGTTTTATTTTTTAATACGTTTAATCACATCCATAGGATGAAAAAGCAAACCGATAGCACTTTTTTCCAAGTTTGTCTTGGACAAACCTGAGAGGAGTCCTTTTCGTTTGACCCTAAGCCTGATATAGATAAATAGACTTGAGATAGAGATAATCAGATTTAAAATCAAGATGAAGGATTTATTCTTTCCAAATACTAAACTACAGATCCCAGGCTTCCCTAGGATGGAGCCACTGGAGTTAAAGCGGTGTCAAACTTCATCCGTTCTGCAGTGCAGACGCATCCCCCGAGCGTCCGAGAGCCAAGAAGAAATTCAAAAAGCGGATGCGCTCGAAAGCACACTATATAATCCTGCTCTATGTCCCGATGAAAGCAAGTGCATAAATTGTATATGAAGGGAATAAAAATGCACCGGAGGAACAGCATGCGCGAACGGTACCTTCGTGGTAAATAATGTTCATCAATGAAAAATAGTCACCGGAGCATGAATGCAATTGACGTATGGGTCGGTTTCGTTTTATCGCCACAACGCAAAGCCATAAAATTGGCTTCTCTCCCCGAGAGGTCCGTTTACGGTCCTAGCGTCCCGATGAGGTCCGTTGAAAGGCCGGAGGACCCAAAAATATGCCTAGAGAGATGTGTCCTCTATGTCCTCTGGGGCAGATGGTTGGAGGACTCTCTCTAGGAATCTCTAGCTCCTCCAACGCAACTCTATGGTCAATGTTGCGCCAGAGGACCTAGAGATTCCTAGAGAGAACATACGAATCAAAATTTGCAAATAATTGAATCCACAACATTCAAAGTTGCAAATGCGGAGGACCAACGATAGCAAACATTTTAAAAGCGCTAAACCCCAGGTCTAATGCATTGCGTTTCCTAGTTTATTTTATTTATTTTAATGGATGACTTTGATGTCAAATGTGTTTAATCGATGTTTTAAGGGAGGCAGGGAATATTGGGATCATTGGACTTTAATGGATGGTTTTAATGTAAAATGTGTTTCATTGATGTTTTAGGGGATGGAGGGAATATTGGGATTATTGCCGTTTTGTATGGGTTTTTTATTGTAAGCCTTCTCGATCCTGATGGAGAGACGGGGTAAAAATAAAGTTATTATTATTATTAATTAGTTAGTTTTATGTGCATTTATTCGCTTTTGGAGATGCATTATGGCTGGATTTTTATCTCAGTTTTAGCTATATTTTTTATCATTTCTCAGCGTTGTTGTTTTTTAAATCAGTTGCAAAAAGTAGTTGGAAAAAGAGTAACACCGCAACCGCTATGTTAATTTTATTTTCTATTTTGCATGCAAATATTTCCAGATATTACAAGGGGGGGTGTGTGTTACAGGAATAAATTGCATTATTATTATTATTATTATTATTATTATTATTAAAAAGGAACTTTTGCAAGCTTTGGGCTGCCTGTAGTTGGGATTTGTATGGGAACAATAACAGAATTCCTGTTTTTAAAAAAGGGCCGCGGAGTGATCAAGTAAAAGGTTAGGACTGTTGAGTGCTTTAATCAATAATGTATGGCTTAGATGAACAGTATACTGTACTTTGCTGGGCAAAATCAATAATACATTTTCATGCTCAACTTTTTAATCCTCAAAACAACTACATCAAAAATTTCACACTCGGCTGCCCCTGAAAATCAATAATAAAAAGGCCTCTCTCTCTCTCTCCCTCTCTCTCTTTTTTCCCTCTCCTCTTTTTTTTTTCACTTTCTCTCCATCCTTTTTATTTAGCGAGTTTAATTAAAGGCAGAACCCAATTTGTTTTCCCGAATGGCACACGAATAAAAGCGAGGATTAAAACCTCGCTTATTAGAGTGTCCTCTCTAGGAATCTCTAGCTCTTTCAGTGCAATTTTTAGTTAAAGTTGACCATAGAGTTGCACCGGAGGACCTAGATATTCCTAGAGAGAACATGTAAATCAAATCCGCGAATAATCAAACCCGCAAATATCAAATCCGCAAACACGGAGGGGCGGGTATAGATTCCCGGATCCTGTTTGCTCACCTATCACGTCCCACGATCGCCGTACCGTTTCCTTCTCCGCAGGGAGGCTCTTCCCGTTCTGCGCACGTCTCTCTCTTGTAACCTTGAAGATCTGGGGGGACAAAAGAAATAATAATAATATTTTTAACATCTCACGTATTTGTTGCCTGACGGCACTTACATCCTTGACGGAGGCAGGCAGTTATCTCTCCACGGTGCTCCGGGTCTCCTTTCGACGCCTCGTCGTTTGGCAGCGCGTCAATCACGCCCACTTGACAGCTCTTTCGAAAAATGTCTCGGAATATTCTTTTATACATTTTTTTTTACCCGGGGTGTCTTTGCCGTCCTCCCCTGCTTTCAAACCCTATTTATATCTCTCCGTAGCCCACAGATATAGGCTCGAATCCCATTGTTACTCCCAACGAGAGTAAGCTCATTGAACCGATTCCTGGATTGTCAGTCAAAACGGGTGTCCGTCCCATTGATCCGTTGGCTTGACTCAACTTTGGGGGGAATTGGGTCACGATTCTGGGCTTAATCAGACATTTTTGGCAAGTGGTTTATTGACAAATAGAACGGGGGGGGGGGGGGGGGAAAGCACCGTCCTCAGATAAACTTTCATGCTGTTTCTGGAACGTGTCCAAAGGAAAGCGACCAAAATGGTGGAAGGTTTGGAGACCATGAAGCCCTATGAGAAGACACTTAGGGAGATGGGGATGTTTAGCCTGGAGAAGAGAGGGTTAAGAGGTGATATGACAGCCCTGTTTTAAATATTTGAAGGGATGCCGTATTGAGGATGGAGCAAGCTTGTTTCCTGCTGCTCCAGAGAATAGGACGCAGTGGAGCAATGGATGGAAGCTGCAGGGAAAGAGATGCCTCCTAATCCAAAATGGTGAAGGGTCTGGAAACCATGAAACCCTATGAGAAGATACTTAGGGAGCTGGGGATGTTTAGCCTGGAGAAGAGAAGGTTCAGAGCTGATATGATAGCCTTCTTTAAGTATTTGAAGGGATGCCATACTGAGGAGGGAGCAAGCTTGTTTTCTGCTGCTCCAGAGAATAGGGACTTTATCAGAGGTTGGAAATTGGAAGTATAATCCAATGGCAATCCGAACGCAATCATGGGGGTTTCACGTTATTGCGCATTAAAGTATCTCACACAATTTCGGGCAAAAGGGAAGTCATTCTGAACGCAATCATGGGGTTTTACGTTATTGCGTATTAAAGCATCTCACGCAATTTTGGGCAATGAGGGGTCATTTTCAGATAATGGGAAGTAATTCTGAACGCATTCTGATCGCGATTGGAATTCACGTAAATTTGCTAAACTAGCGAATTCATGTGAATTCGAATTGGCTCCAATTGGCTCCATTCGCAATAAAGAGAAATTCCTCCCGTCTGATAAGGTCCTAGGAGACAATGGAGCAATGGATGCAAAGTACAGGGAAAGAGATTGCAGGTTCTTCATTCTTCCCAGACGAACAAGAGAAGGTTAAGAGGTGATATGAGATCTCTATTAATGTATTTGAAGGGATGTCATATTGAGGAGGGAGCAAGCTTGTTTTCTGCTGCTCTGGAGAATAGGACACCATGGAGAGGAAAAGAGATTCCACCAAAATGGCGAAGGGTCTGCAAATCACGAAGCCCTACTAGTGTGTTTAGCCAGGAGAAGAGAAGGTTAAGAGGTGATATGAGATCTCCATTTATGTATTTGAAGGGATGTCAGGTTGAGGATGGAGCAAGCTTGTTTTCTGCTGCTGCAGAGAAATAGGGCACAATGGAGCAATGTATTCAAATGGGAGGAAAAGAGGCTCCACCAAAGTGACCAAGGGTCTGGAAGATCTATGCGGAGAGACTTAGTACATTTTGCCTGGAGTAGAAAAGATTAAGAGATGGTATGATAGCCCTGTTTAAATATCGGAAGGGGTGTCACATTGAGGAGGGAGCAAGCTTGTTTTCTGCTGCTCCAGAGAATAGGATCCGAAATAATGGATGCAAGCTACAGGGAAAGATATTCCAACTCAACATTAGGAAGAACCTCCTGACGGTAAGAGCTGTTCAACTGTGGAGGACGCCGCTTTGGAAAATGGTCGAGTCTCTTTCTTTGAGGAGGTTTTATAAACAGACACTGGATGTCCATCTGTTTCAAGGAGGGCTTGGATGGTGTATTCCTGCTTTCCTGCCTTAAACTCTACGCTCGCCTCCTCTTCGTTGAGCCACAGAGCCGTTTCTCAAGTAATCCATATTGCAAGGAACAGACACAAAGCATTTGTTCTCATTCCCAAGCCCTCCTCTCCTTTCTCTTCACTTGCCTTCATTGCTTTTGCAAATTGGCTCTTGGTGAAAGCTAACGCCTTTCCCTGATGCTCTGCGTGGCTCTCGTTCAAGTACAGATTTCTTCCCCCACGACGAAGAAAGAAAAGGAGACGGATTCCTACACTGTGCAAGCGGAGAGAGCATGACAAATCATGAAATTCAGACTCCTCCGTGCCAAGAGAGGATTCAGAGAGTGGCTCTTCTTCTTGCAAAGATGCTGTGCAAAGCTATGCAACCAGGGGATGTCTGTGCACCCACACATACACACACGCACACAACAATATAGATGCACAGCGCATGAGTTGCATCAGTCAGTGGCGTTGTAGCGAAACACAAACAAATAAAAAGGCCTCCTGGAGCAGGACACCAAAGTGACCCACTGCCAGCGTCCTGCAAGGAGAACATTGCAAAAGGTTGCATTGCTCTTGTGGCCTTGCTACTTCTCCTCTTCCATCAATCTTCTCCTCTTCCTTCTCCTCTTCCTCCTTCTCTTCTTCGTCTTCCTCATCTTCCTTCTGCACCTTTTTTCCTTCGTTTCCTCCTCTTCTTCCACCTCTTTGCCTTCCTCCTCTTCCTTCTTCTCTTCCTCCGCTTCCTCCACCTTCTTGTCTTCCTCATCCTCTCCTTCCTCCTCTTCCTCTTCTTCTTCCTCTCCTCCCATTCTTCTCTTCCTCTTTCTCTTCCTCCTCTTCCTCCTCCTCTTCCTTCTTGCTCTCTTCCTGCTCCTCCTTTTTCTCTTCTTTTCCCACCTCCTTGTCTTCTTCTTCCTCCTCTCCTTTTCTTCCCTCTTTTCTTCCCCTTCTTCTTCCATTTCTTCTTCCTCTTCCTCCTCCTCCTCCGCTTCTTCCTCTTCTTCCTCCTCCTCCACTTGTCCTCCTCCTCCTCCTCCTCCTCCTCTTCCTCCTCCTCCTCCTCCTCTTTTCTTATCCTCTTCCTTTTCTCTTCCTCCTAAGAAGGAAGGAGAACAAGACCTAAGAGAAAAGGTTGTGGGATCTAGACTTGTGCAGACTAGTCAAGAGAGGACCAAGGGTCAGCGCAATGATCCTCTCCAAAGACCTCCAAGGGCTGCCAGGAGGAGAAGGGGGCAAGTTTGTCCTTAGTTGCCCCGGAGGGTCGAATCAGGCCCAATGGTTTCAAGCTACAGGATAGTAGAGATTGCCTGACATTCGAAAGAACTCCTTGAGGGTAAGAGCATTCGGCAATGGAACCCATTGCCAGGAGAAGTGTCTCCTTCTCTTGACGTTTTCCAAAAGAGGCTGGGCACATACCTGGAGATGCTCGGGATGCTTTCGCTGGAGGTCTTGCATTGATCAGATGGCCTATGGATCCCCTTCCAAATCATTCAAATCATTGACTCACATTCAAGCACCGATTCAATAGGTCTACTCCGTTGTGGGACTAACCAACAGGACCCTGTTGTCCGTCAACCGAGCTTCTTCTCGCTCCTTTCGGAAAGAAAACTCGGGCAGCCGCCGTCTCGTGTCACTCTGGGTGACCTCCATAGACCAGGAAGAAAATAGGAACATATTTCTTTTGTCCCTTTCCCTTTCCCAAATCACCACATTCCTTCGTCTCTGTCAAGCGTAAACCTTGGCATCTGTTCCTCCTTATGCAGGACATGCTTTTTTGGCCCAGCACCAAGCGACGGTGTAATCCCAAAGGGGTCCCGGAGGAGCCGGTAATTCAATATTAAAAGGGTTGAGTTCTCCGGGGACGAGAGACAGGCTGCTCACTGGAGTTTGCAGAGAGGCGTTTTATCTCCAGCAACCCAGAACCGCAACCTTAAAAAGAAAAACAAAGCAAAAACTGGGAGATGAGCGATGACATTTATTTCCAAGTTTTCTCTTGTCCCTTTGCAAAGGCTGGTGCCAGGTTTTATATTTGCCATAAGCACACATGCAATGACCTGGGCCTAAACTTACTGCATTAGTTATGTATGCCTTGAGCTAACAAGTATATATATATGTATATATACAATATGTATGCAGAAAGTTCAGGCTCTTTTCCTCCCCAAGTTGCTTGGCTCAGTTTCCCAAACGCCAAGTGCCAACTTTTGCAGAATTTACATCTAAATTCTTTTGCCCAGCATCTGAAATATAGCATTTTGTGCACAGGAAATAATATTTCTGCATATATATATATATATATATATATATAATATACATTAAAACAAAAATATTGCAGTTTCCAGAGCAGAAAACCCCGACGGGAAGAATCCTTGACTGCAGACAATCTCTGCAATCCTGGACTTTTTCTGTGCAAAATTCGCACGTGGTTCTTTTTTGCACAGAAAACAGCTTTGCTGCACGGAAAACGACATTCCTCTTCAATACTATTTATTTATTATTTATTAATAAAACATGCAGTTTAGTCACTCTTTAATGCCGAAATTAGCTCCAGTGTGATAAACTCCTAAGACTACCCCACTGCTACCTTCAAGAAGAACCTTGGCGAGGATCTTCATCCCTATATTTTCTTACACTTGTTGAAACAATATTTGGAAAGCCTCGTTCTGGTTGCGCTTGAATCGGGTTATTCTTTTGCCACCTTGAGATTCAATTATTATTATTTTCTTTTTTGAAAAAGCAAGTGCACGAAGGAATAAAGCAAGCAATCTCTTCCAAGAACCAGCTATTTTTGTCTGACTAAGGATCTGGGTGGGGAAGGCAAGCCTTTCTTATAGGGCATAAGGCGACGCATGTAAATATTTGAGTGTTTTCATGCAAACCTGCCAGAGGGCCTTGCTCCTCTTTTCAAGTGAAAATCAGATGGCAACCGCCCCATTTCCTTCTGGTCTTGACAAAATTAATCTTCCCGGCTTGTCGAAGGCTGCAGCAACAAAAGGAGAGGAGGCTTTCTTTTTTTAATGGAAGCTGTCCATCTCTACTCCTCTTGATGGCGGCCTTGGGAAGAGGCTTGGGCAAAGAAAGGGAAGAAATGGTAGAAAAAGGGGGCGAACGAATGAGTGAAGGAACGCACATTTTGCATGGCTCCCGAGGACGAAAGCATCTTGTCGAAACTGAGCAGATCTATGGCTATAAGTTGCCAGCGCAGCAAAAAAAGCTCCTGGGATCTGAAGTCCAAAACAACATACTGTCTTTCCGAAGGACTGAAACAACATGATCTGACTAACATCTCCATTTTTGATCCTGTTTGGTATATAACCTCTTGCCTGATGATGAAGAAGCCCGCGGAGCTTCGAAAGCTTGCAACAAGTGCATTGTCCATTTCGATTGGCCAAGAAAAGGTATATCACTGATGGCATTTTGTGTGTGTTTGTTAAATAGCCAACACAGCTCTGCACAAATGGGAAGGAGGACTTATTTTCGTGCGAACGACCGCTGCATCTATAAAGCATCCGTGAATTTTCTTTTGCACCAAGAACATTGTCTCGTTGCCACCGGCTTTCAATTTCTTTTGGTGCGATGTTCAGGCCTCGTTCCATGACATTTGTTGTGCGATATTGGTCCGAAATCCCTCTTTGCACATCCAACCCATGGCTATAGTTTTCACATTTCAAGCACGATACCCGAAGCATCTTGCGAAAGTGTGACGCTTGGCTGCACCCATATGCATTGACAGTTCCCAATATTTCATTTCTTTGGATGCTTGGGCCTCCACTCCGGATACTGTTTTATGGCTGTCTTTTATTTTTTGTTGCTCTGAGCATCCTCGACTTCAACTGGTATTAAGTAGGAGGCCGAAAGAAAACCGGGGAAATCTTTTAAATAAATAAAGAGAAGGAGGAAGAGGACCGGTGGCGGTTCCTGCCTTAGCCATCTTCGCCCCAAAGCTGTAACTAAAAGCGGGCTCGGCTTTAGTGGAAGCGCCTGAAATCCTTCCAAAGATCAATAGCTTTGGAGAGTGTTCCTGATGACAAGCAGCTGGGATGTAATCTCAGCAGGAAAGATGGCAAAGGAGAAAGGCCAGCTGCTGCGAGAGAGTTTGCAAAAGTAATGCGCGGAGGAATCAGGAGGAGAGATGTGGAGAGATTGTGTTCTTGTGTGTGTGTGTTGCATGTACAACCATTGAGCCTTCTCTCTCAGAGAGAGAGAGCTCTGGTGCCACACTAAACTACAACTCCCAGGATTCCCTAGCACTGAGCCAGGGCAGTTATAGCAGTGTCAAACTGGATTATTTCTGCAGTGTGGTTTGGACCTTGGGCCTCATTCCCACTTACAAATGAATTGCTTTGCGATCTGGATTGACGGATTGGTTCGGCAGCGGAGCATGGTTCACACGACATTGGCCACGATTGCATTTTTCCCTGTAAAATAACCCACTTGTGGTTCACATTCTCAAATGAATCGGTTCAAAATGGACCTGCTCCAGTCGGCCAAAGGGCAAATTTAAATCAATTCTGATTTGCATCACTTGCGCACACTTGCGCACACTTGCGCAGAATCGATTTATTCAAAAAGACGCAGAAAAAAAATTACTGTAAAAAAGATTCAGGTTAAATGGGTCTAGCGCCTGGCCCCCATCTCTGAGTCGCTGTTCAAGTGTGAACCATGGTCATTTAAACCAGTTCAAACCAGTTTGCAGTCTGGTTTAAAAGGTAGCAGGAATGAGGCCATCTCCAGATCTTTTTCTTGTAAAGAATGCCTTTCTCTTCTGCCAGTAAGTCCCCAAGGCTTATGTCCCAAGGTAGACAAAGACATGCCAAGTGCAACCTTTGCTGTGCCAGTTTGCTAGTCTGGAGGAAATTCCCTGCAAACTAGGACAGACAAGTCTAAGAGGAAGCCTACCTATTACTTGTAAAGCAATATTAAATTTCCCTATGTATTGCTTTCTCTGGCTTTGCTGAGATGATCTGGCTCTGGACCCAAACCTCTCCAACTGGGAGCTTGTTCTGCTCCTTAGCTGCAATGCTCAGGTCAGCATTATGAATCCTCCCTCCGAGTTCATATTTCCAAACCAGGGCATTTAAATGCTGGTTTCATCCCTAATGCCGTCTTCTCCAATATTGTCAAAGTTAAATGATTGCATACTTGACACAGAGAGGTAATAAACAGCACATATTCAGAGAATATCGGCAATCAAGTTCTGCAGCAAAGATGATTTCTTTCGTGGTGAGAAAATCTACTGCAACTCAATGGTCCTCTTTAGCAGAAAGCTCCGGATGAACTTGGTGCAGCATTCCTTTTATTTTTAAAATAAAACTTTTTAAAAAATCCTCCTCCTTTGTCTTCGGCTCCCTTTTTAAGAGGCGTTTGCAGAGTTGTGGGTTCCAAAGGTGGATAACAAAATGTGGATGGTTCCCCCCCACTTTGTTTTAATGCTTTAAAATGTTGAAGAGGAAAGAAGGAGGAGGAAAAAAAGAGGCAACCGCACGCTTCCAAAACAGAGGAAGTGCTTATGCATTATATAGCACGGATAAATAATTCATGAGGATGTACAAGAGGCATCTAATTTGTTTTCCAGCTGGTGACATTGCAAAAAAAAAAAAGGTGGAAATGTTGTTCCAGCACTTTCGCTCCTACAGAAAGAGTTCGCCTTGCTTCCCCCGTTGCCAGATGTCTCGGCTCATTCAAAGAAGAGTAGTTGCCTTAATTGAGAAAAATGGAATCCAGGCTACGGTAAATGGCGGCTCTGTTTAGGCTTTCCAGCCTGGGATGAAAAATGCCCGGTGCTCAATCCGGTATCTTTTCGGCTTTCAACAAGCCCTTAGTTATGGGTGCGTAATTAAGTAACGTCTTCTGTCCTGAAAACCGAAGCCTACCATAAGAGCCAGCGGATACATCAGGTGAAAATGGTATCCAAGTGTTCAAGGAAGATGAGTCCTAGAGTTATGGACTTTATCACACAGGGAAAAAAGGTTAATCTGGGGTTGTCCAAGGTATTTCACGTAATTTCGCAAAAGATTTTCAAACGGCATCAACACGCAAATGGAAAGCAATCCAAACGCAACCGTGAGACGCCCCAGGAATAGCTGAATTTGGAAAAATATCGAATTTATAAATCCTTTCCCACTGTGAATTCGCGGTCGATTCGCATTTGCGTTAGTATGAAATGCATCTCCAGTTCGGCCATGGGATTACTGTCGGCCGTGGGATTTTGTCCTACCTGCGCATGCGCAAAGAGGCTGATTCGAAATCAGGAAGCCGATGGGTGTGAACACTCTCTCAGCCTCAGAGGATGGCAATGGCAAGCCCCCTCTGAAGAAACCTGCCAAGGAAATCCCATGATAGTTTCGCCTTAGGGTCCCCATAAGTCGGAAATGGCTCGAAGACACCCAACAACAAAAGGCTGCCAGAACTGAAAGAATGAGATCAGTTATTATTGCGTTTTGGCAGGTCTTTTCTGAGCTCAAATCCAGACATAACCTGATCTCAGACAGAGTAACGAAAGCCCCTTCGCTTCTCCATATAACAGGTTTCAACGTTTTCATTTTTTCCACCCTATTTTTGCTTTTAGAGAAACACGGCGTGCGGTAATTGGCTCCGCGCAATGGCAAAACTCCTTTGATTTGATGGCTTTGCTCCTGAACGGCACCAGTTAAGCCAAAGTCATTTTGCGGCACAGATTTGATGTGAATTAAGCATGGAGCTAAAAGATGGGCAGATGCGCGCACTTGCGGTGTCATCTGATAATGGACATTTTATGGCCCTGAAAGTCGGCCGTAAAAACCGTTGGATCAAAAACGGCCATTACGGGCTCTATTGCCCGAACCAGGAATTTGGAGGAATCGGATGCTGACATTATGGCTGCAATCTTGCTGGTATTTTGCGCATGTGAATATTCCCTTCCAGAAGCGATTCTCCAAGGCAAAATGCCTGCAACCAGTTCAAAGTTGCAGAAGGAGCATTGTTCATGCTGTGGTTTGAGAGTTGGACTACGACTCTGGAGGCCAGGCTTCAAATCCTTGCTCAGGCATGGAAAGCCATTGGCTGACCCTGGGCAAGTCACACTCTCTCAGCCTCAGAGGGAGGCAACGGTGGCAAACCTCCTCTGCAGAAATCTTGCCAAGAAAACCCCATGATAGGTTCACCTTGGAGTCACCGTAAGTCAGAAGTGACTTGGTGGCGCACAGCACTAACAAAGACCATTGCATTTTGTGGCGGAGGGAGTTCAAGACTGTATGCACTGGATTTCATAACTGGTTGCTTCCAACGGCACGCGAAATCACGTCGTTCGGAAGATTATCCTTCCCTGATTGCTTTCAAGAACTGCTTTGGAAAGCATGCCAGTTCAATTTCCAACAACCTCGTTCAAGATCTCGCTCAGTTCCTTAAGATGCGTTATCGGATCTTATCTCAGCAAGCCTGCCAGCCTCGTCGCTAGTCTTTCAGTCATCGGAGAGCTTTCCTCCCCCTCATTCCCTTTTCCCCCCTTTTGTTCCCTCGTTCCATTGTTGATATGAAAGCCTGAATTATAGTTTAAACTGGCAGAGCTGGAGGCCTAATTGTGACACGGGAACCTTTTGTCGGAGGACCAACATCTTTAAACAAGGGATGCGATACCCGAGACGATAATTCTGCTGGCACAGATTTTAGCAAAATACATTTATTTAATGATAAATTAAAGCCTGCTGCTTGTTACTGGTGACTCAGATTTAAAATGAGAAGGAGGAGTGCGTACGTGGGAGCGCAGAGCAAGAAGACGTGGCAATGCTTGGTTTGAGCATTCAAAGCTATCTTTGACCCGGTGGGTGCCATAACTCATTTTCCGGGACCCAAAGAATCCTATCTGGATAAGTCAGACTTAGAAGGGACTCCAGATGTTGTCCATGGACAATCTGGACCATTAATGGCCGATATCTTAACAAGGACCTTTAGCAAGATGGCCTCCATCTCAACTGAAACGGATGGACCCCTAAGACATCATTTGCAACGCATTGTCAAGAAAGGCAAAAGTGTCAAAGCGGTCAACGCAACTTGCACAAACCTCAGTGAGAAATGCGGAGCAACTCAACACGGTGTCTCCAAGTCAACCGACTATAAATCTTATGATATGGAACCGTTTACAAGTATTTTACCTGGCTTTGGATTCTTGACCTTTGGACTTGGTTAAGTTGCAAGTTTCCATTTCTTTTTACCTTCGGCTTTGGTTATTGGGTCTGCTGACTTCTTGCAATGAATGCCAGAATGGCTAACATCCTGCTACTGTACTTTCCTTTATTTTGAGTGAACTCCTAGATTGCCCATTTATGACCAGGACTGGCCAAACTCACCTCTAACTTCCTCCTCCTTCTATTTTGTTGTCTCCAGGTCTCAGACGTTTGTGGGCCTGACAAGATGTCTCGGGAGGTGTGTTGTCTCCCTGGGGCAAAGATCCATCATGTAACTGAGAGGCTGACAAGACTTGTCAAGCCTACTGATCAACACCCCTTTCTTCTGGTTCATGTGGGAACCAATGATACTGCAAGGCACAGCCTTCAGAATATCATAAGGGATTATGAGGCTCTAGGAAGGAAGCTGAAAGAGATGGATGCACAGGTTGTCATATCATCTCTTCTCCCAGTAGAAAGGCATGGTCCAGGAAGGGAGAAGAAAATAGCAGAGGTGAATAACTGGCTCCGTAGATGGTGCCGCCAAGAACAGTTTGGATTCTTGGATCATGGGCTGCGGTTCCATGAGGAGGGACTTCTGGCAAGGGATGGGCTGCATCTCACACCAGTTGGCAAAAACATTTTTGCCAAAAGTCTCAAAAATCTGATCAGGAGGGCTTTAAACTGAGTTATATGGGGGAGGGAGACATTATTTTGGAAGGCAAAAGGGCTGGAGAAAATAATCAAACTGACATAGAGGGAACAAGGCAAACAGTGCAAGGACCCAACAGTGGGAAGCAAAAAAATTTGCACAGGCAGCAAGTAAAGGGAACACATGTTCTTAGATGTCTCTACACTAATGCACAGAGTATGGGAAATAAACAGGATGAACTCGAACTCCTAGCACAACAGAGCAAATATGATATAATAGGCATCACTGAAACCTGGTGGGATGAGTCTCATGACTGGAATGTAGAAATAGAGGGATATAACCTTTTTAAGAGAAACAGGCCAAACAGGAAAGGAGGAGGAATAGCATTATATGTCAGGGATATTTACACCAGTGAAGAGATCCAGGAAGTCAATACTGGAAGCCAGGTGGAGAGCATCTGGATAAACATTAAAGGAGAGGGAAACAACAGGGATGTTACTGTGGGAGTCTACTACAGACCCCCGACTCAGGCAGAGGAATTGGATGATGCCTTTCTAGAACAGATGAGCACACACTCAGAAAGGAGAGATGTAGTAGTGATGGGGGACTTCAACTATCCGGATATTTGCTGGAAGTCAAACTCAGCCAAATCCTCAAGGTCTAGCAAATTCCTCACTTGCCTGGAAGACAATTTCATTGTCCAAAAGGTGGAAGAGACAACAAGGGGATCAACTATTTTAGATCTGATCTTAACCAACAGGGATGACCTAGTCAATGGGGTGCAAGTGGTTGGATCCTTAGGGGGAAGTGACCATGTTCTCCTGGAGTTTGTTATACAGCGGAAAGGGGAAGCCAGGCATAGTCAGACACGCATTCTAGACTTTAGGAGAGCTGATTTCAATAAACTTAGAGAAATACTGGGGGAGATCCCATGGTCAAGAAAACTAAAAGAGAAGGGAGTTCAAGACGGATGGGAGTTTCTCAAAAAGGAGATACTGAAGGCGCAATTTCAAACAGTTCCAATGAGGAAGAAAAATGGGAGGTGTCTCAAGAAGCCAGGATGGATGACTAAGGAACTTTCAACTGAGATAAGCCTTAAACAGAACATGTATAAGAAATGGAAAAATGGGGAAATCACGAAAGAGGAATTCAAACAAATAGCCAGCACATGTAGGGGTAAAGTCAGAAAAGCTAAAGCGCAGAATGAACTCAGGCTGGCTAGAGAGGTTAAGAACAACAAAAAGGGCTTTTTTGGGTATGTCCGAAGCAAAAGGAAGAAGAAGGAAACAGTAGGGCCACTGCGTGCAGAAGATGGCAAAATGCTCAAAGATGACAAAGAAAAGGCAGAATTACTCAACACCTTCTTTGCTTCAGTCTTCTCAGAAAAGGCAAAGGGTGGTCAACCTAAGGATAATGGAGCAGAAGACAGAATAGGGGAATCTCAGCACAGAATAAGTAAAGAGATAGTACAGGAATACCTGGTTAACCTAAATGAATATAAATCTCCAGGACCAGATGAACTACATCCTAGAGTATTAAAAGAACTGGCGAATGTAATATCGGAACCATTGGCAATAATCTTTGAGAACTCCTGGAGAACAGGAGAAGTCCCAGCAGACTGGAGGAGGGCAAACGTTGTGCCCATCTTCAAAAAGGGGAAAAAAGAGGATCCCAACAATTATCGTCCAGTTAGTCTGACATCAATTCCAGGAAAGATTCTAGAGCAGATCATTAAGCAGAGAGTCTGTGAACATTTAGAGGCCAATGCCATAATCACAAAAAGCCAACATGTCAGAGAAACAAGTCTTGCCAGACAAATCTGATCTCTTTTTTTGATAAAATTACCAGTTTGGTAGATGAAGGGAATGCTGTGGATATAGTATATCTTGATTTCAGTAAGGCCTTTGACAAGGTTCCCCATGACATTCTTGCAAACAAGCTCGTAAAATGTGGGCTAGACAAGGTAACCATTACATGGATTTGTAACTGGTTGACTGACCGAACTCAAAGGGTGCTCAACAATGGCTCCCTTTCATCCTGGAAAGAAGTGACCAGTGGGGTCCCACAGGGTTCTGTCCTGGGCCCAGTGCTATTCAATATCTTTATTAATGACTTGGATGACAGAATTGGGGGCATACTTATCAAATTTGCAGATGACACCAAATTAGGAGGAGTAGCCAATACTCCAGAAGACAGGATTGAAATTCAGAATGACCTGAATAGACTAGAAAGCTGGGCCAACGCTAACAAAATGAAATTCAATGCGGAGAAATGTAAGGTTCTGCACTTAGGGCGGAAAAATGAAATGCACAGATATAGGATGGGGGACATCTGGCTGAATGAAACTATGTGTGAAAGGGATCTAGGAGTCCAAGTAGACCATAAGTTGAACATGAGTCAGCAGTGTGATGCAGCAGCTAAAAAGGCCAATGCTATTTTAGGTTGCATCAATAGAAGTATAGTGTCTAGATCAAAGGAAGTAATAGTGCCACTCTATTCTGCTTTGGTGAGGCCCCACCTGGAATACTGTGTCCAGTTCTGGGCACCACAATTCAAAAAGGATGTGGAGAAACTGGAGCGGGTCCAAAGGAGGGCAACTAAGATGGTGAAGGGTCTGGAAACCATGCCCTATGAGGAACGACTTAGAGAGCTGGGGATGTTTAGCCTGGAGAAGAGAAGGTTAAGAGGTGATATGATAGCCCTGTTCAAATATTTGAAGGGATGTCATATTGAGGAGGGAGCAGGCTTGTTTTCTGCTGCTCCAGAGACCAGAACGCGGAGCAATGGATGCAAGCTGCAGGAAAAGAGATTCCACCTCAACATTAGGAGGAACTTCCTGACAGTAAGGGCTGTTCGACGGTGGAACACACTCCCTCGGAGTGTGGTAGAGTCTCCATCCTTGGAGGTCTTTAAGCAGAGGCTGGATAGCCATCTGTCGGGGATGCTTTGACTGGGAGTTCCTGCATGGCAGGGGGTTGGACTGGATGGCCCTTGTGGTCTCTTCCAACTCTATGATTCTATGATTCTATGATTCTATGATTCTATGGACCATTGCTCTGTCTTGCCCAGTGTTTTCTGTATTAGGCTAGCATCAACCTTTGCATGTGGAGTTACACACCGATGATGTTGTGCAGTCCTTGCCTTGAATGGTAATGCGTGCAAAATCCAATATGCCTCCAAAGACTTCTCCAAATGTTTGTCCAAACATGCAATGGCATTGGCATGCACAGCTGTGTTTCTGCAACCTTGAACTGAATGCAAATAATAATACAAAGAGAGAGTCCAATTGCTTTTGTTGGTGAATTTAATCATGCACAAGACCAGAACCAGATTTCAACCTTTGTCTCTTGACTGTCTTTCCTCCATTCCAGGAAGGCAACTCAGTTCAGGCGCAACTCAACCCAAAGTCCTGTATCTTGAAATTTTGGGACTCTGAATGCCTTGGAATTAAGACCTTCCACTCCAGAAACTTCTGGGAAGGAAGGAGGCAGGGATGGTTGGAAAAAGACATATGTGAGAGACGTCAGGAGCCTCTCTTTCCTTATGAAAGATTTATGCGGCTGCTGTTGATGGGATGAAGCTTGGCCAACTCATTCAAGGGGATATTCTGTTGACATGCAGAAATTCTGGTTTGATCAAGACACAATGATAATCGTAGATCTGTTCTTTGTCAGCACACCTGGCACCTTGCTGTCACTTGAGAATTCACAACCTCTATTCGGTCCTTGCTTTTGCCCTTGAATGTTGCCATAGTCGGCAGAATCGGCTCGGTCTCCAAACTCAAATCCGAAACGGAAAGAAGAAGGAGAGACGATGAGTTCATCCCTTTTAGTATTGCATAGACTGCAGAGTTGAACTTCCAAAGCATGGGAAAGTTTTGGATTTGGGTTTGGGTTTGGTCCACAATTATATAATTCTGGGAGTTGTTGTCCAAGAAACCAAGTGTCACAACTACTTCTGGAGAAACTGGGGAAGGATTGCAATGTGTGCAAACCATTAATGGTGTGCAAATCGTGTGGCAAAAGACAACATCCATGCAAAATGTAGGGCTGTGACTCCAACGCCGCTACTCTTTCTTCATCTTATATGATTTCTTTAAAAACATCTTTTGCCTGCTTTAGAAGCCAGAGGAACTTCGAAAGCTTGCATTGTGTGTTTTGGTTCGTCTTGGCTGGCTAGGAAAGGTATACCTCTTTTGTGGATTTTAGATTTTATTTTGTTGTACGGCCAGTACGGCTACCCCTGACAATTTAAAACCGTTTGATTCAATCCAGGACAATTTGGAATGATTGAAAACATTTTAAGCAAATTAAAAATTGCACTCATAAAGAGAGAACGCCACGGTCAAGTCAAAGCCAAGATCCTTCAACCCTTCTAAGGTTTTGGTACAGAGCCATGTTTTAGCTTGGCACTGGAATAAAATCCATGTTGTGCCAATCAGGCCTGAAAAATGTTCAACAACCCAAATGTGTAGTGAAATTTTTTTTGTTGATTTTGTACTAAGGCAGGCAAACGTTTGGGTCAAATTTCGGAGAGCAACGTGTCCAGAATATGGTCAAGTAGCATCCTCCACGACTCCTTTCCTTGTTGTTGTTGTGTGCCTTCAAGTCATTTCCAATTTATAAGGACCCTAAAGGTGACTCTATGATAGAGTTTTCTGGGGCTGAGAGAGTGTCCATCCAGTAGGATTTCATGGTCAAACAGGGAACTGAACCTTTATCTCCAGAGTCTTTTGCATGGTCTGTCTCCAAGATGCTACAAAATCCAGTTTGCATCCTGATAGCCCTGACTAACGTATCTGAAAAGTATCCAGAAAATGGTTGCCAAAAGGCTTTGGAAAAACTGGATGAGAAAAATCCTGGACTGATGAGAATCTTCACAATTTGGGACTTATTCCGCACAAAATTTGCACGCGGCTGTTTTGAAGAGAAAACAGCATTCCCTGCGCAGAAAAATACCATTTCCCTGGACAGCGAATACGCAGAAAATGCTATTTCCTGGACAGAGAATGCAGTTTCCTGTGCAGAAAATGCTATTTTCTGGGCAGAAAACGCAGTGGGGAAGTCCTTCACCGAACTGCAAATCCCAGCATTCTGTAGGAAGGAATGATCAAACACCTATCCAAGGCTTTGGGCAGCATCGATTTAATCGAATTGAATTAACGCGGCTAACCTAAATGTTGACTCGCCCCTCGATGGTAGATTTAATAGGTCTACTCTAGTTGGCAGGAACCACGAAAGACTCAGGGCAACGTTTCAATTCAGCAATGCAACAGAAAGCAGAGTCATCTGCAATTGGCATTATGTTCGAATGTGGATTAACTATGCGGTTGCTTCTTCTCCTCCTTTAAATGACAGCTTTATCAGCTGGTAAGCCTTGGGTTGAATTGACAATTCTCCCTTCCTGCCTCTCTTTTAAAAAAAACACACACAACCTCTGAAACTTTGCAACAAAGTCATACGAAGCGGCTGGAAAAAATAAGGGACGTGTCTGCCTGGAGACATCATAATTATGCAGGCCAGAAGCCTATAATAAGTCCCCAAAGGAGAAGAGACGGGAAGAGATGACAGCGAAGGGACGGCTGCGGCAGGGCTACAACTTGGGCAGGAGGCGTCCCAGCGTCTTTTCGTCTCTTCCTCCGGCGAAGCAGCTGCTTCATGGTCCAGAGACGACAAGGACGCCGGCCTCGGCTCTTGGAAGTCTTGGGTAAATGCCCAGAGCCCTGGAGTTGGATGGTGAGGTCTCCGTCTTGACCTTATTCCCTCTGCCAGCCCAAGCATTAGGCTGTTGGTCCTGGGCATCTTCCTTTAAATATCCCACAACGCACACCCGACTTCCCATATTTTTGGTGGTTGTTGCATGGTTTCAAGTCATTTCTGAACCCATCCCGGGGTTTTCATGACAAGACTTGTTTGGGGGAGGTTTGCCATTGCCATCCTTTGAGGTTGAGAAGGTGTGACTTGGCCATGGTCAACCAATGGGTTTACGTGGATGGGCTGGGAATCAAACCCTGGTCTCTAGAGTCCTAGGCCTGATTCCCACTACCTTTTAAACCGGATCACAAATTGCTTTGAATCGGTTCAAGCGACCCTGGATCCCACTTAAACCGAATTGCAGAAGCGATTTGGAGAAGGGGGCCATGCACTAGACCCATTTAATCTGCATATTTTTGGCGCTGATTTTTTCCACGTCTTTTTGGATAAATCGGATTCCGCACAAATGTGAACCGGATGCAGATTGGAACTGATTCAAATTTGCCCTTCGGCTGGGTGGAGTGGGTCCATTTTGAACCGATTCATGCATGAATGTGAACCACAAGTGGGTTATTTTGCAGGGAAAAAATGCGATCGGTGCAAATGTAGTGGGAACCACAGTCCGCTGTCGAATCGATCCGTCGATTCGGATCACACCCCAATTTATTTAAGTGGGAATGAGGTCCTAGTCCAGTACTCCATCCATTACTCCATGCTGGCTCTTTCCTCCATAGAATAGCCAGCAGAAATTCAGCTTGCAAAGCACTACGATGCTGCCCAAAGCCTTGGATAGGTGTTTGATCATTCCTTCCATTTCAGTCTTCTCAGAAAAGGCAAAGGGTGCTCAACCTGAGGATAATGGAGCAGAGAACAGAATTGGGGAATTTCAGCACAGAATAAGTAAAGAGATAGTAGAGGAACACCTTGTTAATCTAAATGAATTTAAGTCTCCGGGACCAGATGAACTCCATCCAAGGGTATTAAAAGAACTGGCAAAAGTAATATCAGAGCCATTGGCAATCATATTTGAAAACTCCTGGAGAACAGGAGAGATCCCAGCAGACTGGCGAAGGGCAAACGTTGTCCCCATCTTCAAAAAGGGGAAAAAAGAGGATCCCAACAATTATCGTCCAGTTAGTCTGACATCAGTTCTAGGAAAGATTCTGGAGCAGATCATTAAGCAGAGAGTCTGTGAACATCTAGATGGCAATGCCATAATCACAAAAACTCAACATGGGTTTCAGAGAAACAAGTCATGCCAGACAAATCTAATCTCTTTCTTTGATAAAATTACCAGTTTGGTAGACGAAGGGAATGCTGTGGATATAGTATATCTTGATTTCAGTAAGGCCTTTGACAAGGTTTCCCATGACATTCTTGCAAACAAGCTTGTAAAATGTGGGCTAGACAAAGGAACTGTTAAATGGATCTGTAATTGGTTGAATGGCCGAACCCAAAGGGTGCTCAACAATGGCTCCTTTTCATCCTGGAGAGAAGTGACCAGTGGGGTCCCACAGGGCTCTGTCCTGGGCCCAGTGCTATTCAACATCTTTATCAATGACCTGGATGACAGAATTGGGAGCATACTTATCAAATTTGCAGATGACACCAAATTAGGGGGAATAGCTAATACCCCAGAGGACAGGATCAAGATTCAAAATGACCTGAATAGACTAGAAAGCTGGGCCAAAGCTAACAAAATGAAATTCAATACAGAGAAATGTAAGGTATTGCACTTAGGGCGGAAAAATAAAATGCACAGATATAGGATGGGTGACACCTGGCTGAATGAAACTACGTGTGAAAGGGATCTAGGAGTCCAAGTAGACCACAAGTTGAACATGAGTCAACAGTGTGATGCGGCAGCTAAAAAGGCCAATGCTATTTTGGGCTGCATTAATAGAAGTATAGTGTCTAGATCAAGAGAAGTAATAGTGCCACTGTATTCTGCTTTGGTCAGGCCCCACCTAGAATATTGTGTCCAGTTCTGGGCGCCACAATTCAGAAAGGACATTGAGAAACTGGAGCGTGTCCAAAGGAGGGCGACAAAAATGGTGAAGGGTCTGGAAACCATGCCCTATGAGGAACGACTTAGGGAGCTGGGGATGTTTAGCCTGGAGAAAAGAAGGTTAAGAGGTGACATGATAGCCCTGTTTAAATATTTGAAAGGATGTCATATTGAGGAGGGAGCAAGCTTGTTTTCTGCTGCTCCAGAGAACAGGACCCGGAACAATGGATGCAAGATCCAGGAAAAGAGATTCCACCTGAACATTAGGAGGAACTTCCTGACAGTAAGGGCTGTTCGACAGTGGAACGCACTTCCTCGGAAGGTGATAGAGTCTCCTTCCTTGGAGGTCTTTAAACAGAGGCTGGATGGCCATCTGTCAGGGGTGCTTTGATTTGGATTTCCTGCATAGCAGGGGGTTGGACTGGATGGCCCTAGTGGTCTCTTCCAACTCTATGATTCTATGATTCTATGATTCTATGATTCTACTTTGCTAGGATTGAAGCATGCCCTCCAACATTTTCACAGATAAAAACTGAGACATGTGTGGCCAAGCGACATCTGAGCGATGGCCAAGATAACAAAAGACATAAATGAAGAAGAGCACACAAACCGGGGCAGATTGCAGCATCAACTCTCTCTCTCTCTATATATATATATGCCTTCTTTTGGGTCTCCAAAGTCCAGGACTCTGTGCAAAATCGAAAGCAAACCAAGGCAAAAAGAGTTCCCTTCCAGCGCTGTTTGATGCATTCATACCAGGGATGGAAACTTTGCAATATCAGATCATTCCTGAAATCCCAAGGACTACATCCATCTCTGCGTGATTCCATTAGCAACTAACCGAAGACAAATGTTTGGCCCTGAGGCGATGCAGGAAAAATAGTTTTAATTTTGTTTGGGCCTTTTAAAAAAAAATGCAATGGGGAAAAAAAATAAGAATAGTCCCTCTTCAGTTTCCAAATTAAAAAACTGGGCAAGGATGACATGTGTTGCAATTGGAAAGGCTGACCCCCTGAAGGCCAGATGTGTAATCTCATATATATATATATATATATATATCTTAATTCCGTGGCTGGTGATTTATGGACACGATGAAACAAAGACTTTAAGATGTGTGAAATAAAAATAAAATCCTAGGAAAGCGAGCAAAGAAGCAAAGGAGGATGTAGCAGAGGATGGAGGATCCCCTTGTTGCAGGAGATCCTCTAAGTTGGAGATGGTCTGTTTCAAGCATGGTTCCAAGTTATGGTGAGGATTTATAAAAACCCTATACATTTTGGCTCTGGACTGTCTGAAGGACCCTACCTTCCCATATGGACTGGTCTAAACTCTCAGATCTTCAAGAGAGGACCTTCTCTCGGTCCTCCCAGCATCATAGCATCTTAGAAATGCTATTAGAAATGCTTAGGAAGGGACCCCTTCTGTAATGCAGGAATACACAACTAAAGCACCGCTAGAAGATCTCCATCCAAACTTTGTTTAAAGACCTCCATAGAGCTGAAGAGATCCATCAACCCTTTCCCATGTAGGAATACACAAAGGACCCCCAGATGTCCATCCAAACTCTGTTTAAAGACCTCCAAAGGTGGAACCATAGAATCATAGAGCTGGAATAGATACGAAGGAATACACAACGGACCCCCAGATGTCCATCCAACCTTTGTTCAAAGACCTCCAAAGATGGAACCACAGAATCATGGAGCTGGAAGAGATCCGAAGGGCCATCAATCCCTTCCCATGTAAGAATACACAAAGCAACCCCAGATGTCCATCCAACCTTTGTTTAAAGACCTCCAAAGATGGAACCACAGAATCATGGAGCTGGAAGAGATCCGAAGGAATACATAAAGGACCCCTAAATGTCCATCCAAACTCTCTTTAAAGACCTCCGAAGACAGAATAGCAGAATTATGGAGCTGGAAGAGATCCGAAGAGATCCACCAACCCTTTCCCATGTAGGAATACACAAACCACCCCAAAGAGATGTCCATCCAGCCTCTGTTTAAAGACCTCCAAAGAAGGAGACTCAACCGCCCTCCGAGGGAACGTCTTCCATTGTCGGACAGCTCTTACTGTCAGGACGTTCTTCCTCACGTTTAGGTGGCAGAGCTGGTCGCGGCATTAGGAAGGTTGAGAATCACTGGCTTAGACTGTTCTTTTAGCCCCTCCAGATGAGAATAAAAGGCCTTTTGCTACTGTACAAACAGATTTGGGTGGACTCAGTGCTTCATGGGACTTTTTCCAACTTGATGAGTCTATGTCTCTGTTATTTTAGCCCCAACCATAACATTGAAAACATTGGGGGACTGTTCTGACCACACAGACACCCAATCTGGGGGTCAGCATTTCTCTGGAGCTTTGATGAAGATCTTGGTCTTTCCTCTTTTGCGGCACATCATGTAGCAGAGAGGGGGAAAGCATCATCCTCCGGGGACGAGGGCTAAGTGCCATGTCTGGATAACCGAACCCTTGACACCCGATGCCATAACTGTGAAGTGATCAGGAGAGGAGAGGAAAAGTGTGAAGTAACAGACTGCTCCGGAGAGAAGATCATTTATACAGTGGGTAATGCAGGCGGGGAACAGCTGGCGAAGAGGCATCCCGAAGCAGAAATGCCGAGCTTGCATTCATCAGAGGTGCATAATGTTTAACGCTAAAGCACTGCCAGAAAGAGAGAACCCTCTGAGTATCTTTGAGGACATTTTCATGGGAACGTTTATGCTTCTGTGATGCATGCAGAGGCTCGGAGCAGGGCAACCTGGTTAGACATTACATCCAAGGTCAGGGCAGCTCATAAAACATCTCAAAGGAAGATTTATTTCGGCGTTAGGCTGGTCTACGACCGTCGTAGTCAATTCCTTTTGTGTTCACTCAAGCCCTGTGACTACAAATGAGCAAACGCCTACACCGCCCTCCTCCTTCTGCATTTTGCTTTGGACCTGGAATATTGTGTCCAGTTCTGGGCAACACAATTCAAAAAGGATATTGAGAAACTGGAGCGTGTCCAAAGGAGGGTTAAGGGTCTGGAAACCATGAAGCCCTAGGAGGAGAGACATAGTGAGCTGGGGATGTTTAGCCTGGAGAAGAGAAAGTTAAGAGGTGATATGAGAGCCCTCTTTATTTGAAGGAATGTCATATCGAGAAGGGAGCAAACTTGTTTTCTGCTGCTCCAGAGAATAGGACACAATGGAGGAATGGATGCAAGCTAACGGAAAATAGACTCCACCTCAACATTAGGAAGAACTTCTTGATGGTCAGAGCTGTTGGAATATATTGCCTTGGAGAGTGGTGGGGTCTCCTTCTTTTGGAGGTCTTTAAACAGATGGCCATCTGCCAGGTATGCTTAGATTGAGAGTTCCTGCATGGAAGAATGGGATTGGACTGGATAGCCCTTGGGGTCTCTTCCAACTTTATGATTCAATGATTCTCCAGGTCTGTATTAACCTTTTCCTAACCTGCTGCCGTCCAAAGGTCCACAACTTCCTTCGACCATCCTGGATGAGACTAGTGCAAGGTGAAACCCAAAACATCTGGATCGTACCAGGTTGGGAACAGACAGTCCTGTCTAATAATACAGTGCGAGCATTAACCCTACTCACTATAAGAACTAGTAGTGGGATGGTAATGTCATCCTGCAGTTCCTTACTTGCCTGCAGACCAGATTTCGACATTTGGGATGCATAGTCACCCCAATTTACTTGCCTTCCTCGTCCCGAACCTTAGCACATTGATGTTCTTGAGGTTCAGCTCAGGTTGGCTTGAACCCAAGGAGACATTTCTGCTGCCATTGGAGAAATTGGGCATCGATGTTCCAGGAGGATGTGGGCTTTTTGCTATTGCCCTGGACCTGAGCCATATCAGGCTTTGCAGGTCGTCTCCGTCGCTTTGAGTTCCTCCCGGAAACGGACTGGCAGCCAGATAAGCGAGCAAGGTATTTACTGTCTCTTTAGGGATGCGACGGGACGCATTTCATAACACTTTCTGAGCTTTAATCAATACTGTCACTCAGCAGTTCCCTTCCCTATAAACGGTTCCTCCTGCCCTTTGCAATTATAAACGGGGTTTCCCCCCCCCCCTTAAAATGCCTTTCGGAGAGAAGATCGCAAAGGTCAGGAACAAATAAATGTCTTTTTACATTTTTGCCCCTTCTGGTAGAAAGGATTCCAAAAAGTGGAAAAGAAGAAGAAGAAAAAGAAAGGCAGACAGGAGCCAGGGCTCTATTTAGGGCAATATGGAATTAAGGAGGGAGAAGAAATACCTTGCAACGCACAGCGGCTGCTGCATCCTAGAAAAACCAAAGGGAAAAGTTGGATAGATTCATCGTCTCTGGGAGGAGAAAAGGCAGGAAATTAAAACAACTCCAAGGATGGTGGCGACGGGGAAGGATGCAAAATGAATGAGTGGCGGAGACTATTCATAGAAACTTATACACTTGTCCCTCCATATTCGCCAGGGTTAGGGGCACAAGACCCCCGTGAATATAGAAAAACCCCAAATAACTAAAACACCATGTTTTGACCTGAGAGGACACCTCTCTAGGTATCTCTAGGTCCTCCGGTGCAACTCTGTGGTCAAACATCCAACAGATACTGACCATAGAACTGCGCCAAAGGAGCTACAAAGGCCTAGTCGAGTATTCTCTCTAGGAATCTTTAGGTCCTTCAGTGCAACGTTTAGTTAAAGTTGACCACAGAGTTGCACTGGCGGACCGAGATATTCCTAGAGAGAATGTATTAATCAAATCCGTGAATAATCAAATCTGCAAATATCAAAGTTGCAAATATGGAGGGATGAGTGTAGTTGGAGGGGGCTGGAAAGGACATCCAGTTCAACGCTTCTTAGGCATTAAGTAGCAGATCTGGGGTAGCAAAAAATGGTTAGTTCATAGAATCTTATCATCATAGAATCCTAAAGTTGGAAGAGACCCCAAGGGCCACCCAGTCCAACCTCATTCTTCGATGAAGCAATAGCAATAGCATCATAGAGTTGGAAGAGATCGCAAGGGCCATGCAGTCCAGCCCCATTGTGCCATGCAGGAATAGCAATAGCAACTTCATTTGAATACTGCTTCAAAGTGCGCTAAGCAGTCTCTGAGCGGTTTACAATGAGTCAGCCAATTGCCCCCATCAAGCCAAGTCCTCATTTTAGGGACCTATGGAAGGATGTCAGGCTGGGTTGACCCTGAGCCCAGGGCTGGGACTGAACTCACAACCTTGTGGTTTGCAAATGAGTGGCCACATTGCCATCGTTTAACCACTATGCAACCCAAGCGCTACCAATAGATGACCATCCAGCCTTTGCTCAAAAGCCTCCAAAAACTGGCCTGGGGGTGGCGTCAGGGTGTCGCGTCCAGACGATGCAGATCCTGACTCTGGCCCAGGATGCCACGACACCGTGTGCCGCTCCACACGGCGTGCGGCATCATGGCGTGCCGCCGGCACTGCGTCAAGTTGACGCAGCGCAGAAGGAGCGACATATAGCCATGCTGCCATGGCTATGGCGCCTTTGAAACATCAGATCAGGGCTGCAGGGTGAGGTATGTGGTTGGGGTATGCGCCAGGCAACTTGGAGGGCAACACATCGGGGCGGCACCAGCCCTAGTGACTCCGTGGCCTTTGGCACCCCAGCAATGGATCCCGGCACCGTGAGCAACAGCTTAATCTTGGAAGCAAAGCTTGCATTTCTGCAGCATCCTTCCTCCTGCAGGTTTGCAGTCCTACCTCGAACTTAAGTTGCACAAGAAGGAAAGAAAGAAAAAAGGAGTGAGGAAGGGGGGGAAAAAACGAGCCCACTATCCTACCATCAGCAATAATTATTTCTAATTTAAATTCTGCCGGCTCAGCAAACCGCTTTCCAAGGCTGGCTGTTAGCCAGAGCGGTTCTTTGACTGCAATTCCGTCACATACGGTCAGCGGCGGCGGCGGTGGAAGGAGAATACAGATGTAGAGCTTGCATGAATCATTAGGAGCTCAGGTTTTTTGGGGAGGGCAGGCAGCCCAGGGCTTGCAAATATAGACTTCTAGATCTGTTTATTAATAGAGCTTTCCCCACCTTCCTTTGTAGGTTCTGCCATGGAGATATCCAAGAGCATCTCAGGGCCCTGCGTCCCAAAGAAGGAAGGAAAGGTGATTGATTTTCCATCCGCTGCATTGTGATCTATTTGATGCAAACTCCCGATTTTAGTGGGAGGGGAGCCCACCCCACATCTGAATATAGATACATTAATATCGATGGTCCCATACCTCTCCAGACCCTCTAATTAATAAGGCCATCGAGGCAGAATTCATTTCGTGACATATAATGGGTTATTGATTGATCGGCGGATCTGATAGTCAAGGTTGTGGATTGCATACAAAGCGATTGCATGCTAGAAGTAGGAAAAATACTTGAAATTATTAGGAAAAAATGGTTTCCCAGGATGCCATAGCATGGAGCAATAGCAATTAAACCAATGTCAAACTGCATTTTTCTCCCTGCAGTGCAGATTAGACCTATGTCTCTTTTCAATACCCCTCCTATTAGGTGCTACAAGTACCCTTTTCCCCCCATCACATAGATCTATTGTGGTTAAAGCGGTATGAAAGCATTATTATTGTGCAATATGGATGGATTCCTATAACGGTTGGAGGACTGACTAGAGACATGATAAACAGGGCTAGCAAACATGCCCTCATGGGCAAGGACATGAACACGGTGCTTCGAAAGTGTGTTTTCAATATGTTTTACAAACAAAAACCCTGCTATGTAGAGCCTGCGCGAGCATTCGGCTCTGGAGACCAGGGTTCGAGTCCTGGCTTGCCCATGAAACCTACTGGGTGACTACAAATCCCAGGGTTTGTAGTCCAGTTTCCAGATATAGCCTTAGCATCAGAGGATCTAAGGTCTAATGTGTGCTGCAGAATTAATGCACTTTGACGCTGCTTTAATTGCCTGGGGCTCAATGCTACGTCATTCTGGGATTTGTAGCTTGGTGAGATATTTAGCTTCCGCTATCAGAGAGCTCTGGTGCCGCAGCAAACTACACATCCCAGGGTTGTATAGGATGGTGTCATGACAGTTAAAGGGAGTGTCAAACTGCATTAAATCTGCAGCCTCGGTGACACTGGGCAAGTCACACTCTCTCAGCCTCAGAGGATGGCGATGGCAAACCCCGCTCCGAAAGAACTTGCCAAGATATCCCCATGATAGGTTTTGCCTTGGGGTGGTCATAAGTCAGAAACGACTTGGAGGCACACAAAAGCAAACAAATGCACAGTGCAGGCGTCGTGATTGCTTTCCATTCGCAGAATGCACCAGTGATAACAAATCCCAGGATTCCATAGTACGCGGCAATGGCAGATGAACGAAAAACATGAAGCTGCACTGGTGGAAAATGGAAAGGTCCTGGGGATGGCGACCACTTTGCACAGCCCTTAAGATCCAAAAGGCACCTTTATAGAAGCTGAATGGAGCAAAATAGGTTCTCAGAATCAATTTGTTTGTCAGTGGATGCCAGCAGAGCTTCTAGGTTTGGGTGGCACACTTTTAAAGGACGTCTGTTCCTATGGCTTTTCGGTCAGCCGCCACGTCTCACGGTGCCAACTTGACCCTCTTTGCTGTATCCGTGATTCAGCGCTGAGTTTCTTGACATGTTAATTTCTCTTTAACCAAACCGGCACGCCTGCGAATGAATGCCTTTTTTTTTTTCCTCCCGGAGAGGCAAAACAGAACTTTCTATCTAGCAAATTAGTGTAATTTTCAGAGGCATGAAATTGCCGGATGACATAAAAACCAGAGTTACAGGGTGAAGGGATGAATCAAATGTCGACGGCGCTAATTGGCAAATGACACATTATCTGCTTCGTTGGATGTCCTTTCACCATTTCGGCTGCCAGCCTTGATTGGCATCTCCCGCCTTGGCAGCGGTGGGTTGTTTTCGCCAGCGAATTACAACCCCAGGAGCATCCATTTAGGATACAGAAAAGACCCCAAAGATTGCGCTGTGAGCAGCTGAACCGCCGTGCTTTCCTTTTCTGGATCAAAATAACCAAACTTGCAAGAGTCGGATCGGCTAATGCAGACCTGGGAACCCTGTGGGACTCCAAATGTCTTAGGATTGTACCTACTATTGGCCACAGCTACTAAGGTCAGCGGTGCGGGATACTAGGATTTCATAGAATCAGAATATCTTAGAGTTTTGAGGGACCTCAAGAGCCATCCAACCAGCTTTAGCCATAATACCCAACTGAAGCCCTCCTGAAAGAGGTCCATTCAACCTCGATTTAAAGATCCCCAAAGATCTTTAAGAGCCCACCACCTTCTGAAATAGTCTTTTCTACCCTCAAAAAGTCAAGATGTTCAACCTAATGTTTAGATGGGATCTCTTGTAGTTCGAATCCACTGGATTGCATCCTGGTCTTTGGAGCAGCAGAAAGCAAACTCGTTCCGTCTCCTACGTGACATCCGTTCTGATATTTAAAGGCGGCCATCGTGTCCCCTCTCCATCTTCTCTTCTGCAAGATAAACATCTCAAACTCCCCGAGTCATTCCTCAAAAAGCTTGGTCATTGGCTTGTGTCCCTATATTGGCTTCCTCGCTGCCTTGAGTCCCCATATTTGGAGAAATATGGGATATAAGATGATGATGGTGGTGGTGATGGAGATGATGATATTTGAAGGGAGATCTGGAAACTACCAATCATCATCACCATCATCACCATCATCATTATCTTGGGTCATGTTTTGGCATAGAAGTCCTTATATTGGCTTCCTCGCCGCCTTGAGTCCCCATATTTGGAGAAATATGGGATATAAAATGATGATGATATTTGAAGGGAGATGTGGAAACTACCAATCATCATCATCATTATCATCACCATCGATGATATATGAGACAGGCATAGGATGATGATGATGATGATGATGATGATGATGATGATGATGGTTGGTGGTTTCCAGACCTTTGACCAACTTGATTAATTCTGTAGCCTTAGAACCAGAGAATCTAAGATAATTAATGCACTTTGACGCTGCCTTGACTGCCCATGGCTCAGTGCTATCGAAACTTGGGACTTGTAGTTTTATGAAGTATTTAGTCTTCTCTGTCGGAGATCTCTGGTGCCACAGCAAACCACATATCCCAGGGTCCCATAGGATGGAGTCATGACAGTTAAAGGTGGTGCAAACTGCCCGCAATCTGCAATGCAGACGCAGCCTTGGTCCTAGCATGGTCAGACATGGAGAAAGAGAAAAACTAGACAGCAAAGAGCAAGAAAAGGGAAGGTCCAATGTGGACCCGGGATGCTGAGCATCTCAATGGGAAGCCCAGAAGCGATGCATAGAGGCCATGAAAGGCCTCCCCATTTTGCCTTCCTTCTTCCCTTTCCTTCCTACTCAGCAACAATATCTTTTGCAAAATTGGCCAGCTACCCCGAGAGGCACTTGACTTGTGCCTGATGAACCAGAAACATGTATTTCAGCCGGGCTAATAGAAAAGGAGAAGGGGGGGAAAGCCAAAATAAAATGCAATAGGTTATAAAGAGAGGGAAGGAAATGGGAAATTAAGATCGCAGGGACAAATGTGAAGCCATGCAGAGAAGGCAATTGGAACGAGGAGGAACGATTAAAAACGGCGACCAAGCTTGCCTCCTCGCTACGGATAAACAAGCCGCCAAAATCCGTGCCAGCTGCCCAAACAAGCCCAGAGAAGATATAATAACATCTATGAGAAGTGGAGGGGATTGGGATTGGGAAATAAGCGTCATGTGCAATATAAGTCAATCCAAAGTCACCCCAGAATTCAGTGAATTCAGTGACAACCGAATTCACAGAAATCGGTTCCAAGGTCACTTTGGATTCAATCCGAATTGGTCTGGTGTGATAACCCTCTATGTCAACAGCTCCCATCAAAGTTGCCTTAAAAGATTCGGATGCTGAACTATTACACTCTTATAGGAATATCTTGTGAACATCTGCCTAGGCTAAAACGGTAGATAAGGGACATTTCCATGCAGTCAAAGAGACGGAGCACTCAGAAAGCTGGACGCTTGTTCAGACCATCATGGACGGCCATTTGGCCGCACGGCTGAACTTCTTTACGGTGCCGTTGAACAGATTTCGCCATTTGGAAGCGACAAAATAACTCGGACTTTATGAACCAAAGTGAGAAAGGAAAAACTGTCTCCAAACATATCCAATCCCAGAACCGTGCAGCCATACTCCTAATCCTCTTTGATAGGGTTGCGTTGGCACGAGACCCTGGACGACCGTGCCAACGCTTTGTAAAACACGCTTTTTGTTCGCCGCTCCTCCATCTCAGGAGCTCCTGCCAACTCAACGCTATTGTTCTTTCCCTCCTCATTGTGCCATTGACCGGGCTTAAATATCAAATGTATATTTGCAGATGTCAAAGGCTTGGTGAACTTCCTGCTCGGTTTTATCTGCAAAGCCGTGGTTGGCTCACCTGCCCCTTTTTATTGCAATTTTTTGCAGCCTCGGTTCTTCCTTTTCCCAGCTGGGAATCTCAAGAGGATGCGACTGGTTGGCCGCTTCTCTAACGTTCGTTCGGTGCCAAGAAAGCAGCTGCGGAGCTCTCCAAGACGTAGAAACAGAAGTATTATGAGCTAAGAGGGAGATGTAAAGAGGAGAGGAGAAGGGTGCGTCAAGGACTTTTAGGTATACTATAGGCACGGAGAAGCAAGGTTTGCTTAACTTGAAGAGAAAACATGGGGCTGCATCTGCACTATGGAAATAATGCAGCTTGAAACCACTTTAACTGCCACGTCTCCATTCGACAGAATCCTGGGATTTGTAGTTCGGTGAGGCACCAGCATGCTTTGGCGGAGAAGGCTAAAGACCTTGTAAATCTACCAATCCCAGTTTTCCATAAGATGGAACTGCAGCACTTAAAGTGGTGTCAAACTGCGTTATTTCTACACAGATGCACCTTGATAGGATGGACATTTGTAAATACCTGAAGTCCTCTCATGCCAGATACAGAGCAAACTCAAAGCGGTGGATATGATCTGCAGGAAAAGTGATTCCGCCTTAACTTTAGGGCCTCATTCCCACTACCTTTTGAACCGGATCACAAATTGGTTTGAACCGGTTTAAATGACCATGTTTCACACTTGAACTGAATCACTAAAACAATTCGGAGAGGGGGGCGTGTGCTAGACCCATTTAACCCACATCTTTTTGACACTGATTTTTCCCAAATCTTTTTGGATAAATCGAATCCGCGCAAGAGTGAACCAGATGCGGATTGGAATCGATTTGAATTTGCCCTTTGGCCAGCTGGAATAGGTTCATTTTGAATTCATTCATCAATGTGAACCAGAAGTGGGTTATTTTATTTTATATTGCAGCAAGAAAATGCATGCAACAGCAATGGCAACAACAAAGCCATCATAATGCTCCAAGAGGATGCCAGACCCGATTGATCCAATGGCTCGACTCTAGTTGTGATTTTCATATATATATATATATATATATATATATAGGTTTACTATAGGTGTACTAACTCATCCGTTCCAAATAATTCCTTCTTTAAAATGAAAATGAACCATCACCAACACAATATCCTGTTTTAGGCCATCTCCCGTGCATATTGAAACCTATTCCCATGCTACCAGGTTAGGAGATAATCTGTTAGATTATGACGGATTATAGTTTTAAATGCACTTAGAGTTTAATATGCAACATCCATTCCCTGTTTGTTTGTGTTTGCACTGTAATTGCTTGCAAAATATATTTTTCTGCTCACCGTGCTGCAATTTGTAATAGGCTTGAATTATTTCCATTAATGCTGTATTTTGCAATAACAGTTCTTCAGGAGTCTTTTTTTTCCTCCCATTTAAAGCAACCCACTTAACATTAGGGGGAAAAAAGATGTTTAATTGCTAGGATTAGTCTCAAAAGTGCTCGAGAACGCTCTCCGCTTTATTATATACGGGCTTCGTCGGTACGGCAGAAACAGTTCACATAAAATGTTCCTCCTTTAAGTTAGTAGCAAATGAATCTGCTCCATATTGAATCAGAGCTTCTTTAGTGTCTATAAGATCGACGTACGCAACGGAAACACTCTCTTCTGCTTTGGTCAGTCTGCATCTAAAATAATCCTGTGTCCAGTTCTGGTCACCAAAATTCACAAAGGACGTGCCCAGAGTCCACGCAAGATGGAGCGTCTCCAGAGAAGAGCAACCAAAATGGTGGAAGATCTGGAAATCAAACCTTATCGGGAATGATCGAGAGAGAAGGATATACTGTATATACTCATGTATAAGTCTAGAAATTTAGGTTAAAAAATTGACCCAAAAACCCTGAGTCGACTTATCCACAGGTCAATGTAAGTACTGTACTTTAAATTTTGTTATACCTATACAGACAGACAGACACTCACACACTTTGCGGCTTTGATATTTCCGGATTTGATTGTTCAGATTTGATTGATATGTTCTCTCTAGGAATATCTAGGTCCTCCGGTGCAACTCTGTGGTCAACCTTAACTAAAAGTTGCACCAAAGGACCTAGAGATTCCTAGAGAGAAGACTCTACTAGGTCTTTGTAGCTCCTCCAGTGCAACTCTATGGTCAACTTTAACTAAAAGTTGCACTGAAAGACCTATAGATTCCCAGAGAGAATACTCTACTAGGCCTTTGTAGCTCTTCTGGCGCAGTTCTATGGTCAATGTCTGTTGGATGTTTGACCACAGAGTTGCACTGGAGGACCTAGAGATTCCTAGAGAGGTATCCTCTCCAGTAAAAACATAGTGCTTTTGTTACAGTGGGCTCTTGGTATCTGCTGGGGCCTGGATCCAGGACCCTCCAGGGATAACAAAATGCACGGATGCTCAAGTCCCATTAAATATAATGGCACAACAAAATGGTGTCCTGTATATGAAATGGAAAATCAAGGCTTGCTATTTGGAATTTATATTTTTTGGGAATATTTTCAAGCCGTGTATGCTCAAATACGTGGATTAAAAAAAAATCCGTGGATAAGGAGGGCCAACTCTATTTGCGTTTCCCCCCATATTCATGGGGGTCTTGTGGATGTCAACTCCCAGCCACTTCAACTCTCGATGGACTTCAACTCCGAGCCAACATTGAGGAGCATTCGGTGTTGAAGTCCACCAACATCTGGAGCCTTCCACGATTTCCGGCTCAGCCGTAATTGGACCTGGAAGAGGAATATCCAGAAATCTGCTTATTGGAGAGGCGATCTTGGCAGGGCAAGCTGGGTCCCTGGGAGGGATGTTTGCTGAAATTCCAGGAGAATATCAAGTAGCTTTTTATAATGAACAGTAAATCTTTATACTTAGCTGAGCCTCGTCGGGATTGATTTTTGCCAATACACATTTGAGGAAGGAGGAAGCCAATTTCTGAAGGTTATTTGACACAGCAGAGTGACTGTAAAAAAATATGTGATTAGACTAATAAAAAAATTGAAGTTTTGAGAAAATCCTGGTTATATCGTTGTGTTGGCGGAGAAGATGTTGACCTTGGAGGGTGGATTCGAATCCCCATTTGATAAGGAGTCCACCGGAAGGTCTTGGACGGTCCTTGTGATTAAAGGAAAAGTTGTTTGAGATCCTCAACGGGGAATGGATAGCAACAAACAAATGAGCCGCTAAAGCAAAGCTGCCTTCTTTCATGTAAATCATGCTATGTATGTGGGGCCCGGAAATCATTGTGCAATGGATATATTCTGTTGATAGTGGTCGAATTGCACAAGCAACGTCAACTGTGCATGTGGTGCACAGTTGTGCATCCTATTTTGAGCATTGTGGTTGTGCCTCGTATACTTTGCATTTGCGGACTTTTGGGAAACAAAGGTCTCTCCTGGGACTAAAAGTGCCCCAAGAGAGGTCAAAACATTGCAAAATTGTCCCATGTCCAGTGTGTGTGGGATATTGTGGGTCATTTTTTTTGCAAAACAGATTTCAGGGTTTGGGGATAGCAGAGGCGGCCCGTTCTGTGAATGGACCTGAACCTATTCTTGAGTTGGAAGGAGGTGCATTTCAGTTGAAGATGGGAGAAGACTTGAAATCTAGAGCAGTTTGAAAATGGGACCAATTAGTTTGGGGCAGTAAGTGGACCTCGCACTCCAAAGTCTTTGGAATTGTTGAAGCCGTTTGAGACCGCAACACAATCTGCTTAGGTAGTTGTACCCAACGGTCAAGGCGCATTTGGATTGTGGTGCTGGAGAAGAATTTTATGGATACCATGGACTGCTAAAAAGACAAAGGAA
Source organism: Urosaurus nigricauda (assembly GCA_034509955.1). Classification (NCBI taxonomy): domain Eukaryota; kingdom Metazoa; phylum Chordata; class Lepidosauria; order Squamata; family Phrynosomatidae; genus Urosaurus; species Urosaurus nigricauda. The sequence continues at coordinate 15,352,614 of JAOEGL010000008.1, forward strand.
TGGGCCCTAGAATAGATTAAGTCTGAACTCTCACTAGAAGGAAGCCAGGATGGCCAAACTGGGGCTGTCGTATTTTGGACATATCATGAGAAGAGACGACTCCTTTGGAAAGACATTAATGTTGGGGAAAATGGAAGACAGTAAGAAAAGAGGGGGACCATGCTACCGGTCAACAGTTCTCAACCTGTGGGTCGTGACCCCTTTGGGTTCAAACGACCCTTTCACAGGGGTCACCTAAGACCACTGGAAAACACATATTTCTGATGGTCTTAGGAACCGAGACGCCGCTCCTCTATCCGTTGGGGGTCACTACAACATGAGGAACTGTATTAAAGGGTCATGGCGTTAGGAAGGTGGATAGATTCAATCAAGGAAGCCATGGCTCTAAATTTGCAAGACCTGAGCAAGGCTGGAGATCGTGGAGGTCTTTCATTCATAGGGTTACCATAAGTCAAAATCAACCTAATGGCAAACACCAACAATAATGTGATGAAGCCATGCTGCTTTGGACATATCATGAGATGGTACAGCTTATTGGAAACCACAATAATTCTGGGGGAAACAGATGTTAGTAGGAAGTAGTTTGAATTGATCCATAGCTGCCCTGGGTTTGCAAGACCTAAACTGGACTATTGAGGACCAGGGCTCTTGGAGGGCTCACATCCAGAGGGTCACCATAAGTCGACTTGATAGCAAATAACCACAAGCCACGTTGGAGGCCAACAGCCTACAACGTCTTGAGATCTCCTTTGTCATAACTTACATTAAGTCTCCGATACGCTTTCCGGAGCCTGTGGGTCCCGAGCTTTGTAGCGGTGGAATTTTGATAAGGAAAAGATTAATGGCCCAGAGCAGCTGGCTGGCAAGTTTAGCATGCAAGAAAGGGTCCGCGTCTACAGCGATTTGAGAATACTAACCTCTTGTCTCCTTCCCTTCCACGTTTCCATTCTTGCAATGCAATTAATTTTAAAGAGGTTGGAGGCTGGCCAGACTTGCGGAGGCCGGAGCTTGCATTGTTCCGAATATCTATCTCTCCCCATCCCACCATTTTTAAATCCTTGGTTAATAAGAGCATCGGCTGAGAGTGTGTGGCTTGCACAATGTTATCCGGAGGGCTTATACGGCCAAGGTATGATTTGAAACCTAGTCTCCAGAGTCGTAGTCCAACATTCAGACCAGTAGACCTCACCGGCTTATGTATTCTGCATAGAAAATGATATTTCAACTCAGAAATGTTAATCCCTGCACAGAAAATGCTGTTCTTTGTGCAGAAAATGCTGTTCTTCACATGCAAATTTTGCCCCAAACAAGTCCCAAACTGCGAAGATTCGTGTCTATCCAGGATTCGTTTCATCAGGGTTTATGAACACTTGAAAAACAGGGTTTTTAAAAACGATTTTTCAAATATTTCCAAATGCTCTTTCCATTCCTAGTGCCAACCTGCCTCAAAAGAGAAAGGGTTTTCTTTTCATTCACTAATGGGCTAAAATAATCTATGGAGAAATAGTGGTTTCAGATGACCTCCAGGTAGATAGGTTTCAATACTGCAATAAATATTTCTTAAAGGATAAAGGAAACGTGTTGTCCTTTCAGCCGGCATCCAAAACTCTGTAAATGCATCCGTAAAGCTCCACATTTCTTTCCTTTTTCTCTTAAAAAAGGAAATCTGCATTCTAATTCCATCAGCCGAGTCTCTATTAAAATGCAAATTTTGCGGCAATTAGGAAATAATTAAGATAAATAATAAATTATAATAAAAAAGACACTGAAGTGCTCCCCCAGCCCTGAAAATGAAATGCATGGGATTTATTTTCCTAATGCTCATTACGTCTGACATAAATGGCTTCATTTGTCTGGAAATGTAAAAGCCTGAATACTTTTGGAAATTTATAGTTATCAGTTGGAGGTCATTTTTCTTCCAACTTTTTGTTTCAAAAAGGAAACAACAGCACACACATATGCTACAAAATGGAGATGCTGTCTCAGATAAGACTTTTTGAATTTTTGTTGCTCTTTTACTTGTAAAGCATCATGTTGTTGTAGTATGCCTTCAAGTCATTCCCAGTTTAGGTCAACCCTAAGGCATCCCTATTTCTTGGCAAGGTTTGTTCAGAGGAGGTTTGCCATTGCTTTCACCCGAGGCTGAGAGAGTGTGACTTGCCCAACATCACCCAGTTGGTTTAATGGCTAAACTGGGAATCGAACCCTGGCCTCCAGAGTGATAGTCCAATGCTCAAACCACTACACCATGCTATAAATACAATACAAATACACCACGGTATAAATAAGAGACGGATAGATAAGGGATAGATTGATAGATAACAAATAGATGGATAGGTAGGTGGTGGATAGATAGATAGATAGATAGATAGATAAGAGATGGATAGGTAAGAAATAGATGGATAGGCAGGTGATGGATAGATAAGAGATGGATAGATAAGAAATAGTTGGTGGATAGATAAGAGATGAATAGGTAAGAAATAGATGGATAGATAAGAAGTAGATGAATAGGTAGATGGTGGATAGATAAGAGATGGATAGATAAGAGATAGATGAGTATAAGAAATCATTGGATAGGGAGATGGTGGATTGATAAGAAATAGATGGATAGGTAGGTGGTGGATAGATAAGAAATAAATTGATAGGTAGATGGTGGATAGATAGGTAAGAAACTGATCGATAAGAGATAGATAAGAGATAAGCAACAGTGATGATGAAGATGATGGTGTCCAGAATTCTTTGTAAATGGACTGATATCTGTGGGAAAGAGACTTTAGCAGTTTCACAAGATCTGTATTCAGCAAGGGACCCAGCGAAGTGACCACTATGCATCATGACCATTGTGCAAGAGGAACAACACACAATGGGAATGAAGACTATTGGGATACTCTTGCCAGTGTCCTATATGCATCTTCCCATAGCATCCCTTAGCATTTCTATTACATAACTAAGTACTACATAGCATGTAGTTATGGAAACTAGACCACCATGGAGAGTTCTGGCCAAGAAAAATCTTTTTTTTCTCTCCTTACAGCAATGCTATCAGGGAGGTTGGATTACACAGAGACGGCAACTTATGCAACCAACACGATGACTGTGCGGTGATTCGAATCCAAGCCGCTTCTGGCCAAACCGTGCAAGAGCTCAGTCAGTGGTGCATATTGCAGCGTCTCATATCAGCAAACAAAAAATGGAGAGGAACAAGTCCCCTCCTCTTTGGCGCAACTGCCAATTTTTTCCAAGTTAATTTTTATAACCGCTGCCTAGATAGGCTTTTTATGGGTTTGTAGCCTGAAATATTTATGGGAAAACACTCCCGGAAACAATGCGCTGCCTTGAGCAGGGCTGCCCACAATGCGCGATCCCATTACTCATTCCCTGGTGTCAAGACTCATCTTTCCATTGATCCAAGGAGGAGAGCATGTGAGCGCCTTTGGATGAGCTTTAAGCAACCAAGTAGCACAATCCCCTTCTTTGTAAGACGTTTGGGGTCATTTCGGAAAGGATCCTTGGTAGAAACAAAAGTGCCTTTTTTGCTTGCTAAGAGGGAAAGACTAGACTGATGGAGACAACAGAGGTGAAGGTAGTCATTTAAATGACAAAAGGCCTGTTTCGTAAGCGGTATTGATTCATTCTTGTTCATTGGAAGCATTTGTTAAAACCTGGAGGAGATGTAACCCAAGTATGGGAACCACCAGCCGCTCATGGCTTTGGGGATCAGATGCAATTCGTTGTGGGATAGGAGAGAGATTAATTCTATGCTATGGACCAAAACCGAAACCAGGGAAGCATTTTTGGGAAGCCATGGTGCTTGTTTTATGAGAGACAGCAAGGCGGAGTGGATTAAGAGTTGGATTAGGACCACGGATGGAAACCCACCTCAGATCTCAAGGAATGGGCAACCTTGGACACATCTGGTCCCCAAACTTTGGTCCTCCAGATAATTTCGGACCTCAGCTCCCATAATGACTGACCAAAGGCCAAACTGGCCAGAGCTTCTGGGAACTGAAGTCCAGATCTCTTGGAGGACCAAGGTTTGGGAATTGCTGGTCGAAGAGGATGGCAATCAACCTGACCAAGAAAACCCTAAGAACAAGTAGCCATAAATCAGACTCAACTTAAAGGCACATCATGCGTGGACCAGGATACTCCAGGGACAGCCTGGAGTATCCTGGCCCCAGAAATGCCCCAAATTTCTTCCATCACCTGGCCTTACCTTTCTTACATTGGGCCCTCTGTCTCAGGGTGACCAGGGTCCTAACTACGAAGGGGGACGAGCCGCTGTAAAATGTAAGACCTCCAAGAAAAATGGAGGGTATGACCAAATAAAAGCTCCAAAACACTCCTAGAAATATCCATTCATTTCCTATGGTTTATTTACATCTGTGCTCTGTATACTGTATTATGTACTTCACTGCATTTAACATGGATATGCCAGAGGAGCCCCGAAGAGACAGGCAGATTTATTGGGGGCTGTATATATTACAAAATGGTCCGCAGTGGCTCCCCACGGGCAACCTTGGCCTCATTCCTGCTACCTTTTAAACCAAATCACAAATCGGTTTGAACAGGTTTAAATGACCATGGTTCACACTCAAACCGATTCGGAGAGGGGGGCCACACGCTAGACCCATTTAACCCGCGTCTTTTTGACGCTGATGTTTTCTGTGTCCTTTTGGATAAATCGATTCTGTGCAAGCGTGAACCAGATGCGGATCGGAATCAATGTAAATTTGCCCTTTGACCAGCTGGAGCGGGTCCATTTTGAACCGATTCATTTGTAAATGTGAACCACAAGTGGGTTATTTTGCAGGGAAAAAAATGCAGTCGGGGCAAATGTAGTGGGAACCACGCTCCGCTGTCGAATCGGACCATCGAGTGGAATCACAAACCGATGTAATTGTAAGTGGGAACAAGGCCCCGGCTCCCTCAACCTGGACATGGATGCTCTACATCTGACCAAAATCCCAAGGAAACACAGTCGTGCCAATGACCCACCAGGATGCCGGTCTTTGTATTTCTGGAGAGGAGAGGCTCCTTATTCCAATCCTGTTCCAGAATACTTCCTAGATTGTTGCCGAGATATTTAGAGGCCTCAAACACACACACAACGCAACACACCTGGGTTTCAGGCCCACGGAGAGGGCCGCATTTCCCCCAGGGCTCATTTGCAATTAACTTCTAGCAAATACAGTCCTGATTGCACCATAAGCTTGCTCTGCGTGGTTTGCTCCAGCCTTCATCTTTCCTCCGTAGGAAGTTAACAGATTTCAAGGATGAATAACGCTCACTTGCTCACTCTTTCCCCTCCTTTTCTTCTTCCTTTCCTTCCTCCCCACCCTTTTCCTCCTTCTCTCCTTCCTTTCTCCTCCTCTACTTCTTCCACTCTCTTTTCCTCCTCCTTCCTTCTCCTCTTCTTCCCCCATCCCTCCTTCCTCTCCTCTCTCAGGTCCTTTGGAGCTGAGCTGCAATTATGCCAGCCCAGATTAAACTCTGCTTTTAATTGCTTCTTTGCATAAGTCTCTCCTTTTCTTATGCAAAACCTTTTCTCCTCCCTTCTCTTGCTCACTACAGAGCCGCACACAACCTTGTGCTGTGCCTGGAAAAGGGGCAGGAAAAGGCAACCAATGAAGCAAAATGTTTGCCCAGCTCCTTTTCCCAAACTATCCAAAATTGACAGCCATCACCAGACCTTGTGGCAGTGCGTTCCCACAGTGTGACTCCACGTCACACGAAGGTAGTCCTTCCTTTTCGGTGTCCTGGGTCTCCTACCATAAACCCACTAAATTCCAGCCTGGTGCAAGTGAAAAGCAAGGCTCTCCTTACCCGTTTTCTCTACAAAGTTGTGCGCATAGACTGGTATTAGACTTCAGACTTCATGGAGCTGGGATAGCATTTGAGATTGGCCCATAAAGTACCTGGCAAGAGTCTACCATGTTTGGTGGAGATCTGGTTTGTTGAAGTTAGCGTTGGTGGGTCGGGAACTTTCCTTGCTCCAAAACGTCTCCAAGCCTCGGACCCCCATTTGCATATCGAAACGCCTCGGACTTAAATAGCGGCTTACGTGCCATGCCTTCCTTCGCTTTCGCGGTGAACTTATGAAGTTAATGTGTGTGTTTGACATTTTCCTCGTAAATTATGGCTTACTTAAAATGTCTTCCTTTGATGGAAAGCTGACTCACGTTAAAAGGCCCCTGTGCTGCAGAAGTTGTTCCTCTCCTTGTTAAAAATGCCGAGGTTTTGAAGGGAGAGCACGAAACGCTTAATGCGAGCGAGTTGAAAGGATGATCCCCGGCACACAATGAAAAGGAAACAAGGGCTGGGGGCAAACCCCAAAGACCTTCCTCAGCATCTGGAGGTCCTGACCTTCGTCTGATAAGGCCCATGGGGGACATAGGAGAATTAAACAGGGAGGAGGAGGAAAGTGGAGGTGACCATCGCAAGTATCGCACAAAATATGAAGCAAAATCCCTTGGCGATGGGACAAGTCCATCCATCATGACCTACCTGGAGCTCAGTCCTTCACTGCTTTCTTGAAGGCTTCCAAAGAGGAGGAGATACAAGTTGTCCTATTCCATGGGGAACATCTTTTAATAATTCTCCTTATGCTGTCCAAGAAGTCCGAGGGCCATATATCCTTCCACCTGCTTTAGGTTCTGGAGGGATATCCAACTAATATCCATCAATGGCCCCACCCTCCATCCCGCATATTTATCTCTTATCTATCCATCCATCTATCCATTTACCTACCTGTTATATTTATCTATGTATAATTCCTATTTATTAGGTCTCTCTCTCTCTTTCTTATCTCTTTTATCTATCCATCCATTTATCTACCTGTTGTATTTATCTGTCTGCACTTCCTATTTATTAGGTATCTATCTATCTATCTATCTATCTGAATGTCTGAAGCATTGATCCAATGGGTCGATTTCTAGCTGCAGCTTATAATGGGATGTAGCATCTATCTATCTATCTATCTATCTATCTATCTATCCATCCATTTATCTACCTGTTATATTTATTAGGTATCTCTCTCTCTTATTTATTAGGTCTGTCATCTATCTATCTATCTATCTATCTAATCTATCTCTAACTCTTATCTCTCTATCCATCCATTTATCTACCTGTTATATTTATCTATCTATAATTCCTATTTATTAGGTCTCTCTCTCTCTCTCTCTCTCATTTATTAGATCTATCTATCTATCTATCTATCTATCTATCTATCTCTTATCTATCCATCCATTTATCTACTTGTTATATTTATCTATCCATAATTCCTATTTATTAGGTCTCTCTCTCATTTATTAGGTCTATCTATAATCTATCTATCTATCTATCTATCGTGCCTATTTGCCTACCTACCTACGTACCTATCTTTGTCGATCTATCGCATGATATGGGAACTTGCAGGCCAGTTTTAAGAGAATGAAAAAGGGACAGACTTTCAAGAATCCAGTCTATTGTGTGCTGCTGCCATTGCATTGCATTGCATGGCATGGCATTACATTGCAGGCCAGGCTCTGCTTAGCAAAAGCTCTTTGCAGCCGCTCTGGTCCAAGTTCAAAGCCGCACGGAGAGTGTCGTGTCCTTGGACCGTGGATCGCCTGCTGATGAATATTGCGAGATCTGATGAAGGTTTAGACAGAAGGAAAAAAAGAGTTCAGTTGGCACTATCCGGCGAAGTGACGGAAAATGGCAGCAGACGGAGGAGGAGAGGAGAGAATGAAAATGAAGGCTGGGAGATGGAGGAAATGGGGCCTGGAAGGAAGAGAACAGAAAAGATTACTGGAGACGTGCGCATGGAAGAAAAGAAACAGAAAGGCCGGGATGGGGGACAAACGACCAGGACTAAGGGTGCGTCTACACTGTAGAAACGATGCTGCATCAAGAACCCTTAGGTATATTTTAAATGGGAGGTTGCAAGGTTTGCTTAACTTGGAGAAATGACAACTGAGGTTGCATCTGCATTGTAGAAATAGTGCCGTTTGACACCACTTTAACAGTCATGGCTCCATCCTACAAAATCCTGGGATTTGTAGCTGGAGGAGAAGGTCTTAGGGTGCATTGACACTGTAGACATCAGGCAGTTTTGGCACCACTTCAACTGATCCTGGGATTCGTCATTTGGTGAGACACTGGCACTCTTGGGCAGAGAAGGCCAAAGACCTTGGAAAACTGCAAATCCCAGGGCACCGTAGGAGAAAAGCAGAGCACATTGAGGCTCTCGGCCTCGACGGCCAACCTCCTCCGAACCAATCTCGCCAAGAAAACCCAACGATAGGTTCGCCACAAGTCGGAAACGACTTGAAGGCACACAACAACCACAACGACAACACATTGGCCAATTACTCTCAAGATGTTGAGCGTCGTGACCATTTTCACGGAAAAACACCAACGGATGTTTAAAATCATGGACGAATCGTGAGACTACAGAGAAAGATGTCCAGCATAAGGGAGCCCAGGGACCCTTTCGGGACCATTATTGATCCCCAATAATTTGTATCTGTTGCAAAGCATCGTCGCTGGTGTCCCCATATGGATGGCTGATAGGTAGAAGTTGGATGCCTCTTTCATGCTCCAGAAATAATGAAGAGCGATGACGGCGGTGGATTTAATCCATCGGCCAAAGGATTCCAGGATCCAGCGGCAGAGAGCCAACCGTCCAAAAGCACACTTGGCTTCCCATCTAAAAGCAATGAAGGTGGCACAGAGACACCCAAAGAAGCAATGGCTTTATTCGTCCGTGGAAGCCTTCCCTTCCTGCTGTTTCCAATTAGGGATGAATAGGCGCACAAGAAGCAGCAGCAGCAGCATTGGCTTCGCATGAGCGCACCTTTCCCAAAGCCATGTGCGTTGAGGTGCTGCCACCTAGTGGAAAGGGGGAGGAGAGGGGAGGCATCCCAAAGCCCCAACGCAGAGATAGCTTCATGGGACCAAACAAGATGCACAGAATACGTGCCGCGAGAGCTTTCGAAGCTCCGCTGGCTCCTTCATCAGGGCAAGATTTTAAGAATCGTCCAGGAAAAAATACATATATATATGTACAAAATTTTCCTGCATGATTGGTGAGGGACTCAAAATGGAAGGTGAAGCTACCTGTCCCATCTATCCATCTCTTATCTATCTACCCACCATCTAGCCACCCTTCTATTTCTTATCTATCTCTTATCTAGCCATCTCTATCTACCTATGTATTTCTTATCTATCCACCTACCAATCCATCTATCTCTTATCTATCCATCTACCTGTTATCTATCCATCTCTTATTTATCTATCCACCTACATATCCATCTCGTTCTTCTATCCATATATCTCTTATCTATCTATCCATCCACCACCTACCCATCCTTATATTTCTTATCTATCCATCTATCTCATATCTATCCATCTCTTACCTATCTATCCACTATCTACCCATCCATCTATTCCTTATCTATCACTTATCTATCCATCACCTACCTAGCCATCTAACTATCCACCATCTACCTATCCATCTATTTCTTATCTATCCATCTGTCTCTTACCTACCCATCTCTTATCTATCAATCCACTATCTACCTATCCATCTATTCCTTATCTCTTATCTATTTATCCACCATCTACCTATCCATCTATCTCTTATCTATCCAGCCACCAACAAAAGCTTTCCAAAACCAATGAGATAAAATTTGAATTCCATTAGCAATGCAGAAATGCTGTTGAATTCTGGGATTTGTCAATTTGGAGAGATATTTAGCTTTCAGGGAGGTCTCTCATTTCTAGGGTCACCCCAAGTTGAAGCAGATACAAAGGTAAATAAAAGCAAATCCATCCCAGGTAATCCTTCCTGACAAACTGAAATGCCGAATCCTTGCCAGTTGCATGCTAGATTGTGGGGATCTTGAATTTTTCTTTGCAAAGCCTCTTCATTCGCCGAGTGCTTTCTCCAAAGAGACACGAACGCTTGGTACCTCGGGGAGAAAAGCTCTCAAAACCCGAGATGGAAAAAAGGCTTTTAAAAGTGTCTCTTATTAAAAAAAAGAAAAAAGAAAAAAGAAGCCAGCCTTCCACCTTCCCAAACGCTTCTCAAGTCCTTATTATCTTCATTAAAAAATCAAAAGGAAATCCATCAGTAACTTGTGCAATTTCTTGTTCCACGTTTGGGCAATCCGGACATATTTAGGCACTCCAAGGATGTACGTTAAAAGATGTTAAAGCAAGAAAAAGATCGAGGCAAATCCTTCCAAAGATGCATTTGGATATACACTCATCCCTCCGTATTTGCGGCTTTGATTATTCGTGGATTTGATAAATATGTTTTCTCTAGGAATATCTAGGTCCTCTGGTGCAACTCTATGGTCAACTTTAATGAAAAGTTGCACTGAAAGACTTAGAGATTCCTAGAGAGGATACTCTACTAGGCCTTTGTAGCTCCTCTGGTGCAGTTCTATGATCAGTGTCTGTTGGACGTTGACCACAGAGTTGCACTGAAGGTCTATTTTTTCCTGTCCATGAACATGGAGACATCAGAAGAACTATGGCACCAAATCGGACCAAAGGCCTACCTAGTCCAGCATTGCTCTGTCCATCATGGTCCCTGAATTTGAAGCCCACAAGTTGGATCAGGCCTTCCAAAAATTACAAAAAAATCCAATTTCTGTAGTCCAGAAAGTATATTTTTCCTAGTTTCCCAAGTCAGCATGAATGGCCAGGTTGGCTGGGGGATTCTTGGAACCGTGGTCCAAACAAAATAACTTTTCCAAGTCCTCAACCGGACACGAGTACAAGTCCCCTTTATAGCTCTGGGCGCTGTGCCACAGTGGCATCATCATGGCGCACACCGTGTAAATGGGCACGCGCCAAAATGGCGCCACGGGGGCGAGGTTACGGCGTCGAGCGTACTGACGCAACGCCGTGATTCCACCCACATGCGGCCACTTTTCGCCGGTCTGTACAGGGACTTAAGATGAAAGAGGTCCTCTACCTTTGGCCTGGAGGACAAGTTTGGGTTTCTCTTACAGGTTTTGTGCTCCATCCCTTGCCTCCCTCTGCTCCAACCTTAATCCATATTTTTTCTGGATTTCCTCTGGACCATTGACCAATGCTTTTTGTACTCAGGAAAATATTAATGCAGCTTTTCTGACCGTCTCAGCAAACGCGGTCGCAATTTGGAGCAAATAATGTGTCGATCCAATAATGCAGCCTGCGGCGCAAGGAAGGGACCCACCGGCTGCACCGTCGTCTCTGGGAAGCCATTGCAAGCACCCCATTTCTTTCATTTCCCTTCCTCTTTTTTTTGTGCTCCTGAATTGAGAGACAAACCTCCCGCCGGTAAATTCTGCAGTGCGCTATAATTGTCCTGGTCAGTGGACTGTGCAAGGCACAATTGGAGGCAACAACAGAGAGGCCAGGATGCAAAATGATGCATTGTGTTGCTAGGATTCTTTTGCAAAGAAACAGGGTCCCTTCCCTTCTGAGCCTTAACTAAAAGACATTATTCCGGGTTAAATGTTTATCCGCTCTTGCAATAGCCTTGAGCTCCGAGGGCAAGGCAGACTTTCAACAGAAGACCATTCGGGGGCTTTTTACTAATATACATGCACATCTTGAGCTTTTTAAAATGTAAAATGATTTATGTATCTTTTTGCAAAGACTCCTTCTTTGGAGGTCTTTCAGCAGCAGTATGCATGACGTCTTCTTGCTCTTCATTTCTGTTTCATGGCTCCAATCCAGAGACAGTGGGGGCCAATTCACACTAGAGAATTACAGTGTTATAATTCCGCTTTAAGTGCTTTAATTCCATTTTGGTTTTTTAAAAAAATATTTTTATTGCTATCCACCCCAGATATAAGGATAAAACATACCCAACAAAACATAAATGACAAAATCCACCAATAATGATGATGATGAATTATTATCCAATGCTGAAACTATTACACTATGCTGGCTCCGGGGAGGATGGAGATTGAAGTGGGATCAAATTGTGCATTGTGTGGATGCACCAAAGGGAAAACTTCTATAGGATGCTATTGGGATGGATATAGACACAAGGCCCAGCCACACACAGGCAACACCGTGGTTTGTCTGTTTGCATTGCACCGTATGCCTTTCGACCAGAGATGAAATAAAGGGTGCGGAGCCTCTGTAATGGAAGGACCTGTCATTCCCCATTAACGCCAGAGCCCTCCGCATGACGGGATCCCATCTGACATCGCCATGGGCAAGTTGCCTCCATTCGTAGTCGGGCGCGGCGTCGGAAACCGCTCCGGATAAATCCAGAAGAATGTTAAAAAGGATGGAGCGGCCTGCTTGGTTAAGGTGGGGAGACAGACAGGGATGGAAACAGGAGAGAGCTTTTTAGCGCGGAATTAATAATGCAAGTGTTTAGACACTTTTGGAGATCCTGGGAGGTTTGCTCATTTAAAGAGCATCAATGGGGAAGGAGGAGGGGAGAGAGAAGAAAGAAGAAGCCCAGCTCATCCATCTTGCAATGGCACCCTCTCTTTGGAAGGAAGGCAGTGTTTTCTGCATCATCCCCAAAAAAGAGTTTTGGAGTGAGATTTGGGGGAAGCGTCGAGGGAGTTTATCAGACGGGAGGAATTTCTCTTTATTTTGAATGGAGCCAACTGGAGCCAATTCAAATTCACGTGAATTCGCCTGTTTAGCGAATTTACGTGAAATCTAATTGCATTCGGAATGCGTTCAGAATGACTTCCCATTACCGAAAATGACTGCCCATTGCCCGAAATTGCGTGAGATGCTTTAATACGCAATAACGTAAAACCCATGATTGCGTTCGGAATGACTTCCCTTTTGCCCGAAATTGTGTGAGATACTCTAATACACAAACCATGATTGCGTTCGGATTGCCATTAGATTATACTTCCAATTTCCGTCGTCTGATAAACTCCAAGGAAAAGCGTTCCACCAAAATTGGGCGCATTTATGTCCCATTGCGGGTCAACTAGAGAAACTTGAGCCTGGGCTCAGGTCAACTTTTCAAACATCTACGTTACAGTTGGGGGCAACCTATCTTTCTTCTTCTTTCTGAAATGATCCAAAGAGATAGCCGTGTTAATCTGTGAAAAAATAGCTTTAGCTGCCCATTCTTCTACATTTGTGGATTATTAAAAATTTTTTTGGAAATTTCGATTTGTTGCATGTAACTCCTGCATTTGGGAGAAACGCTCAATAGCCCCGGAGACTCAAAGTCAGACCTTTGGGAGCTTTCCGCCTGGATGAAGCCACGGCAGGAGTAGGTTAGCTGCAAATCCCATACACCAGACTGCACTCGCCGCATAAAGAAGAGCCAAGATCCAATTAAAGAACGGCGTTGCAACCTCTCCTGGAAAAGTCTGCTCCGGTGACCCGTAGCGAGACTCCAAGAAAGGCCAGCCCCAGTTCTTTTCTGGGCTTTAAATCCTCTCCAATGCAATGGAAAGGAAGGTTGAATTATTCAGAAGGGATGCAAATAGATTCTCCTTCGCCGGCAGAAACCTCAAGGGTACATCCCTGCGATTAATCACCCAAGGACCAGAAAGAAACTCAATAGCGGGAGGTCTTATTTTATTATTTTGGTCTCAAAGTCAGATTCCCATCCACTCCCCGCTCCTTTGCGTTTGGTAATTTTTGGAGCCACGAAGTGTGGCAAGGGCTCCTCTTTGCCCTCGGCGTCTTGATCGATGCTCCGAGAGGTTGGAAAGACATTGCAATACTAGAGTTAGAGAGAGAGTTTCCATAGCATTCCCGTTGTACTATTTATTGCCAAAAGACACTATCCTGCTAGGGTTAGAGAGATGTGTTTCTACAGCAGTATTGGGCAAGTCACAGGGGACTCTTTCAGACGTGGGAAATTGGAAGTATAATCCAAGGGCAATCCAAATGCAATGATGGGGTTTCACGTTATTGCGAATTAGAGCTTCTCATGCAATTTCGGGCAAAAGGGAAGTCACTCTGAATGCAATCATGGGTTTCACGTTATTGCAAATTAAAGCTTCTCATGCAATTTCAGGCAAGGAGGGGTCATTTTCGGGTAATGGGAAGTCATTCCGAATGCCTTCCGAATGCAATGGGGATTCATGTAAATTCGCTAAACAAGCGAATTCACGTGAATTCGCATTGGCTGCATTCGAAGTTGGGAGAAATTCCTCCCGTGTGAAAGAGTCCAGGATCTCAGCCTCTGGGAGAAGGCCATGGCAAACCTCCTCTGAAATCTTGCCAAGGAGACCCCATGATAGGTTTACCTTAGGGTCTCCATAAATTGGAAACAACTCGAAGGTGCACAACGATGACAAGAAGAACAATTCTGCAAAGTTGGTGATGGCATGTATAGATATAGGATGAGGACACCTGGCTTAAGGAGACTTAAATGTGTGAAAGGTGTTTTGGACTTCGCTGACCAGAATTCCTTACTTTTGGCCAAGCCATCTGGGAACTTCTGGGAAATGATGTCCAAAACACCTGGGGGGACCAATGTTTGGGAACCACTGATATAAAGTGACGGGGTTAGGAAAACCAACGTTCTTACCCCATCCTAGAACGCCTTCTTTTGGAAAACCCATATTTTTGGACGACAACTCGCAGAGTCCTTTGGCCAGGCAACTGCAATCCAAAGGTTGTATCCCAAACCCTCCCAAACCTTCCCGTCCACAATAAAATACAATTCAATTAATTTCAAGGGCGATTGAGCGACGTATTCCCGCACTGAGATGAGCTTGGATTAGACGGACCCTTGTCGTTCCTTCCAGTTTTTCCCATTTCCCATATTGCTTTTTCATTGTAATGTTATTTAATTTTAATATTTTGTTCACTCTTATAATGTTTTTAACTTTTCATGTTGTGCACCGCCCTGATCGTAGGAAGGGCGGTATACAAATAAAGTTTTATTTTTATTATTATTATTATTATTCTACAAAATGGAAGGCGGAGGAGAAAGTCAAAGGAGGCTGAAGACCACTAGTAAAGACAACTCCATTTCTTATGGGCCATCCCAGTTTTGCATGCTGAGGATATTTGTTAAGGAACGGCATAGAGGACTATCCTTGCTTAATGCTAATGGCGTTTCACATTGCTTTAATATTCCTCATTAACATTTGTGTAGCCAAGACCTCCGCTTGTAATTAGGTAATCCCATTTACAAACACTTTTCCGCGAGGACTAATTTGGAAGAAAAGGTTCGGAGGGTCCTGGAACGCTTAATTGGGGTCACCCTGCCGGGCTCCGTCTTGGGGGACCGACAACTCTCCACCCAACCGTCACAGGATATTACAAACCAACAAATTCATTGAAAACAGGTTTGGAGGATCTGAGACTCCGGCGGCTGGCTTACGGTTAAGCAATGGAAATATATGAGAGCAAACACATAAGATGAACCTTTCCAGATGAAAGCAAAGGCCTACCTTGTCCGGCGTTCTTCCTCCATGATGGACAACTGGTCTTCTGCAGAAGATCCAACACCGGATGCATCCTTCGTCTCCGATTCTTCAGCAACCGGGAGCCAAGGATGAAGATATGGGGATGGTGGTGGAAAATAGGGGGTATTTTGTGGGTTTCTGGAGCTATGGGGCCATGTTCTAGATGAGTTTATTCCTGACGTTTCGCCAGCTTCTGTGGCTGGCATCTTCGGAGAAATACACTAAATATACCCATCTTCTCTGAAGATGCCAGCCACAAATGCTGGCGAAACGTCAGGAATAGACGCTTCTAAAACATGGCCCGAAAATCCCATAAAAATCTATGGATGCCGGCCATGAAAGCCTCCGACTTCATATTAAGAGGTATGGTCCTCTCCAACAAAGAATTATGACTCCAATGAAAATTTTCCTCCAACCTGCTCCCTCCAATTTCTGCTGCAATAATAAGCTAAAAATTCCAGTTCAGCATTCAGAAATAATGATAATTTTAGGCCTCCAAACCAAAGAAAGGGGAAAGGCCAAGCAAAACCAGGAAAGGTTAAGTCAGAAAACAGATGAATCCTGGAAGTGAGTGGTCTTTCAGTGTTTTTGCAATACTAGAAATTTGGAGAAGGGAGGAAAATTGCATCGGGCGGAGAGCGGAAAAGGAGGATGCTTCCAGAGGAAACGCTTTGCCTGCCTCCAGCTGTTTGGGATGAGGAATGAAGGTCATCCAGGTGATGTTGGTCTTATTTAAAGGCTTTGGGGTGGGGCAAGGCAAAGTGGCCAATAAAAGGCCAGTGGTCAGCTTCAAAGGGAGATTGGGACCGCAAGAGATGGAGAGTAGGAGCTGCAAGACGAAGGGGCCTCCTTTGGACCTGAGTAACTTGCAAAGGAAAGAAGGGCTGGTGCAACATCTGGACGGTCCAGGCGTGTGCACCATTGGAGATAGAGGAGATCACCCATCCGCGGATATTCGAGGGCGTGGATCCCAGGTCCGTGAGTTAGGAGGGGAGACTATATTTGTATATTTCAAACAAATATACATCGTTTTGTTTTTGTTTTATTTAATATATACACACAAACACACATGCATATAATAGGTCCTTGTTATCCGCTGGGGTTTGGTTCCAGGTCCCTCCGTGGATAACAAAATCCATGGATGCTCAAGTCCCATTCAAAATAATAATAATAATAATAATAATAATAATAATAATAATTTCTATGTTCTACCTTTTCGTCAGATCAAGGTGGGATTACAACAAATAGAATATATGCAATACAATATCAATAATTCAATGCAATATAAAAACATAATACATTATCGTACACACAAAGATACAATATCAACAAGATAGTTCATAATATCACCTAACATATTAACATCAATTTAATTGATAATGGCACAACAAGATGGTGTCCCATATATAAAATGGAAAAGCAAGGTTTGCTATTTGGAATGTATACTTTTTGGGGAATATTTTCAAGCCGTGGATGCTGAAATCTGTGGATAAAAAAAATCCGTGGATAAGGAGGGTTGCAGAGGTTGCACATCATGAGTATTGAGGAATCACAATGTTTGCATTTTAGCAGTGAAACAGAAGAGAGGCGAGTGCCACGATGCAGAGTCTTCTGAATGTTGCTCCATTTAAGGGTATCCCTTCCAAGCCCTGCAGCCATCACAACAAGATGCTGGTTGTCAGAATTCATTTTTCTTTCGGAATAAGATGCATTAGGATGAAATTTTTAAAGGTGATGAGGGAAATGACACTGTTCAAGGAGTGCGACGGCCCATTTGACACAGGAGATGGGCTGTCAATCCAGGCAGTGATGGTATTACGGTATCAAGAATACCGTAGGATGGGGGTCAAGACACCATCAGGAAGAACACACCGAGACAGGTAGAAGCTCTTGGGGCCAAGGGTTTTATTTATCTTTTCTCTAAGAATCCCACCTAGAACGGCCACTTGGAAATCATTGGAAAAGTGGGAATGATTAAATAAATAAATTGGAAGTCGTACAACAGGATGCTCAGTTAAATGTGCAAGCAAATTTCCGTGCACAATGCTCGCATTGATTTGCCATTAATTTTTTCCAAATTAATTTCCAGTTTTTCAAATATAACCCACCACAACTCTGAAAAATAACTAAAAATCACCCTTAAACTCAGTTTCACAGCTTGCAAAATGTGGTTGTGAAGTCTGGGGGTACTGTGTGTCTAATAATAATAATAATAATAATAATCTTTTATTTATATCCTGCCTACTCCGTCTAGGACGGAGGCGGCTTATAGTAAAGCAGTCGAATACGTAATAAAATACAATACACAACAGTCCCAAGTTCTGCCCTCCCCATTTAAAATAACTATTAAATCACAATTTACAAAAAAAAGATTCATACTAAAAGGATTAATTGAAGACGACTGAAACCAGAGGATGGGGTACTGGGATAGACTACACATTAGTCCATTCAGTTACGCACGGAGAACAAATAATGCACAACGGGAATGCGTGTAAGGTGTGACTTGTACAATGAACGTACGTGTGCAATGCACAATTAATGCACACACACCCAGTGTGGAGCCTTGCTTTCACAACCTCGGAGAGCATACGGTTCTGCTTCCCTTTGACAAAAATCTCCGGCCGCTTTTTAAAGGGAACTCGCATAAACGAATGAGACGGTTCTGCAAACGTGGCTGGGAAAGACCTCGGCGCAGATTCTCTTTTGCGCAACATGAAGCAAAGCCAGAAATGCAGCTCCCACAATTTATTCCAAGTGTTTTGATTCTTGCGATTTCTTGTCCCAGGATATCTTCAGGTCTGGTTGGTGAGACCTGACCTGAAGATATCCTGCTCCCATCCCCTGATGTCTCCTATCCGTAGCCAAGCCTTCTTGCTCCAGCTTGGCTTCCAGGATTACTTTTTCTGGACTTTGTCCACGCTGACCATAAGGAGGCCAGAAGAAACTACACAGATGCCTCTGTCCAGAGGGTTATCTTCCGCAGGAGATCCGGACTCAGTGGACCTCTGGCAAGATGACTGTCTGCTCCTCCTCCGCTCTTTGGCCGGGCATCTTCTTCAGCTCCGTTTGCTCTGCTTTCATTCCTTCTGCCACATCTTTTAGGAATAACAGCTGAGCCTTTGGGGCTGGATGCCCATTCCTTGGCTTTCCTTCTGCCCACATTTAAGCTCTTCTCATATCTCTTGCAACTTCGGACCTGACTTTTGGGGAGCGTTTATTAGGCCAAGATCAAACGACGCATTGCAATATATTTGAATCCAAATACGTTGCAAGAAAAGGTGGCAGTGAGTAGGCACGTCAATATATATCTATATCTATATCTATATATAATTGGAATTTGATGAATCTGGTGGAATTTGCGTAGGGAATCGAATGGTAAGAAGGTAGTAACGAATGTGAACAGTTATAAAACGTAATTAAAAATAACACTATTAAACATTAATGTTAAGAAACAAGGCACTTAATGTTGCAGAAAGGAAGGAAGTTAACAACGGGACGAGTTCTATATAACTTTATAATTAGATGGCGATGAGGTAGATGTAAATTTTTAGCGTTTTAATAAAAAGTTGTTAATAAATTTCAGATTTATTCTATGCAAAATTTGCCCGTATTGGCTTGCTTGAAAGAATATGCAAGGGGGGAAAAGTAACTTTCCCAAGCGGTCCGCTTTTCTAGTTGCTTCTTGAGCCACGCAACAAACGTTTCCTGATTTAATGAAAGATTTCTGGTACGGCGATAAATCCAGGTCCAAGTGGCAGCTTTTAACTTATTGTGATGGATGGAGTTGTGTTGGAGTTGGGCTATTAATAATCAAAATTAGGGCTCTTAATGAATTTTTATCTGATTAATCCCTTCCGTGGTTTAATTAATCCACGGTGCTAGGTCAAAATGACACACAGACTTCACAACCACATTTTGCAAAGTGTGAAACTGAGTTTAAGGGTGATTTTTAGTTATTTTTCAGAGTTGTGGTGGGTTATATTTGAAAAACTGGAAATTAATTTGGAAAAAAATTAATGGCAAATCAATTCATCAGTAGATATTTTGCCCTGTTTGTGATGGCAATGGGGATATAATTCATTTCAATAATTCTTGTCTTCAAGGAAGCATTAAAGCTATTTCAACCACTTTGTTTGCTTCAAGAAAGTCTTGGAAAACCACACGTTTTCTGGAACCTATTCAGGATTATTCTGTGCAAAATTTGCACCCAAATCAGCATTTTCCATGCAGCAAACAGCCTTCTTTGCAGACAAGGAGCAGTATTTCGGGTATAGAAATATTATTTTCTGCTCAGAAAATGTTTCCCCCCTCTGCACAAATCTATGAATTTTGCAAAGAAAAGGGCTCAGACTGGGAAGATTCTCATCCGTTCAGAATTCCCTTCACCGTTTTTCAACATTCGAAAAATAACGTCCCCCAGAAATATAGGGCTTGCCATTATCTTGTGATTTTTGCAATTGCAATGCGACAATTCTATGGTTACTTTCCCCTGGAAATATAGGGCTTGCCATTATCCTTATGGCAACTCTATGGTCAACGTCCCCCAGAAATATAGGGTTTACCAGATTATCTTTGAATTTTTGCAATTGCAGTATGGCAACTATGTTTACCTTCCCAGAAATATAGGGCTTGCCATTATCTGTGAATTTTTGCAATTACAGTATGGAGTTTATCAGACGGGAGGAATTTCTCTCTATTTCAAATGGAGCCAATTCAAATTCACGTGAATTTGCTAGTTTAGCGAATTCACGTGAAATCCTATTGCATTCGGACGGCATTCGGAATGACTTCCCATTACCCAAAAATGACCCCCCATTGCCCGAAATTGCGTGAGATGATTTAATTCGCAATAACGTGAAACCCCGTGATTGCGTTTGGATTGCCATTAGATTATACTTCCAATTTCCGTGGTCTGATAAACTCCTATGATAATTCTATGGTCAAAATGCCTCTGCAGAAAGTCCTAGAGGTCGATGAATGGCCACTTGTAGTGCATTTTGTACGTGGGACAACTTTGCAATGTCGAGCCACACAAATGTCTGCATTTTACCATTTTCAGAGCCGGCATCCAATTCTCCGGGTTTAATAGCCAGAGAGGAACCTTGCTTCTGAAACATTTAGGAGCTGACTCCGACTGCTTCTCTGCTTTTCCTTGTTCTTTCCAGGATCCTTGTCTTTAGATTATCCTCATCAATATGGCTTTATTTTGCAAATATTGCAAATGCTACCAAAAACGATGCCAACCGTTTTCAGTTCCTGGTTCCCTAACGTTTGACCTCACTGATTCCGGTCCCTGACTGCCATGTCTTTAAACTTTTCTTTTATGGGATAATTGGTCAATTAATCAGATTAAAGCTTCGGTTAAACCTGTGGGTCACGTTTTGCTCAGCCAGAGGGCAGATATTAATTGGCAAGCGCATAAGTGCGCTTGTGTGTTTTCTCCCCGGTTCCTTGGGTTCCTCTTTATTTTGGAGCTCTCTCTGCCCTTTGCAGATGATGCATACGTGCCTTTTAATATTGGAGCGGATCTAGGGAGCCCTCTGGTTTTATAGTTGCAAAAACACACACCGAGATTGGCTGGAATCCAATAGCAGTCGCTGTTGTTGTGTGCCTTCAAATCAAATTCAACATATGGCAACCCTCGTCCAAGAATTTTCTTGGCAAGATTTCTTTAGGTTTGCCATTTTCCACCTCTGAAACAAAGAGAGTACGGCTTACCCAAAGATATACCCATGGCTGGGCAGGAATTCGAACCCTGGTCTCTCTCTGAAATGAGCCCTTCTAAGAAAACCCTATGAAGTTTATCACACAAAGGAGTTTATCCTGTGAATATCCCAGAAAAGTTGGGTAATTACGCACAATGATTTCACATGACGACGCACAAAAGTCGCCATTGAAGTGGTCACAAAGGAGCATCAACGCACATCTTTTTACTTTTGGGATTTCAGCAATGATGCATTTCCGATAGGACTTTATTTGTGCAATTGCATGTGATGATAATCCGTGCAATTACTTGTCATTTCCCCTTCATTTGCAGGATGCTTTGAAGGCACTTTAATCACTCTTTAAAGTTGAAATTAGCCCCAATGTGATAAACTCCTATGATAGAGTCAATTTGATGGCACATAACAAATAACAACACCCAATAAATATTTCAATAAATAAACCACACTCTTCGATCCGTATCACGGGACAGTTGAAGATCTCTGCCACAGATTTGCATGGATTTATTCCAGTCTTATTTGATTGATTAACCAGGAGGAATACGTCTGAGTCCAGCAACCAATAAATATTTCAATAAATAACATGATTTGATCCTTATCACTGCAAGGCCAAAGATCTCGGCAACAGATTTATTTCAATTTGAATTAGTTGATGATTGATTAACCGAGAGGAATAAGCATGAGTCGAACAGCCGATAAATAATTCAATAAATAAATAACACACTTTGATCCTTATCACAGCAAGGCTGAAGATCTCTGCCACTGATTTATTTCCAATCTGAATTAGTTTGGTTGATTAACGAGGAAGAATACACCTTGAGTCCAACAACCGATAAATATTTCAATCAATAAATAACACCCTTCGATCCTTATCAGAGCGAGGTTGAAGTTTTCCGCTGGAGATTTGCACAGATTTATTCCAGTCTGAATTGGTTGGTTGGTTAACCAGGAGGAATACATCTGGGTTATGAAAGTTATGAAAGTCTTTCCAGCTATGCTCGAATGGGATTTGCAATCCGTGCGCCTTTATACAAAAATTGCACACAGGAAAGCCGGCGCTACATTTGTTCAAATGGACAGATCTGTGCGTTTTCCCAAATGTATCGATCTCTCGTTGTGCCGTCCCTGAGCTCTCACGCCGTCGCAGGGGAGTGACGCCTCTGACAAAGCGAACCGACGAAATATATCTAGAGGAGACTCCTTAGACGAGCTGCTTTCATTCCTGGGTTCATTGGGGACCCGAGGCCTTCAAGCTGACAGGTGGAAAACCCACATGGACACCCAGCCGCGGCATGCGCTGACTTGCAAAGGAGGCTTATGTAAAGATTTCTGCAAAGGGAATGGTGTATTAAGATCCCTCGGTTGGCAGTTCTCCATCTCTGCTCTTTGCTCAAACAGCACATATGGCTTGGAGGACCTTTTATGGAGAGGTTGCATGGGGACCAATGTCTAGATTCAGGATTTAGGGGCATCGCTTTTCTCTGCTCCAAGGATTGTGTGTTGCTGCCCCGTCTCCTTTCATTCAACCTTAATTCTGATGGAACCCAGTGCTTTCCAAAGTACAGTATTGGTTCCTATGCGCCTTCGAGGTAATTCTAACTTATGGCGACCCTCTCCTAAGGTCTTGACCAGATTTATTTGGAGGTTTTCCATTGCCTTCCTCTGAAGTCCAGAGAGTGCGACTTGCTCAAAAACATGCTCCTGGGTTTCGATGGTTTAGCAGGGATTTGAACCCTGGTCTCCAGGGTCCTTATCTGGCTGCTAAGAGTGTTCAGATCGAATCCAACTTATGGAAACACTCTTCTAAGGGTTTTCTTGGACAGATTTCTTCAGGGTGGGTTTGCCATTGTCTTCCTCTGAAGCCGAGAGACTTGCCCAAGTCCTTGCCCAATGGGTTTCCATGCCTGGTCCTCTTTTGTCTGAGTCCCACATTCAAAGCACTCTACTACAATATCTCACTGCAAAACATAAATCTACAGAAATCTTCACCCTCATCCTCAGAGATGAGCCATTGGATCAATAGTTGAAATGGTGACTCAACACATCACAAAATCCCATCGATCGCTTGGCTGAAATCCTACGTAGAAGTTGTGCAGCAACAATCAGCAACAATGTGCTTGTGGAACATTAGTCTCAACACGTTGGTTGTGCTATGCCACACTCTTGTTGAAAGGGAAGCATTGCGAGACAGAGCGTCTTCTTCCTCTTCCACTCCTTCCTCTTCTTCCTTTCTCTTTTTCCTCCTCTTTTTCCTTCTCCTTCCTCTTCTCCTTCCTCTTCTTCTTCTTCCTCCTTCCTTCCTCTTCTTCCTCCTCTTCTTTCCTCTTCCTCTTCTTCCTCCTCTTCCTCTTTTTCCTCCTCCGTTCTCCTCTTCCTTCCTCCTCCTCCTCTTTCTCCTCCTCCTCTTCCTCCTTTCTCTTTTCCTCCTCTTTCTCCTCCTCCTTTTTCTTCTTCCTCCTCTTCCTCTTCCTTTCTCTTTTCCTCCTCTTTCTCCTTCTCCCTCCTCCTCCTCTTCTTTTTCTCCTTCTGTGTTTTAATATCAATGTCTGGCTGTCTGGATACCAGACAAACCAAAGTAAACATTTCAGTCTCTCGCTTGCCCCCAGCCGGCCTTGTTTGCAGCTATAATGTTCAATTTCGTAATTTTCTAAATGGCAGCATTTGGGAGCGAAGTAACATCAGAAGGGAAATTGCTGACTCAATGCTAAATAGATTCCCATAGAGTTGCAAGGCGGGGGGGAAGAAGAGCCAACAAAACGGAAACGGTTGACTTTTGACACAAACAAGACTGTGCAGGTGTCAAAGTGGATGAGGGTAGTTTACCAGGGAGCTGTAGGTCGGGCGGCTTTTTTGGCACTTCTTTCCTTTCAATTTATTAAAGGTTGTGTCAGAATGAATTTATTGTAATCCGGGATCAAGCGCCATTAAGACAGCTTCATTTGGGGTTTTAATGAATGAGATTGCGGGAGATGGAGGACGGGGAAGGGAACGGCGTTGGAGGCGACGGAGAAAACAAATACAGATCCGGGGGGGAAACGTGTGATGGAAATGATTGTTTGATGTCGGAAGAACTGTGGCAGGGATCGATGCAAATGTCTCTCTTGTTTTACAAGGCCAGGGAGACTGTAAGGGAACCAGAATGAGCCAAAGAGATATATTCAACCCACCCTGATGAAATCTGTCCAAGAAAACCCTTGGAAGAGAGTCGCCATAAGTTGGATTCAATCTGAACTCGCTTAGCAGCCCACGAAGGACCCTGGAGACCAGGGTTCAAATCCCTGCTAAGCCATGGAAAACCCATCTTTTTGAGATCAGTGATTCCCAAGCTTTGGGTTTCCAACGGTTTGGGACTTCGACTCCCAGGAGCCCCGGCCAAGAGGGCCGAGAGTCAGGAACTATGGAAGCTGAAGAGGAATAAATACTCCTCTTAAAGCCGAAATTCCCTTAATGTCAGAAGTCAGATGGGTCTTTTTGTGGCGGTGTGATATCTTCAGACATTGCGTACAACGACGAAGCTCCTTCATCATAGTTTACGACTGACGATGGATGGTTTTCTTGGCCGTTCCGTTTTTGGAATGCAAACTCCAGAATCCTCCAAAAAGCTGGATCTGAACATGGTTGTGCTCCCCTTGGAGAAACTTTGCCGTGTTGTCTCCATACATACACACCCCTATCTTAATATAAATCTTCCCCTTTAAGTCAGATTTGTGTGTGTTTGTATGTGTCTCTGGGTGACATCTTTAGACGTTGTCTGCAACAATGAAGCTCCATTTTCATAGTTATATCTAATGATGGAGGATCGAAGCTGTTCCGTCTTTGGAAATGCAAATTCCACAATCACCCAGCCATTCGGTTTTGGGAATCGTCAAAGAATTTCCAAAACTAAAAATCCCCTCCGAGAAACTTGGCCATGCTTTGCAACACACACCTTAATATAAGAACTACTTTTCTCTCCTTCCAAAGAGAATGGAGCTATAGACCTTCTAGCAAAGAGAGACAATGCAATTGCACACCCCGCAAAAGCCGATGGATTTTGGGGCCCGCTTTGAACTCCCGATCAAAAGTGTGCGCTAAGCTTTTTTGGGGGGCAAAAGCAATTTGGGCTTGCATGGTCCATTCGTTTCTTGGCGCCCGTCGGAGTTTCCAATGCATCTGGATCTGTGAGATTGGCACAAAGGAGGTGTGAA
Organism: Urosaurus nigricauda; assembly: GCA_034509955.1. Classification (NCBI taxonomy): domain Eukaryota; kingdom Metazoa; phylum Chordata; class Lepidosauria; order Squamata; family Phrynosomatidae; genus Urosaurus; species Urosaurus nigricauda. Next base: position 15,377,922 of record JAOEGL010000008.1, read on the forward strand.
TTATTAAAAGGCGCAATCCCAAGTGCGCATTTGAAGTGCGTCGGGAGAGAGCTTCCCTCGTTCCTTCTTTCCTTCCTTCCTTGCAACGCCGTGTTCTTCCCATTTCTGCCTTTGATGGATCATAATGTGATCACTTTCAAGTACTCTAAGTAATAGCATGACTTCAAAGGCGGGCTGCCTCCTCCTCCTCCTCCTCCCTCTTTTTTGTTTAATCTTTCCCACAAATTATTACAGGGCTCATGCGATGTCTCGCAATTCGCAGCATCCTCATTAAAAGGATGACTTCGCCTTTAAAAATAATAATTCTGTACTAATTTACCTGCTGGAAGGGATCATTTTCCCTAATGGGAGAAATGGGTTCTGTCTAGCAGGGACCCCTCATTCCCTCCCTCTCGTCGTTTCTTCATTTTCTCGCCCTCCCTTCTGTCATTCTTTCATTCCCTCCTTCCCATCACTCCTTCCTTCCCTCCTTCCTTCATTCGTAAGTCCTTCCCTTCTTCCTTCTCTTCCTCAGTCATTCCTTCCCTCCTTTCCTCCCTCCTTTCTATCCTTCCTTCCTTCTCTTCCTCAGTCATTCCTTCCTTCCTTCCCTTCCACCCTTCCTTCCTTCCCACCTTCTTTTCCTCAGTCATTCTTCCCCTCCTTCTTTTCCTCCTTTCTGTCCTTCCTTACTTCCTTCCTTCCCTTCCCTTCCTTCCCTCCTTCTCTTCCTCAGTCCTTCCTTCCTTCCTTCCTTCCTTCCTTCCTTCCCACCTTCTCTTCCTCAGTCATTCTTTCCCTCCTTCTTTCCCTCCTTTCTATCCTTCCTTCCTTCCTTCCTTTGATCATTCCTTCATTCCCACCCTCCTCGCTCAGTCATTCTTCCTCCTTCCATCCTTCCCTTCCTCTATCCAGGCATTCTTTCATTCTCTACCACCCACACTTCCTCTTCCAGTCATTCGCCCCATTCATTCTTCCCTCCCTCCTTTCTGTAATTACCTCCTTCCCTCCTTCCCTTCCATCATTCTTAAGGTTTTTTTTTTTCTCCCTCCAATCCTTCCTTCCTTCCTTCCTTCCTTCCTTCCTTCCTTCCGGATGAACAACCTGTGGATGTTTCCAACAGTTGCAAATTTTATTTTTGCACAGAAAATGGCTGTCCTGCACAGAAAAAACAGTTTCCTACACAGAATTACATTTTTTCTCTCTCTCTCACCAAAATAATAATAATTCCTGTGCAACACTTTGGGTAGTCCAAATACGGGAGGATACTGTAGAGGAATATTCATTTTCTCCTGCAGTGGGGAGAAAATGACTTTAATCATTTGCCCTTGGATGCGAAAATGAAGGGACTGAGAATTTATCGCTCTACTCTGAAGTGGCATAAAAATCCAGAAATATATGGCACACAGCTGGGATCCACTCTTTTCCTAATTTTCATTTGCTGTATAGGATGGTAGGGGGGAAAAACAACTACTTTTGAGCATTATTAGACAATGAAGCAGTCTCCATCCCTTTCAGACCTTGGGAAAGTTACTTTAGCTGCCAATTTAAGTGGCCTAATCATAGGAAAAAGTTGTCCAGGGAGTTCTGGGAATTGCAGTCCAAAGGACTGAGATGTTGCCACACTCTGGCTTTCCTTTCCTTTCCAACTCAATAGTGAGTAACTGTCCTATAAACATAGTTTTTTGAGGGTTTGTCAGGCTAAGTGGCCATGTTCTAGAAGAGTTTATTCCTGACGTTTCGCCAGCTTCTGTGGCTTTGGCATCTTCAGAGAAAGATGCCAGAGAAAGATGAAGATGCCAGGCACAGATGCTGGTGAAACTTCAGGAATAAACTCTTCTAGAACAAGGCCACAGAGCCCGAAAAAAGCTATGGATGCTGGCCATGAAAGCCTTCGACTTCACATTGTCCTATAAACCTTTTTATCTTTCCTTTTTAACTGGCACGGAAATAAAATTAAAAAATGAACAGCCTCGTTTCGAGAGCTAAAAAGTCAGACAGGCAAGACTTGGCATCATCCCCATTGCTTTTAATGGGCCTTTGCACCCATTTTTCAATCTGCCACCTTTAATGACACCAAGACTTGGCTGATCTTTGTGCAGTCTATCCGTATAGATGCTTGGAACAAACGTTTTGGGTTCTTCAATTGTTCCCAAACATTGGTTCTCCAGATGTTTCGGACCTCAGCTCCCAGAATCCCAGACCATTAGCCAAGACGGTTGAAACGTGCCAAGAAAACCCCACGATCCATAGGTTTGCCTTAGGGTCGCCGTAAGTCGGAAACAACTTCAAGGCACACAGCAACAAACTAGCTAACGGTGCTTGTTTTGGCAATTGATTATTTATATTCACGGTCGGCCCTCCATATCCACAGATTCAACCAGCCATGGCTTGAAAAATATTTCCTCCTCCCCAAAAAATATTCCAAGCACCAAACCTTAATTTTGTCATTTTATATAAGGTGCACCATTTTATAGGATAATGGGACTTGAGTATCCATGGATTTCGGTATCCATTGGGGATCCTGGAACCAAACCTCAGTGGATACCAAGGGCTTGTAGTAGTAGTAGTAATAATAAATATCCCATTGTATTTAATGGGACTTGAGCATCCATGGATTTTGGCATTCATGATGGGTCCACGAACCAAACCCCAGCAGACACCAAGGGTCCTTTGCATTTCTAATGGATTAGGAAAGTGCCATATAAGAGGGTTAGTACAAGTTTCTTCTTGCAAGGCTATGCCTAACAAGAAGCCAATTGAGATGCCAAGGCCATACAAGTTCAATGCCAGCGAAGGCCAACGTTTAGCATCAGATGTAGCTTTGGAGGCATCTGGGAGACATAAGCCAAGAAATTCGGCCCAAGAGGCCAAGAAGGTTACCATCATGGGACATTTAATGCTTGTCATCGGACAAGGTTCTTCCCGTTTCCCCGCCATCGCTATGGTCAGTAATGCAACGTAATGAGCCCTTAGCATGCTCCATCCTTGCTCTTTGATTTCCCGGCAAAATGGAGGTGATGCTCTCAGGGCAAGGTTGTGTCACTGTGCGCAAATGCGCTCCAGGGCTCTCTCTTTCTCTCTCTCCACAGCCATATTCTGCAAAACAGTTATGTATTTATGTCCCTATTGTGCAATGTAATTCAATATCTCTTTTATGGAGATAACGCTCGGATTTATGTCTCCTTCCCCGGGGAGGTTTCTGAAAGCGGCTCCGACATTGGCAAGGCCCTTGATGGATGTTAAAATTTGGGATTTTCTTAAACCCGAGACCTTGATGCCAGCAAATTGGTGGATCCGTCCTCCCTCCCTCCGTTGAATCCGTCCCTCTTTTGTCTCTCCCCGTTTGAAGGAAATCAGATTGTTTCATTGTCTTTGGCAAAGATTTCCAGCGCCGCGTTTTAGATGCACTTAACATCTCCCAGCGCGCGCGTATTATATTGTTGAAACACATTCCCATAATTGAGTCTCTTTGTAGAAAGAGGCAAAGTCTCCCCCCACCTGCCCACTCGCCCCTCTCCGCATCGCAGCAGCGGCGCAAATGGCTAGGAATGGAGGCGATAAATTTGGAAACCGGGGGAAAGGGACAATAAATTATGAAGTGTTCATTGGAGAGCGTTCTTAGCTTGATGAGCTTGGCCAGGTTGATGCTCCCAGAAGACTTTAAACCAGCTTTTTTTATTTTGTGGGCAGAAGGTGGAAGAAAGCTCAGGAGCCCATGACCGGAGAAGGAATTGGGATGTGGGTCAAAATACACTTGTCCCTCCGTATTTGCTAGGGTTAGGAGCACAAGACGCCCGTGAATATGGAAAAATCCCAAATAACAAAAACACCGTGTTTTGACCTGAGAGGATACCACTCTAGGAATCTCTAGGTCCTCCAGGGCGACTCTGTGGTTAATGTCCGACAGACACTGACCATAGAACTGAGCTGGAAAAGCTACAAAGGCCTAGTAGGGTATTCTCTCTAGGAATCTCTAGGTCCTCCAGGGCAACTCTGTGGTCAACATCCGACAGACACTGACCATAGAACTGCGCCGGAGGAGCTACAAAGCCCTAGTAGGGTATTCTCTCTAGGAATCTCTAGGTCCTCCAGGGCAACTCTGTGGCCAACGTCCGACAGACACCAACCATCGAACTGTGCCGGAGGAGCTACAAAGGCCTAGTAGGGCATTCTCTCTAGGGATCTCTAGGTCTTTCAGTACAACTTTTAGTTCAAGTTGACCATAGAGCTGCACCGGAGGACTATATTAATCAAATCTGTGAATAATCACATCTGTAAATATCAAAGCCGTAGATGTGGAGGGATGAGCGTAGAGCCTTTCGGTCAATTTTGGCAAATCCCACGGATGCATTGGCACTACTCCCCTTTAGAGCGACCATCGGGATTGAGGCCACAGGAAGTTAATTGCTCCCTTTCTCATCTCAAAACCGTGTCAATTGCAGAGCGAGATCTCCAGAATGAACCCAGCAGAACAAACATATTTGGATTGCTTTCTTTTATTTCCAACTCCACCGTTAGGAGTTGACAGATGATATTTTTCATCGTGCGTTGAGCTGGAACATCAATACGCGATGAGTTTGCCAATATTTGCCGAGGGATTTCTGTCATGTTAGTCTTTGACATCTGCTTGGCTCCTGATCCTGAAGACATGTTGTGTTTTCCAAGAAGACGGAGACAAAAGCCTCCGAGGGAAGAAGCGAGGGCAATCGGGGGGGATGAAGAAATGTATACAAAAAGGATAATTTCCAAAGTCAAAAAATGCCTCTTTTAGGCAAAGAGAGAAATGAAAAACAGCAACGCTTGTCACAATCGCTGTCATGTTTTCCGTTAAACAAAAATTATTTATTGAAAGGTGGGTTATTCATCCTGCCTCTCATCCTGTATCATGGGATTTCCTTCTCCTTCCTGAATCAGTTTGGAAACTCATATATATAGAAAGCAGTTATTAATCTGTAACTCTAGTTTACCAATCCGTAACTTCAAACACAAAAGCCCTTCTTAGATATTTTGCATGGGTTGACATTCCTATTTGTGCATGCTTCTAAAAATATATATAAAAACGGCATCATACGACTTGAAGTGTTGTGAATAGCTGCGTTCCTGTTCAGAGACTGGTTGGGCTGCTACCTCCTCTTCTTATTCTAAGTCCAGAGCAGTGTAAACCCAATGGCATTTGCCTACGTGTTGACTTACAATCCAACATTTGATTCAATGGATATACTCTACTCGGGGCTAACCAACAGGATCCAGGTTGCTACATCTTGGTTGGAGGATCTTTAATTCCCAAGATGTTCTGGCCTACCACTTGTGTCGTAACCAATAGTAAGGATTGTGGGAGTTGTTATTTGAAATGTCTGGAGTGCCAAACTGGTGTAAACCCAATGGGATTTGCCTACATTTTGACGTACAACCCAACAGTTGATTCAATGGGTATACTCTTCTTGGGGATAACCAACGGGGTCCAGATTGCTACATCTTGGGTGGGAGATCTTCAACTCTCAAGATGTTCTGGCCTACAACTTGTGTCGTAACCAATAGTAAGGATTGTGGGAGTTGCTACTCAAAACATCCGGAGCGCCAAAGGTTCTTCTATCCAGATATACATGACGTTTGCCAAGAACTCCAGACACCTGGAGTCTTGAGTTCAGTTCTGGTCATGTCATCTTAGGAAGGATATAAATAAGTTGGACCAGGTTCAGAGAAGGGTAACAAGGATGATGAGAGGGTCTGGAGAACAAAACGTATGAGGAAAGGTTGAAGGAGTTGGGCATTCAGCCTTGTGAAGAGAAGGCCAAGGGATGACATGATGGTCTTCTTTAAAGATCTCAAGGGCTATCACTGAGAGGAAGGGACAAGTTTGTCCTTTGCTGTGCCAAAGGGTCGGTCCATATCTAATGGTTTTAGCTTAGAGGAGAGCAGATTTCTATTGAACATTAGAAGGAACCTCTTTGAAGTCCAAAACAAATGGAGGACCAAAGGTTGGAACGGTGGGGTCTTTATCTCTGGACATCTCCAAAAAGAGGCTGGGGATGCTGCCTTGAGATTCGATGCTCCATGGGACCATTTCCAATTCTACGTTTCTAACCCAAGTTCCTCCACAATTTAGCTCTTATTAGTTCCTGAAAGGTAGGAAATCAGCTCCTTAATTTCCCAACATTTTTCAGGCCACCACCTGCTCAAAGCCCGTGCATTAAATATGTCATATTTTTTTTGTCGTTCTCTACAATGCATATTTTATGTGGCCATTTCAATTTAGCTCTTCCTTCTCCAGCCAAGAGAAATAGATCGGTGTCAGCACAATCCAACCCGGGCAAGTACTTCGACGGTTGATGTATTTTGTATCTTAACATTTCTTCCCTCTCGCACTGAGCCCCAGGGATGTTGGTTTAGAAATGTAAAATCGATAAAAATTAAAGAGTTTGGCATGATTTGTAGCCTGAGCCGAGGACGGTGAGCTTTACGGCTGGAGACAGGCTTGCAATGGTCTTTTCCAACCTGCTCTGTTTACCTCTGGAGGGTCCATTAAATCCCCATTCTTTTTGCCAACTGATAGCAAATGCTCCAGGAGGTGCCATCCCTTAATTGCCACCTTCTCCGAAATAATTTTGGGCAGCGTCACGGCTCTGTTTTTGGACTCGCTCAAACCCGCCCCGAGGAAGCGAGCGCAAGAGAGTCCTCTAGAATGTCATTCCTCGGCCAAACATTTTGTGGCGTTTGCTTCAGATTTATTTTGACAGAAATAAAGACAACGCTACCAAAATACTTTTGTGTCTCTGGAAATCTATCAGAGCCGATAAATGTCACCCAGAGCAAGGCTCCTGGCGTTTGTCTCACGCCACGCCACGCAAGCGCTCTTTCTTTCCCCCTCTTGCCTTGATCCTAAGCGGGGAAGCTTGTTCGGCTTGGATTGTCAAGAATGACATTGGTCCCCGGAGGGAGAAATCCAAAGGCCATCTGTTTTTGTTATTCCCCCTCCATCACCAAGCTTTCTGGACTTTTGGACAACCCTTTCTTGCTGGGAGCAAAGCCTTATTTAACCTCCCTTTCCAAGTCGCTAATACCGGAGCTGTGCAAGGTTTTGGAAATGACATCGGACTCTCTAGTCAAGTGTCCTCTTGGTGTCTTAGGTTTCCCATGGAAATAATAATAATAATAATAATAATAATAATATTTATGCCCTGCCTCTCCAATGATATATTAAAAAGCATAAACCCACCCATCCACCATCACCAATAAATCAAAATAAACAATCCTAATGTACCCTCTTTCCCCGAAAATAAGACATCCCCTGAAAATAAGACCTAGCAGAGGTTTTACTGAATTGCTGAATAAAAGGCCTCCCCCGAAAGTAAGACCTAGAAAAGTTTTTGTATATAAATATATATACAATATATATATATATATATATTATATATATATATATATATATATATATATATATTATATTATATTTTTGGTTCAACAATAAATGTGAATTCTTCTTCATGGAAAAATAAGACATCCCCTGAAACTAAGACCTAGTGCATCTTTGAGAACAAAAATTGATATAAGACACTGTCTTATTTTTGGAGAAACACGGTATTACAGAGAACTTCCAAATAACTTTGGTCTGGTTTATTATCTTTAACTGTGGCATGCAAACGTAGCTCGGCATCTCGCTGTCACAATTGGCATGCATTACGTCAGACAGACTCTTTCGCAATGCTTCTGAGCCCGGCTCGCTTGTTGTAGGACACACCTTGGCAGGACGTTGTCTAGTTCGTTGGACGCAACTGGACAGAAGATGGTAGATGTCCAGCAGTGAAACTGTGGCCACGTTGATTTCCCCCAAAAGGCAACTGGGCAAAGTTTCCAGAAGCTTGGCTGGACACAATGTGGCTGGAGAAGAGATAGGAACAGGTGGCGATGTTTATAGGCAGGCAATTAAAAGAGAAATGGATGAGAAAGAGACCTGAAGCAGCCGTCGAAGCCTAATTCTCAGAGAGAAGATGAAGCCTCTGCTCATCTCCATGACCACCAGCCTTCCAGCCTTAATACCTGACTTTATCAGGAAAATGGAGAGGCAGAAGGTACTTTGGTGTTGCAAAATGCACCGAGCAGCCAAATTCCTCTGTTTTTGCAACATTTCCTCATTTGTTAAGGCTTGTAGCGTGACCTTCCCGGAACCAAAGTGAAGCCATGCTGAACGCCTCCTTGTCATTGTGCGCCTTCGAGTCATTTACAACTTACGGTGACCCTAAGGTTGCCTTGGCAGAATTTGTTCAGAGAGCATTTTGCTCCATTGAATCAGCGTCTCAGCTTCGACATCTGGTTTCGTGGATCTCCTCCGGTTGGAAACACCAAAAAGGATCCAAGGCTGACCTCTTTCTTTGGAACTAAACAGCAAGCTCTGAAACGTTATGCGTCGCCTTTAAGAAAAAAAAGGAAAAAAACTTTGATGTATGAGTTTTTGACAAGCTAACTGTGTAGTTGTCAAGAGAAGATAACACACATTTGGCAGCAGGACAGAGCCGACCTTGTGGCCCAAACGCTGGCGCTCTTCGTTGGCTTTCTCTTTATTGCAAAGCTGAATGCACCCATCAGAGCCGCGGCGAACGGCGTCAGCAAAATTACTTGGAACGCAGGTGGAGTACGAAGGAGGAGCAAATGAGTGAGGAGTCAACATCTTGATGGCCGCGCATGCAAAGCTAGGCTTCTCATCAGGGCCGGTTTAGCCGCTGTTCTCGCCTTGCAAAAAATCCTATAGATTGTGCATGCGGAAAGCGCAATCTGCAACCTGCATGCATCCCCCAATTCTCACATTTTATTGGAAAAATAATTGCTTGGTGCAAACTACCTTGTTCCATTCCTGAGGCCAAAGGTAATGTTGCTTTGCTTTGAGAGGCATATACTTTGCCCTCTGAATCAACGGATTCGAATAATAATAATAATAATAATAGGTTTAATTTATATCCCGCCTCTGCAGAAGGATCTAACAGGGTTACAGTAAAAATACATAAATACAATACGTACTAAAAATTACTTAACCCCCTTGCCCCCCTGTCATAAAACTAGAATGGCAACGCTATAAAATACAGTTAAAATTATTAATTAAAATAAAACTAATTGAGTCAGGGGAGGCCTGCCGGAAGAGATCTGTCTTGAAAGCCTTTTTAAAGGCTTCAAGAATGATGATATTCTGCATCCATGGATTCTGCAACCATCCACAGTTTGGAAATATATACATATATATTAGACTTGCACATCTATGGATTTTGGTATCCATAAGGGGTCCTGGAGCCAAATCCCACCAGACACCAAGGGCCCACTGTACTTTTCCATAAAACGATGTCTATCGGTTTCCATTCAACTCCCGTTTTGGAAACAAAGGCCTCTCCTGGGCTACAATAGAGAGGAAATGTGGAGTAGGGACAATTGATATGGATGTAGTAATATCACCCACACATCACCATTGGGACACGGAGCACCAACTTGACCCAAAATCCATGTGCCACGGAGGCTGCAGCCACCCAAGCTCTTGCATCCTCTGCGGGGATGTGGTTCATCTGCAATTTTTGTATTGAATGAAATTAAATGAAGAGTTGCGTCCCTACTTTTGAGGTGAATCCAAATGTTTCCACTCTGACTAAACCTCAGCGAGGAGCTTAAAATAACCCACAGCCGATAAAACGGGCCATTCTCAGCGATTTGCCGAGTGACATGATGCTAAAGCTGAGATCTTGCCATACAGTGATAATGCTTTTTTCCTTCCTCTCTCCTTTGCTTTTCCTGCCCAGAATGAATTCAACCAGCAACTACCAATTGCAACTGGCAGGATGCTGACTGGTTCAACTCAGCCCCTGGGAGAACCCAGTTTTGGACAGATCTGGCCTGGTTTTTGTGAGGTGTGAAACTGCTCTTTGGAGGCCCGCTTGATCTGTATTTAAATCCTGGGTTGACTGGCGGGATTAAAATCGGAAACGACTGGGTTTGCTACAGCGGTCGGCGTTGCAGAGAGAATTGCCCAACAGACAGGAGATGCAGGATGGAATAAGTCAAAGACAGAGGCTGGAAGGCTATCTTTTGGAGGTGCTTTGATTGAGAGTTCCTGCATGGCAGGGAGTTGGACTGGATGGCCCTTGGGGTCCCTTCCAACTCTATGGTTCTATGAAAGAACAAAGTTGAGGTTTGGGTTGGGGTTCAAGATATGGGGAACGGTGTCATAACTCACCCTCTGGGGTCCAAAGGCCTCATTCCCACTTGCAGAAAAATCACTTTCCTATCCGAACTGATGGATCGATTCTACATCAGATCATGGTTCCCACTACATTTGCCCCGATCGCATTTGCTGGCATGGAATCGAATCAAAATAACCCACTTGTGGTTCCCATTCACAAATGAATCGTTTCTATTTAAACCAGTTCCTGAAGCAGATAACCCACTTGTAGTTCACATTGGGCCATGAATCGGTTCCTGCATAGGACATCCATTTCTGCTCATAATAAACTGATCTGCATCTGGTTCCCATTTGCGCTGAAGCGATTCATTTAAAACTTAATTGTGAAATCAAATCCAATTCGGTTCTGGTTCCCACTTGCACAGATTCGATTTGGTTGAAAAGAAGCAGAAAAAACCAGCATCAAAAAGATGCGGGTTAAATGGGTCTAGAGCATGGAATCGCTTCAGTGTTTCGGATTAAGTGGGAACCAGGGTCGTTTAAACTGGTTCAAACCGAATCACGATCCAAATGGCTCCCTCCCAGAATCTCAGGCATTTTCACTATTTGAAGTCACCAAAGAGAGAAGGAAAAACTTTGTAGGGGCCATCAATTAAATAGAAGATGTGGATGGATCGAGCACCTGGCATCCGGAGGCAGCCACCTATAAATCTCTGAGAAGCTGCAGGGAATCTCTGTTAGCCTGAACTTTAAAGTTGCTATCCAATGTGCAGAAATACTTTTGGGGAGTATCAGCATCATGGTTTATGCCATTAAAATTCAGAGGAAAACTTAGAGCGGGTTTACCACCCGATTATCACGGAAGCCGCCAGCTACTGCTACTGCTATCAGTAGTACTATTAACAGCAGCGATTGTTACTACTGCAGTGTATGTGACATATTTTAATGGCTTGTTTTGGAACATTTGCACCTGCCCTCTCCAAATGTTATTAAAATCAAAATGAACAAGCCCTCTTTTAGGCTTTGGGGTTACGAGACAAACAAAAGTGAGTCTTTTCCCAATGTATAAGAGGCAGCAATGCTCACACAATATAATGCTTAGTAGAACCACATGGGAGTGGCAAAGATACTGCTCTTTCCATTTGGGAAACATTGAAGGTTATGAGATTTTTGCAAGACGCTTCAGACGTCAGGACTCGCTTTGCAAGATCGCCCAGATGCCGCTGCAGCATAGGCCGTCTGCTTATTCCAATTTTATCAAAATCTGTTATAAAGATGATCTGGTCTACTTGGAGCCCAGCAGCAATGAAGCTTGATGTGCATTTCAAACACGGCCTCTCCGTATATTAATCTCTCCCTCTGCCCCTGCAAACACATTTAGTACCTCCTGGTGAAGCCGGTTGAAAACTTGGCAAGGAAACCGAAGTGGCTTCCATCAATTCGTTCTCAGCTCACTGAACAGGTAGATTAGCATGGGAATGAACAGAATTATAGGAGGGAAATTAAATTTCGGAGGCCGGCGGTGAAGGTCTCGCTCATCTCGACCTTTTGTTGATGCAAAATGGATTTAATTTTTTTTTTAATACTGCAGGCTGGGGTTCCCTTTCGACATAATCCTTTCGCCACACAGTGGTCACCTGGTCACTTTCATGACCTTTGGTCCTCCAATTGGTTTGGACTTTGGCTCCCATCATTCCTGACTTTTGGCCAAGTTGGCTGGGGTTTCTGGGAGGTGAAGTCCAAAACAAACGGAGGACAAATGGTTGGGAACCACTGCCATCGAGAAACTTTTTTGCAGCAGGTTCTGATAGACGCAATAGTTCAACTTGTGGATAAATCCCACTGATTGAATAGGTCTACTCCAGTTGCGAGGGGACAGGATTCAGTGCAGATGTATAGGATGTCACCTGGAGCATTTGGGATTTGGAGCCATCTCTTTCAAGGGAGGATTTCTGGGATGGCGTAGGGGTTTGAACCTTGGACTATGGCTCTGGAGACCTGGGTTTGAATTCTTGCTTGACCATGGAGACCCATTGGGTAACCTTGGACAAGTCGCAATCTCTCAGCCCCGGAGGATGGCGAAGACAGACCTCCCCTCTGATGAAACTTGCCAAGAAAACCCTATGATAGGCTTGCCTTAAGGTTGCCATAAGTCAGAAACTACTTAAACACATACAACAACAACAATGCTCTAGTTGGGGGTCAAAAAGAGAATTCAGCGATAGATTTCCAATGTAATGAAATCCCTTGGTATCAGTTGAAGTTTGCTTCCAGGGTCCCCACTAATACCAAAATCCATGGATGCTCAAGTCCCATCAAATGCAATGGCATAGTGAAATGGCGACTCTTATATAAAAGATTTGCTTTTGGGAATGTATTTTTTTCTTAATATTTTCAAGATGTATATGGTTGAATCCATGTATGAATAATCCATGGATTACGGAGGATGGCTGTAAGGGGTTCTTCAGTTCCATCTTGCATTTTCACCTTTCCCAAGATCTCTTTGTTCCACTCCCTTCACCGAAATATTATCCTCGGCTTATTCTGAGACCATGCTGTTATTCCTAGGACTTGAAAAAGTCCCTTTTTTATTTTATTTATGACAACGGGAATTTTGGGGCTGTAGTCCTCCCCAATAAAGGAACTTTTCCAAAAGCTGGGAACCTGGGAGGCACCTGGAACCCAAGAAGTCAACGGATCAACGCCAAAATAAAGAGACGGGCGATAAAGTCATATTTAACAAGGGACCCATTTACTCTCCTCTGTCTTTTAATGCACTAAAAGTTTCTCTTTCCTTGCCTATAATAGTCTCTTTCTTTCAAAAGCCTCTGATTTTGCCCATCTGAAAAGAGAAGAGAAAAAATCCATTCTCAATTTATTCATAGGAATCTCATCTTTTTTGGCCAAGGGCCCGCATGTGACTGATGCAGAATTACGTTACCTCTAATAAAACCTGAAATTGATTTGCAGTCTCTTTCTGCCTGTCTAGACAAGACAAATCCCGACCGCGGTAAGGCTCCAGTAAACTCCCAAATCATCATTTCTTTTAAGGAAGGACACACTCTTTTTATAGCTGGGCGCATTGATTCAGGGGAAGAAACGGTGCTTGAAGGATGGGAAGGAGGAATATGTTGGCACGCCACGGCATGCAAAGCCAGCCCGTTGCATCCCCGCCTTTTGTACTTCTCTAATATCCACCCCATCTCTCCAAAAATTGCAATTCCCCATCAAAGGTGGTTTGTCTCGGCTTCGGCATCCGAGCCTCTGTTCTCCTTCTTGTGACAATGCTGGAGATGAAAAGAAGAGCCGCTGGGTCTCTTTGGGAAGAAATGAACGTGGGCGACTTTCCAAGACATTTTTTGGGGAGGAGATCAGAGCATCCTTTCCGTCGCATCTCAGAGGGCTTCGGGTGACATTTGCTTGGTCTGCGTCCTGACCTTGTCAACTAATTGCATCCGTCATAGAGACTCCGACCAATTCGTGTCCAACGTTGAAAGGCTGAGAGATGAACATCTGTCACAGTTTCGGAGCCGCAACGGAGATGATGTTGAGGAAGGCTTTCAGACTTTAAATACATCTCTCTCTGTGCATTGTGTGCTTCCAGTTATGAATTAAAGCTGGACTAAGAGAGAAGGAGCCGACCTGGTCTGAGCGTTGGACTAGGACATCGGTAGGCCAGGGTTCGGATCCCAACTTGGCCATGGAAAGCCATGGCAATTGGAACGGGAAGGCAATGGCAACCCCCCCCCCCCCCGAAGAAGCTTGCCAAAAAACCCTATGATAGGTCCATCATAAGTTGGAAATGATTTGAAGACACACAACAGCAGAAGGATTCAAAGATATAGCCATGTTAGTCTGTAGAATCAGTATGTAGAGAGGTCTTGCGGCACCTTTGAGACTCACTGAAAGGAAGAAGTTGGCAGCGTGAGCTTTCTTAGACTTCAGTCTACTTTCTCAGATACATTTAGATGCAATAAGAAGAAGAGGAGGAGGAGGAGGAGAGAGGTCTTGTAGTACCTTTGAGACTAACGGAAAGAGAGAAGTTGGCAGCATGAGTTTTCATAGACTTAAGTCTACTTCCCCAGGTGCATTTAGATGCAATAACAACAGCAGCAACAACAATATGTAGAGAGATTGTCTAGCACCTTTGAGACTCACTGGAAGAAAGAAGTTGGCAGCATGAGTTTTCCTAGACTTCAGTCTACTTCTTCAGATGCATTCTGTTGGAGTGGAAAGCCAGGGACAGACCTATATATGCCATTAGTGTGTGAGAATGACATCCTATATAAGCCATTAGTGTGTGAGGATGACATTTGTATAGACATTCACACACACGAAAGGCATATATAGGTCTGTCCCTGGCTTTCCACTCCACCAAATGCATCTGAGGAAGTAGATTTAAGTCTAGGAAAGTTCATGCTGCCAACTTCTTTCTTTCAGTGACTCTCAACAGCAGAAGACATTCGCTGAAATGACCCCATTGAGAATTGCGGAGCGCAATATCCGGAAGGTCTGCACATTTCCCAACCCTGACATAAACTTTCATAGACTGTAGTTTATTTCATGAACTTATCAAGCTCATTACGCCGTCATAAATCTGTCCGTCTTTACGATGCCTCCGGAGTTTTTGTTTCTTTTGCGACACATTAAAAATGCCTGCTTCAGAACACACACACACACACACAGAGTCATTCGTCTGGTTACATGTTGTAATATTACAGTTTAATAAGGCTTTTAAATTAATTGTTCTTCCGTTTTGGTCTGATTTAACAGCTTTGCGATTGCTTTCCTGTTGCTCCAGTGAGTCCTTAAACTCTTCCCATTTTTCAGCCCCAGGGTCTGCATTGCATTGGCTTTGGCTTTAAACGATGAATATTAGATGCGGATTGTTTTAATATGTGTATATCTTGTCTTTTTAAATTGCATTTTTACATCCAAGTGTTAAAAGTCATACTTAGCGATTATTACTCCGTTGTAACTCTAGGTCATGAATCCCTATATTGGGATATAAGATGATGATGATGATGATGATGATGATGATATAATAATAATAATAATAATAATAATCATCATCATCATCATCATCATCATCTGTAACTGTGGCTGCATTTATGCTGCAGAATTAATGCAGCTTGACACTGCTTCGGCTGCCATGGCTCAAAGCTACGGAAGTCTGGGATTTGTAGTTCTTGGGATAAGATTTTCTCAATTTTGCACACTTTTAGATTCAGGAATAACTAAGGTTTTCTGGCTGAAAAAGAGGTGTTGTGATGTACCAAATCACCAGCAAACGACAACAAAACGGCACAAAATGAAACAGCACAAAGGTCCGGGTTATCGATCGAAAGGGGAAGCTGGCTTGACTGTTGGCTGTTTGGAGCAGAGAGGATTTATGCTCCGCTATAAATCTTCATCTCACCTGCTCCGCAAAGGAAGCATCCATCATCTCGGTCTTTCCTCAGAGTAGGTGGATAGGTGCTGATCTGGTCTCTCGGTGGCCATTTATCTTTTCCAGACCCATCCGTTGGCCCCTTGGCATCTCCAAGGCAAAGAAATCCCGTCTCCGCAAAGTGGTCTTTGGCTCCGCTACAAGAGGACATAAACGGCAATGAAACGTCCTCAAATGGAACACGTTGGCGCATTCCCCCAAATGGGATGGAATCATGCCTCGTTGCAATGAATTATAATGAATTCGTACATTTATCCTGACATAGGCCCTGTCTTCGAGCAGATGCTACGCGTCGGCCTGCAGGACTTGGCAGACTTTGCGCCATGAGGCTTAGCAAAGCGGAGGGTTTCTGGGACTTTGCACACAAAACTGGTGGCCTGGCATCCTTGCGGCTCTTGTACTTTGCTTTTGGGTCATTTCTGACTTATGGGGACCCTAAGGCAACCCTATCATGGGGTTTACTTGCCATGTTTGTTTCAGGGTAGACTTTTTAGTCTAGGAAAGCTCATGCTGCCAACTTCTTCCTTTCAGTTGGTCTCAAAGGGGCTACGAGATCTCTCTCCATTTGTTCAGAAGGGGTTGCCTTAGCCTTCCTTTGAGGCTGAGAGAGTGTGACCTGTCCCTAGCTAACCAGTGGGTTGCCGTGACCAAGCAGTGATTGAACTAAGACTCATTTCTGAGGCCAAAATTGCATTGTTTCTACAGTGTAGATGCACCCTAAGACCTTCTCCCCAAACTACAAGTCCCAGGATTTCTGTAGGATGGAGCCACGGTACTTTAAATGGTGCCAATTTGTATTATATCTACAGTGTAGATGCATCCTAAGACCTTCTCCGCAAATTACAAATCCCAGGATTTCTGTAGGATGGAGCCAGGGCAGTTAAAGTGGTGCGAAAATAGCATTATTTCTACAGTGTAGATGCACCCTAAGACCTTCACCCCATTCTTTTGGTCCCGGGATTTCTGTAGGATGAAGCCAGAGCACTTTAAATGGTGCCAAAATTGCATTATTTCTACAGTGTAGATACACCGTAAGGCCTTCTCTCCAAACCACAAATCCAGAATTTCCGTAGGATGGAACGGACAGCAGTTGAAGTGGTGCCAAAACTGCATTATTTCTACAGTGTAGATGCATATTTGTGACTCCTTTTTTCCCCGAGCAGCGACTCGCAGGCGTTTGTCGATCTCCGCTCGGCAGAAGGGTGTTTATTCTCTAGTTGCATCTCCGCAGTCCTTGAGAAGGAAGGCTGTGGGTTTTATTATAAGGCTGTCGATGCTACAAGGTTACAGTCCCCGAAGCCTCCGAGAAAGTGCTGAGAGAGGCAGAAAACAGAAAAATGTCCAATTTAAAGTCTGGGTTAGTCACTTAGCGCCGACTTAGCGGTTGCATTCACTTTTAATGAGGTCAGGGATCCTAAGAGTCTATGTGCCACTAATGGGACCCTGAATTTTTAATCCAGGGTCTCTTTATGCATGCATTTTATGCAAAAAGCCCAAACGCATCAAGGCAGGCGCACTCCCCAGGAAACGGGGAAAGGCCTGAATTTTCTACAGAGAGTTGTTCTGAATCGCTGACGGTGGCATGCGCTTTGTGCCGCCTTTCTCTCTCTCAAAGCCCAAATGTAAACAGGATCAGAAGAATATTTCAAAGAATTCGGCTTTGTGAATATGCAAAGAAACCCAGATTCGCCATCAAGTGCCAACCGAACGGAATCAAATTTGCAATCATTCAGCACTATTTGCAATATTCACAAAGTGAATATGGAAAGTGGGAAAGAAACCCAGATCCTCCATCAAGCTCAAACCGAACGGAATAAAATCTGATTTGCAATATTTGGAAAGTGAATATGGAAACTGGGGAAGAAACCCAGATTTTCCATCAAGCTCAAAATGGATGGGATCAAATTTGAAATCTTCCAGCAATATTTGCAAAGTGAATATGGAAAGTGGGAAAGAAGCCCAGATTCTCCATCAAGCCCAAACCAAATGGAAGCAAATTTGCAACCTTTCAGCAATATTTGCAACATTTGCAATATCTGGAATACAGCCCACCCTCCACATTTGCGGCTTTGACTTTTGCGGCTTTGATTATTTTCAGTTTTAATAATAATAATAATAAATTTTATTTATATCCCGCCTCTCTGATTGGATCGAGGCAGCTTCCGATGAGAATAAAATGCAACACAAAGTACAATAAAATACTGAATAAAACCCATCATCCCTCCCTCCAACACAACACTTAAAATTCCCCATTAATAATCATAATGATAAATAACATCCAATGATAAAATAACAGTAAGACGATGGGAATCCTGGGATGTTATACATCGAATATCTAGGTCCTCCGGAGTAATTTTGCTGAACGTTGACCATAGAGTTATGCTGGGGAATGTAACCTCTCTAGGCATTTGTAGGTCCTCCAACACGACTCTATGATCAATGTTGACCAGAGAGTTGCACTGGAGGACCTGGAGATTCCTAGAGAGGTATTCTCTTAAGTAAAAGTAATAGGTTTCTTACTATTATTGTTTGCAATTTTCCCCACATTCACTGGGGCCCTTCACTCTTAACCCCAGCGAATGCGGAGGGACCACTGTACTTGCAATATTTGCCATATTTGCACTGCGATATTTCTTTGAAATATTTCAGGCTGCAGCTTCGCCGGGGACTTTTTTGGGTTGCTGTCGCCAAATACGAAGCGTTTGAGGTCAGAGCACGAATAGTGGCTTTCTGGCTGATCCTTAACCCTCAAAGCTACATCCGTCTTCGGAGGTTAAACATCACCCAGCCAAGACTTCGCCCCTGCGTGTCAAAATAAGTTTATTCCTCCCCTCTAGGTACACTTTACTTTCCCTCCTCCTGGAAATGAAAGAACCAACAGCAGAGAGGATCTGAAAATGCCAAGCAGTGACCTTTCTATCTCGGGTGCTTTCAATTGCATCCAAGGCATTAACCTCGGAAAAGGGGGTCACCACCGTCGACGTTGGAAGTCGAAGGAGCCACCGAGGAAAGGTACTGAGCAAATGTGAAGGCTGGCTGTGCAAAGTTCCCTCGCCAGCCCTGCTCCGACCTTTAAATCTTCCATGGTGACATTTTTTCTTCGCATGCATTTTTATACATACACACACTTTTCCCTCTGCTTTGGCACACACGTACGAATGTGCACAGCGCACACCACGCTTCCTCCGCCGCAGCCGATCCTCCGCCACTTGCTTTCTCCGATAGACCTGGTTTTTCCTCTTTTGCTGTTTTTCTCCCCCTCCTTTTGCTCGTGCTGCATCGGCAAAAATCTCAAACGGTAGGAGGATTCGGAGGAACAAATCACATCCCCATGCGGTGCCTTCTGCAGTACAAGAATTGGTTGTGACACCTTGCGTATGCCGAAAATACTTGCAATGCATCACCCAAAGAGAGTGGCTTGCATACGTATTTTGCTTTATTTTGGCGGATGTCACATTTAAGCCTTTTGCAAAGTTCCTTGCAACGTTTTCAGTGGGGAATATACCCATATAGTGCTCCCATAGGACAACCATCCCATGCCATTTTAAAAACCTTACTTAAATTTGCCCGCTCTCTGCAAGGACGATACAATACAAATGAAGACATTTGTTGTGTTGTAGTGTGCTTTCAAGGCGTTCTCGACTTATGGCAACCCTAAGACGAACCTATTGTGGGGTTTTCGTGAAAGAGAAGCACCATAGACTCCTTGCAAAAACACCTTTGAAAGAGAAGCGCCGTCAATGCCTTGCAACCGTTCGAAAGGTGCCTCCGACACCCTTTTTGCTAATATTGCAACCGCGTTTCAACGTAATTGAATAAACCAAGGCCGGCGATGAATCCACAAAGGCCTTTTAGGAGATCTATAGAGTGACCATTTTTGTTCCTCTCCATTTTGGAGCTGGATATCTGGAGCGAAAGAAGGGCTTTTTCCCCCCCCGTAATTGCCTGTGATCTATGTTTCTAGGTCTCGGCGCTCCGCCGTCGGCAAGAGACAAACACCATGATGGATCTTTTCAATTCTGCAGCTCTTCTTGGCGATATACTCTGGGCTCCTGACCTGCTGCGTTGGCACATCTCTCCCTGCGCAGCAAACAACATCAAAGCCTTTGCTGAAACAGTGCGCTGGTTTCTTTTCTTCTTTTTCTCCCCTTCTCTCTCTTATGAAGTCTCCTAACAGTAATAAAAAAAGAAAACCCATTCTTTCCTTCCTTCTCCCTCTTGCATGCAGATGCCAAGCTTCAAAGTCATCCACTCCTTTAAAATTCCCCAGCACCGTTGCAGCCCCTTGCAAGGGTCGGGATGCCCTCGTTTCTTTCCATGGTTCAAAATGCCCAAAGGAAGGCACCGAACAGGATGGAGCCGTGGGAGTTAAAGCGGTGTCAAAGCGGACCCAGATATTCCTAGGAGTTTATCATACGACGGAATTTGGGGGTATAATGCAATGGCAATCCGAACGCAATCACGGGGTTTCACGTTATTGCGAAAGAGTGTATCTCACGCAATTTCGGACAACGGGGAGTCATTCCGAACGCAATCCTGGGGTTTCATGTAATTGCGTATTAGAGTATCTCACGCAATTTCGGGCAATGGGGGCGTCATTTTTGGGAAATGGGATGTCATTCTGAACGCATTCCAAATGAAATCAGATTTCACGTAAATTTGCTAAACTAGTGAATTTACGTAATTCACGAATTTGCTCCATTCGCAATTGAGAGAAATTCCTCCCATGTGAAAACTCCCAAGAGAGAACATATTAACCAAATCCATGAACAATCAAATCCGTAGATATCAAAGCCGTGAATATGGAGGGATGAATGTATTTCTAGAGTGTAGATCAGCAATTCCCAAACGGGTGCTTTGGACTCCAGCTCCCAGAAGCCCCAGCCAGCTTGGCGAACAGTTGGGAATTCTGGGAGTTGTGGTCCAATCTCAACCATAGAGAAGGAGAACATGGCGCCGTCACTAATGCAGAGAGATCCATTGTTCGCCTTACTTTTTAATACCCTATCATCTCCTTCCATTGTTTTCAAAGGACGGTAGCCTTAATGAATTTGTCCTAATAGGCGCCGGCCTTAATGAATTCATTCGGCATGCCTTCGTTTTCATATTTCCCCAGCTGCTTAAATGTTCCACTCCAGCTAAATTGGCATCGCCCGGATATTATGTAAGGGACACTTAGAAGGAAAAGTACAATTTATGAACGTTTCGGAAGAAGCACATCGGCTCCGTCGGAAGGTTTCGTCAGAGGGACAACCACGAGGGACGGCGCATCTATTTATATTTGCTGATGATGAACGCAACCAGGGTTTTGCATCCCTCCCTGATGCCTCTGCAGCCGACGAGGATCCTTCTTTATTACCCCCAATTAAATTTATCCTTTATCTATTTGCAAAGCGAAGGGGGTGGATTTTGCTTGCCAAAGTCCGCCGCAGGAATGGGAATAACTTCATTTCATTATCCCAGGCACCTGGTAGTAATCTAATCCCATTATTATATCGAAATAGGTCTGACATGCATATCCTCCAGTTTCAATTTTCAGATTCAAAACGGGGATCTCAATGGAATTGGGGGGGGGGGGGGGAACCCTTCTGTAAATGACCTGGTGTGAATATTCACAATAGGATATGTCAGTATTCACAATATTCACAATTTTCTCCCATGACAGAAACCCTTCCCTTTCAGGGCTTCTTCTTTCTCCTTCCCAGATGAGTTGCAGCAATCCCAAACCATCTTGGACCAGGTTGTGATCCCAACCCATCGGGGATCCAGTTTTGAATGGGAAGCCACCATGTTGTTCTGCAAAGACCATTGTTACAGGTAAGGATCTAAAGAACGCTCAACAAGTGTCTCATCCTCAATATGAAGGGGGTATTTCAACGGATGGATATCCCATTAAAAAAAGAGGCATTTCTGGACAAAACTAGTTGTTTTGCATAAAACACACTGTACGTTTTTTGGCACAGGTATATTAGGCTAGGGTAAGATGAATGCATAGGAGGGAGAGAGGAGGAAGGAAGGAAGGATGGACAGATGGATGGAAGGAAGGAAGGAAGGAAGAAAATGGAAAGACGGAGGGTGGGCAGGAAGGGGACAGAAGGAGGGAAGGAAAATGGAAAGATGGAGGGTGGGGAGGAAGGAAGGAAGGAAGGAAAATAGAAAGATGGAGGGTGGGAAGGAAGGAAGGAAGGAAGGAAGGAAGGAAGATGGAAAGATGGAGGATGGGAAGAAGGAGGAAGGAAGGAAGGAAGGAAGGAAAATGGAAAGAAGGAAGGAAGGAAAATTGAAAGACAGAGGATGGGAAGAAGGGGGAAGGAAGGAAGAAGGAAGGAAGGAAAATGGAAAGATGGAGGGTGGGAAGGAAGGAAGGAAAATGGAAAGACGGAGGGTGGGAAGGAGGGGAAGGAAGGAAGGAAGGAAAATGGAAAGACGTAGGACGGGAAGGAAGGAAGGGATCCAGTTGTCGGCCTCTTGGGGAGGATTTGGAGAGAGGGAGTACAGCGGGAGAAGGTGGCTTTGAAACTCAACAAGGGAAGCGATGGAGAAAATGCCTTGAGAGAGCGAGGTCAGCGGAGATGGCCCAGCTAAGAACCTGCCTCTTGCGTCTCCTTCAATTCCGGCGCTTCCTCCACAATTGAGCCCCAAAGACTGAATTGTTCAGACGGAGGGTATTAAACGATTGAGAACTTAGGTGCCGCCGAAGTTAAGTCTCTCTTATTACCGCTGCAGTGTGTGAGCGAGCAACCTTGGAGTTAGAGGGAAAATAGCTCACCAGGGTAAGAAAAGAATAATTTTGCAGGAGAGAAAGGAGAGAGAGAGAGGCCTGACAAAACTGCCTCTAACCAAAAGGGAAATCAAATCTCCACTTTCTCTGGAAACCAGCTCTTTTTCCTTTTCCGCGCTGCGGCCAAATAAATCATGTCACCGGGAACTCTATCTATTAAACCGAGAAGGACGGGGGCCAGCCCTCTAAGGGGGTCTCGAATTCGAGTGCAACAAGAGGCGTAAAAGCGTTAATCCAATTGCGGGGGTCCACAGTCGCTGGCCTCAGCGAGATACGAAACCCACGTTCCCCTCCTCATCCTTCTTCCAACAGCTGAGCATTGAGTGCATTTAAGAAGTCGGCGTTGGAGGTGAACTATTACTATCTCATAGTGGAAATAAAAGAGACCAGGCCCAGGATCTGGGTTGAGCGGTGGCCATTTTATTCAGCCAATATTCAGCCATGGATATTGAATCCTTTGAGATGCAAAAGGAATTAGCAACTGAGACTCTGGGGTTCCTTATTAGTTGTCTTAACATTCCCTTTCTCTGAAACATAGATTATAGCTCCTGCTATTGGTTGGTGGCTTCCCATCCATGCCCTAACCATGGTTAACTCTTGTTTCGCTTCCAAGGTCAGATGGGATCGGGTACTTTGGCTAACACTGGTTTAGGTTCCAGGATCAGATAGGATCTGGGACCTTGGCTAACCCTGGTTTATTTTCCAGGATCAGATGGGATCTCGGACCTTGGTTAACCCTGGTTTAGTTTCCAGGATCAGATGGGATCTCGGACCTTGGATAACCCTGATTTAGGTTCCAGGATCAGATGGGATCTCGGACCTTGGCTAACCCTGGTTTAGTTCCCAGGATCAGATGGGATCTCGTACCTTGGCTAACTCTGGTTTAGTTTCCAGGATCAGATGCGATTTGGGACCTTGACTAACCCTGGTTTAGTTTCCAGGATCAGATGGGATTGGGTACCTTGGCTAACCCTGGTTTAGTTTCCAGAATTAGATGGGATATTGGACCTTGGCTAACCCTGGTTTAGTTTCCAGGATCAGATGGGATCTCAGACCTTGGCTAACCCTGGTTTAGTTTCCAGGATAAGATGGGATCTCGGACTTTGGCTAACCCTGGTTTAATTTCGTTGCAACACAGCGTTGTTTGCAAATTTGCAAAGATGGGCATCCGAGCAATGGCAAGAGCGGACCAATGAGCCTGAAACAACAGTGAGGAAGTTAATCTACTCCAGGTAGAGCTTCAAAAGAGTTTGTGGACCAGGTCCTTGTTGCAACCACATGGTTGCGTGCTACATTTGCCACTCTTTTGCAGAATTCAGGATCGTTCAGGTCCTAACCCCGTGCCTTCCTGGCCTGAACATTTCTGGCTTTCTGTTTTTCCAAATGCCACGCTGCGTGTGTTCTTCCTTGGCAACGCTGCTCCTCCGGTTTTGTTAATTTGAAAGTGCCTTTATTGATTTGCTATTTCGAGCGAAAGGTTAGGCAGCGCAATTTCTTCCAGGGAGACAAAGATCAACCCTAATTGGCCGCAGCATCCGATGAACCGGGCGGGGAAGGAGGAATGGCTTCGCTTGGCAGGGCCAGAGGCCTGGATCTCTCCGGCAGCACTTTGTCTTCCAAGGGAGAACTTGTCTACCTCTGGGCTTCAGGCTTCCTCGGCCAGGAAACACCTGTAAGCGAAAGGTAATAGATAGATAGAACAACAGGAGAAGCAAGTTGCAAATAGGATAGACAGACAGACAGATAGACAGATAGACAGACAGACAAACTGATAGATAGTAGTAGCAAGTTGCAAACAGGATAGATGATAGATAGATAGATAGATAGATAGATTAACAGTAGAAGCAAATTGCAAATAGAATAGATAGATAAATAGATAGATAGTTAAAGAATAGAAGCAAGTTGCAAACAGGATGGATAGATATATAGATAGATAGATAGATAGATAAAGAATAGAAGCAAGTTGCAAACAGGATGGATAGATAGATAGATAGATAGATCAAGAATGGAAGCAAATTGCAAACAGGATGGATGGATGGATGGATGGATAGATAGATAGATAGATAGATAGATAGACAGACTGATAGATAGTAGAAGCAAGCTGCAAACAGGATAGATGATTGATTGATTGATTGATTGATCAATCGATCGATTGATTGACTGAGTGAGTGAGTGATGATAGATACATACATACATAAGTAGAATAACAGTAGAAGCAAGTTGCAAACAGAAGAATAGATAGATAGATAGATAGATAGACAATAGAAGCTAGTTGCAAACAGGAGATAGATAGATAGATAGATAGATAGATGATAGATAGATAGTAGAGGCAAGTTGCAAACAGAATAGATGATTGATTGATTGATGATAGATAGATACATAGAATAAGAGCAGAAGCAAATTGCAAACAGAAGAGATGATAGATAGATAGATAGATAGATAGATGCAAGTTGCAAACAGAATAGGAGATAGATAGATGATAGATAGCTATGGCTCAATGCTAGGTATCTGCCCAGATATGTTCCTGCCTTTCCTTCTCCACAATTGCAAGCAATTTGCTAATAAATATCAGGAGGCCAAGGCCGCTTGTTCTGTTGGAGCGTTCCTTGATGGGGAAACAATATCCCTTTTCTTCTTAATACTTTGGGAAGTAGGTTGGGACCGGCTAATGCTGATTTGCAAGCAAATTGCTTACAACTGGATTTTAATTTAGCGGCGCTCATGGCCGCAAATGCCTTTCGACGCATCGTGTACAAACTCTCGCCTATGCGACGTCTCAGGCATACCAAGTACCCCTCCGTTAGTTTACTAAATTGGATCTCCTTCCATTTCTTTAAACAAACCCGATTCTGGGGGCTTTTAATTCTATGTTTTTTTGTTATTTTATGATTATTATGTTATGTGTTTTATCTATGGAAGCCGCCTCAATCCATTGGGAGAGGTAGGGTATAAGTAATTTATTACTATTATTAATATTATTATTATTATTGTTCGAATCCTAGAGCCAGCTGGACTACAACTCTGAAGATCAGTGTTCGAATCCCTGATTGACCCTGGAAATGCACTTGATTACCTTGTTCAAAGTGGGATAATAATAATAATGATTAATAATAATAATTTGTATCCCGCCTCTTCAGTGAGACTGAGGCGGCGTACATCATAAAACATATAACACAATAAAACACAATACAACAACACAATAAAAATCCCATTATCCCCCCCTTCCATAAAACAAATCCACCTAAGTCTGCCTTTAAGGTCACCATATGTTTGAAATGGCTTGGAAACAACGAGGATTAGAACCCGAACGAACAAAATAACCTCTTATGTTAATGGCTGGGAGAAAAACAAGACGGAGGTTGCTTTATTCCTCTTGATCCTTATTCCCTAATTCAGTTTTATTTTTGCAGCAGAACAAAGTGGAGGTCAAGTCGCCCGGAGCCATCGGGGGACAAAGAGCGGCCAAACAAGGCATCCGTCACGAAGGGTCTATTTCTTGAGCTAACCACGTTCTCCGACAGCCTCTCATTAACTGTAGGGACACAGTGTGCGGAGATGTATCAAGAAAGGATTTCCGAGCTAAAACGCTGAACAGCCGCAGATACCAGCAAGTGATAAATGTCACCGCGGCGGGGTCGCTTGGATAAATATGTTTAACACCGCGCCAAAAGGTCCTCCTGAAATGTCACATCCGTGAGCAACAGGGGAAGATCTTGGCACGTTTTCCTCGAGAAGGAGAGACGGATACACAGCTGCTTCCGTTGTTCTGGCTCCCAGGTCTGAGCCCAGATTTTAAGGAGGCAAAGCAAGATGCCAAATTATTCCCTTCTCCGTAAGAATCATAGCGTTGGAAAGGACCGCAAGGGCCATATTTTCCATTCCTTTTCCATGCAAGAATAAATCGCTAAAGCACTCTTGAGAGAAGACCATCTAGGCTCCAAAGAAGGAGACGCCTCCACCTTCTAAGTCTAAGACATTGTCTTCTACTATTGAATAGCTCTTACCATCAGGAAGCCTCCAAAGAAGGAGATGTCACCACCTTCTAAGTCTAGGTCTTTGGAGGAAGCCTCCAAAGAAGGAAACACCATCATCCTCTAAGTCTAAGACATTGTCTTCTAATATTGAATAGCTCTTACCATCAGGAAGTTCTTCCTAACGTTTAGGTAGAACCTCTTTTCCCTGTCACTTGAACCCATTGCTCTGGCTCAGGAAGGTCTTCCTATCCCAGATGTTTGGGAGGAATTGCTTTTCCTGACGTTTGCAACCATCGCTCCATGTTCTAGCCTCTGGAGGGGCACAAAACAAGCTTCGCTCACCCTCAACATGAGATCCCTTCAAATATTTGAACATGACTATCATGTTTAACGTTAACCTTCTCTTCTCCAGGTTCATCATACCCAGTTCTCTAAGCCATTGGAGGTTTCCAGACCTTTCACCATTTTGGTTGACGTATTCCAGCTTGTCCACATCCTTCTTGAATCGTGGTGCCCAGAATTGGAGATGGTTATTTCCAATAAGGTCTGACTCGGCTATCATTAGGTTCTTTCCAGGTTCTTCTCGTTCTGGATGAGTCCCTCAAACCAACCCAACAGTCCTCCCCTGGATCCAGGATTTTATTTTTCCTTACCCCCCAGAGGAGTCCCACTGACATCCATGGGCCCACATCAGCTTAAGGTGGGATGACAAAACAGTCGCCACCAAGACGATAGAAGAGGCTCTTGGAGACCCTGGTTTCTGAACATCAGCCATCTTGCAAGAGTAGCCGGCAGGTGAGTGAGTAAGTGTTATATCTTAATATATAAGAAGATACTCATAGGGCTCAAAAGGGATCTCGAAGGCTCCCAACCCAGTTCTGGAACCACAGCCGACCTGTTTAAAAGCTTTCAACGAAGGAGAGTCCACCATTTTGTGAGAGGATCTGTTCCTATGTCGAACAGTTGTCAGCATTAGGAAAGTCTTGCTAAAGTTTAGGTGGAGTCTCCATCCCTGTAACTGACATCTATCGGTCCATATCCCAAGCTGCTGCTACATTGCAGAATTAATCCAGTTCGACACTGTTTTAACTGCCATGGCTCAATGCTATGGAAATGTGGGATGCTCCTTCTCGGTCAGATACAAATCCAAGGATACTGTGGGATGGACCCATGAAAATTAAAGCAACTTTTATTCAGCAGCGTGGCAGCAAACCTGGACTAATGTGAACCTTTGCAGTTTGGGACTTAGGTCCAAAACACAGTGCAGAAACAGTCCAGTTTGAGGCCGCTGCAACTGCCCTGGCTCAGTGCTAGGGAATCCTGGGAATTGTAGTTTATTGTGGCACCCCAGAGCTCTCTGACAGAGAAGGCTAAATGTTTTGCAAAACTACAGTTCCCAGAATTTCCTAGCACTGAGCCAGGGCAGTTATAGAGATCTCAAACTGGATTATTTCTGCAGCGTGTTTCGGACCATAATTCTCATGTGGTCGTTTTGCACCAAAAACTGCATTTTTCCATAGAGGAAATGATACTTTAATATTATTTATGTTTCTCTCCCTTCTACGTTATGTTATCAGATAATCTCAGCTCTTTCTGAAGACTGCATTTTAGGTCGGCGTTGACCTTCGTCTCCCAAGAACAATATTGACAAGGAAAAGAGATCCCACATTTCTTTGGGAATTGTCTCGGGTTTAGTGAAAGAAACTGCTCTGAACCCGATGGATCGTGCGGACGCTCCGGATTTGTACAGCAAGGAGAAGGCCCTTCGCGACGCCATGGAGAACCTAAAGAAGCGAAACAAGAGCCGGAGAGAAAAACTGGAGGCTTTCCGCCAAAATCAGAGGGAGTTTTGCGAGGAGAAGCAAAGAAGAAATGCAGCTTTGTGGGCGCAAAACCTGACCCTTTGGAAGAAGATCATGGATCTCTTTGGGAGCGTCAAGAAAGCACTGAAAGAAGAGCCAGAGCTTTGGAAAGAAGAGATGGATGGATGGAAAGAAGAGATGGCCCTTTTGAAGAAGGAGTTGGACCGATGGGAAGACAGATTCTCTGGAAACTATTAGGATAC
Source organism: Urosaurus nigricauda (assembly GCA_034509955.1). Taxonomy (NCBI): domain Eukaryota; kingdom Metazoa; phylum Chordata; class Lepidosauria; order Squamata; family Phrynosomatidae; genus Urosaurus; species Urosaurus nigricauda. Next base: position 15,406,329 of record JAOEGL010000008.1, read on the forward strand.
TCGCTGCCGTCTGTAGAGCAGATATCCAAATGAAGGCAAGGAGATTAAGATTACATTGGGACTGTTTGAGATCCCTGTCTCTTAAATTTTAAGAAGGAAAATAAAAACTCCATGGAACCACATCTGCATATATATGCTGCATATATATGTGCTGGGTTTATTTATTTGCTTTTGCTGCTTGTTTCGCTCTTGTTGCATGCCTTCAAGTCATTTCTGGATCATAGCTACCCAAAAGTGAACCCAATCATGGGGTTATTTTTGTCAAGATTTGTTCAGATGGGGCTTTGCCTTTGGCCTCCCTCTGACGCTGAGAGAGTGTGACTTGTCCGAGGTCACCCAATGGATTTCAATGGCTAAGCAGTAGTTCCCGGACTTTGGAAATCCCATCCTGGGGAGGCGAGGATGTCTTCTTCTTCCTTCCCAGGCTCTAATAATAATAAAACAACCCACTTGTGGTTCACATTCACAAATGAACCGGTTCAAAATGGACCCGCTCCAGCCGGCCAAAGAAGGGCAAATTTAAATCGATTCCAATCTGCATCTGGTTCACATTTGCTTGGAATCGATTTATCCAAAAAGATGTGGGAAAACATCAGCATCAAAAAGACATGGGTTAAACAGGTCTAGTGTGTGGTCACTGCTCTCCAAATCACTTCAACGATTCAGTTCAAGAGCAAACCAGGGTCATTTAAACCGGTTCAAATCGATTTGCGATCCGGTTTAAAAGGTAGTGGGAATGAGGCCACTGCATACCTTCCAATGTGAAGGTAGAGTTTACCAATCATGGTAACCCAAACACTGCCTTTTTCTCTAAGCTTCCAAAGGGCACCAACAGAGAGAAGCTACATTCTCTCTATTCTTATGATGGAACCTGATGACCTGGAGAGGTTCCGGGCTTGTTCTGTTAATGTTCCCTGGCTTCCTTGGAAACAAGGTTCTTAACAAAGGGGTCTTGGTCATAGGAGAAGGAGGCGGCGGTGCAGGTTGGTCCAGAGCCTATATTTACTAGAACCTTATGGATTTAGAGACCTTGATGTTTTTCTCATTTGCTTTTTTTTATGGAGGGGAGAATATCATAGAATCACAGAATCCTAGAGTTGGAGGAGACCCCCAAGAGCGGCCATCCAGTCCAACCCCATTCTGCCATGCAGGACCTCTCCGTCAAAGCATCCCCATTGACAGGTGGCCACCCGGCCTCTATTTTAAAGACTTAATCTTAAAAGATTAAGCAGCTTGGATCTGGCCCAAGGCATATCTAACAATCGTCTTGTTTTATGGGGAGCAAAGCATGAATGCAAGAGCCCTTCTCCTTTTGATGTTGTCCCTGAGCCATACTCTCCTTGTTCCCAGAGTCAGTATCTCTAGCCATCTTAGGCTAACAGTAGCCACCAAGACCTTCACCCATTTCTCCATCTTCTGTCCATAGAATAGATTTCCACAGAGAGGGATGTTAAAGAGGATTTTGGAGATGTGACGGTCCTCATCTAATCTCTGGTGTCATTCTCTGCAATGCTTGAAATTTGGAGGGGACATTATTTTGGGAGACACTGAATTCTTATTGGGGGGACACTGCCATCATTTTTGCTCCTCTGTCACCCTAGCTATGGTTGTTGTGTGCCTTCAAGTCATTTCCGACGTACGGCAACCCTATCAGAGGGTTATCTGGGGCTGAGAGTGTGTGACTTTTCAATGATCCCGCAGCTGCTGGTGATTTCGAATCCAATTCAGAGCTAACTGGGCTGATAGGTATAGGAAATACAATTTACTGGTTTGTCAGTGTCCATATTCACCAAGGGGCTGCCGTGATATTGCAACATACGGGCATCCACTATGGAGTGAATGGTGTCCCAAGCCCTGATGTGAAATGGTCACCGATGTGCATCGAGGCATTCCCATTGAGCGTCCAGACAGAGGCTAGGGATTGCTGGAAGGTGACAACAGACAGCAGAAGTGCCTGATGTGCAACAAGTGTTCAATGTGCATCAGAAGTCCTTGATGCTCATGGAGTGTGTCCAACGTCCACCATTGGAAGTATTGTCCAATGCACACCCAAACGCTCTCGCTAGTCGGTGCACTTTTCCTTTTTTAAAGTTAACCAACAAGGTTTCAATGCATTTTTGCAACGTTGCTACAGGTGTGTAAAGTAACATAGCTTAGACCATGATGTAGAATTTCAGCCAGCATTTCTGAGCGGAAAAGTGTGTTGTTTTTTCCGGCAAAGAAAATGTGGCCTCCTGCATAAAAACGGCACATATGAATTTTGCACAGGTATGTGCCGAATTGCTAACAATCCTCAGAGACTGTGTTGCTTTCAAAAACTTTCTCGTAGCAAGGAGAAAAGGGCTTTGAGAAGGAACCCATCCCAGAATGATGTTTCTGCCTATGTTGCTTTCTCGTTTCTTTCTCTACTCACAGCTGCGACCCAATGGAGACCAGGAAGAAAAGTTTATTCTTTGTACCCAACGATGCCGAATCTCCAGAGAAGAAGAGCATTGGTAGTCCTACCCCAAATTCCAATAAACGGGAGAGCTGGCACCATGCGCCTTTCCTGCCTTCCACTTTGCAAAAGGAGCTCATGCAACGCAACCTGAAAGACGAGAAAACAGCCCTGCAAAAGGCGATCAAGGCGTTCTGGAGGAAGAGCAAAGACCTGCGGGCCGAGATCAACTCTTTCCGTGAGGACAACAAAGTCAAGGCCTTGTGGGAAGAGATCTGCGCTTTCAAAGAGAGGAACCAGGCATTCCTGGAGGAGATCAAGAACTTCTTGGAGGAGAGCAGGGTCTTCATGGCGGAGATCAAGGACTTCCACGCCAAAAAGACGGACTTCGAGGACAAGATGAAACTCTTCCAGGAGAAGATCGAGGCGTTCCAGGAGAAGATCAAAGGTACGGAGGAGGAGATCGCCTCCTTAGAGGGAAGGAACGAATCTTTCAGGGAGACGGTCAAAGCCTTCCAGCTGAAGAACAAGCAGTTCCAAGAGGAGAACAAGAACATGCGAGAGAAGAACAAGTCCCTCCAGGAGAAGACGGAAGACCTTGAAGAAAAGAACAAGACTTTCTGGAGGGAGTGCAAGGCCTTTTGGAAGAAAGACAAGACCTTCTGGGAAGAGGACATGGCAATATGCAAAGACAAGATGGCCCTCTGGGAGGAGTACATAGCTTTAAGAGACAATGACCAAAACCTCCAGGAAGAAAAAGCAGGGATGTGGGACATGGTGGAAGCCCTTTGGGATGCAAAGTACGCCATATGGAAAGAGATCAACGGATTTCCCGAAGACCTGCCAAACGAGTTCGACGACGAAGAGCTAGAGAACGGGGCCGACGGAGATCACGACGGTCTGTTCGATGGAACAAAAGCGGTGTGAACGACGACGCTGATCCGGTTGACCCAAGCTGAAAAGGCTCCTATGCGCTGATCACAAACACATTACACAGTGTCTCCTTTGACATCAAGACCTTAATAAAATCTTGGTGGAACTTAAAAAAAAAAAAGGTGCCGCTTCTTTGGATCCGGAGACGGATTCTCGCATGCGCCGCCGGCCGTGTCCCAAGGTGAGTGCGCGGATTGCAGACTACACTTGCCATTGCTTGCCACTGCTTACCCCTGAGGCTGAGAGAGTGCGACTCGCCGATGGTCACCCAGCAGTTCTCCGTGGCTAAGTGGAGTTTTGCACCCAGGTCTCACAGATTCAGAGGCATTATTGGCATTGCAGATAAATAATGCACTGTGACACCACCTTGACTGCCGTGGCTTAATGCTATGGGATATATTCTGGGATCTATAGTTTTGTGAGATATTTGGCCTTCTATGTCAGAGAGCTCTGGTGCCAAAAGAAACCACATAAAATCACAGAATCATGATTCTACGATTTTATGGTTCTCTGTGGTTTGTTTTGGCACCAGAGCTCTCTGACAGAGAAGGCTAAATATCTCACTATGGATCCCAGAATTTTATAGCACTGAGCCACAGTTGTTAAAGCAGTGTCAAAGTGCATTATTTCTGCAGTGCAGATTAGACATAGTCTAAGCCACTGCATGCTGCTGACGAAGTGTGTAAGTTTATGGCTTATACGACTTTGCCATGCCATGCTGTCGGGCATGTTGCTTGGGCAAATCCTCCCTTTACAGGTTGGCAAGAGGACCGGGCCTTTACGGTTCCTCCTGGGTTATTTTCAAACCGCTCTGTGCACCGCTGCAAAAGGCTCATTAGATTTGCCGCTGTGGGTCAAGCGGAGTCATTTGCAGTCCGGTCAGCTTCGGAGAGACACGGTTAGCAATAACGTCAAACAGATCCTGAAACCGTGCCTGTCCGGTCTATTTTTAACACTCGTCTCGGGGCTGAGTGACAGAGTTAATACACCTGGTGCGAATGCAAACAGACGCTGGGAGGGATTGCGAGCAGCACAGTCATGGAGTAAGCATCAGATGGAGAGTGTTATACATGGAAAAAGGGTTGCTTACCCGGGGACATGACGGAGGACGTTTGCAAGTGTCCCAGATGCCTTCTTTTCTAAGCAGGAACCTAAAGCCAGCCTGGATGCTGCACTTGCCAAAAGAGGATGGATTTCATGGATCCAACCTCATGGTGGCTTCTCAATGGAGTCCATGTATTTTATTGTATTATAACGTCTTGACGTTGTTAGTCCCCTCGATCATAATGGAGAGGCGGGGTATTTATAAATAGGATTATAATTATAATTATTACCTAGAGCGGCCTACCTCTACCTGTTGCTCTAGATAACAACAACAACAAATACCCCACCTCTCCATTAAGATTGAGGCAGCGAACAACATTAAAACATCAAAATACGATAAAATACATTGTCCCAGAAACCTACCCACCATAAGCAATAAATCATAGTTGTAAATAATAACAATAAAACAATACCGTTAAAATTATTAAAATTATGAAATTATTATTATTATGACCTAGAGCGTCCTACCTCTATCTGTTTTCTTTGCAATTTTGCATCTCTATGGACACCTGCCGTCCGTAGGTATAGGACATTCCCTGGCGCTGAAAACTTTGGAGATGGCCATGCCTCTCTCTTTCCTCCTTCTTTTATAAAATTTAGCAAGTCACGCCTTCGATGTGGGGCTTCTTACCAGAGAACGGGATCAGAGAGACATTCTTCACGGTTTGTTACGCCCTGCGTGGAAAACACGCAAAGATGTGAAAGGCAAGCCGCAGGTAATGAGGCGCCCGACAGGTATCCAAAGGGAATCAAAGGCACTAATCGCGTTTGCTGGTAGGAAGGCGCTCGCGAAAGCCCAGCAGGTCTGCGCAAAACGCCGTTAGTTACAGAGACAGGTGATGAACCCCCTTTGGGCCGGGGAGGTGCAAGATTACATTAGCGCGGCATTTATCTTGCGTTAAAATTTGAATCCCTAATTAGGCCGTAAATAACGGAGCATCTCACATTTGCAATGACAGGCGGCATGAGTTACTTTCGGGGGAAGCGGGGGGAGGCGATCGTCCCAAGCGTCGCACTAACTCTGCGCCACGAGGCGCACCTCCATTTATCATCCTGCCAGGTGTCCTTTTGGTAACCCGGGTGATAATTCAATGCTCCGCCGAGCCCCAGGCGTTGCGGGCCTTAAATCCCGACGATGCTAACAAACACCTTGCAAACAAAGTTTTGTGCGATAGCCGAGAGAGCTGCGTTTTGGAACAAAAGTCTTCCAAAACGCCTTGATCTGCCTCCTTAAAAAGGCTAATTGGTTTAAGTAACTCACTTTCCGCTACTAGAAGAATTACAGAACATGGAAAAGTCTTCCTATACCTGGAAGACAGAGTGGCCAAAAACACTGGGTTTTGCAGCAATCTTGAACTTGGGTTTGCCAAACGTTGAGCTTTGCAGCAATCTTGAACCCGAGTTTGCGAAATGTTGAGTTTTGCAGCAATCTTGAACTTGAGTTGTTGAGTTTTGCAGAAATCTTGAACTTGAGTTCGTGAAACCTTGGGTTTTGCAGCAATCTTGAACTTGAGTTTGCCAAACGTTGAGTTTCGCAGCAATTTTTGGAAGGGAAGGGGGCAGAAGATTAGGCGAAAAACTGTCCCGAATTTCCCTACCATTTTCCTATCAGGGCCTGGAAATGTTGGGACATTTGTGTGGCTTGATGGCTGTGCTGTGTACATTTGTGTGTTGCGGTGTGTGAAAACTGACCCCAGATGAACATGTTGCCCTCGGCGGAGAAATAGATGGCAACCTATAACCCTCGGAGACTCATGCCTCCGAATGTTCAACACTCCTCTCCTTTGCAAACTTAGTGTAAATCCGGTTGCCTTCTGCAGCTTAAAGATAAAAGGTGGGGAGATGCGTAAGGAAAAAGAGAGAACAATCCCCTTAACTACAGGAGGGGAAAAGGTATTAGTTATTAAAAAGCCTTTGTATGTATGTGTGCGCTTGGCCTATTATTGGAAAGCGATCCCTCGACGTTGTCTGATCAGTATTCAGAGATACTGTGCATGCAAATCAGAGCTGCAATGCAGGCGGTGGATCGGAGCAGCATTGCTGCAGCATGGAGCAAGGTGGGTCCCTTCCGCTTCCGCTTCTGCAAAGCAAGGATGCAGCAGCAAATGGGGGCACAATGACCCCCCCCCAAAGATATCTCCAGAGAGACATCTGTGTCCAGAGTGACCAGAAGTCTTCTTTGTCCAGGATACAGAGAGTGTTACGGATTGATCGATTCAGTCCAGCAAGCCATGGCTAACCCTGAGTTTGCAAGACCTGAGGAGGATCTTGCAAACTCAGGGTGATGAAGTGATTTCCAATCTCAGCCTCAGAGGCTGGCAATGGCAAAGCCCTTCTAAAGACAGTTGCCGAGAAAGCCCCATGATAGGGTCGCCTTATTGGAAATGACTTGAAGGCTAATAATAATAATAATAATAATAGATTTATTTATATCCCGACTTTCCAAAGGGATCAAGGCGGGTTGCAAGAAAGTACATAAACGGCACATAACACGTACCCAACTAAAAAATACATATCCCCTTATCCCTCACCTCGTAAATATACTCACATTGTAAATACAAATTAAAGTTAATTTAAAATAAGATTTAAAAAAGGCAAGATTGGGGCAGGGACATTTGGGGCGAATGGAGGGTGATCTACATCAATGAACGGGAGGGTCAGTCAGGCCATAATAATAATAATAATAATAATAATAATAATAATGATGATATTTGGAAATGTCAGCTCCATATTTCTCCATGGAAATCTCAGTTTTATTGCTCCTCGGGGTGGCACTTGGATGAAATGCTATTCATACATTTCCAAGGTTTATGACGCTGTCCAACAAAGGACAAAATTCAATAAAAATCACACATATGTTTGAAAAGAGTGTACAACTAAAAAGGTGTATATTTTCAAAATATATACACAAATATATTTGGGTCAGTGGGGGAAAGATAAGTCAAGGTGATTCTCCCGTCTCTCATCTTCCGCATCTTCTTGAGGGCATCTCAAGGGCTTTGCCTCTTCCCAGCCAAAATGATAAAACCATTCTGAAAGGATCGCTGTCCATTTGGAAAGCAACGGGGTAATTAAAAAATGTAATGATTTTCTTTCAGGCATGCTGGATCAGCAAACTTTTCCATTAAGGTTTATGTTAAGGATGATGGACACCAGGCAGCAGTTATGTCTAGCGCTTGGCCAAGTCTCATTTCAGTTACTTTTTTATTACATTCCAAGTTTTATCCAAGGGGCACCTCCAGAAAAATGAAGTCTCCTTCCTTCCTTCCTTCCTTCCTTCCTTCCTTCCTTTCTCCAGTCTTTCCTTCCTTCTTTCCTTTTCCTTCCTTTCTCCAGTCTTTCCTTCCTTCTTTCCTTTTCCTTCCTTTCTCCAGTCCTTCCTTCCTATCTCCAGTCCCTTCCTTCCTTCCTTCCTTCCTTCCTTCCTTCCTTTTCTTTCTCCAGTCCCTTCCTTCCTTCCTTCCTTCCTTTCTCCAGTTCTTCTTTCCTTTCTTCCTTTTTCCAGTCTTCCTTCCTTCCTTCCTTCCTTCCCTTCCCTTCCCTTCCTTCCTTTTCCTTCCTTTCTCCAGTCCTTCCTTCCTTCCTTCCTTCCTTCCTGATTTCCTTCTTTCCTTGAAATTTTCACACAGTCGCTGGCATCCCAACTAGATCAAACCGATTCCGTCAATTGCTAAATCAACCTGTAGGTAATTCTCGTTGACCCAACGGGTCTATTCTGGTCAGGAGTAACAGCAGGGCTTAGGCCAAAATCTGTGTTATTGGAAGAGTTAGTGATCCAGAGGAGGCTTTAAAGGGGGATTTGGCAAAGAGAGGAAGAACAGTCACACAAACCAAGGGCAACATCCCACTACCCTGTTATGGTGCCATCATTTCGATCCCATTCATCCAGATGCCGTGGTTTCTGGGGTCCGTGCTAGCCATCTCTGTTTCACAATGCACTGTGGTCCTTCTGCTTTATTTCTTTAAAACCAAACTTTCCCAAAGTCGGATGGAGCCCGTTAAGTCCCTGTAGTAATAAGAGAGATTTTGCAGTTTGCGCATTTCTGGACTTATTATCTTTAATTGGCGTTTTTCAGCGAGGGATGCTCTGGAAGGGCCGAGGGAGGATTCGAGTGGCTTTAATGAATTTCTTCCCTTCCATGTTGCTCTCTCCCAAGTTTATTAATTTTAATTATTCTTTGTTTAATCTCAAGTAGGTTTTGGGGGCCCCAGAGACTGCGGACTGTAGGTCAGCCGTATGCAAATCGAATGTACCAAACGTTTTGGCGTTTGTACCGAAAATAAGGGTCGCACATTTGCAACAAAGTGGAAAGGAAGGGTTGAATTTTAAAGCATTCTCATCTACTCCAAGAATGTGGACTGTTTGATCCAAACAAAACTGGTGTAGCATTGGATCGCTTGTTCTGAGATACTATTGAAGCGAGGTTTATTCGCTCACAATTAAATGCAAAAAGATAATACAAGCTGAGCCTCCCTTTTCTGGAAATCCAGAATCCAAAATATTCCGAAGTTAAAAAGAAAATTCATGGGTGGCTGAGAGTGTGACACCTTTGCTGTTTATGACAGTTCATTGTACGCAAACTTCATTTCACGCACAACATTATTAAGCGTATCATGTATAAAATTACCTTCAGGCTAGGTGCATAAGGAGTCTATGAAACACAAATTAATTCTTGTCTTATTTCCAAGGTCTCTCATTATGTACATATATGCAAATACAGGTATTCCAAAATTTGTAATAATCCAGAATCTAAAACACTTCTGGTCCCAGTAAAGGTACAGTTGTTTGGATGATATTGGATTTGATATACGGCCAACGCGGATGACTCCTGATCCCAAGCATTTTGGATAACCTGCATCTCTCTGAGTATATCAAGGATGGCGAAACCGACATGAAAGGGTTGATGTATTTTTCATTTAATTTTTATTAACATGAAAAATCTCATTGAATAACGTTTATGTTAGAAAATGGGAAATTTCGTTAAAAGTCTTTGTGAGGACGAAACTGAAAAATGACATCCGTTCCTGCCTTGCATTAGGGAAGAGAAGGAAACAGCTGCATGGTTTTTGGAAAACCCCGTTTCTCATCCATCCCACCAAGCGCTCTTCTTTGGCTTTCCCTTTTTTTCCTTCCCTTATAATCTCAATCTTTAGGCTGCATCCGCATTGCAGAAATAACCCGGTTTGACACCACTTTAATCGTCATGGTTCAATGCTATGGAATTCTGGGATTTGTAGTTTGTTGGGGCGCCAGGGCTCTCTGATAGAGGAGACTAAACATCTCACCGAACTACAAATCCTGCAATTCCATGCAGCATTGAACCATGGTGGTTAAAGTGGTGTCAAACTGGACTATTTCTGCACAGCTCAATTGGTTAAATTGAACTTTCTGCAGCCTCTTGTTTGCTCCCATCCCCGAAATACGGTATTATTATGCTCTGCTCTGCAATTGGGAGCTCCGGAAAAAAACCCTCAGTAATTATAACTCCCGAAAGTAGGAAACAAACGGAGCTTAAATGTGCAAATGGAGCTAAAATGGTAGGTTGGTACCGAGAATAAATAAGAGCGGTAATTTTTCAATGGAAGCGGGCAGTGGAGGAAGAAAGGAGCGCTTTGCATCCTTCTACAGGTACAAACGCTTCTCATGGTTTCAGCATGGCGAACGAGAATAATAATTATTATTTTTGTTCGAAACGCAGCACTTGCAGGCCTCTGTTTTGGTAGTTTCACGTTCAGGCTCGATCGTTCCTGCTCTCCGGATTTAAAATCACTCCAGTGTTTTCAAAACATACTCACTTGTCCCTCCGTCTTCGCTCGGGTCAGGGGCACAAGACCCCCGTGAATATGGAAAAACCACAATGTAACAAAAACACCATGTTTTTAGACCTAAAAGGACACCTGTCTAGGAATATCCAGGTCCTCCAGGGCAACTCTGTGGCCAGCGTCCGACAGACACTGACCATTGAACTGGGCCGGAGGAGCTACAAAGCCCTAGTAGGGTATTCTCTCTAGGAATCTCTAGGTCTTTCGGTGCAACTTTTGGTTAAAGTTGACCACTGAGTTGCACCGGAGGAGGACCTAGAGATTCCTAGGGAGACCATATTAATCAAATCCGCAAATAATCCAATCCACGAATATCAAAGCCGCAAATATGGAGGGATGAGTGTATTTGGAAGGATAGTATAGCTGTCACACTCACCCGAAGACTGGTCCCAGACAGTCAGGGAACACATCCATCATCATGGGAAATACAAATAAATATTATTATTATTATTATTATTATTATTATTATTATTATTATTTATTAGTACTACCAAGTGAGGAGAGCTGCACCCAGACTAAACCAGCATTGCTTTCGTTTGGCACTACGTTGGCAATATTGCAGAAGCATGAGATTCATGGTCTTATGGTCTTATACATATGTTCCCTGATACATATGTACCAGCCTTCCTACCAAGAAAGACTCTTCGTAAACAGCTGCCCTTTATAGTCTCGACAGGGAATGAAAAATGGGATTTTAGGTGGTCGGGAGTGTGTTGAAATGAAATTAAACACTGGGGCGCTCTGTCGTCCGCCTTTGCTATTTCCGCTTGGGGAATTAGTCCTGGAAATCATAAAAAAAGAGAGAGAGCGAGGGTCACTAATGCCGTCCAAAGGTCTAAGTATTTATTGCACGGCTGCAGGAAAAAAACGGAAGATTAGTTTTCCAGCTCCAAACAGTCGCACGGGCGAACATGACCTAGAAAAGCAACACACACACACACATATTCCTCCGAATTCCCCAAGCAGCCGCGTGAAACGAATGCATAATCTCCCACGGATACATTATCTGTTCCCATTTGTTTCATTTTAAACAAAAATGTAAAAAAAGGGCAACCCAAATAAATTGCCTTGGCCGGATTAGAACGATCAAGGATTTGTACAAATTGGCTCTGTTGGGCTGAAGAGGGCTATCGGCGGCGAAAGCCGGGCTTGGATCAAGAATACTTGCTGAGGTCGATGAGGGGTGAACCGTGAGAAGTATTTGCCAAAGAGGAACTCATTGACTAACAATGGAGTAAAGCGGTTGTACCGGTAAATACAGGTGGCTCTTTATCCAATCGTAACTGAGCATGAGAGCTGGAGTGGTGTAGTTGTTAAAACATTGCGCTATGACTCCGGAGACCAGGGTTTAAATACTCACTCAAACATGGAAACTCCTGTTTTAACATTTTGATCCATTGTGCATCATTTTGGAGGCCTTGGTGGGTTGAGAATAAATGCCTTGAATGCATAGATGCAATGTTAGCGCTGTAGAGCAAAACCAAGGGTGACTATATAAATAATCGATTAATCCAAAGCATGGCTTTCCTTCCGGGGTGTGTTCATAAAACAGGTTGCATTGAAGAAGAAGATAATAATAATAATCTGTGACCAAGCGGTGGAGTAGACAAAACTGCAACGGATTCCTCAACCTCGGGGTTGATCCCTTGGAATAACAACTCTTGAGTTAACTACTTCTGAAATCTGACAATGTCGCAAGCCCTTTTAGAAGGGAGCGGATGCTGTCGAAATGACTCAGAAGCCGGAATACTCTCAAAAGCCATCTTGCAAAAATGGTCCCCGTTGACATCGATTCCAGCTCCGTATTGATTTTTTTTTTAGCTTTTAAGGCCTTTCAAGAGTTCTCCGAGCGAGTTGTTTCAACTGTCACCAGCAGAAAATGGGAAATGGACGTTTCGCGGAGAAGATCCAAGGAGGACGACGCGACGGAGAGGGAAGGAGGGAACTCAAGTCTACTTAAATCCTCTTTTTTGTAGGTTCATCCTGGGCTGCAGAAAGAACTAGACACTCCTGAGCGACGGTAAAGAGACTGAGGGTCATTTATGGGAGAACTGGAGAATAGTCTGTCTTCGGAGGAACGGAGAAGTAACTCATGTAGGACCGTTCTCTGACATCTCCTCTTGTCCACTGCATCCCTTTCCCAGTTCCCTTTCTGGCATAAACAACTCTTGATATTCTTAAACTCCGTGCAGCTTCCATTTCATGCAGCTAAACCTCCTTCCTCTTCCTCACACATTGGAGTTTATCACACCGGAGCTAATTTTGGCATTAAAAGAGAGATTAAAATGCATTTAAAGCATTCCGCAAATAAAGCAGAAATGGTGAGTCTTTGCATGAATGGTTATCACACACAATTGCGCAAATAAACTTGAAATAGGAAATGCATCGTCACTGGAATCCTGATAGTAAGAAGATGCATGTTAATGCTTCCTTGGGACCACTTTAATGGCAAGTTTTGTGCGACGTCGTTTTGCATAATTATGCAATTTCCCCCCAATATTCATGGGATAATCTCCCGATCTTCTTCGTGGGATAAACTCCATACTTATGCATTTGTTCCTTTCTCCTCAACTTCAAGGGGATTCTGCGATATCAAAGCATTTGTCCTAATGTTAGAGTCCACTTCAAGGCACATAATAACAACAATATTCCCAGTTTGGCGACAAATACCTCTGTCGGTTGCAGACCCATCCAGATGTAAGCCAGAAATGTCTGGTATTTTATCTTTCTCTCCTGAGTCTGGGGTCCAATCTGCACTGCAGAAATAATACAGTTTGACACCACTTTGGTTGCCATGGCTCCATCCTATGGATTTGAAGTTTGTTGTGGCATCAGAGCTCTGTGGCGGAGAAGGCTATCTCGCTAAACTACAAATCCCACAATTCCATAGGACTGAGCCAAAGTGGTCTCAAACTGCATTATTTCTTTCTTGCAGATGAAAGCGGAGATATTTCGTGTGCTAATGTTCTATTAGGAAAATATCCTTGAAATCACATTTTAATCCGAACCTTCCCTTAGTTCGCAGTTCTTGAACCGATCTGCAAAAACCAAACTGGACCCTTCATGGTCCCTTCTCAGCCGGAGATGGAAAGGACTGAACCTTCTCCATGCGATGCTTGTACTTGCAAGAACTGGACCCCTGTCCTTGCAAACCCATCCCTTTGGTGAAGCTTTCCCCAGCTGGGCACCTTCAGGGCATCTTGGACTCCGAGACCAACCCACCGTTCCCAGAAAAGATAGCCATTGGCTTTGCTGGCGAAGGGCGACGGAGTTTGCGGTCTCAGATGTCCGGAGGGTGTCCAGTCGGGAAAGGCTGCCTTCGCAGATGGGTTGTCGCAGCCACTGTCAAGGAACAGAACTCAGTGTCCAAATCTATTACAAACTTGGCAATAAAGAAGTGCCAGGAGCGTTTGTACAAAATCCGCACACACCCGGGCCTTGCCAGCTCTTTCGACGGGAATAAAACCGATCTCCTCGTATTAGGGATGCCAAAGCATCCATTTGAAACATGGAAAGTATGTCTATCTAGGGAACTGATGTAGATCGTCCTTCGTTCACCCCAATTGCCTCTCCCCAATCCTGCCTATTTTAAATTAATTTTAATTTGTATGTATAGTGTTGGTCTTTTAGTTAAGGCAAGGAATAAGGGGATATATAATGTTTCGCTGTATACATGTCTGTATCTGTGTAGGTATTTTCCGCGTGGATCCTTTTGGAAAGGCAGGATATAAATGAAATCTATTCTTATAATATTATTATTACTAATATTCATTATTATTCATTCCCAGGCTGGGGGAAAAGTATTCTCACAAGCAGAAAATTCTACCAGGAAAAATCCAGAGAGAATATGGTTGTATGTCTGTCTGTGTGCCTTCCAAGTTGCCTCTCGACTTATGGTGGCCCCATGGATTTTCATATAGGGTTTTCTTAGGCAACGAATCCTTGGAGTTGGGTTTGCCATCCCCTTTCTCTGAAATTGAGCTTCCAGGATCAGGGATTTTCCCTGGCAGTCTCCCATCCACGGACTAACCAGGGCTGACCTGGCTTAGCTTCCAGGAACAGAGCATCTGTGGCCTTTTGCACATGCATTTGTGATTGAATGGGCAAAAAAAAACAGTGGCACGATGTATCTTGTAGCTGCAAATGCTCCATTCTGAGCAAACTGGTGCAAACTGGTGCAAACTGAGCATTGATTGCCTGGTCATTGTGGGTCCATTGTGGTGCAGTTGGGGGGGGGGGGGTTCATCCCACAAACTGGGAAACCTCAGACGTCAACTGGGTCTCCCCCTCTGTTTGCTTGCAGTTTAGGTAACTGCTTAGTTTGGACACAACCGTAATGCCAGCCTACTTTACTTGGCACCGTTTGCAGAAGTGACTGGGAGCATGGGTGAAAGTCATTTCCATCAGCTTTGGGGACGAAGGTGCTTGGTTGTGATTGTACCCTCAAGATGACACTGTCCCTATCCGTCGGTCAAGTTGGCCAGGGATTCTGGGCTTTGAAGTCCAAAATACATGGAGGATCAGAGTTTGAGGGACCCCTGGTTTGGAAGCAAAAGCGGAAAGAGCATCATCAGAGAGTAAATCTCCTTGGATGGCTGAAAACGTTCGCCCTCCGTTTCCATTTTGAGCGGCTGATGAAGTGCTTTGCGTAAAGTGAGTTTTCATGTCCAAGAACTAACTTGAAGGGAAGCGTTCAAAAGATTTGGGGCGAACAAAACAAATCTTGACAAGAGGAGCCAGGAAAGTGGAAACAAAACATCACTCCAGGCAGCATCTGCCATCTCTAAGTCGCCATCCGTTTCCACTCCGGGCACAATAATCCGGATGGATTTTCAGGTTGAAGACATCCGAGAAATTTCAAAGAAAGCGACGGAAGTTGAAGTCCAAAACACCTGGAGGACCAAAGTTTAGAAATCACTGAATGGTTTGCGTGTCAGACTATGACTATGAAGACCAGGGTTCGAATCCCGGCTCAGCCGTGGAAAGCCACTGGGTGAACTCGGCCAAGATATACTCTTGTTGTACTGTTGTTGTAGTTTTGTGAAACAATGAGCCTTCTCTGTCTGGCGCCACAACAAACTGCCATTCCCAGAATCCCATAACATGGAGCCATGGAAGTTGAAGTGGTGTCAAACTGGATTGTTTCCGCAGTGCGGAGGCAGCCAAAAGGGATTCTCCGGAAGAGGCCACAAAATGGAGTCCATGGGCCACATGCAACTCATAGGTGTCCCTTTATTCTTTGGTATTTTAATGTTGCTTTAATGTTGTAAGCCACCTCGATCCAATTGGAGAGGTGAAATATTAATAATAATAGTAATAATAATAATAATTTCTCCAACTTAGTATAGATTGATTACTTTTTTTGCATGTGTCCCCATCCATCTCAATAAACCCAACATGTTCGTTCCTTACGTTTATGTAACAGAGGCTCAACTAATCCGAATCCTGACTTTACGGCTGGATTTCTTCGCCTCGCCGGAGGACGTTCTTGCCTGTCTTTTCCTCCTCTCTCTCTCTCTCTCTCTCTTTCTCCATTTATTGTTGAATGAAAGAAAAATGTTTACTTTCTGGTAAGCAGGCGGGCAAGCGGCGCCGTAATGGATTGTTATTAAATAGGCTTTCAAATGATTCTAAAATAGATGAGATGGTGAATGCGGGGAGCCCCCGAGCTTTTTTGGGGAGGAGAGGAGAGGAGCCGAATGTTCAGATTTCGCTCCTTTTCTTCTCTTCCAACTCATTAAGCGCCGCAGTTTTTGCAGCCAGCCCGGCTTTGATGGAGTCAGAAGGCCAATATTGATACAATGCAAGGCAGTGTTAACCACAAACTGGATCCTATTGACTGTCGTCTTCAGTTTTTTCTCATCCCGTATGGCTTTTTAACCGCTTTGCCTGAGGAAGACGCCGGTGGAGCTTCGAAAGCTTGCAACGCGCATTTTTGTGCATTCGGGTTGGCCCCCTAAAGGTATCCCTGTTTGGACATCGTGGTACATTTTGGATATTATTATTATGCTTTAATATCATTAGTTCATCTTTCTTAACATTTTTGCCTGAGGAAAAAGCTGATGCAGTTTTCAAAAGACTGCAGCATATACTTTTGCACATTTCGGTTGGCCCCATAAAAGTATCCCTCTTTGGTGAACTTTGGATATTATAATACAGTACATTAATACCATTAGATCGTCTTTCTCCTTAACATCTTGGCCTGATGCAGAAGCTCTTAAAAAACTTGCATTTGGGTAGGCCTCATAAACGTATCCCTGTTTTGTGCATTTTGGGAATATTATTGAATCCTATCTTTTGGATTCGATGCATCTACTCTAGCTAGTCTTATCTAAAGTAGAATGTATTGAATCCATTATTGAGCAGAGGGTCAACACTTTCAGCAAATCCTAGAGATTTAATAGGAACGTGCATGGCGTAGTGGTTTGAGTGTTGGACTATGGCTCTGGAGACCAGGGTTCGATTCCCAGCTTGGCCATGAAACCCACTGGGTGACCTTGGACAGGTCACACTTTCTCAGCCTCAGAGGATGGCAATGGCAAACTCCCTTGGAACAAACCTTGCCAAGAAAACCCCATGATAGGTTCGCCTTAAGCTTGCCATAAGTCAGAAATGACTCTATCCTTGTTGTTGCTCACCTTCAAATAATTCAAATAATTCAAAAAATATTATTACTATTATTTCTGACTTATGGCAAACCCTAACACAAACCTATCCCAGGATTTTTGTGGCAAGGTTTGTTCAGAGCTGGGTTTGCCTTTGCCTTTCCTCTGAGGCTGAGAGAGCATGACTTGCCTAAGGTCACCCAGGCCTCATTCCCACGTACAAATAAAATCAGTTTGTGATCTAAATCGATGGATCGATTCAACAGCAGAGTGTTGTTCCCACTATATTTGCACCGATCGCATTTTTTCCTTGTAAAATAACCCACTTGTTGTTCACAGTCACGAATGAATCGGTTCAAAATGGACTCGCTCCAGCCGGCCCAACGGCAAATTTAAATTGATTCCGATCCACATCTGGTTCACACTTGAGCGAAATTGGTTTATCCAGAAAGATGTGGTAAAAAATCAGCGTCAAAAAGATGCGGGTTAAATGGGTCTAGCGGATGGGACCCCTCTTCGAATCACTTCGGCGAATTGCTTCAGGTGGGAACCAGGGTCATTTGAACCACTTCAAACCGATTTGCAATCCGGTTTAAAAGGTAGTGGGAATCAGGCCCCAGTGGGTTTCCGAGACCAAGTGGGAATTCGAACCCTGGTCTCTCAGTCCTGCAGTCCAATACTCAAACCACTGCACCACCCTTTGCTAGAATCACACCATTTAAAGTGACTCAGGCTTCTCCTTTTTACCAAAACCACACACCAAGCCAATCTGAAGCCTCCAAGAATAAGGACAAACCGCAGCAGCCTTGAATTTTTGCTCCTGATCATTTCCGTTAATGAGAAACAAATGTGCTCCATTAAAACCAGAGCACCGTGACATCTGCCTTGGCTTCAAGGCATTCTGGAGACCTCACGATTTCATCTCCAGAAATGCTGGCATTTTCTGAACAATAGGCCCAGCGGGGTTTTTATTGGGAGGAGGGTATCATTTGGTGCATGCCTGTGCTTTTTTCCTCTTTCTTTCTTTCTTTCTTTCTTTCTTTCTTTCTTCATATTCCAGGCACAAAATATGCCATTGACAGCTGAAACTGACCAGCCAAGAAATTAGAAGAGACTTCATTAAGCTCCCCGGCTCAGCACTTTTCAAATCATCCGTCGTTCTTCTTCGGCTCGCCTTTAATGACCGGTGGCTCTGGTCTCCTTTCTCGGTCGGTCAACTTCTCGGCTGTTTTGCATTTTAATGCAACCTTCCTTGGCGTGAAACGCATGGTGTCCAAGAGCGGGCAGGGAAAGACGTGGGCACCAGGTCGGTTGCTCACCTGCCTGCTTAGCTTTCCTGACCTTTTGAAACAGGAATGGGGATTATGCAAAAAAGGACCAAAGATCCATTTCCCTGGCTCCTGGGGTCCTTCTGGGTTGCATCCAAACGTATTTGCTCATTCCAAAATGCTCCCAAGAATCAATATTAACATTAGTTTAAGCATGTATTTGCACATGCCGTCAAGTCTCCTATCCACGTATGACTCTCCCATGCATTTCCTAAGGTTTTCTTAAGCAAGGAGTGCTCAGAGGCGAGGTTTGCCAGTCCATTCCTTTGTATTTGTTGGTGGGCTCTCGTTCAAGTGCTAACCAGGACTGACCACGCTTAGATCTGGTGCTTTTAGGATATTTAGGCCCTAGTTTAAGTCTAGGAGATGTCATTTGTCCCTATTTTTCTGCAACTTGGCTGGCTGAAATGGTCAGAGGGTATTATCAGAAATGATCTTCTAGAAAAGGCAATTTCTCCCCCCCCCTTTCTTTTCTGAAAAAAAGCAACAGCATATCAATAATACCAAGGCATTAGAATGCGCTTAATGTATCATTCCAGCGCAGCGGCACCAAAACATTGCATAAATACACTCGCTCATGTCAGAGCGATTACAGAAATTGCAAACAGTCAAAATGCTATCCCGATCCCCCGCTGAAGCGGTAATGGATGACGCGACCGCTGCTTTGCTTATTGGCTGAGACGTTGTCCAAACACGACACCCTCGAGCTGTTTAATAACAACCGCGACAGCTTCTTTGCACATCTCTCCAAAAAAGTCTCTCGGGCAGCTGGGCAATCCACCGCTCCATCCGAGCAAACCCTCCGCAGGTTTGGGAGGATTTTTTTTGCAACTGTAGGAGCCAAACGTTGCCCCGATTCTCACAAACTGCAAATTGCAAAGCTGCAAAAAGATTTTGCAGCAAAATTGACCCGTTCTCATTAATGCACAAGTGTCACTTCTGTTTTCCCCGACGAATGGCGAAGGCGAAAAAGCAGATTCTAGAAGCAGTTGGACACTTCGGTCTGATGGGGAGCATTCATATTCAGTGAAAAGTTGCCATAGAGGAACCATGAGCATGAAGATTTGCATTAGGGTTGCCAAATATCCTTTACTGTAATGGATGTCCCTTATTAAAGTATTGGGAAGCTTGTTCCTTACAGGGCTGGCAAGTGTCCCTTAATGTAAGGGATGGCCCTATCTGAGCCTTGGACTTGTAACTTGCTTAAAGATCACCCATTGGGTTTACATGCCTGAGCCCAGATTCGAACCCTGCACGGTACCAGAATGTGTTGTGCATGATGTTCTCTGGAGAGGCTGGGAAAGGTGGCTTCTTCTTGTTGCCCAGGATTCAGCCTCGACACTCCACTCCTGCTATACTTGTGTAGTTGAGCCGGGATCGAAATGATGTTTGACAGCTCCAGCGGGGCGACCGGAGGAAATAAACAGCACGTTGCCTAAATAGACAGAGATAGACTCGATCTACCGGCCGATTAGATCTTCACGCTGCCCAGGGATCTTCCAGAGCAAGGATGGGCTGCGGAGTCAGTTCGCAAGCCTTGGAGGCATCCTTGGTCCCTCTCTGGAGAAGCGCGAAGAGGTCAGGCGCCTCCGTGCGAATGCGTTGGTGATACATGAATGCACAATTTGGGAACCGTGACATTTATTTACAGAAGGGGCTGGTGACATCTATGGGGGGGTAACAGCAATGGAACTGTACGTTTAAATATAGTTTTTTTGTGGTTTTTTCGGGCAACGTGGCCATGTTCTAGAAGAGTTTATTCCTGACGTTTCGCCGGCATCTGTGGCTTTGGCATCTTCGGAGAATGCTGGCATGGAAAAGAGTTGAGTATGGATGCCGGCCATGAAAGTCTTCATCTTTACATTTAAATATATTGTTGCTGTTGTGTGCCTCCGAATCATGTCTGATTCTTGGCGATCCCAAAGAGAAACCATTATGGGGTTTTCTTGGCATGTGTCTTCAGAGGGGATTTGCCACTGCCACCCTCAGAGGCTGAGAGAGTACGACTTGCCCAAAATCACCCAATGGGTTCCTATGGCTGAGCTGGGATTTGGATCCTGCTCTCCAAGAGCCGTAGTCCAATGTTCAAACCATTACACCACCCTGGCTTAGAAATGAATATGGATGCTGGGCATCAGGGGGGAAAATTGTCCAATCTCTTCTATATGGAATATTTAAGAATGGATGAGTTCCTGTACTTAGGATCAAACATTGCTGAGAATGGTGACCGCATTCAAGAAACTAGAAGACTAGGAACTAGACTAACTGTTACTGTCAGGAAGTTCCTCCTTGTGTTTAGATGGAATCTCTTCTCCTGAAGCTTGCATTCAGTGCTCTGTGTCTTATTCTCTGGAGCAGCAGAAAACAAGCTTGCTCTGTCCTCAACATGACACCCCTCCAAATATTTGAACAGGGCTATCATATCACCTCTTAAGCTTCTCTTCTCCAAGCTAAACATCCCCAGCTCCCTAAGTCTTTCCTGGTAAGGCATGGTTTCCAGACCCTTCATCATCTTAGTTGCCCTCCTTTGGACACATGGCTCCAGTTTCTCCACATCCTTTTTGAATTGTGGTGCCCAGAACTGGACACAGTGTTATTCCAGGTGAGGCCTGACCAAAGCAGAATAGAGCGGCACTATGACTTCCCTTGATCTAGACGCTATACTTCTATTGATGCAGCCTAAAATTGCATTGGCCTTTTTAGCTGCCGCATCGCACTCTTGACTCATGTTCAACTTGTGGTCTACTTGGACTCCTGGATCCCTTTCACACGGATAAGTCACCTTAATCCAGGTGTCCCCCATCCTATATCTGTGCATTTTCTTTTTCCTCCCTAAGTTCATCCACAGCTTCGCCATGAGTTGGGGGTCTCCTCAAAAGTGGTTAACAACAAGAAGACATTAACAGGATCCCAGACATAATATGGAGTTTCATATCTCCCCTGGATGAACAAAGGAAGCCAAAGAGGGGAATGAAACAGGGCCGAAGTTCCCGTCTCCAAGCCATTAACCATCGCTCTTGCTCTCCTTATCCTTTGTCATCTCTCCAACTCCTTTTGTGCTTTAGATTTCTTTTTTTCGCGGCAGACGCATTAACCAGATGACACGTACCTTATCTTCCCCGGCATATTTCTTATTTTGTTTCAGTCGCTTTCTTGCTTTCTCTCCCTCTTCCTCAACATTGCTCTGAAATGGGTGAGCGAGTGCCTCCGCTTTTCCTAAGGTCTTCGGATTATTTACCGGTGCCAAAAAAAAACCCCAGCTTGCTGATGCTCGAAAAAGGAAATTTCGATGCCTACGGTGGTGCCTTTAATGGGATTTCTTGAAGCCTTTAAATCATCGCTGCGTGTTTGTGGCCAAAGATAACTCTTGATACTGACTTCCACAGCCTTGCAAAGTTCTTTTTAATCTTACAAGGAACGGAAAGGGGAAAACGGAGTGCAGTTTAAGGCGAAAATGACTCCTCCACTCACAGCAGCTTCTTCTTCTTTATTTTTTAACACAAAAAGGCTTGACTTAACCATTGGGAATAAACGCCACCTTAAATACATTGGGACATTTCTACCATGTAGATGTGCCACATCTTCCGTGGTGCATTTGTGCACTGCATTTTTTAAAAATTGTTCTCCTTACGGTACTGAATAATTTTACACCGTTTTAAAAGCATTAATATTTTAATGCGGTAGCTTATTTGTTTTGCAACTTTTCATTACTACTTTTTAATTCAGGTTTCCTTTTTCATGCTGTGAGCTACCTTGGGTCCCACTGGGGAGAAAGGCAGGCTATATATATATATATATGGTTCTCTTATTGCTCCGTCTCGGGGAAAAAGTAAAGATTTCCAACATTAAAAGAATTATAACATTTACGCTTTTGGCAGCCAGGCTGGAAATTGCACGTTCTTGGAAGCATCCCACAATCCTAAACATCTATGGCTTAAAAAGGATTTTGGGATGCGTGGCTAACGGAAAAGATAACTCAAGATCCATCTGCATTACTGGGAAGGGAACCTCCAGGCAAATGCATTGAAAAACGGTTTGTCTTTATTAATTGCGTTAATTCTAGGAACCTACCCACCCAATCTATTATCGTTGTGCAGAATCACATTTTAATGGCTTTCAATGAAAAACATGATTTAAACCTGGCCCGTTGCAGACATCAGACTCTGAAAAGTTAAAAAGATGACGCTCAGCACCACATGCCTCCATTTCTTAACGGCTATTTGTTCGATATAATATTGCAAAGACATATTTAATTTCGGGAACGTTTTAATTATTTAAACATAACGATTGCAATCCCCAGTCCGTCGTTTCCACTATGCTCTAATCTGCGCCGCAGAATTAATGCGCTGCAATGCAACGGAATTGGCGATTTTTGCAGTTTTCTGAGATATTTAAGATACGGAAGGAGGGGGTAGTGAGATTTGTTTTTATATTGTATGGTTTTTATTATTGCTGTGAGCCGCCTCGATCGGATTGGAGAGCCGGGATAGAAAGAAAAAATTATTATTATTATATCCTTTATTATTTACCATTGTCTGTTAGAGAGCTCTGGTGCCACAACAAACTACAATTCCCACAACATGGACCCCTGGCAGTTAAAATGTTGTCAAATTGCACTATTTCCGCAGTGCAGATTAGACCAATGTTACCAGGCTTTGCATATATTTAATTATATTGCAGATGGGATAAGGATCCGTGTTAGTGATTTGCAAAAGATGTGTTACAGGACACTGGCAAGAGGTTTCCAATGTATGTCGGCAATCCCTAGCTCAGTCGTCCTCAAATTGGGCTCTTTAAGGGAATTTGGACTTCAGCTCCCAGAATCCCAGACTATTGGCCAACATGGCTGAGACTTCTGGGAGCTGAAGTCCAAAATCTCTTAAAAGGGCACAGTTTGGGTACCATTGCCCTCGCTGGTATCCCAATGCACATTGGGACGGAGGTCCATCAGTCCTATGGCGCATCAGTCCTGATGTGCGTCACTTTGCCAGCTCCCTTGTTTAGTAATGTAACATCGGCCTTTTATTGAATATAGACATTATGCAACTGCCCAGTTGTAATCCCTGCAGACCTAAGTCCTCTTGCAAAGACATAAGTCAACATAAGATTTTGGCTTCTATCTGAAGGGATGTCATGTAGAAGATGGAGTCAGCTTGTTTTCTGTGGCTCCAGAAACCAGGACACGGAGCAATGAGATCAACGTTGCAAGAAAAGCGGTTCCGCTTAAACGCTAGGAAGAACCCCCTGACATGAAATGGATTCAAAGACATGGCCGTGTCAGTCTGGAAAAATCAATCGGCAAAAGGATCTTGCAGCACCTTTGAGACTAAGGACCTCATCAGACGAGGGTTTTCGCAGCTCCAATCCAGAGTGAATTCACATGAATATGCATTGAATTATCACGTGTGAATGCTGTTACTATGAAGCCATTCCAAAGTCAATCCAAAGTCACCCCAGAATTCAGTGGACGTTATCAGGTGGGAGGAATTTCCCTCAATTGCGAATGGAGCCAGTTCGCAATTACGTGAATTCGCTAGGTTAGCAAATTTACGTGAATTGTAATTGCATTCGGAATGCATTCAGAAGGACTTCCCATTGCCCAAAAATGACTTCCCATTGCCCGAAAATGCGTGAGATACTCTAATACGCAATAACATGAAACCCCATGATTGCGTTCGGAATGACTTCCCATTGCCCGAAATTGCGTGAGATACGTTCATACACAATAACATGAAACCACACGATTGCGTTTGGATTGCCATTGGATTATGCTTCCAATTTCCGTAGTCTGATAACGTCCTATGAAGCCATTCCAAAGCCAACCCAAAGCCAACCCAAAGTCACCCCAGAGTCCATTGAATTCAATAACAACCGAATCCACAGAAATCGGTTCCAAGGTCACTTTGGATTCAATCCGAATTGGTCTGGTATGAGAAGGTCCTATCTGAGAACTAACTAAGAAAATCTTGTTTTGTGAGCTTTCATAGACCTGAGCCGCATGTTGGAAAGGATGGCCACACTCTCCTTCGCTCAAGGTCTCGAAACCGAGTCTGGATGGTGGCATCTCAGGAGGGTTTGTGGTTGTGTATTCCTGCATGGCAGAGAGTTAAAGTATATATCCCTTTGGGAGCCCTTCCAACTCTACGGTTCTGAAACAGCCTTGCTTTCCCCTTCTAGCAAGTGAGGACGCAAAGCCGTTGTTCCTCGGAGCATTATAACACATTTCTTGCTCCGCACAACATTAGCGCACAGTTAATTTCGACTCGAGTCTTATGAAATGGCGCAGCAGAAACCCTCCGCCAGGAGCAAAACATGAAATAAAGAGAGACGGATCCAACCCGACGGTTATCGCTACTTCTTGTCTCGCTTGTCCTTAACTCATCCTTTGGGAAACTTGGGCTCTCTCTCTCTCGTTTTTTTAATTCTTCTTCTTCTCCTTCTTCGCAAAGCCTCTTTTCCTTTTGAAATGTAGATGTAATTTTGAGCGCCAACAAATCAACGGGCCTCACATGGAGAAGATAACAAGATACCCACCGCCTTCTATAATTACAATTGATTTTCTATCACAGTTTGCATTAGGAAGGATTTCTCCGCCGCTTGTTTCACATTAGCCAAGTTAATGCCACCTTCGCTTCCGACGGCTTGCAACCGTCGCGGCCCTCTCTTATATAACCCTTCCTGGGTTTTGAGTTGTTTAAAATCTCAACGATTTCATGTGGCGGATTCAAAGGGCTCGGTCTGTTTTGGGACCGGTTCGGTTTGATCCTCGGCGAACAACAATAGCCCCTTTGGACCTTAGGAACTCCAAACCGAGACGGCGCATCAACCGCTGTTTAATTCTTGGCCGTAAAAATGAAAAACAAATTCAAAAGCTTTCCCCCTCTTTCAAGGATTTTAAGAGCTCTTGTACATTTTGCAAGGATCTTTCATATTGCAGGGCTTTATTGTTCAAAGGGGATTAAGGTCCCACGAATGGCAGCCTGGCAATAGATTGAACTCAGCAGTTTATTTAATGGCGCGGCTTCAAGTGGACCCTGGCTTGGTCCACCGCAAGCAAACAATGCAGCCAACTTTATCGAGGATTCTTTACAAAAAGCATGGAAGGGCGGCAATTGAACAACAAAAGGCTAAAGCATCCAAACAAAATAACCTCCAAGGATCAAACACTCTCTCTAAAATATAGCTGGAATTGTGGTTATTATAGCATCCTATGCTAAGCGTTGCAGTTGTGCAATGCGTTTTGTGCGTTGCGCAAATGGTTCCTAGGGTAGTGCTGCATAAATAAGAGCTGCATATATATAGGTCTTTCAGTGCAACTTTTAGTTAAAGTTGACCATAGAGTTGCACCGGAGGACCTAGATATTCCTAGAGAGAACATATCCATCAAATCCGTGAATAATCACATCTACAAATACTCTGTTTCCCCATAAATAAGACATCCCCAGAAAATAAGACCTGACAGAGGTTTTGCCGAATTGCTAAATATAAGGCCTCCCCAAAAGTAAGACCTAGCAAAGGATAGATAGATAGATAGATAGATAGATAGTATATAATAAATGGAAAAATAAGGCATCCCCTGAAAATAAGACCTAGCAGACCTTTGGGAGCAAAAATTAATATAAGACACTGTCTTATTTTCGGGGAAACACGGTATCAAAGCCGCAAATATGGAGGGATGAGTGTATAATAAATATTAAACTGAAAGGTAGGACTGAGCAGAGAATGAGGAAGATAAATGGAAGAATGGATGTCGATTTCTTTCCCCCCCAATTTTACTTTCGTTCCACTTCTTAAAAGAAATAATTTTTGGAAAAAGATGTAGTGGGGGAGAGGAGATAATAATAATACTGACGTGCTTTGTATATATTAAAGGCCTATCTCAGCAAGCGAGGGGAAAAAAGCCAACAGGGTCTATAGAAAAAAGGTCTGATTTGTGGTGAAAGATCTGGGGCGAGGAAAATGAAACCCAATCACGCAGGGTTCGGGTTGTGTGTTTGTTTCTCAGATACCTTACGCAACGCACAAAACTCGCTTGAGGGATGCAGGAGAGAGAGATCGCTTTGGAGAGAAATTGCAACAAATGGACGCACGCCGGGAAACAATTTATTGCTGAGCCACGAATGGCCAAATCTCAGCGGGGCTCTTCGGGATACTTATCCCCAGAATTACAGGAAAGCTGACGGATCAAACAAACATTGCGGTGTTGTGGGAAGCAGGTTGCGTTCTCGTACGCAGCGCCACGGTTGTTGTTGTTGTTGTTGTTGGAGAGGAGATGGTGACCAAGTGATGCATCACATCTCCTTGTGATGCATCCCTGTTCCAGGCTGGTCCTCCATCTGGTCGACCTCGGGAAAAAATTATGTCCTCTCTAGGCATTTCTAGGTCCTCCAGTGTGACTCTACGGTCAACCTCCAGCCTAAGCATACCATCGAATTACACTGAAGGAGATAGAAATACATAGAAGCATGTTCTCCCTAGGCATTTCTAGGTCCTCCGGTGTGTCTCTATGGGCAGATTGCAGCCTAAGCATGCCATAGAATTAAGCTGGAGGAGACAGAAATGCATAGAAGTGTGGTCTCTCTAGGCATTTCTAGGTCCTCCAGTGTGACTCTTTGGTCAACCTCCATCCTAAGCATATCATAGAATTATGCTAGCATGGAAGTCAGTGGGATATATATATATATATGACCCTGGGTTGGGAGGAGTGATTTCCATGTCAACCTGTGTGTTGTTCTGTTGTTGAATGTCAAGAAACCACAATAAACCCTTCTAGAATATGGCCGCATAGTCCGAAAAACCCACAAAAAAGCTATGGATGCCGGGTGCGAAAGCCGTCGACTTCCCATCCTTGTCCTTCGTTGCATCTTCTGCCACCAAGAACTAATCTGGGTAGCTAAGGAGTTTATCACGCGGGAGTAATTTCTCCCAATTTCGAATGGAGCTAATTCGAATTCACGTACATTCGCTAGGTTAGCGAATTTACGTGAAATCTGATTGCGTCCGGAATGCATTCAGAATGACTTCGCGTTTTCCAAAAATGACCCCCCATTGCCCAAAATTGCGTGAGATGCTTTAATACACAATAACGTAAAACCCATGATTGCATTCGGAATGACTTCCCTTTTGCCCGAAAATGCGTGAGATACTTTAATTTGCAATAACGTGAAACCCCACGATTGCATTCAGATTGCCATTGGATTATATCCCCCAAATTCCGTCGTATGAAAAACTCGTTTGTCTAGAGAAAGACCATCAGCCTTTTCAGGCATAACTAAGAGACTGAAAGCAATTCCAAGGAATCGATAGCAGACAGTTCTCCACATCCAGGGACTATCTGTGTGCATTTGCTTCCTAATAAGCGAAAGCGTTTCGTGCAAGAGACTTAATAACCTTGCAAATTATTATATTCTTCTCGTCTCTTCGCCGCCGCTGCTGCCCCTGCCCCCTTCTTTTGTCTTATGCAACAAAAAAGAAAGTCGCAAACGCATTTGGTTAAACGCGGACGGTCGCCGCAAAAGCGATTAGGTTAAATCAAAACCGTGCCGTCCGGCTTGTGATCTCCTTTTAATTAATAAATTAGGCGCCGCTGGGCCATCGGCGATGGAACGAAACATCGGCCCCGCGACCTCTCCATAGAAACTGACAAAGCAATTCGCAGCCGTCGGACCAAGTTATAGTCTCAAAAATATCTCGCAAATTATATTTGCTTCATTTCTGGGACACTGGCAATATTTCTTGCCTTTTCTTTCTTTTTCTGTTCATCCGCATGCCATAACTCATTTGGAAACGCGGCGTTGGGGGAGTGCTCTCTGGACACCGTGGGCTGCGAAAAAGACAAAAGTACAGGGTCTAAAGGCAACAGAGCCTCTCTGGTCTTGGAAGCTAAACGGAGCCAACCTTGGTTAGTCCTTGGATGGGAAACCGCCAATGAATAGGCAAGATTTCAGAGGAAGAAACTGGCCAAACTTCCTCTGAGGACTCCTTGCCCAAGAAAACCCTCTGAAATCCATGGAGTCTCCATAAATCAACAGGAGAGATGAAGTTTGCACAGACTTACAAACAACGTACAAATACCCTAAAGGCACCTAATCCCTTCTGATCATGGAAGCTAAGCATGGTCGGCCCTGGTTAGTCCTTGGATGGGAAACCGCCAATGAATAGCAGGTGCTTTAGACTAGATTTCAAAGGGAGGAACTGGCAAAACTACTTCTGAGGATTCCTTGCCTAAGAAAACCCTGCAAAAATCATAGGGTCACCATAAATTGCCTGGTGACTTGAAGGCACACAAATTGTGTCTGCTGGCTTCTTTGTTGGTTGCTACTACCATGGATTACCAAAAAGACAAATGTAGAGGGCCATCATCATCATCACCACCACCACCATCATCATCATACCCCATTGAATATAATGGGACTTATATGTTTCTCTGAGCATCCATGGATTTTGGTATCCAATGGGGATCCTGGAACCAAACCCTAGGGGATACCAAAGGCTCATCATCATCATCATCATCATCATCATCATCATCATCATCATCCATTGTATATATAATGGGAGTTGAGCATCCCATCCACAGGGAGTCCTGGAACCAAACCCCAGAAGACACCAAGGGTCCACTGTAATACAGTTTGACACCACTTTAACTGCCATGGCTCCATCCTACACAATCCTGGGATTTGTAGTTTGGTGAAGCACCAGTCCTCTTTGGCAGGGAAAACCTTGCAAAACGGCAACTCCCTGGATGCCATAGGATGGAGCTATGGCACGTAAAGTGGAGCCAAACTGCATTATGCACCCTTCGAATAAAATAAATTCCAACAAAGCAAATAATAATATAAAATCAAATAATAATCTTGACACGTTTGAACCTCGAGGTCGGGCTGCCTTTGACCTTTCCTTCGCTGGCCTGCGGAGGTGAATGTCGAAATCCAGCTGTGACAACTAATAGGGCCGAGCGGCGACCTGCTCTTAAAAATAGCCCCTGGGTGCCGTTTTGTGTTTTGACAACATGCCACCGAAGTCATAAGGTTACATCTGTGTACATTTCCTTTTTCTCCTTCTCTCCCCATCACCACCACCCTTTCTGCCACTTTCCCTTCCTGTTACTATCTTTGCTGCTGGAATAAATTAAATTTTTCTTGGCATCGGATTTCGTCCTTGGCCGTGACGGCGGGCAAAGGGGATGGGCGCTCGGCGTCCTCTCGCCGTATCGATGCCGCCCGGAGGACGAGAGATTAGCATGCCGGCCTCCAGATCTTCCCACGGGAAGAAAAAATCTTGTGTTTTTAACAGCACCAAAGCGGCAAGTTTTATTTTTGTCGGTCGAGGAGGCAGTGGTTGACCTTTCCGGGGAGAGAAATGTCACTAGCCCACAGCTGCATTGGAGGGACCAAGGCTGAAAGAAATGGAAAAAGCCTCTCTGTCAAATGTTTGCAGGAAGCCAGGAAGAAAACATCTCTTTGCATCCGTCGAAGCCCCTGCAGCCGATTCTTGTCAATAGATCTCACTAACATGGAAAGCCACGGCGCATGGTGGCTTCCGTTTTAGCGGAGGCAGAAGTGAATCTGTTCCAGATTTTTTTCGGCCAAACTTTAAAGCAGCAATTCCCAAATTTTGGTCCTATGGATGTTTTGGATTTGCAGCTGCCAGAACCAAAACAGTCCAGGGATTTCTGGGAGCTGAAGTCCAGTTGAAGGACCAAAGTTTTGGGAATCGTTGCTTTAAAGGAATTCTCGATAGTGCTGGACTCAATCCCCCAAATTGCTTCGGTGCCGTTTCAGAGGACACCTTCCAAAGTTATACATTTGGAACAATGGATTCGGATCAAGTAAATGATAATTCCAGAGGATATATGTTCTCTCTATAAGTACAGCTGTCACTCCATTTTTGTGGGGGATCCACTGCGGACGCCCTCGCGATAACAGAAATCTGCCAGTATACAAGCCCCATTGATTTGAATGGTGGTGCGCCCCGGCAGGCACCTGTAAGAGTGCGCCACAGGTGCGCACCCCATTTTACGTCCCTCCATTTGCCCCTCGCACATAATCGAGGGACGCAGATTCAAAGTCCGCACAAACGGAGGGACGACTGTATTGCGATATACTCTACACACATGGATATTGATTTTACGTTGCTATTCATTATCTTTTATTTGCTTCTTGTCGTTGTGCGCCTTCAGGTCATTACAGTGACCCTAAGGTGACCCTATCATGGGATTTTCTTGGCCAGGTTTGTTCAGAGGAGTGTTTGCCATTGGCTTCCTTTGAGGCTGAGAGAGTGTGACTTGCCCAAAGGTAGGTTTCATGGCCAAACTGGGAATCGACAGCTGAGTTGGTTGCTGTTGTTGTTGTTGCATGCCTTCAAGTTGTTTCTTGGCAAGATTTATTCAGAGGGGGATTTGCCTTGGTCTCCTTATGAGGCTGAGAGAGTGTGACTGGCTCGAGGTTATCCAGGCCTGATTCCCACTACTTTTTAAACCAGATCGCAAATCGGTTTGGAGGGGTTCAAATGACCGTGATTTCCACTTGAACCGAATCACTGAAGCGATTCGGAGAGGGGGACCACACACTAGACCCATTCAACCCACGTCTCTTTGATGCGGATGTTTTCTGCGTCTTTTTAGATAAATCAATTTCGCGCAAATGCGGATCGGAATCGGTTTAAACTTGCCCTTCGACCGGTTGGAGCAGCTCCACTTTGAACCAATTCGTTCGTGAATGTGAACCACAAGTGGGTTATTTTACAAGGAAAAAATGCGACCGGGGCAAATATAGTGGGAATCACGTTCCGGTGTCAAATCGATCTATTGATTCGGATTGAAAACCGATTTATTTGTAAATGGGAATGAGGCCCCAGTGTTTTTCCACAGCCAAGTGGATGTTGAACGCTGGTTTCCAGAGTCACAGTCCAATGCACAAACCACTATACGCCTCTGTCTCTCTGAGTCCATGCATTGATTAGCTTTTAGACGCCAAGCAAAGGGAGGGAAGAATCTTCCAAATTTCCTTCTCCTTTCTCTTTCCTGAGTCATATTTTAATGCCGTTGCCGCCGCCGCAGCTGGTTATTACTGCTACCGATCAATGCTTTTCTCATCGGGCCCGTTGTGCGGTTCTTCCCCTTGCTAAGAGTTGTTTCTCCTTTAAATAGATTGCTTTAATTCTTGCTGTTTGCCACCTCGGAAGGTGTTTTAATAAAAAGGCAGGATCGATACGGTTTGCATTAGTGGGCGCGAAAACTCAACGTCGCGCTTGTAATGCATGTAACGCTCTGACGGCTGGACTCTGGGAGGCAAGGGAGAAGGAATTTGGCTTTCAAAGTAGTCGGACTCAATTCCTATACAGCCCAAAGGAGGATAAGGTCCATCGGTAACCACCTTTAGCTTTTCCGAGTATTCTTTTATTTAAATTAAATACTAAAACCCTCTGGAGTTTGAGTAAGACTTATGTTCCGGTCATTACTGCAATACATAGTTCCTTCTTTTCCATTTGAGTCTACTTCATGTCACATGTTATATTACACCTAATGCAATATTTCAGTATGTTAGTTAGTTATATCTGGTTCTATGGTCTTTTTATTCGGTTTTCTTGTTTGGTTGAGAGCGGCCGGCCGGTGTCTTTAGATAAGGCCGATAAAAAAGTTGCGGCTCTTCTAAAAACGTTGGGATCTTTCTCTCCGAGCAGGAATTTTAATCTTTCAACTTGCAGGAATCTTTCCCTTGCCAAGGGCCTTGAAAGGAATTTGTTCCTAATTTTCAGAGGACCAGAAAGAACTGAAGAAAATAGCAGCGGGTTTATAGATCATAACCAGCTTTTTGAATTGTGCTTGGAGACAGACCAAAAGCAATTGCTCACTGGAGCAAAAGTGTTGCATGATCCCTGTCCCCTCTTCTTTCCTTCTTTCTTTCTCCATTACTTTGGTACAAAAGGTGTTCATTTTTCGCAGAGAAAAAGCTGACATCAAATTGCATGACGGTGTCTCGGGTATCAACACCTATTTTTCCGGAGCCTGCTTTCCTTTGAATATTGCAATTTGTTGGGTATTTTTTCCCCTGCAAGTTAAATTTACCAGGGATGAGTTTGTAGCTTGGTGATTTCTTATCTGTTCTTGGCACAGAAGGCTCCTATTGTTTTTCTCAGTAGGAAAGGAGGGGGGAAAAAGAGAGAGACAGAGAGAGAGAAGGGGAGGGAAAGAAAACCTCTCCAAACATCTATTATTCAGCAGAATCTTTGTCCTCGAATTATATAAGATTAAAAGGAAACATCTCACACTTCAGAAAGGCAATGCAGGGCCCTGCGAGTGGAACATGCAAAGGTGGTATAGAGACGTGCGCATGCCTCTTTGCTCGCTTTTTCTTCGTCTACTCCGCGCCTAATTAAACAAAACTCGAGGGAGTTCACCTACATTGGAGATGGGGGACCTTTTGACTTTCTGCAGCGGTTGGAAGCACGGCGTCGCTCCAAATAACAGGCTGAGGTCTCCAGCTCGCCTGAGATGCATCTTTTATGAATGCCATTTTCAAAGCAGAGATAAAGATAGAAATGGTGGTAATGGTGGGGCTCCCCCCCCCCAATCGCCAACAGGATTAAGGAATAGAATAGACGGAAATAAACCGAAGTGCAGATATTGGCATGGAGGTGTAGGCCGTATTCAAATAAATAAATCGCTCTGCGATCCGAATTGATGGATCGGTTTGGCGGCGGAGCGTGGTTCGCACTCCGTTTGCCCCGATCGCATTTTCTTGCTGCAAAATAAAATAAAACAACCCACTTGTGGTTCACATTGATGAATGAATAGGTTCAAAACGGACCCGCTCCAGCCGACTGAGGGGCAAATTTAAATCGATTCCGATCCAC
Organism: Urosaurus nigricauda; assembly: GCA_034509955.1. Taxonomy (NCBI): domain Eukaryota; kingdom Metazoa; phylum Chordata; class Lepidosauria; order Squamata; family Phrynosomatidae; genus Urosaurus; species Urosaurus nigricauda. Next base: position 15,439,412 of record JAOEGL010000008.1, read on the forward strand.
ATCTGGTTCACACTTTCATGGAATGGATTTATCCAAAAAGATGTGGGGGGAAATCAGCATCAAATGAAAGTTCGTTAAATGGGTCTAGTGCATGGTCCCCTTTCTCCAAATCACTTCAACGAATCGATTTAAGAGGGAACCAGGGTTGCTTGAACCGGTTCAAACCGAATTGTGATCTGATTTAAAAGGTAGTGGGAATGAGGCTTTAGAGTTCCCTAGAGAGAACATATGAAAGTGAAGGGCATTCTGTTGTGGGAACACCATCCATCCATCCATCCATCCATCCTTTTATTTATCCTTATCATTGAATAGGACTTAGACTGAAGGCAGGAGGAAAAGACGAAGACTGCCTTTGGACCCCTTGTAGATTGGGAGGCAATATAGAAATATCTCAAATAAAGTAGGTAAATAAATAGAACCGCAAAATATGTTCAGCACCTTGGATATCTCCTTGGAAGTCCAGATAGACCAGTGGACCTCAACCTTCCTAATGCCTCTACCCTTTCAGATAGTTCCTCGTGTTGTGGTGACCCCCAACCAATGGTCTCGGTTCCTAAGACCATTGGGAATATGTGTTTTCCAGTGGTCTTAGACAATCCCTGTGAAAGGGTCATTCGACTCCCTAAATGGATCGCGACCCACAGACTGAGAACCACTGAGATAGACTCATCAACCTGTTGACACAGGAACCGCTAGCCACCCCTTCATAAAACACGTTTCGCCGGGGACCCATGGGATCTAGGATGCTTTGTCAGGCCAGATGGGAAGTCTGCTTTCCTTTCCATAATGGTACCATTCCAGGATCCAATATTCCCTCAATGGCCTTCTTGCCCAGAAGGCAAAAGGAAGCAGAAAGCAATCCATAGCAGCCTTGTTTCTTGCATTAAACCGAACAGGTGGGCATGAACAGAGAGGATCTGGGAGGCTCTGTTGATGCTCCAGACGAGATGAATAATTCACGTTCCCAAAAAACCTTTCTCCATCTCCCCCCCCCCAAAAAAAAAACCCCATCTTCAATGTGCAGCAATTGCAAGCAGTAACTGGGCATAAGGGGAGATGCGCATCAAAACCCAGCTGTCAGACTTGATTTGGCTTTTCCAAAGTGAGAAGAAAGAGGTGTCCAGCCATTTGTCAAAAGCACCTTTTGCAGCTCTCTGGCTGAACCAAGGGGTCAGGTTGCCTTCTGCTGCTGTTTTAAGGCCAACAATTGAAAGAGAGAAAGCAATTGAGAGAGAGAAAGGCAGAAGGAGGGAGAGAGGAGAAGGAAGGAGGAAGAGAAAGAAGATGATGAGGAAGAAGAAGAAGAGGAAGAGAAGGCAAAGAGAAAAGAAAAGGAGGACCAAGAGGAAGAAGAGGAAGAGAAAGAAGGAGTGGAGGAGGAAGAAGTAGGGAAGGAGGAGGAAGACAAGAAAGAGAAAGAAGATGGAGGAGGAGGGGAAGAAGAGGAAGAGAAGGAAGAGAAAAAGAAGACGAGGAGGAAAAAGAGGGAGAAGGAGGAAGTGGTAGAAGAGGAAGAAGAGGAAGAATAACAGGAGGAGGAAGAAGAAAAGGAAGAGGAGGAGGAGAAGGAAGACAAGAAAGAGAAAGAAGATGGAGGAGGAAAGGAAGAAGAGGAAGGAGAGAAGGAAGATGACGAGAAGGAAGAAAAAGACAAGAAAGAGAAAGAAGATGGAGGAGGAGGAAGAGAAGGAAGAGAAAGAAGAGGAGGAGGAGGAAGAGAAAGCGAAAGAAGGAGAGGAGGAGGAGGAAGAAGAGGAGGATGGAGAGAAGGAGGAAGAGTGAAAGGGAAGTCTCACAGAATGACAGTTCCCATATTTCCATAGCATTGAGCCAGGGCAGTTAAACCGGTGTCAAACTGCATTATTTCTGTAGTGCAGTTGCAGCCTACGATGAGAGCGTAAGGGAAGTTCAGTATCTGATCGGCCCTTTTTTTATTCCAAATTTTACTCAGGGCTTGCCTCCCTGTTTGAGTCAAGGATGCTTTTTCCCAAGTCCATTAGTGATACCAGGAGCAATCCAGGAAGGTTAACAGCTTTGCTCCTTTCTTTAGTCGTCTTTTTATTATTTAAAAGCTCAGCTGTCAGGTTCCTGACAAATTCTTTGCCCAAAAATGTTCCTTTAACTCTAGCAAATGCCTCTGTAACTTTTTAAATAAGTGCATCCGCTGAGACGGACGGTGCCAGGTCATCAATGAAAACTTTATTACAAACTTCTTCAGAATTTCTTCCTAGATTCCCATTGTACAGTGGTCCCCCGGGTTACGAATCCCCCGGGGAACGAAAATCCCGGGATACGAAAGAGCCGGGGCCGGAAAAATGGCCCCGGCTTACGAATGTATCCCTGGGTTATGAAGGAGGCCTGCGCCAGGCGGGACGAGCCTGGCGGAGGGGAAGGGAAGGCCCCGCGCGGACCCGCCTGAAGCCGGATCGGGGCCTTCCCTTCCTCTCCGCCGGCGGCCAGACCTCGGAGGGGAAGGGAAGGCCCCGATCCGGCTACACACAGAGAGATCTACAGCAGAGTTTTGGTTATCCGTCCTTCGGTTATCCAACATTCTGGATTATCCAACGTCGCGGTTGCTGTGATTTCTTTAAATTTTCTGTGATTTCTTTAAATTTTCAGAGGACTGAACTGTTCATACTGTACATCACAATGTCGATCGGTGATTTCTTTACATTTACTTTTATTGTTACTGTAATAAAACTTCAATACATTTGCAATTCATAGGGATTTCAACGCTTTTCTTGGACCCTCCAGATTATCCGACGTTTTCGGCTGTCCGACTATCGGCCGGTCCAGTTTATGTCGGAGAATCGAGACTCTACTGTATCTATCATCTATCTATTTATCTATCATCTATCTATTGATGGCTTTGTCATATATATATATATATATGCACACACACACACATATATATTCATTTGCACCACGTTCAATGAAGCATCGAGGAGGAGAGCGATGGTTCTGCATCGGATGCAAAGCTGACATTCCTTCAGAGACAGGTTCTTCAGGCGAATTTCCAAAGAGGCGAAAACTCACCTCCAGAACTGCTGAAGAAGCAGCTGCGAAGCTTGCGCTCAGCTTGTTTCTTGGAGGTGAACATTATAGATTTCCTTTCGCTGTCAGGATTACGGAGACGGAGCTGATCCTTGCCTGACTTTCCCTGTTATGGACATAATTCTACCTTTTTTTCCGCGAGTTAACACCCCAGGGCCTTTCCTTTGCTATATGTGTGTGTGCATCTTGGTGTGTTTGTGTGCTGATGGGAGGCAGCTCCAACGCAACCCAAGTGCCCTGCTTTCCATTTTCTTAAAAATAATAGGTTCCCAGCATCTCCGCGTTCCCGTCTCCGCATTCCTGCGCGTGAGTCCTCTCTCGCACGCTTGTTTTTAAGCGCAGGTCGCAAGGCGCAGGTGGGTGCCACTTTCTGTGATTCTCAGAGCAGTTGCTCATGACAGCTTTGCGAAGGAGAGCTCTGCTTTTGTTCCCAAGTCTTGCCAGCAAAGACAATGAGGATGAGTAAGGCCATTCTCCCCATTTCCATTTTCAGTCCAAAGTTGCTATTTTGATGGAACAGAAATGTCACCCAGAAAGAAATGTGCAGTGAATAGGCGCATATAAGCCAGCAATAAGTAGGTAGGTAAGTAGATAGGTAAAGAAAGATAGACAGATAGATAAATCTCTGTGTATATGTGTGTGTGTGTGTGTGTGTGTGTGTATGACAAAGCCAACAATAGATAGATGATAGAAAGAAAGAAAGAAAGAAAGAAAGAAAGAAAGAAAGATCTATGTGTATATGTATGTAAGTGCCACTGTGAGAACACAACACCAGATTTGTTGTGCGATCTACCAGTCCTCTGCGTTCTTCTGGCAGGCCTTTCTCTCTTTGTCTTTCCCTCTGTGTGTTGTGCGTTTCACCAATATCCCAGTAACCAGATTTCAATTTTTGCAAACAGGTTCGGAGCAAGGAGATGCACAGAGAGACAGAAAGACAGAGAGAAAGGGAGGCCGGATAAGTTTAACGTCGGTCCGAGATGTGTGCCTTTTCCGACAGGTTCCAAGCCTGTGTTGGCGAGCAGGGCTTCCCTTGCTGGCTGAAGACCACTACGAGTTATCATCTGATGGGCTATAAAAAGGGAAGCAAATGAGGTTTAACTCCCCACCATATATATATATATATTCTCTTTCCTCCCCAAATGGCAGCGCATGAGTCACCAGCGTAGGTGGGTCAGGCTGCTGACTCTCAGGCAGAAAGTGAGTTGGTTCAGAGCAAGTTACATAATGCCGGTTCCCTCCATCCCCAAAGGAGCCAAGAAGGCATCTGCCTCACCTCTCTCTTTCTCTTTCTCTCTCGGTGCATATCTGAAGCACGGCAGATTTCTTTCGCCTTTCCACAAGGAGAAAAATAAATAAATAGATAGAGGTGGCCTTTTCCGAAACCCAAGCCCAACCGACAAAAATAAAGGTTGAGCTCTTTCAAGTCGATTCGAGCATCCGCTTGATATCGTGACAACGCACCTGAGGGGGGACGAGAGAGGAAAGCAGCTGTATTATGGCCACTTTCTTGGTAATATGGGATTTCAAAGGAGCACTCCATAGTGCTGGGACTATTTGGGGAATAGTGTTCGAAACCATGGATGGGTTCAGCTCCTATAAAGCTATCTATTGCAGAACCAGGGCTATCTCCTTTGCAAGCTCACTGGCAAAAACACCTCGAAGTATTCCTTGCCTAAGAAAACCCTATAGGATTCATGGGGTTGCTATAGGCCGACAGGTGACTTGAAACACATACACATACAGAGCACCAGATCCCTTCCAGCCTTGGAAGCTAAGCAGGGTCTGCCCTGGTTAGTCCTCAGAAGGGAGACCACCAATGAATCCAAGGTGCTATAGGCTCTGTTTCAGAGGAAGGAACTGGCAAAACCATCTCTGAGGATTCCTTGCCTAAGAAAATCCTATGGAATTCATAGGGTCGCCATAAGTCGACTGGTGAATTGAAGGAACGCGCATGTTGTCTTCTTTGTTGGATGCTCTGCAGATTACTAAAAAGAGAAATGTATAGGACCTAAAGTCACCATATAGTCTCTGGTCTTGGAAACTAAGCAGGGTCAGCCCAGGTTAGGACTTGGATGGGGATCACCAATGATTCGCAGGCGCTGGAGGCTCTATTTCGGAGGAAGGAAATGGCAAAACCACCTCTGAGGATTCCTTTGTGAGATCTAATCTGTGTTTTCAGTCCCTATCCAACTCCAGCAAGATTGCAGAAAACTAGTGTGACAGAAGTCAGAGAGAAAGAGAGTGAGTGAGAGAGAGCAGAGATGCCAAGCTATGTCTAATGTTTCAGTTTAACTGTGGCAGAAGACCCTGCCCTCCTAGTGAACCTCACACAAGGGTTATTGCCGCATTATGTTGCGTTTCTCCCCCTTTCCCTGTGACTATTCAAAGAAATCCCTTGGAGGGAGATCTTCCGTTGTCTTGAAGGGAGATGCGAGGCAAAGGTGTAGCCGGGCGATGGAACACCAAACGGCAATGGAGGCATGCCTTGGGCATTTGGAAACGACAAGCGCAGACAAGAAGCCCCAGCCTAGGGCAGGACAACCGCCACTGGAGGCCATTTCATGTCGAAGAGCCCGAGATGTGACTGGAAGCTGCCAGTCTGGATTGCTGAGACTCTGGGAAGCAACCTAAAAAAAGAAGCTCACCCCAGGAAATGCACCCAGACACCAATGCATATGTCAGGCGTGCACCCGACCGGAGGAAAAAGAAAACACCCGAGGCAGGAGGTAAGGAAAGAGATGGAGAATGGCCTGGGTGACACATAGGGATCTGTCTCCTCAACGCTGGATGGCTGGATAGGGTTAGGCAGCTTTTGGCGAAAAGACGGGGCCTGTAATTGGAGACGGCACCTCCTGAAATCCCCGGGTGGACTATTCTGGAAATGAGAGAGGCCTTTGCACGCAATGTTCATCCCTCCTTGGAGGAGGAGGAGGCCTTCTCAGTTTGAGGACCAGGCTGCCGTGGGTCTCAAGAGCTACTGATATCTCTCCGGCGGCCCTGCATCGCTTGTTCTCTTCCATCCCTGCAGCCATTCCCTTTGTCGCCTCGAACGTGTGTCCCTGCAGCTGTGCGACACTCCCAAGACCTTCATGCCTGCCACGTCTGTCACGCCGAAGCACAGAAGAAGAGGCCGAAAAGTACCACGAAGCGCCGGCCGTTCTCCTCCTGGGGTTTCGCGATCCTGTCCTTCTGAGTTCACCTGAGCTGATTCTTTTCTCTCAGCGCTCTCCCATGAATTTTTCATACGTCGAGCGAAGTGCCCTCATGACGACCGAGTGTTGGCTGAGCGCATTGTTGACATACGGAAACACAAACACCCACGGACCGATGCAACCGGTTGTCTTGGGGAATTATCTGCCTCCAATAAAGGAGCCAAATTATCCGCCTCCAATAAAGGAACCCTAACCCGGGATGGTGGACTGCACTGGACCGTTTGGTCGAGCCTCTGAACTAAGGGTTAGACATCTCCAGGTATCTGTGGCGTGGGAGAGTTGGACTCCAGGTTGGTCTCAGTCCTACTCTGACCACGTTGTGCTTGCCTTCGAGTATCTAGTGACCTTTTCTGGTCTCCAAACTTTATTTGGGGGCTTCAGGAAGTATGCTGAGATACCTAACCAAGCCAGAAGAACCCTGGAGGTCTTTGTAAGGAAGGGGAATTTCGTTGTCCAGTAACTTCACGAGGGATTAGAAGGCCAGACTTGGTGGATCAAGGATTTAATGGAAGAGATGTATTTCCATCCCACACTTTGACAATCTGTACAGAATGGGGACCTCCCAAGCCCAGTGCGTGTCCTTTCTAATATAGTATCCTAAAAGGAGTCAGGGTAACTCTCCATCTAGCCAACATTGCTTACAGATATTTAGGTTACCTTTCAGGCCAGGTGTCTAAAATGGCCTCCTATTGACTCCTTCCATGTAAACAACCCAGTTCTTCCTACATGCTATCGGAAAGCCTTCAACACTTTATGTGTCGGGGGGGATCCGATATTCTGGGTATAACTTTGGTCAGACCATTTTACAGAAGGAAAAGTCTGGGTAGTTTGTTGTAGAGCAGCAGAGAAAGCTAAATGACTCACGCAAATTCAGATTCCATAGCATTGATCCATGGCAGTTAAAGTGGTGCCAGACTGGATTATTTATGCAGTGTAGCTGTGGTCCTACCATCGTTACTAGAGGCATGCTTTTTGAAAGTATGACAAAGGGCCTTCTTGGGGACTGCTCCCAGGTTATAGGTCTCTTTCCCATGGGAGGCCAGCCAGGTCCCCTCTCTGCTCTCTTTCCAAAAACACAATTTCATATAGGCAAGCTGTTAGCTATTGACTGGTTTCTCTTGAAGGGGGTGCTGTACTGTTGTTGTTGTTCTTATGTGTCTTCAAGAATGTGAAGTCGAAAGCTTTCACAGCTGGCATCCATGGTTTTTTGTGGTCTTTTGGGGCTATGTGGCCATGTTCTGGAAGAGTTTATTCCTGACATTTCGCCAACATCTGTGGCTGGCCTCTTCAGAGAAGTCATTTTTGACTTATGGCAACCCTATCATGGATTTTTTATGGCACGTTCCTTCAGAGAGGGTTTGTTATTGCCATCCTCTGAGGCTGAGAATATATGACTTGCCCAAGGTCACCCAGTGCATTTCCATGACTGAGCTGGGATTCGAACCCTGGTCTCCAGAGTACAAGACCAATGCTCAAACCATGTGCTTTCTAATCTCTAAATGTTTTTAATAGGATCACTTAAAACAACAACAACAACGTTACAATGCATTGTTTTAGGTGTCATTTCCTCCAACCTGTAAACCCACTTCTTCTATTGTGGAGGAAATATAGTGGGGTATTAATGAATTACATAGAAATGGGTACAAATGCATGACACATTGTAAGGAGGACAAGACTATCAATGGCTATTTTTGTGCACAGCCTCCATGTTCAGAGACTGCGTGCGTCTGAATACGAGTTGCTGGGTAACAGGAGCAAGAGGCAACTATTACTCTCACGTCCTCCTACTCTCCACGGCTAGAAAGCAAAAGGTGGAGGAGATGATCTGATCTGATCTTATGTCCAGAAGCCGGTTCTGGTCCTTTGGCTCCAAGGTGTCGCTAACCAATAGCGGCCTGAAGGCAAACTTATCACAGGGTCTCTCTTTGGCAAGGTTGATTCATAGAAGGGCTGCCATTGCCTTCCTCTGAGGCTGAGAGAGTGTGACTTTCCCAAAGTCATCCAGTGGGTTTTGTGGCCAAGCTGGGAATCGAACCCGGGTCTCCAGATTCGTAGGCCGACACTCAGACCAAATACATATCTCTCTTTAAATAGAAAGCATTGAAAGCAAGGATGGATTACTGTGCTTTCCAAGACTGCAGCCATCATCATCATTATTATTGTTATCATTATTGTTAGTCCTTATTGTTGTCTTCAGACAGCCCTGGCAAAACTGTACCATCTGAATGAAAAATACAAGGAAGGAAGGAGCACTGCAATGGTAAAACTGGTGCAATGCAATTGTAGCGCAAGGTATAAAAGCCAACGCAACGCGAGTGCGAAAACAAGGCTCCCAGGTATGTATTATAGCCAAGGTATACAAGAGCTCTATTATTAACCTGTCCTTCAACTTCCTTTTCGAAGTGGGAATCACGAAGCCTTGCAGATGTCGCTGGATCGCGCTTCCCAGCATCCTTTGCCGTTGCCTATAGGACTCATGGGAGCCGCGGTTCGGTAACACTGACAGAGGTTCGTGCAACGTCCAGATTGTGAGTCACGACGGACCCAGATCCGACGGAGAGAAAGGTCTTGATACAGATGTGAAAACATGCCGCCTATTTGGTTGAACGCACAACGCATAGAGAGAGAGAGAGATTGTTATTTGTTCTAAATAAAGGGAGAGATTCTCCCTTGTGCGCAATTACTTTGCGCATTTGGGGAAGGTGCAACCGTTTCCCCTTCGCCGCCCCTCCTATTCCATTCCTGCAAAAGTCCATATTTAAACTACCACAAAAACATACACAGACACGAAACCCAGGCGCTCTCGATGATGCTCCGGCAGCCTGAGACTGCAACTCTGCAGCAAACCCAGGAGAGGATCTCTTTCCCCAAATCGCACAGTGCCATCTAGCCAAAGGAAAAGGGAATCGCCGACTAGACAAACTCAGCCGAGAAAAGCAAAGACTTTGCGCAGACAGAAGAACCCTTGGCAGAATGGTTCTTGGGGTCTGGAACCGGAGATGGTGGGTTTTGTTGTTTTAGGAAGCAAAAGCCCCGGTCATGGAAGGAAGATGCTTTGCCCACTTCTTTCCCTCACAAGAGGCCAAGGCCAAATGCTTTATCTTTCTCTGAGTCACTTCCACACTCCTTCGTTCCCCGGGCGAATATGGTTTGGACCCCATGGATGCTCAAGTCCCATTATATACAATGGAGTATTTCTGCTACTACTTCTGCCGTGGGCTCTTCGTATCTACTGGGGTTTGGTTCCAGGACCCCCACGGATGTTCAAGTCCCATTAGATACAATGGACTGTTACTACTACTACTACTACTACTACTACTACTACAGTGGGTCCTTGGTATCTGCTGGGGTTTGGATGCTCAAGTCCCATTATATACAATGGATTATTTCTACTATTATTACTACCCTTGATATCTGCTGGGGTTTGGTTCCAGTTCTCCCATGAATGTTCATGTTCCGTTACATACAATGGAGTATTACTACTACTACTACTATTACATTGGGCCCTTGGTATCTGCTGGGGTTTGGACCCCCATGGATGCTCAAGTCCCATTATATACAATGGTGTATTACTACTACTGCTGCTACTACTACTATCACTACACTGGGCCCTTGGTATCTGCTGGGGATTGGTTCCAGGACCTCCATGGATGCCCAAGTCCCATTATATACAATGGAATATTACTACTACTACTACTACTACTAGTAGTAGTAGTAGTAGAGTGGGCCCTTCGTATCCACTGGGGTTTGGCTCCAGGACCCTCCATAGATAACAAAATCCATGGACGCTCAAGTCCCATTAAATACAATGACACGGTGTCCCTTATAGAAAATGGCAAGATGAATGTTTGCTTTTCGGAATGTATACATTTTTAAAATATTTCCAAGCCATGGATGGCTGATGACTATGATATGGACACTACACTCCTATCGATGCAGCCCAGGATTGCATTGGGTTTTTTTAGCTGCTGCATCGCACTATGGGCTCACGTCCAACTCGTGGTCTATTGAAACTCCCAGATCCCTTCCAGGGCTACTATTGTCAAGCCAGAAATTGACCCTCCATCTTCTTAAATCTACTTTTTGGTGGAATCTCATTCTTGTCCATCCTCTTCTTTCCAAGAGCACCTTGCGGCTGAATTGTAGGCAACGGAAACAATGCCATTGTGGGAAACGGAGAGATTGCAGCTCTGTCCCGGAACGAAGATTAACGGCTGCTTTGGATCCAGCTCTCTGCACCTTGCCAGTCCGTTTTGTCATCCTCTGGGCAAGAACTGGAGTTGGCACTTGGAGGAATGAGAGGAGAGACTTACCCGGCCAAGCAATAAAGGAACAAATAGAGCTGATATTGAAAGTGCTGCTGCAAGCCTTCATTGATCTCATTGGGAAACAGGCCTTCTTGCTTTATCAACAGAGTCAGATGGAAAGTAGGGGCCAAAGAGAGACAGATGTTCGCTGAAGCAGGGATAGGGAAGTTAGTCTTTATTTTAAAAAAAAAATTTCCCCCGAAAGCACACGCTGTGTGATTTTGGCCATTTTCTTTCCACCGCAAGGATGTCTTTGACTGCTGTGCCTTTTTCAAAAATTATTCGCCGTTTGGGACTTATTCCACCCAAAAATTGCACCTGCAAATTTTTCACAGAATAAGTCCCAAACTGCGAATAATTTTTTTGAAAACGGCACATGCAAATATTTGCACAGAAACGTTCCTGATCCGGAATCCAACGGAGCTGGGAGATATTTGGAGAGCTTTGGAAAGTTATTTTTTGGGGGATTCTGTCTCCCAGAGACATCATCTTATTGGAAGCAGGTTTCAGGGAGATTTGGGGAAATTTTGGGATCTATAGTACCCCCCCAATGAACTTTTCCAAACTCTGGCTAGAAACTGTCAAAGCGAAGGTTTGTTAACTTCTGGGCATAACAAATAATAAGGGAAGGTTCATCATCCAAAGCAGCAACAGAGGATCAAATGGGATCCTAAACCAGAGGGGATGCATGTCTGGAACCCAGAACTGAAGGAATCCTAGAGTCTGGGAACATGTTTCATATTTGGTTTCTACAGATTTCTGTCCTCTCCGGATGAGTGTTAGCGATGGAGATGGCGAAGAAGCCCAAGCAAGATGCATCCCTTATTCTTAATGCACTGCTGCCATCCTATGGACACCAAGAATTGTACAACTGTCATTCTCAAGCATTGGTCCTCCAGACTTTTTGGACTCGATTTCCCAGAATCCTTGACCATTGCCCTAGCTGACTGGGAATTCTGGGAGCTGAGGTCCAAAACACACAAAGGGCTACAGTCAAGGAACCAATGTTGGACAACATCCAAAAGGAGAACGCAGCTAAAGGCGAATGAAGAATTTCAGAAGGATCTTGCAATGCTCTTTTTTTGACATTGTATACTATTTTTTGTATATTTTTGACAGTATGGTGTATTTTAATCTTGTAAGCTGCTCTGAGTCCCAGCCTTGGGAGATGGGTGGGATGATGATGATGATAATAATAATAATAATAATAATCCATCATCATCAATGTTGGAAAGAAATGCTTCTCAACAGAGTATTTCCTTTCCATCTCCCATTTGCTATTATGGGGGCTTTAAGCAGTCTAAGACAATGCTTCCCAACCTTTGGTCCTCCAGATGATTTTTGGACTTCAGATCCCATAACTCCTGACTCTTGGCCACGTTGGCTGGAGCGTCTGAGATCTGAAGTCCAAAACAAATGGCAGGCCAAAGGTTGGGAACCACTGGACTCAATAGTTTTCTGGAGACCTCTACCCCATACTACTGTTTCTCTAAGGACCTTACCAGATGGGAAGAATTTCTCTTTAATGCGAATGGAGTCAATTCGAATTCACGTGAATTCGCTAGTTTAGCAAATTCACATGAATTCCTATTGCGTTCGGAATGCATTCAGAATTACTTCCCATTACCCAAAAATGACCCCCCCATTGCCCGAAATTGCGTGAGATGCTTTAATTCGCAATAACGTTAAACCCATGATTGCGTTTGGAATGACTTCCCTTTTGCCCGAAATTGCGTGAGATACTTTAATTCGCAATAACGTGAAACCCCGTGATTGCGTTCGGATTGCCATTGGATTATACTTCCAATTTCCGACGTCTGATAAGGTCCTAAGACTTCCCCCATTTCAATCGCCAATGAGACCATGCATCCAAATAGATACAGTGTGTGACCATAGAGGCTTCCAGGGATGTGTCTACATGGGCAATTCGCACTGGTTTCCCCTTCCGTTGCATTGCCTTGTCCACACAATGCAAGGCCAAAGTCCTGATTTGATTGCCGAATGTCTTCATGAAGTTAGGGCCAGTTCTGCATCAAATTTGGAGCATCCCTCACTTAGGTCTTTATCGGTGAATCTCAAGAAGAAACAGGATTTAAAAGTAGGAAAAAATCCCGCAAATGCGGGACGTTTTTCAGAGGACGTTTCTTCCCAAAGAGCAATAATGCGAAAATAAAGTGAACGGAAAGTTGACAAAAACGACACCTTTTTACTTTCGGGAACTTCCAAAAGTACAAAAAGCTGTTGTTTTTTTTGACTTTACATTTGCTTTATTACTCTCTGGTGCAAACGCATCTGAAAAACTTGGTATCTGCTCTTGGTATCTGCTGGGATTTGGTTCCTGAACCCCCATGGATACCGAAATCTGCGGATGTTCCTATTAAACATAACGGTGTAGTAAAATGGTTTCCCTTAGACAAAATGGGAAATCAAGGTTTGCTTTTTGGAATTTATATTTTGGGGGAATATTTTCAAGCCACGGATGCTTGAATCTGCTGATAAAGAGTGCAGGGATACGGAGGGCCAACTGTATTTATACATATGTTCTTAATATGCAGTTCAGTGTAACTAATAAAATATTTAGCCAAAAAGCTATTTGCACGATGCCTTTTTGCTTTCCTTTGCAAAAGCTAGTCTTAAGGCATTCAACGCTTCCACTTGCATTCTCTGGCAAAGGAGATAAATTCGTAATTGAACCCGTCTCCATCTTCTCCCACAAACAAACAAGGCCTGGAAACTTATTGGTAGCAAAAAAACAACAAAATCCCATATCCACTAAATAAGAGGTGGTACTTTTATTGGCCAACCAAAATGCAGAAAATGCATTATGCAGACTTTCGAAGCTTCTCTGGTTTCTTCATCAGGCAAGTCCCATGACACCAAGGATAAATGAATCTATTCTGGTAAAAGCTTTACTGGTGTTCTTTTTTCTTTTGGATTTGGCACTATTCTGCTCCCAGGCAGGAGATGGCAGCAGAACGCCATCAACAGAATGATATTTGACCTCAGATTTACTTGCAAAAGACTCACACATTTGTCTCCTATTCATCTAGTGTGCTTTTCAATATTCCTAATTATTAGTACAATCGGATAAAATTAGTTTAGGATTGCCATTTTAAGATCTGTCTATCTATCTATCTATCCATTTATCTCTCAGGGGGTTAGGTTTTTTTTTCCATTTTGATCTCAGCCTTCCACTGAATATGCTACGAATCACATGGAAATTGCATGGCTGTAATAATAATAATACGTCCCCCCGATAGCAAGCCCAAATATTTTTGTGGGTTTTTCAGGCTATGTGGTCGTGGTCTAAAAGAGTTTATTCCTGACATCTCGCCAGCATTTGTGGCTGGCGTCTTCAGAAGATGGCATCGCTCTCTGAAGATGCCCGGTACAGATGCTGGGGAAACGTCAGGAATAAACTCTTACAGAACATGGCCACATCGCCCGAAAAACCCACGATAAAACTATGGATGCCGGCCGTGAAAGCTTCCGATTTCACATTCCTGTTCTCCTCTTAGCGTGGCAATGGGAAATGGCTTCCTGGCATCATTTTTTGGAGAGGGGCTGGAGATGAAAACGGTGGGGCTGGCATGGAGGATGATGGGCCACGAAGGCATCTTGAGCAGATGCTGCAAATAAATACAGTACTACCGCTCTACTCACTGTTCCCCGAAATTGCTGGGAGATGTAGTAGTGCTGAATCAGAGTGCTGACGAAAGGGCAGGGATGTTGCAGACATGCTATCTCTTAAATAACAGATTTGCACATTTGGGGGGAGTCTTGTTCCTTTCCGAAGAGAATCCTAGCAACGGCCTCTTCCTTCGTAAACCTCAGGGGAGAATTTTTAGGAATGAATGAAGCGCTGCGAAAGAGCTTTGCCATTTGTGAAAAAGAACATTTTTTTTTTACTACAGGTGGGTGTGCGAAAGGGACAGATGGGACGGAGGCGGGCGGGAATTCTGGTGTCTTTGAGGTTGCCAGGATGTTTGCGGAGCGGGATCTTGAAACGCGCTCTACTTACACCGGAGAATGGAAAGAGAACTGGTAGTATCTTGGAGACCAGCTGGAAGAAAGAAAGAAAGAAGTTGGCAGCATGAGCCTTCGTAGACCTGAGTCTACTTTCTCAGATGAATTTGGTGCATTTGATGGTGAGGAGATGCATTTCCTCAGATGCAACTGATGGAGGGGAGGTGCATTTGGTGCATTTGGTGGAGTAGAGATGCATTTCCTCAGACGCATTTAGTGGAGTTCATGCTGCCAATTTCGTTCTTTCAGATAGTCTCAAAGGTGCTACAAGATCTCTTTACATTTTAGGGATTAACACAGCTATATCTTTGAATTATGCCGGAGAATGAGAATGGAATGCATCACATACAGGAGTACTTGGTATTGCACCTGAAGAAGTGGATTAATATCCCCAAAAGCTTGTGCAAAAATAAGAGCCAGTTAGTCTTGGTCCTGGATCTGAGCTGTATACTTAGAGAGATACAGGTGTCTTGGACCTGAGCTTTATATTTAGAAAGAGAGATTCCTACAGATATAGTCTATACGGTCCTTGAGATGTGCTGGACCTGAGCTATCTATTCAGGTTTGGTCCAATACACACTGCAGAAATAATCTGATTTGAGACCACTTTAACTGTCCTGCATCAGTGATAGGGAATCACTGGTAACAGCCCTGGTGGCGCAGTGGTTAAATGCCTGTACTGCAGTCACTCACTCAAAACCATAAGGTGGCGAGTTCAAGACCAGCAAAGGGCTGAAGCTCGACTCAGGCTTGCATCCTTCCGAGGTCGCTAAAATGAGTACCCAGATTGTTGGGGGGCAAATAGCTTACAATTGTAAACCGCTTAGACACTCCTTAAGGGTATGAAGCGGTATATAAATGAAGCTGTTTGTTTTTTGTTTTTTTGAATCCTGGGAACTGAAGGCCTGATTCCCACTACCTTTTAAACCAGATTGCAAATCGGTATTAAATGACCCTGTTTCGCACTTGAAACCGAATTGCTGAAGCGATTCGGAGAGGGGGAGGCCACACGCTAGACCCATTTAACCCGTGTCTTTTTGACACTGATCTTTCCCACATCTTTTTGGATAAATCAATTCCGCACAAGTGTGAACCAGATGCGGATTGGAACCAATTTAAATCTGCCCTCCTTCGGCCGGCTGGAGCGGGTCCATTTTGAACTGATTCATTCGTGGACGTGAGCCACAAGTGGGTTACTTTACAGGGAAAAAATGCGATTGGGACAAATGTGGTGGGAACCACGCTCCGCTGTCGAATCGATCCATCAATTCGGATCGCAAATCGATTTATTTGTAAGTGGGAATGAGGCTGTAGTTTATTGGGGGATCGGAGCTCTCTGAGAGAGAAGGCTAAACGTCTCACGAAAACTACAGTTTCCTAAACAAAAGAATGCAAGATGCTTCCATGATATTTCTGGAAAGTTCAGCTGTAGAGCAGTACATTTCGCATGCCTACGGTTGCAAATCCAGTCCTCCTCATCTCTGCTTTAACAGAACCAGCTGGAAGACAACGGGGCGAAAAGGTTTGGGAGGCCCCAGAGACGTTCTAGCGGCTCAAAGGTTGCTGTCCAAGAGGTGGAGAAACAGTTTGACCTGCTATAAGCCACCGCCCGGGGCTTGCATTTCCCTGCAAATGTCCCAACCGGCCATCGAAAACGCATCTGGATGGACCTCAGGTGTCCCAAGAGATCTATTCTGTCGCCTGTTTGTTTGGAGATTGCTCTGACTCACTCCCATGGTTCTTCCTCAAGGCTCCAGGAGGCCGAATAAATGGGAAATATGTGATTTAATAACTTTCGGGCAAACTCTAACCTTTCTGTGCTCCACCGTCTGATTGTGGGAGTTAATCCCGTAATCCACTTTTAAGAGCCGGGAGCCGGGCAAGGAGTTCAGCTTGTCATCTGAGCGAAGGCTTCGGATGCAAAGCAAAAGGAAGCAAGGGCCAAGATGGGGAGAAGATGCAAGCTGGCAAAAGGGTGGGAAGGCAAGATAAATGGCGGAGGAAAAGAACGGGTCACGCTTTCGGAGAAGTCGAGGCTTTGCTCCTTGGAGGAGAAGGCCTGGAGGACCATCCATCACTGAGGTTCAAAGGATGCTTTCCTTTGGAAGTTTTAAGCCCAAATGGTTTCATGCCAAAAATGCTTCTCCTCAAAAGGGCAGCATCTTCAAATGCTGACTTGTGCAGAGGCTGGGTTCGGACGATAGAAATAGTCCAGGTTGGTACCCCTTTTTAACTGCCGTGGCTCAATGCTATGGCATTCTGGGGGATTGTCGTTTTGGGAGACGTTTTGCCATCTCTATCAGAAGTGCCCCACCATTGGCAGTTAAAGCGGTCTCAAACTGGATTATCTCTGCAGTGTGTTTTGGACCTAAATTTGCATTTGAAGCGTTTTTCTGCGCAGGAAACAGGCTCCGTTCCCATTCCTTGCTGAAACAGAAAATCTCAACACAGATCTGATATTGTGAGACACAAATTACATATTAATCTGGTGAAATAACGCAGACGATTTGGAAATTATGAAAATAAGTACATGCAAAAAAAATTCCATTGCAAATACAAACCCCTATTTATCTTCCTTCTCTTTCTCTCTCTCATTCTCTCTCTTTTTTCCTCCATAAGGTTTTTCTTTTCCCTCCTTTGCTAATGAAATGTGACGTTAATTGTCTGAATAATCGCAGAGTTTCGCCTAAAGGTGCTATTTGCTGATTGTTAATTTCCCAAAGATCACGTTTAATTGGGCCGGGCGATTAAATAATGAGGGCTAATTTTGTGTTATTTATGCGGTTGCTTTTTTTGCAAGACATTAGGAGGGCACACTCTCTGTCACACATGCACACCTTGTATTTTAAGTAAATGTCCCCTGTTTTTTAATTGAATGTCATCCACAAATATTCTGCTAGTAACACCTTGCAACCAATATTCCTCATCTTGGTTGGCCATCAAAGGCATCACCCTTTTGTCGTATCTTGTTTCGATGTAAGCCTTGTCAGATCCCCAGGGTTTTGCGGCATTTAAACAACAAGAGAGAAGCTGTAATTTGAATATCACATTTCCCCCCTTCCTCTTTAAACGATGATGAAGCCTATCTAATGGCTTAATAAGATCAGTGTCAATATAATACATGAAAAGGAACAAATGCTGGGACGTCTCGAGGTCTTTCTAGGCGCTGTTTCAGTCACAGGAGAGTTATCCAAAAACCTCCGGCGGTGGAAAGAGAGTCAAAACGAAGTCTCACCAAGACGGGACACGTTACACAAAGACACAAACACACACACATACACGGATTTTGCAGACGGACAGAGAAGCGCAGGTAAAAGCTGTCCATGAATAATGGAAGAGCCAAGTGTCCCCATTAGCAGCCGGGTGTCTTTCGCCGCCTCTCCTGGAAAGCGGGCAATGAATTTTGGCTTTTCCGAGTCAAACGTCTATTGTGTATCGGAAGAAAACTCTCCAGGGGAGCGCGTTTGGAAAATTGAAAAATTCCGCCCTCGAAAATGCCACTTAGTCACGCTGATCGCTTGACTTTTAAAACTCAAATGGCACCGCGAATTTCCCGGAGTTTGTGGCGACGCTCCTCTTTCGACGTTTGCAAATGAAATCTATTTATTCATTTATTTATAAGGCGCATTTGTGGAGGAGGAGGAGAGAGAAGAAAGATATTACCCTTTGTGGAACTTCGTAGCATTATTATGTTTTTGCACGTTCTCCCGCTCAGTGGCGGCGAAACAAAATGATGCTGGGAAACATTATCCATAAAAGCACACATGTAATTTTTGCAAACTTGAGAATATTGCACACTGAGAGCCTGGAGGATTAGGCCGAACTTTTAACACGGCCATCAGGATTTTCCTAAAAGGTTAAACATGAGCCATGAAGGAAAGAGAGCACCATCATCTCCATCCGAGATGTTGACTGGGGATTATGGGATCCTATGACCCTAAAAAATAATTTCTCTGAGTTCTGGAAATGTTATATTATGCCCACGTTTTCTGACATTTCCTGGCTGGAAGTCAGTATGGGACTTATACGTATCTACAGAAAATAAAATTGAGCAGTTTTGCAACATCCATAGCCAGCAAAGGGCTGCCATGATGTTACTACACATCCAACGAAGGAACCGATGTGCATCGAAACTGATGCACATAGGGATCCTGGTTGCTGGTTGTTGTTGTTGTTGTTGTGTGCCTTCAAGACATTTCCGACTTATGGCAACCCTGAGGCGAACCTATCATGGGATTTTTCTTGGCACCTTTTTTGGCAAATTCATCTGACTCTGGAGTTATAACGTCATATAACTATGAACCAAGTTACATTTCCGGGCCCTGGTTGTAGGTTTTGGTGTTGTCGTTTGCCATCAAGGGTTGACTTTGACTCATGACTTTGAATGAGAGACCTTTGTGAGTGCTGGATCTCTGCAGCTCTGGATCCTGCAATCCCCAAACAGATTAAAACATGGTTGGGTGCACTTAGATCCAAAATACTCCAGCGACAGATGAAGTCGCAGATGTCCTTCACAGCAAGTGTGCCAGATCTATGCTGTTGTTGTTGTTATGTGCAAACTGAGTATAGCATCCCTCCAAATGAGAGCTCTCCAAGGGTCCTGGTCCTGCTGAGGTCTTGCAAACTAAAGGAAACCATGGTTTTCTTGATGGAGTCAATGCGTCTGTCATGCAATCTCCCTCCTTTCCAAATGCCTTCCGTTTTGCTGTTGTTATTTGCTGTCAAGTCAGCTTTGACTTGTTGTTGTTGTTGTTGTTGTTGTTGTTGTTGTGTACCTTCAAGTCATTCCCGACTTATGGAGACCCTAAGGCGAACCTATCATGGGATTTTCTTGGCAAGGTTAGTTCATAGGGGGTTTGCTATTGCCATCCTCTGAGGCTGAGAGTAAATGACCTGCCCAAGGTCATCCAATGGGTTTCCATGGCTGAGCTGGGATTCGAACCCTGGACTCCAGAGTCATAGTCCGGCACTCAAACCACGCCGGTTCCGAATTATTACAGGAAGGCAGATATTCAACAGGAATATTTCCTTTCAAATGGAGGAGGAAAATGCATGCAAAGAGAGCCAGGTGGAAATTAACTCCGGCAAAGGGATTAACGTTTGATGTAATTACATTGTGGGATTTCCTTGCCTGTGCGTTTGTGTATGTGTGTGTGTGTGTGTGCAACTAAATGGGGAAAGTGTACTAAAAAAAAAACCTCAGTCCCTCTCATCTGTTGTCGCTTTTATGTCACAGCTGGCCAAGAGCCAGAAATCTTATCTTATTCCGAAAGAACACGGATTTATTTTCCAAATTCCAGAATCCCTATTGAGTTCCATGGATGTTTGCAGAGGCGCTATATCAGGATATTTATTAGCTTGCTTTACTTCGTTTATATGCGCCGCTTTTCTCCCTAAATGGCTTCCAAAAAGAGTAAAATAATAATAATAATCGCCATATTAACCAATATATTTAAAACCCATGCAGAAGTTAAAAGCAAATAAACCACATATCTAAATAAGACTCTTCCTCGCTTAACCTTTAAAATCCTGCTTAGAGGGTCTCCACACTGCAGGTTTAAAGCAGTTTGGCATCACTTTAACTGCCACGACTCCTTTCCCTTTTTCCGAAATCCTTTCGCCAGTCTAAAAACTTAATATTGTTTTCTTTTTATTTCCCTACGTTTTTTCTATTTCTTTTAAAAAAAGGGGGGTTGGAAGGAAGCTGCAAAACCTTTGTACGAAACGGGGCTTTTAATTACGTCTTCCGTACAGCCTCCTTTGCTTTAATAACGCTGGAGATGAAACAGCAAATCCTCTGTGCCCTGAGTAAGTCAATTCTTGGGGAAAGAGATAATGAAATGCTTTAATACCTGCCACTGGAAGCTCTGCCCTGCTTGGCCTTGGGCCGAAAAGCCGTTCCTGTAAGCAAGGTCTCATTGGGGCTTCGTGGCTCAGGAAGATGTTTCGAATCGACCATCGGATCAATCTTTCCAACGTTCCCAATCTGGTCCTACATATGGGTGCCCCATCCTATGTGCCCCATCCTACGTAGCTCCTGAAAGAAGTTACATTTGGGAGAGCTACATCTCCCAGGGAACCCCCCACATCCAAAATGTCCACGAGGAATTCGAGTAACTATTCTATATTCATCTCTCACTGGCCGCTGTTTCCAAAACCGAGATGGCGGACCAATACACGCGTCCCTTCCCATTCGCTGGGTTTAGGGGCATAGGACTCCCGCGAATGTGGACAAACCACAAATGACAAAAACACTATGGTTTTTACCCGAGGGAACACCTCTCTAGGAATCTCTAGGTCCTCCAAGTGCAACTCTGGGGTCAACACCTGGCAGAGATTGACCACAGAGTTGCTCTGGAAGACCTAGAGATCTGCTCCGCTCTGGGACCCACGACAAACTCCAGCTCCCAGAATCCCATAGCCTTGAGCCAGGGCAGTTAAAGCAGTCTCAAACCGGGCTATTTCTCCAGTGGGGATGCAGCCCCAATGTCCTTAACAAAAAAGCGAGGCACAGAGTGCTGAACTTGGAGCAAAAAGGACCCACAACGCGAGATGCATCAAAGTATGTCAGGTACCCGCATCCCTCCCGACCCACCTGTTCTGACTTGAAATCCTGCATCGCCCATTACCATACTTTAGCATTCATAGAGTTTCCATTTTCTCCTCCTGTCTCTATCATTTGCCTCCTGCTGGGAAATACTTTAAAAGGCGGCAGCGCGTCATCTGAAAAGGCAGCTATTAACGTTAACGAAGGGATGGCATGCAAAGCCAAGGTTAAGCTTGCAAAGGGCATTTTCCCAAGGACTCTGTGTGAGATGAAAGCTTTTGAAAGGTCCCAGGCCAGACCAGCAGCAATTCAACCTTTTGCAAATGGATGCTAAGTTTGAACGTGAACACACACCAAAAAAAGCCCCTATCCCACCATATGTGTGTGTCTTTTCCCGATATATTTGAAATATTTGCAGGGGTGTCACACTGAGGATGAAGCAACCTTGTTTTCTGCTGCTCCAGAGACTAGGGCCTCATTCCCACTTACAAGAAAAAGTGGCGTGTGATCCGAATCGATGGATCGATTCGACAGCGGAGCGTGGTCCCCACTACATATGCCCCAATCGTATTTTTTCCCTGTAAAATTACCCACTTGTGGTTCACGTTGACAATCGAATCAGTTCAAAATGGACCCGCTCCAGCCAGTCAAAGGGCAAATTTAAATTGATTCCGATCCGCATCCGATTCACACTTGCGCGGAATCAATTTATCCAAAAAGACACGGAAAACATCAGCATCAAAAAGACGTGGGTTAAATAAGTCCAGGGTGTGGCCCCCTCTTCAAATCGCTTCAGAGAATCGATTCAGGTGGGAAACAGGGTCATTTGGACCAATTTGCAATCCGGTATAAAAGGTGGAGGGAATCAGGCCAAGGACTCAGAGCAATGGATGCAAAGTATGGAAAGGAGATTCCATTTAAACGTTAGGAAGAATTTCTTGGCGGTAAGAGCTGTTTGCGAGTGGAATAGATAACCTTGGAGTCTCCTTCTTTGGAGGTTTCCAAATAGAGGCTGGATGTCGATCTGTCCAAGGGAACACTTTGCATGGCAGAAAGGGGTCAGATTGCATGACTTTTGGGGGTCTCTTCCAACTCCATTATTTTATGATTCTGTAACCAGTCTCTGGGCTTTCACCATTTCACTCCAAACACCACAATCCTAAACCCTGAAATTCCCAAAACCCAATGCACAAACACACAAACACACAGCCATCCCTTTGCATTTCATCCCCCCCCCCCAGCACCACGTTCCCATTTCTCTTCTTCTCCAGCAAACAAATGAAATTGGCCAAGGGCTACCGATTTTTCTCACCTGCCACGGCGAGACATACCGGCGCGTGTGGCAGGCGGCGGACGATGCATTTTTTCATTACCGAGATAGTAAAATATTTGAGATGACTTTGAAACACAAAGAAAAACAGCCAGGAGAGGTTGTGTTTTGAATCCCTCCCTTTGCCTCCCCTTGTTTTTTTATCTAAAGGTCTTCGCTGAGCGATAGGACGCATTTCCATAGCCGGAAATGAAAGATGGGATGCTTTCTTTCTGCAATCTTCTCTATTAAATAAGAGAAGCTTTCCTTTCCTAAAAGCACGCAGCTGGAGGAAAACACATTTGCTCAATGATATACGAGGAAATTTTTGCCATTAGGTTTCGCCTTATTTACAGGGTTTTTCCCTCCTCCCATGGATTAACCTTCACTTGCAATTTTGTCTAGGTTTCCTGAATAATAATGCAATAATGACCATAAAGCATGATGTTGGTGGCTTACACGTCAAGGAGGGGAGAAGGAAACGAAACCGTTTGGAACCGTTTAAGACCATTGAAAACAATGCAAATAATGTGAGGAGACAAGTAACGCGTTCAACAGCCCAGCAAATTAAAAATTGGTTTGGAAGGTTTAAGAAGTTTAAAACCCAGCTGGATGCCTCCACGGAAGACCTCTGTATATGTAAGAAGCGTTGTGCAAATATATATATATTGGGGGGGGGGACAACCAAGGGTTTGCAGGAAAGATATATATATATATATATATTTTTAAAAAAATAAAAGACACCAGAGTTTGCAGGATGGAGGCTCCTGCAAGGCAGAGAGACAGGCAAAAGCGGTCGTGATGATGAGGTGGCCTTCCCTGTTTGAGATCCCTAATGAGAAATGCGTGGGTGAGAATCTACAGCAGCGCATGGAGGCATGAGAGCGTGCGCAGGCTCTGAACATGTGATTGGGGAGGAGGGAATCCTTCGTAAAAGGCCTATGGCCCACCCATCGCCCCTACGATCCAAAGGAAAGAGAAAACCCACCGCCAGCATCCCCTCAAATCCTTCATTTGTCGTCCCCCCCTTTTTTATTATTCCCTCCCTGCATATAAAGACTGCATCCAGACATCCTTGACATGCATTTCGCAGGCAAAACAAGCTTGCAAAACATTTTTTTGGGGGGAAAACGGAATCTAGTTACAGCTTCTCTGTAACAGATACAGATATAGGCAGAGAGACCAAGAGGTAAGAGAGACCTGTTTTTGGTATCAGATCCCCCTTTGCTGGGCTTTTTAAAGACAAAAGTACAAAAGGAGGATTAACATCAGACAAATGGACAGATGGAAATCTATTTACGCGCCTGATTTTCCCCACCTTTTGAATGTGGAAGGGGATCTGGAGAGTCAATTATGGAGATGGTTTGGGAGTCCGTTTCATATTTGATTGAGATCCTGCAGCGCGAGGCATAATGTCCTGCATAACTGCATTTCCATTGCTGTGTCTCACAGATTCATAGGCCTGATCTAGACAGGCCTGAAGAGGCGCCATTGCAGTGCCATTAGGGTTTGGGAGCGCGCATTGTATACACGCTCCCGAACTTTAGTACGTAATGGCACCGGTGCCATTACGTAACGCCGTTTAGATGGCATATGTAATGGCACCACCGCAATGCGCAGCTTCCGCACGGAGCTGCACAGTTGCAGCGGCGCAAAGGCTCCAAATGGCGCCTTTTCACTTTATCGCGCCGCAACTGAACACCTAAAAAGGAGTGCGGTTTCCCCGCTCCGTTTTAGGTGCGCAACTGCACCACAGCATCTAGCTGCTGCGGCGCAGTTACAGCACCAAAAGAGGTGGCGCCAGACCGCCCTTTTTGGGCGGTCTGTACCACCCCCTTGGGTCTTAGCATTGTAGGGACCACTGAGGCCGTATTTTCCAACCTTCTTCTGCCATTCAGGAACATACAATCACTGGGGCTTTACAGACCACCCAAAAAGGGCGGTCTGTAGCCTCCTCTTCTTGCTGCAAACCTTCGCCGCAGCAGCTAGATGCTGTGGGGAAGGTGCGCAGTTAAAAAGGAGCAGGGAAACCCTACTCACTAAACAGAAAAGGCACCATTAGGCACCTTTATGCCGCCGCAACTGCGCAGCTCCATATAGAAGGTGCGCAGTTGCGACGGCGTCATTATGTACACCATATAAACGGCACTATGTAATGACGCAGGCATCATTACATGCTAGGGCTGGGGAGCATCACGCCGTGGGGACAGCCCAAAAGGGCCGTCTGTACCAAGCCACTGTATTCCCCAGAGATGGCCATCCAGCTTCTGTTTCAAAGAAGGGGACCCATCAATCTCTCCCTGTTGAACTGTTGAACAGTTCTTCCTAATGTTTAGGCAGAATCGTTTTTCTTGTCATTTGAATTCCCTTGTGCATGTTCCCAATCTCCGGAGCAGCAGAAATAAACGTGCTCCGTCTTCTACATGCCAAGCCCTTCAGATGGTTTGAGCATCGGACCACAACTCTGGAGACCAGGGTTCAAATCCTCACTGGGCCACGGAAACCCACTGGGTGATCTTGGACAAGTCGCACACTCTCAGCCTCAGAGGAAGGCAAAGATGGCAAACCCCTTCGGAACAAATCTTGCCAAGAAAACCCTGTGATGGGTTTGCTTTAGGGTTGCCATAAGCCAGAAACAACTTGAAGACGCACAACATCCACCGTCATGTCACCTCTGAGTCTTCTCTTCTCCAGATCTAGCTGCATCCAGCTCCCTAAACTGTTTGCTTTCCTCTGTAGGTTTTCAACATCCTTCTTGCCAGTATTGCAGGTAGAGCAGAGTAGACCCATTGAATAAACAGGATTTACTTATGTATTGACTCATCCTTCAATAATGCAAAGATTAAATGGATGCTCTCTCATTAGGAATAACCAACAAGATGTCATCCGAAGGCTGTATCGAACATCCCTTTAGTGTACCATCAATATCCGCATGCAGAAATATACTACTCCAGCATTATGTGGAAGAGTAACACCATTTGATGGATGTCAGTGACTGGGTGCCATAGTGTGATGTGCAATTGCAACGGACAATACATAATGTACAGCTTCAATGTGCAACTGGTGTGCAAAAATATTCTTAAAAATGCACGAATTCAGTGTGAAATCACAGTGTCAAAGCACACTGCCATAGTGTGATATGCAGTCACAATGTGCAGTTGCAATGCACAGTATATAATGTTCAGCTTCAATGTGCAACCGGTGTGCAAAACTACTCTATAAAATGCACAACTTCAGTGTGAAATCACAGTGTGAAAACACACTGCCATAGTGTGATATGCAGTCACAATGTGCAGCTGCAATGCACAAAACATAATGTACAGCTTCAATGTGCAACTGGTGTGCAAAACTACTCTGTGAAATGCACAACCTCAACGTGCACAGCATTGATATATGCACAGTTCCACTTCTGCCACGGTCAACGCAATAAGGTCTTTTGTCCAATGCAAAATAAATCACGCCGCATGTATAGCACAACTTGCGCATCCTCACGTCACTCAGGACGCCAGACAATATTTGACAATTGCAGAACTGTACTCGGTTTGAACTGTGGCCTTCTTTCCTTCTCAGCTTCTGTGTCTCCGAAAACAAGTTTGGCACTGCAGCCCTTGCCAAGAAAATCCTTCCAGACAAGCGAGGAGGGGAGGCCTGCGATGATGGATGAGCTGACAGATTGGAAATTATCCCCTCCGCTTCCGTGCAAAACGGCTTCCTAAGCGATCGGCAATTATTGGAGAATTAAGAGGGAATTTTAATTCAGTTTGCAGGGCCACCCTCGCTTTTTTAAATAAGTGGGGGAGGAAGATCATGCGCTCCCTTGAAACATCAGTCTCGCTGCTTCTTGTCTCGCATGCTTGGTCAACAGCATCGCAATAATTACTATAATTCACAACCGTTGCTGACTCAACAGCACAGCGCCGCTCATTGAAGAAGCAAAAGCCCTCGAACTACCCATTAATACCGACTTATTTTTCTAAGTCATTGGAGTCGCCGGCATCTGGAGTGCGGAAATGTTATGTTTGGGACTGCAAACCCCTCGGCGGCAGGCGCATTTCATCCAAAATAACACACCGATAGAGATGTTCTGCTTTGCGGGAAACATCATATCGACTAGGAAAGGCTGAGCACCAGGTTCCCCATGGCCATGGATAAAATGGTGGCCAGTTTCAAGGTAGGGATGCGATAAATCGATTCCAGGTTTCTCTGCAGACCTTCAAGGAGCAATATGTCCTAGGATACATGGGGGAATGTATCACCATCCCAAAAGAAGAAAGTGGGGCCAATGCAAAAATGCACGAAATTATGTACTAGCACATCACACACAAAGACAAAAATCGTATCCATTTGGAGAGAAAGCGGTGCCAATGCGAATGAATTCATCAGATCAGTACGTACCCATCGGCTTCTTCCTTGCGAATTAGCATGTCTGCGCATGCACACGAAGGATAGGATCGTGTCTAGATTTTACATTTCCGGATCCCCCCCCCTTCTCGAAAAATGTCTGTTTCCCTCTCGGCAGCCAGCAGAAGAAGAAGGAAATTCGCAGGAAAGGATCATGGGAATTGTAGTTTGTTTGTAACAGGGCAATCCTGTGGCCAAACTTGAGTAGCATTTCATACCAACGCAAATTCGAATTGACTGCAAATTCGGAATGGAAAAGGATTTACAAATTCGATCGTTTTCCGAACGCAGCCGTTTGGGGGATGACTTGTGATTGCGTTTGGATTGCCTCTCGGTTGCCTACAATGTCGTTTGATATTCTCTTTCAAAATATCGTGAAATCCCATGGATGACCCCCGATTGGCATTCGGATAACCTCCCAATTTTCATTGAGTGAAAAAGTTCCTAATCCTATGATGGGAAAAGAATAGCTGAAGACTGAAAGGAACTATCCAAGGTTTCAGGTCCGTTTTCATCTATGCGCCAAATAGGTTCAGCACATTGGGCAGCTCTTGTGAAATCTGGAATAAAGCCTGGATTATAATAATAATAAAACCACGACTGTGTGGCGTAATGGTTTGAGCGTTGGACTCCGACTCTGGTGACCAGGTTTCGATTCCCAGCTCAGCCATGAAACCCAATGGGTGACCTTGGCCAAGCCACTATAATGGACAAATAAATAATCCTGGACTTGGAAAGGACCCCAAGGATAATCCAACCCAACATCTTTCTGCCATGCAACTCAAAACATGGCCACCCAGCCTCTGTTTAAAAACCTCCAAATATTTGTATTTTCTTTTTCTGCCGGAATAAAAAATGTCATTTTTTACAGGGGGGAAAAACACACACAGGTGAATTTCTGCTCGGAAAATGTTTTTCTTCATATGGGAAAAAAAATCCCTATGTATTTTCACTCAGACAGACACTGCTGGAAATGGATTCTGGTCAGGAACTGCGGGGAAATCTTCATGTTCTCCTCCAATATACGGAAAGAAGCATTTGTTCTTGCTTGCAAGGTTGAAGAACACAAAGATTTGCACCTCTCTTCAGCAAGGAAAGTCCTAAATTGGTCTTGACCTGCCCAGAAAATGGACATAAAGAAGAACAGAAGTTTTGCAGGCGGTGATGGAAAACCACCAAAAGCTAATGGACCGCTCAGCTTCCCTTCCCTTAATATCAAATAAGTTGTTCATTCTGGAGCAGTAGCTAAGCACCCTCTTTCTTAATCCTTCCGCCTACAGCAACGCCACACTTTAACCTTGGTTTCTTTTTGCTTTAACCTTGGTTTAATTTCTCCGGCTGTCAATCTGAGCAATAGAGTCGACAACTGAAGGGAGAACCTCTCTCTTTTAAAAGGCTGTGGAATACATTACCATTTAAATACTGCTCAGGAGAATTGGCACGTATGCATTACATGCCCAATAAAGAACGGATTCCCCCGGCTGCATTTTGACTTGCTGCAGTATTGTGTTTTTTTCTTTCTCTTGCTTTCTTCTGGTTTTTCTTTTCCCTTTTGCAAGCGTTCCACTTTGGCATTTTTTGCCAAAAAGAATACACTCACTGTGACATTTGTTGGGTGCAAGAAGCCAAGGGAAAAGTGACTCCAGTCCGCATTTCCGCCTTTAAAAAAGAGCTCTCCATCTGATGGACTTTATTAAGTGAATATTGTTAAGCAACAATAAATTCAAAATGTTGCCGCGCTCCTTTTGGAATCTTTTCAGATACGTTCAAGGCTGCCATAAAACCACAAAACAGGGGCCCACAACATCAACCCACAACCTGAGGGGTGCATTTATTTGCCCATCCTCTATCGTGATAGATGCCATCCTGTGCCAGCAATGCCCCTCTTTCTTCTACATTGTGCAAACAGAACAGTATCTGTGCAAGATGATAAACGGAGACAAATCTGGCCTTAGAAATGGAAACACTCCAAAAACAGTTGCAGAACATTTCAACCTTCCTGGAAATACAGAAAGGGATTTGTAGGTTGCAGCCCTTGAACAAGGAAATTACAAAGGCAGACTGGAAAGCAAAATTGCTGAATTGAATTATATTCTCAAAATCCAGTCTGTTAGGAGAGGAATGAACAAGGACAGTGGCTTCACGGCACACTACATATATTAATGCAAGAGTCCTCTCTACTGTAACAAAATAGATAGTTTTGAACCCAGCAAAAATGACTTTTGCTAAGCATATTTATGGCTTTCACACCTCAATATTAACTGACCACTGTAAAGGTCTGGAAGACCTGCATTCCCTTATGCAGCAGCCCTTTGCAAATTTAGGGCAAGGGACACGATTTGCACCTTTTGCATCTTTCTGGGTCCGCTCACATTTTGTCCTATTTCTACAACTGTGCAAATATGCTTTATGTTGTTGGTTGTTGTTGTGTGCCTCCAAGTCATTTCCGACTTATGGCGATCTACCATGGGGTTTTCTTGGCAAGAGGGGGCTTTATACCTAAGGCTTTAAATACCACTTGGTATTGCATCCAAAGAAACCAGTGTGAGTATTGGACTGGCGCTTTGGAGATCAGAGTACAGTTCCTTGTGGTTTGACACCACATTAAGTTTCGTAGCACCATCCTATGGAATCCTGGGATTTGTAGTTTTGCAAGGTCTTTAGCATTCCCGGCCAGAGAGTCTGGTACGTCACCAAACTGCAAATCCCAGGAAAAGTCTGTAGGTCTGGAGCCATGGCAGTTCAAATGGTGTCAAACTGCATTATTTCTACAGAGTCGGTGCACTTTAGGTCTTCTCTATGTATCATCGAAAACAGATTGGTTTTATAAGGAACACTGGGATGCCTCCCTAGAACAGCGTCCCAATATAAATAATACTACCTTCCTTCGTCCTGATTCCATTGACATTGACTATCAACAGCTGCGAAGAAAATCCTTAATAAACAGGACTTTATGGATACCAAGGGCACATTATTTATTGCTTTCAGTGCCATTAGAAAACCATTTATCCGCCAAAGGTCCTGAGTAGCAAAGCCGCCCTTGCATCGACGTTTTGCAGAGTCCAAGTTCCCTGTTCATTAAAATACTTTTTTGGGGGGAAAGGGGCTTCCTCTGTGTTTATTTGGCTAAGCTCAACCTCCGATGGGATTGCGTTCTCCTTACTCTGGGGAGATGACATTTATAATGACCGTAAAAACAATTTCATCCCAGCCCTCCATAAAAGATGTGTTTAAACGGTGAGGTTTTCTTTCTTTGATATATCTGTCAGGTCTGGGGACCGGAGCCATATTTCTCCCCCCTTTACTTTATATGTCTATTTTAAAGTCCCGTCGTGGAATGCTTTATTGAAACATGGCCTTATATGGTGTCCTTGCAGATCTGGGTTGACCGGTTGCTGAATTGGCAAAGGATGGAGTCGCAGGGTGGTCGCCGTCTTGCAAATCCAGACGAATTGCTCCTTTGGGGGAAAACAGGGGGATTTTTTGTGATAGCCAAAGGTGCAGAACTTAGAAGCTCTCCATCAGAGTCTGTATATGGGTAAGGATGAAATAAAATCTACAAAATCAATTCCCCTGTTGTTTTGTTTGCCTTCAGGTCTTTTCCGACTTATGGAGACCCTACCATGGGGTTCAGAAGGCACTTGCCATTGCCATCTTCTGAGGCTGAGAGAGTGTGACTTGCCTAAGGTTTACTTACATGGCAAAGTGGGGATTCGAACCCTGGTCTCCGGAGTTGTAGTCCAACACTCAAACCGCTACTGGCCCCCTAAGAGCGTTTCTAGATGAGGCTTATTTGTTGTGCGCCTTCAAGGCTTTTCCAATTTCGGATTAGGATAGGAGAAGTTACTTAATTAAATATACTTAACTAAGTAGCTCCTACAGACCTCCAGCCGTAATACAGAAACGCAACACACGCAGATATCCGCATAACGGCTGCCACCCAGACCTATTTGTTCAGGAACCTAATTTGTTCCAAATGGGACTTTAATGACCACTCGATTGCCCCCTTCGTTCCAAGGGGAGCCATAGCTAATTTTAGGAGGATTAGAGGAACTACAGTAATCTAATTACAATGATTACAAGTACCAGCATAATTCCCACCATCGTGATTGCTGCAGGGGGAGAGATTCTGCTTTTTTCCAAATTGTTCTTTGGGTACGCAATTGAGGCACCCCGTTCCTCGCTTCAAAGTTATTGTTACATCTCAGCGGAAACATTTGTCATACTGTGCCAAGAAGAGGGCAATCTATGCTTTTCTTCTACAGGAGATGCCAGTTTGACATTTCTGCAGGGCTTCCATCCGTGGATATGGTAGAAGAAAATGGAGATTATGGTCATAGACCAAAAGTAGTTTAATTCAATGGTTTCCAACTTTTGGTCCTCCGTTTGTTTTGGACTCCAGGTTCCAGAAGCTCCACCAAACTTGGTCAATGGTCAGAAACTATGAGAGCTGAAGTCCAAAATCATATGGAGGACCTAAGGTTGGTTCTCTAGATGATTTTGGACCTCATTGCTCTGGATAAGCGATTCTCAGCCTTAGGATCTTCCGATGTTGGGCCAAGGTTTCCAGAACTCCTATTAGCCATGGAGATCCAAAATCATCTGGAGAACCAATGATCCGTTCTCCAGATGATTTTGGAGAACCACTAGCCTAGAGAACCAAATTTTTGATTTTGGAGAACCAAATTATCTGGAGAACCAATCTACGGTTCTCCAGATGATTTTGGACTTGGCTGCTCTAGATAAGTGATTCTCAACCTTAGGATCTTCAGATGTTTTGGGGTCTTAGTTTCCAGAAGTCCTATTAGCCATGGAGATTTGAAGTCCAATACTCTCTAGAAGACCAAACATTGAGCACCAATGATCTAAGTATCTCCATCCATTGAGAACTAACAATGCTACATCTATATATTCCCCTCACTTTATCTCCATAACCACGGATTTCTGAATCAGCAAAGCCCTGGCTGTTCATCAGCTTGAAACCATCTCTTATCCTTCCCGAAGAGCCATTACTTGTAGCTATTGAGACCTCGCCTGGAATTGTGTGTCCATTTCTAAGTGTTTGTGTGTCCTTCAAGTCACCTGTTGACTTA
This sequence comes from Urosaurus nigricauda, assembly GCA_034509955.1. Lineage (NCBI taxonomy): Eukaryota > Metazoa > Chordata > Lepidosauria > Squamata > Phrynosomatidae > Urosaurus > Urosaurus nigricauda. The sequence goes on from JAOEGL010000008.1 coordinate 15,471,361, forward strand.
TGGCAACCCCATGAATTTCATAGGGTTTTCGTAGGCAAGGGATGCTCAGAGGTGGCTTTCCCAGTTCCTTCCTCTGAAACAGAGCCTACAGCACTTCGTATTTGTTGACCGTCCCCCATCCAAGTACTCACCGGGGCTGACCCTGCTTCGATTCCAAAATCAGGTGGGAAACGGTGCCTTTAGGATATTTAAGTCCCCTTTCTAAGACCAGGGTTCAAATCCTCACTTGGCTTTGGAAACCCACCAGGTCCCATTGAGCGACCCACACTTTTGCAGCCTTTTGGGAGACGCCAGTGCTAAAGAAATGCCAAGAAAACTCTGCAACAGGTGCGCCTTAGGGTCAATATAAGTCAGAATGGACTTGAAGGAACACAACAACATCCACAACAACAACATCTTTCTCTGCTCTGATCCCATAAAGATTACTTTGCTCAGCCCCAAAAGAAAAACTTTATCCATTCCCCGATTCTCATAAACACAAACTGTATCTGCCGATTACCGAACGCGGCCAACTTTGGCATGAACTGGAACACGTCCAATGCCAAGGTCTGATTATTTATCTGGGAAGCCAGATCAACTGGCGGTCATTTTTCTATTTATTCTGTCCCACTGTAATCTCGAATTCTAAATGCCTTGCCTGGCAATCTGTTTATTTATAGCTATTAACGGGATGAATATTTGATTGATATTCATTACAGCAGCTTCGCTTCTCTGAATTTTCCTCTGCAAGACATATATATATATATATATATATATATGCCATAGCTTTGCTGTCTGCATATTAATGTAGGAAAGCAATAAGCAGAGAAATGGCCCCAAATAGTTTTTTTGGGGGGGAAGCGGTTGTTAATTTTTGTTATGCCTTTGCCACCATGTTATAGATGTCGCTCTTCAAGAGGAGCATTTTGTGCACCTAAGTGACCTCTTGCAACTGAAACTTAAAGAAAAGCCATGGAACGGCGCATGAGGCGACCAGGTTGATGGAGAGCGAACGTGTTGCAATGATTCGCCATTTGTTTCTCAGATGGATGGCTTTATTTTTAGGATTTAGCCTCCTGCATGCTGATCAGGAAGAGCTTCCACTTGGATATTTTGTCAAAGCTTCACACGGATGCCCTGCTCAGCGCTTTCAATGTAGGCCAGCTTCCTGATGAACAGCTATAGCCTGCATGGCATTTATCATGCCATTGCAAGGAACCCGGAAACGCAGCATCAAGAACTGTGTAAATTTCGAGAGATGGAGAAAAGAACATCTGTTAAACATTCTCGGAGGATGTTCGACTCTTTCTACATTCGGCTGCAGAAACGCAGTTCCCAACCCTCCCTATGTTGGGAAAATTGAGAGACGGCACTGCATTTCTCAAGCGATAAGCAATCAAGCAGAAGCTGAACAACAACGGGTCCCACGCCCAACTACCTATATATACTCGACTATAAGTCGAGGGCAGGTTTTGGGGCCAAAATTATGGATTTCGATATGACCCTTGGATCAGTCGAGGGTAAAACTTAGGGGCATGTAATAAAGGATCTAAAGGATGAAGCAAAGGGAAACAATGCCAAATATGTGCTCATACTAAAGGCTTGATGGATGAGAGAGTAGAGAGGGGTCAGTGTTTCCAAGACAGATTAAACTCGTGCCTTTCGCCATATATATATATATATATATAATAAAAAGCAGTACTTACTCGTACATTGACCAGTGGATAAGTCGACTCAGTTTTTTGGGGTCAATTTTTAAAATCTAAATTTCTAGACTTATACATGGGTATATACAGTACCTATCCAGGGTCTAGCTGACAAATGAAACAGCTTGGTCTTCTCTTTAAAAACTTTAATATTTTCTGATCAGAGTTGGTGCATACTGAAATATATAAAACGTAAAGGAGGAGAAAGAGATACAGGGAAACAGTTGCAAGTTAAAACAGTGATTCCCAAACTTTGGTCCTCCAGGTGTTTTGGACTTCAGTTCCCAGAAACCCCAGCTACTCAACCTGGATGATGGTTAGGGATTTGCGGAGCTGGCATCCAAAACATCTGGAGGACCAAGGTTTGAGAATCACTGTGTTAGAAGGATGCAAGAAGAGAAAGGGTGAGGAAAAGCAAATAAACGGGAGGGTTACCATAAATATTTTTGCTGTGCCTGAACTCCTAGGGAGTAACATGGAAACTAGCAAGGACTATCATCGTGCAAAGATTGTAACTCTGGCTACTAAATGGCCCAGACGTTGGGGCTTCCCAGGAGAAGTAAACTCATCTCCCTATATCTACAGATTCAGCATCAGATGGTGCTTCTGGGTTTTGGATGGTCATGGGAATCTGGACGCCTGGACCTTTTTGTCCAGTCTAAAAGCAAGGTGAAGCAGGGAGAATTTCTGAACCTCTCCATCAGTTCCAGAATCTCAGTCTCTTTGCTCTCTCTTTGGGACTCATGGTACCCCAGGTTTCCATAAACCTCTCACTTGGAAGCATCTCAAAGCTTCCTTGCTTCTCTCCAAGTGGTCCTCCTCCTGGGACAATTGCATCTCGTGATGATCCCTGTTGCTCCTCCGTAATGCTGAACCCCAAGAAATGCAACTTAAAATCCATCACATCATTAACCCTTTCTTTATCCGGAGGAAGGACTATACCCCTCCGTTGTGCCGCCCAGATATTTGAAGAGCGCATCCACGATCACAATTAACTCTGTTTTCTCTCCGAAAATCCATCTAAACTCAAGCATACCAGGGAGCAATCTCATGCCGCAACTCTGAAAATGGTGTAAATTGGCAACATCGTGTGCTTCGCCTCATTGATATTCCACGCCGGGAAGGCGATACTCGCTTTGCTTAATTAAAAAGAGATTAATTTATCAACACAGGTACATTTTAATTAGCTCTTCCTCCATATGTTCCCAACTGTCATCTCCTCTTGGCAAAGCAATGGGAACAGAGGCACGTTGGCTTGATAGATGTTGGGACCTGGAAGCCCTTAGATCCTAACGGCCGCCTGTGATCCACCGACTGGGACTTCTGCTTCCAAGAAGAATTGGAAGGTATCCCCAAAGGCCATCGAATCCAACCCCTTGCCTTGAAGGAATTGCACTTACAGGGAGGTCAGTTTATAGACCTTCAATGATGGAGAGTCTGCCACAGTTCTTACGTCATTCTTAAACTTCTTCTTTAGCCTTCCATAGTAACATTTCCGCACTCTGGAAATGATGCAGCGTGACATGACTTTAAGCGCTATGGAACCCCAGCGTTTGCAGTTTGTTGCGGTGTTAAAACTCTCTGACAGAGAAGAATAAATATCACACAAAAATACAGATCCCATGATTGCACAGCATTGCACCATGATGGTTAAAGCGATGTCAAACTGCATTATTTCTTCAGTGCAGATGCAGCCTTCGGTGGTGGTAGGACCCAGGGAAAGCCTTCTCCTGAAGATCTTAGGGGTTCATATGGGGAGATGTGGCCTTTCAAATCTCATCGACTCTGTCCAGCAGCGAAGACCCTCCAAGTTTTCAGCAAGATCCTCTTCCAGCCCTAAATGGACGTGCCATTGGGGTTGAACCTTTGACTTTCTTCATAGTGACATTTGAAGGTGGCCATATATATATATATATATATATCCTTGAGGTCCCATCTAGTCTAATATTGTCAGTTCTGATTGACAGGCATGACTCTCCAGAGTTTTATAAGTCTTTCATAACCTTCCTTGGAGATGCTGCTGTGGATTAGGCCTGGGACCATGTACCTACAAAGGAGGAGATCTACCCTTTAAGCCTACTGCTCTTCTCGCATGATATGCGTCCTCTGCCTATTTGACATCTCGGGCGGATTCATTTGTTTATTTCCCGGCTTTCCAAACCGAGGCGCACATTTTTAGAAGCCTTTGTACCCAATGTTCCTGCTTCGCCTGGTGAGCATTAGGCAAGAGGAGGCCAGCCGATGATGAACCTGCCAGAGATATATGCCGCAATTAATCTTTCCCTCTTCCTTTTAAAGGTTCTGTCTGATCGCGCCCGACCTCTGCTGTCAGATGGTTCCCATCCAGCCTTGAACACGTGCATCGCCATCTCATTTTCTTATCTTCAAACCGGGAATACATCCACTTGTATATTTTGCCCGGCCTCAGGAGCTAGAATTGAAGAGCGTGGGGCTGGAAAAGGGAAGCCGTCTGCGTCCTGTGCACCAATTAAATGTATATAATAGACATATACACATAAGTTATTTTAATCATATGGTGCATTTCATTGCATCAAACTATAGGGTTCAGTGGCTTCCAGTTCAGTGAGGTAGTGACTCTGGAAAGAAGGCCCTAAGGTGTTGATCTTTCAGGGGTTCTTCAAGGATGATGATGATGATGATGATGATGATGATGATGATTTATAACCCACTCTGTTCACACAATCGGAGCCGGGTACAACCAGGATGAACTCTTTATCTGCAAAATAAGTCCAGCACCTTGGAAATCCAGGCTAAACCCCAGAATGGATTCGCCATCCCATCGACATGGAAGCCACACTGAACAGATCTTGCCAAGAAAACCCCATGACGGGTTCGCCTTGGAAACGATTTGAAGGTGCACAAGAACAACAACATCAGATCTTGCACATGAAGGCACTTTTTTGGGGGGGTGTTACTTAGGAATAGTTGCAAAGTTACCCAAAAAAAAGCCTAAGCTTCTGAGATTAGAAGAAACATAAGGCCTAATGCAACTACCTAAATTTTCCTAGTTTACTCACAATCACAAGGAAAACATGCAAGGTGTGTTTATGCTGCAGAAAAAGAGCAGTTTAGCACTACCTGAACTGTCATGGCTCAATGCTATGGAGTTCTGGAATTGGTAGTTTTGTGCACCATTTCGCCTCCCCTGTCAAAAAGCCATGGTGCCACAACAAACTGCAAATCCCATAGCACTGAGCCATGGCAGTTAAAGCGGCATCAAACTGCCTTATTTCTACAGTGTGGCTGCGGCCCATGTCTCCATCCCTTCCCTGTCGTCTTAGATCCTTTTTGAGCAGAGTTACGAAGGACCAAAACTGGAACTCAAGAGTATACCAAAACACTGGTTTGCAGTGTTCAACTATGTGGAGATGCCGCTCTCTGAGCAAATGTGCTGATGTTCTGGTATGATGGACAAACCGTCTGAATGGATCATCATAGAAGATTGCATTTTCTTCCTTTCTTAAGGAACTTTGCTTCATTTTTTGCCTTCCACGAAGGCACTACCTCCTTGTGCCATTAGGTGTTGCTGTGCGCTGTGCCAAGGCAGCGTCTGGGAGGAACCGCAGCAGCATTGATGCCACAAAGAAAAGGTCAGGAATGAGAGAAAGAAAATTTGGGGGTATAATGCAATAGCAATCCAAACGCAATCATGGGGTTTCACCTTATTGCGTATGAGTGTATCTCACGCAATTTCGGGCAATGGGAAGTCATTCCGAACACAATCATGGGGTTCCACGCAATTGCGCATTAGAATATCTCACACAATTTCGGGCAATGGGGGGTCATTTTCGGGAAATGGGAAGTCATTCTGAACGCATTCCGAATGCAATCAGATTTCACGTAAATTCACTAAACCAGCAAATTCACGTAATTGCGAATTGGCTCCATTCACAATTGAGAGAAATTCCTCCCATATGATAAACTCGAAAGAAAGAAAGAAAGAAAGAAAGGTGGATCTTCTAGGCCAGTGATTCCCAAACTTTGGTCCTCCAGATGTTTTGGACTTCAAGCCCACACAAACCAAAGCTATCTTGGCCAGTGGTCTAGGATTCTGGGAGCTGAGGTCCAAAACTTCTGGAAGGTCAGAGTTTGGGCATCATTAGGTCAACCTGCTTTCCATCCATCCTCTTATGATCCAACTCCGATGCACTGTTGTTAGTTTGCATGGAAAGAATAGGTGAGCTCCCGTTCCCTAGCATCCAATGCTGTTGAGTCCCACCTGTTCCCCACCTTGACAACGCTTTAGAGCTCTGCCTGGGGAGAATTTGTGTAGGAGATGGAGAGGTTGTCATGGGCAACCTCTTCTCTCCCACATCGAAGGCGCGCATTGTGCCTCTTGGCGAAAGGAACCGAGATTTCCGATCTGTTGACAAAGGGCAGGTGTTCACGTGGACGCTTTGCAAGCCATTGATTCCAGGCCGGAGGACTTTGTTCCCTTCCAAAAGAGAGGAGGAACGAGAGAGAGAGAGAAGAGGACGGAGAGACAGGATGTCAGGGATGCTTTCATTTTGAGTTCCTGTGTGGTAGAACGGGGTTGGACTGGATGGCCCTTGTGGTCTCTTCCAGTTTCTATGAGTCTATGAGAGGAGTTTCCCAGGTTTCTATGGGATTCCTTATCCGTATATTCTGCAGAGACTGCTTTGGCCCATCACAATGTTCAAGGCATCCCACACTGACCAAGAATCTGCATTAAGGTTGCCTAGTGTAACTCTCCGCAAGGTTTCTCTTGCAGAGTTTCACACTGATTCTGCTACACAACCTTTGCAGAGCCTGAGAAACCAAGAGTTGGAAAAGACTCCAAGGGTCATCCAATCCAACCCTCTTCTCCATGCCCTCCATACAACAGATGGTCATCCAGCTTCTGCTTATAAGACCTCCACAAAGAAGTAAACCCCACCATTTTCCAAGGCAACATCTTCCTTGAGGAAAGAGAACCCTTGTTTATCCACTTTTGTAAACCGCTTTGATCTTTTTTGGAAAGGCAGTATATAAATAAAATAAATAAATAAAATAAAATTCCACTGTTGGAGAGCTCTTAACATAAGGAAGTTCTTCCTGATGTTTAGGTGGAATCTCTTTTCCTCTCGTTTCAGTCCATTGCTTTGTGTCCTGTTCTCTGGAGCAGCAGAAAACAAGCATGGGTGCTTAAAATTTGGCAATAAATAACATACAGAACCAGCTTTATGAAGACCAAAAAAAAAGTGACTTCTTTCTATCTCGGAGTCTGTTTTTCAGGGGCGCAAACATGATGAGCCATCATTTCCTCTTCCTTGGCTCAGGTGAGGGCCTTTTGGCCTCAGATTTTACCATCAATAAATAACAAGCGGGGCTTGATAAACTTCCTTTTTCCTGGATTACCTGCCAGGTTCAGCTGCTACACTATTTGCCATCAATAAATAATGACAACAAGCAAAACTTTATAAACCGTAGTTTGGAGAGGCAGCACATCTAAATTATGCATTGCCCCTGAAATCAGGCTAATGGAAAACATTCTGAACTCCTGTGCAAGGGATATTTCAGATGGCTTGCATTTTATTAAGCATCACAGCTTAAATCCAGGCTCCCATAGACGATGGGATAGTCGTAGCATCGTACATTTGGAAGGGATCCTAAAGGTCACCTAGCCTTCCAGTTCAGGAACTCACAGATAAAGCATCCTCGAGAGGTGGCCATATAACCTCTATTTTCAAATGAAAGCCAGCTCTGCCCTAATAGAAGAACAGGCACACTCCTATTGTTTCTATATAACAATGCTGCATTGGAGGCAGATCATAACAGCATCGAAAAATAGCAGATTGACCTAGAAGATCAATGATTGATTGATTGATTGATTGATCCATCCATTTGTCCGTCCTCTCCTATTTAGAGCCATTGAGTGTCCACATGTGCACTGTCCACAAGAACGGGACCGTTTTACTATGCCGTTAATAATAAGTCCCATTAAATCCAAAACATAGTAAAATGGTTTCCCTTATATAAAATGGGAAAATCAAACTTTGCTTTTTGGAATATATATATATATATATATATGAATATTCTGAAGCCATGGATGGTTGACTCCGTGGATAAAGGATCTGTGGATTCGGAGGGCCGACTGCAATACGTTAAGGCATTGAATGGAAACCGCAAATGTAAGAGGTTAGAGAGAGTGTTATGTCTATCGTGTACGATGAATTAGGGGAGAGATGAGAAAGAAATTGGTGTAGTGCTGAGATTGTACTGTTAAAAATCAGTATTCCCCCCCGCCCCCCCAAAAAAATCCTTACAATGATGCTGGGAGTTACATTGGAACATAGAATCATAGAATCATAGAATCGTAGAGTTGGAAGAGACCACTAGGGCCATCCAGTCCAACCCCCTGCCATGCAGGAAATCCAAATCAAAGCATCCCTGACAGATGGCCATCCAGCCTCTGCTTAAAGACCTCCAAGGAAGGAGACTCTATCACCTTCCGAGGAAGTGCGTTCCACTGTCGAACAGCCCTTACTGTCAGGAAGTTCTTCCTAATGTTCAGGTGGAATCTCTTTTCCTGTATCTTGCATCCATTGTTCCGGGTCCTGTTCTCTGGAGCAGCAGAAAACAAGCTTGCTCCCTCCTCAATATGACATCCTTTCAAATATTTAAACAGGGCTATCATGTCACCTCTTAACCTTCTTTTCTCCAGGCTAAACATCCCCAGCTCCCTAAGTCGTTCCTCATAGGGCATGGTTTCCAGACCCTTCACCATTTTTGTCGCCCTCCTTTGGACACGCTCCAGTTTCTCAATGTCCTTTCTGAATTGTGGCGCCCAGAACTGGACACAATATTCTAGGTGGGGCCTGACCAAAGCAGAATACAGTGGCACTATTACTTCTCTTGATCTAGACACTATACTTCTATTAATGCAGCCCAAAATAGCATTGGCCTTTTTAGCTGCCGCATCACACTGTTCACTCATGTTCAACTTGTGGTCTACTTGGACTCCTAGATCCCTTTCACATGTAGTTTCATTCAGCCAGGTGTCACCCATCCTATATCTGTGCATTTTATTTTTCCGCCCTAAGTGCAATACCTTACATTTCTCTGTGTTGAATTTCATTTTGTTAGCTTTGGCCCAGCTTTCTAGTCTATTCAGGTCACTTTGAATCTTGATCCTGTCCTCTGGGGTATTAGCTATTCCCCCTAATTTGGTGTCATCTGCAAATTTGATTAGTATGCTCCCAATTCTGTCATCCAGGTCATTGATAAAGATGTTGAATAGCACTGGGCCGAGGACAGAGCCCTGTGGGACCCCACTGGTCACTTCTCTCCAGGATGAAAAGGAGCCATTGTTGAGCACCCTTTGAGTTCGGCCACTCAACCAATTACAAATCCATGTAATAGTTAACTTGTCTAGCCCACATTTTACAAGCTTGTTTGCAAGAATGTCATGGGAAACCTTGTCAAAGGCCTTACTGAAATCAAGATATACTATATCCACAGCATTCCCTTCGTCTACCAAACTGGTAATTTTATCAAAGAAAGAGATTAGATTTGTCTGGCATGACTTGTTTCTCTGAAACCCATGTTGAGTTTTTGTGATTATGGCATTGCCTTCTAGATGTTCACAGACTCTCTGTTTAATGATCTGCTCCAGAATCTTTCCTAGAACTGATGTCAGACTAACTGGACGATAATTGTTGGGATCCTCTTTTTTCCCCTTTTTGAAGATGGGGACAACGTTTGCCCTTCGCCAGTCTGCTGGGATCTCTCCTGTTCTCCAGGAGTTTTCAAATATGATTGCCAATGGCTCCGATATTACTTTTGCCAGTTCTTTTAATACCCTTGGATGGAGTTCATCTGGTCCCGGAGACTTAAATTCATTTAGATTAACAAGGTGTTCCTCTACTATCTCTTTACTTATTCTGTGCTGAAATTCCCCAATTCTGTTCTCTGCTCCATTATCCTCAGGTTGAGCACCCTTTGCCTTTTCTGAGAAGACTGAAGCAAAGAAGGTGTTGAGTAATTCTGCCTTTTCTCTATCTCCTGTTAGCATTTTGCCATCTTCTCCACGCAGTGGCCCTACCGTTTCCTTCTTCTTCCTCTTGCTGCGGACATATCCAAAAAAGCCCTTTTTATTGTTCTTAACCTCTCTAGCAAGCCTGAGTTCATTCTGCGCTTTAGCTTTTCTGACTTTACCCCTACACATGCCTGCTATTTCTTTGAATTCCTTTTTCGTGATTTCCCCATTTTTCCATTTCTTATACATGTTCCGTTTCAAACTTAGCTCGGTTGAAAGTTCCTTAGTCATCCATCCTGGTTTCTTGAGACACCTCCCGTTTTTCTTTCTCACTGGAACTGTTTGAAATTGTGCCTTCAGTATCTCCCTTTTGAGAAAGTCCCATCCGTCCTGAACTCCTTTATCTTTTAGTATTTCTGACCATGGAATCGCCCTCAATACTTCTCTAAGTTTACTGAAATCCGCTCTCCTAAAGTCTAGGATGCGTGTCTGACTCTGCCTGGCTTCTCCTTTCCACTGTATTACAAACTCCAGGAGAACATGGTCACTTCCACCTAATGATCCCACCACTTGCACCCCATTAACCAAGTCATCCTTGTTGGTTAGGATCAGATCTAAAATAGCTGACCCCCTTGTTGCCTCTTCCACCTTTTGGACCATGAAATTGTCTTCCAGGCAAGTGAGGAATTTGCTAGACCTTGAGGATTTTGCTGAGTTTGACTTCCAGCAAATATCAGGATAGTTGAAGTCGCCTATCACTACTACATCTCTCTTTTCTGACTGTGTGGTCATCTGTTCTAGAAAGATATCATCCAATTCCTCAGTCTGACTTGGGGGTCTGTAGTAGACTCCCACCGTAACACCCTTGTTATTTCCCTCCCCTTTGATTCTTATCCAGATGCTCTCCACCTGGCTTCCATGATTGATGCCCAGGATCTCTTCACTGGTGTAAATATCTCTGACATATAGTGCTATTCCTCCTCCTTTCCTGTTTGGCCTATTTCTCTTAATAAGGTTATACCCCTCTATTTCCACATTCCAACCATGAGACTCATCCCACCAGGTTTCAGTGATGCCTATTATATCATATTTCCCTTGTTGTACTAGGAGTTCGAGTTCATCTTGCTTATTTCCCATGCTCTGTGCATTAGTGTAGAGACATCGCAGACCATGGTTCCCTTTTACTTGCTGCCTGTGCAAGTTTTTTTGCCTCCCACTATTAGGTCCTTGCACTGTTTGCCTTGTTTCCTCTATGTCAGTTTGACTATTTTCGCCATCCCTTTTGCCTTCCTTAATATTGTCTCCCTTCCCCTCGGAACTCAGTTTAAAGCTCTCCTGATCAAGTTCTTGAGACTGTTGGCAAAAACATTTCTTCCAACTGGCGTGAGATGCAACCCGTCTGTTGCAAGAAGTCCCTCCTCATGGAACCGCAGCCCATGATCCAAGAATCCAAATCCCTCTCGGCGGCACCATCTGCGAAGCCAGTTGTTCACATCTGCTATTTTCCTCTCCCTTCCTGGACCATGCCCTTCAACTGGCAGAAGAGACGAGATGACAACCTGTACATCCATTCCTTTCAGCTTCCTACCAAGCGCCTCGTAATCCCTTTTGATGTTCTGAATGCTGTGTCTTGCAGTATCATTAGTTCCCACGTGGACCAAAAGGAAGGGGTATTGGTCAGTAGGCTTGACCAGTCTTGTCAGCCTCTCTGTCACATCCCGGATCTTTGCACCTGGAAGACAACACACCTCTCGAGACATCTTGTCAGGCCTACAAATCACTGCTTCTGTACCCCTCAGCAAGGAGTCCCCCACTACGACCACACGCCTCCTCCGAGGCTTAGCAGCGACTGTTTCCTCGGGTGGGACTCTCAGGCTCCCCTGCTCCATCCCTGAAGTCTGTCCATGCTGCTCTTCTTCATCCTCCTTGATAAGGGAAAGCGCTTCGAATCGATTCTCTAGCTGCAAGCTCCCCGAACAATTCCTTCTTGGTTTACTTCTCTTTGTGACCTTCCTCCAGCTGTCTGCCTCCTCTGTTTGGCAAGTGACCTCTTCCACCCTAGCATCTTCCTCTGCATGGTACTCATCCAAGATGGTTAGTTCTATTGTGTCCAGGAAATCCTCTTGTTCCCTAATCTGCTGAAGTGTAGCTACTCTGGACTCCAGCTGCTGCACTTTCTCCTCCAAGAGTGCCACCAACTTGCACTTGGTGCATGTGAAGTTCTCCACTTCTGTAGGCAAGAAGAGAAACATCCCACAAGAGTTGCAGGTGACTGACACGGTCTCAAGCACACGGTCCCAAAATGGCTGCCAAGCAGCTCCTCTCCTTCTCCTCTCTCTGGCCGGACTGTTCTGGAAGGCTCTGGAAGGTGGTATATAAAGCTAGTCTGCTAGCTCCGCCCCCTTGTGACTCACAGATGTGACTCACAGAAGCTCCTCCCCTTCAGCAACAAGCACACGGTCTCAAGCACACGGTCCCAAAATGGCTGCCAAGCAGCTCCTCTCCTTCTCCTCTCTCTGGCCGGACTGTTCTGGAAGGCTCTGGAAGGTGGTATATAAAGCTAGTCTGCTAGCTCCGCCCCCTTGTGACTCACAGATGTGACTCACAGAAGCTCCTCCCCTTCAGCAACAAGCACACGGTCTCAAGCACACGGTCCCAAAATGGCTGCCAAGCAGCTCCTCTCCTTCTCCTCTCTCTGGCCGGACTGTTCTGGAAGGCTCTGGAAGGTGGTATATAAAGCTAGTCTGCTAGCTCCGCCCCCTTGTGACTCACAGATGTGACTCACAGAAGCTCCTCCCCTTCAGCAACAAGCACACGGTCTCAAGCACACGGTCCCAAAATGGCTGCCAAGCAGCTCCTCTCCTTCTCCTCTCTCTGGCCGGACTGTTCTGGAAGGCTCTGGAAGGTGGTATATAAAGCTAGTCTGCTAGCTCCGCCCCCTTGTGACTCACAGATGTGACTCACAGAAGCTCCTCCCCTTCAGCAACAAGCACACGGTCTCAAGCACACGGTCCCAAAATGGCTGCCAAGCAGCTCCTCTCCTTCTCCTCTCTCTGGCCGGACTGACTCCCTTCAAAGAGAAGGCAATGCAATCCGTGAGTTTTCTGGCAGCGTTCCTGCATTGCAAGGTTTGCTGCTGCTGTTGTTGTTGTTACTGCTGTGTGCCTTCAAGTCATTTCCAACTTAAGGGGTTTTCTTGGCAAGATTTGTTCAGAGGAGGTGTTGCCATTGCCTTCCCCTGAGGCTGAGAGCGGGTGACTTACCCAAGGTGACCCATTGGGTTTTATGGCTTAGCTGGGAACCGAACCCCAGACTCCAGAGTCATAGTCCATCACTCAAAGCACTATGCGCCACTGGCTATTGTTTTCCAAGGCAGCGCGGCAGCGCACACCCCATTCCTTTGCTTTCAGTTACAGTAATACCTTGCTTTCTAAGGCAGAAAGAACTAATTGGAAGCGCAGGGATGGAGTGCGCAGTGCTGCGCTTCCCAGGAGCCGATTGAGCTGTCTTCCTTGAGCAGGAGATACGGTTACCAAGGTAGGGATGTGTCACTTCATAGATCCAGCCGCCAGCCATCCGCAGGAGGGGAAAGAGATGGCACTGTCGAAGGCAGAAAAACAGCAAGCAATTAATCCATCCACAGTGGAACAGGTGCCCTCAGGGGCTATGGCACTGCCGCCCTTTGGGAGTGCTAGATCAAGCCTAAACACACACATACACAACACGGATAACAACTCCTTCCCGTACAAGTAGAAGATCCCACTGGTCCAACTAGTGCATTTCTAACTGCTTTAGTGAATTCTATTAAAGCCAGCATGGATAGTGGTTTGTTCATTTGGACTAGGACTCTGGAGACCAAGGTTCAAATCCCTGCCCAGCCATGGAAACCTAAGGTGACCTTGGGCAAGTCACACTCTCTCAGCCTCAGGGGATGGCAATGGCAAAACCCTTCGGACAAAATTTGCCGAGAAAACCCTGTGGCTTCATTCCTGCTACCTTTTAAACAGCATTGTGATCCAAATTGATGGACTGGTTTGGCTGCGGAGTGTGGTTTGAGCTACATTTGCCCTGATTGCATTTTCTTGCTGCAAGAAATGCACTGGACCCAATTAACCCGCATCTTTTTGACACTGATTCCCCCCCCCCCCCCCCGCATCTTTTTGGATAAATCAATTCCATGCAAGTGTGAACCAGATGCAGATTGGAATCGATTTAAATTTGCCCTTCGGTCAGCTGGAGCAGGTCCATTTTGAATCGATTCATTCACCAATGTGAACCACAAGTGGGTTATTTTATTTTATTTTGCAGCAAGAAAATGCAATTGGGGCAAATGTAGTGTGAACCATACTCCGCCGCCAAACCGATCCATTGATTCGGATCACAAAGCGATTTATTTGTAAGTGGGAATGAGGCCTGTGATAGCTCTGCCGTAGGGTCACCGTATGTTGGAAACAACCTGAAGATACACAACAGAGGCTTGGTGCCCATCTCTTGGGGATGCTTTGGTTGTGAGTTCCTGCATGGCAGACGGAAGTTGAACTGGATGGCCTTTCGGGTCTCTTCCAACTCTATGATTCTAACAACAACATGGTTAATTTCGGCCAGGACCAGCAACCACAGCCCTGTGAGGTGGGTTAGCCTTTTTATTCCTTCCCCATCCCTCTATGAGAAAGAGTTGAGGAACAGCCATGAAACTCAGGACTTTGGGAAGGGGGTCACGGACGGCGATTAAATCCTGTATCGCCACGACACGACTGAACTAACATGGGTTGTCACTCATCGCAGCCGATTTTTCCAGCGCGGCGCTTATGGCAAGTGTCTCGTCTCTCCGCTTTATGAAGTGTCACTTTCTCAATTCATGCAGCAAAGGGGCTTGTCATTTCCCGTCCCGGCGGGAACGCTCGCCTGGCTTAATAATCACATCAAACAAAGGAGGGCGAGTTGCGCCGCGCCACCTCCTCCGCTTTATCATCGTGCCGATTATCCAGCTTCTGCTCCCACTTCCCTTCAGCTGGAGATTTATGGAGAGATGGAGCACAAGGAGAGCAGTCATCCATGCAACACCGTTCACGCAACACCTCCACTTCCATCCATGCAAGCCCTACTAACTTTGGAGGAAGTCATCGGCATCATTACTTGTTCCACCAACATCATCACCTTTCAGCCGTCCTACACACCACAGAGAGATAGTTTGGCAAAGCAGTTTGCATTATACCAGGGTTGCATGGTTCCCTGAGGTCAGAAGCTCCCCAAACCAGCCTTGCACTTGGAAAGGTTACTCTCATGTTCTCTCTGCTTTTTCTGTAGACCAAAAAGAGAGATCTGAAATCCCCGATCGAAGGAACTGCCAACCCCATCCCCCTCACCTGGTGTGAACCTACCTCCAGCTGCTTCGGTTTGCTTTCCGAGGCCTTCCAACAGAACAGGATTAAAGAGATAAAAGGATTCCCTTTCAAAGCTGCCTCCCACCATCTTCTCCTTTCTTCTCCACATATGCATGCCAGTTTCAAAGAAGTCCTTCGCCTCGCTAACACGCTGTTTACACGGAGAACCGGATGACGCAAATATGACTAATGGGCCTGGATGGGCTTGTGATGTCTACCATCCCTTTGCGAGATAAACTAGATTATTATTTTTAAAAAATTCTATTTTAGTTAGGATGGCCCATACAGGGCTCCCAGGAGAGAAAATTCTAGGAGGGACAACTTCTCTTCCATAGAGTTGTTGTAGAGTCATCTACTGCAATGTCTTGGCAATTGTGGACCCTTTAAAGATTCCATGGGGGCAAAAACACCTAAATATTAGGAAGAACTTCTTAACTGTAAGAGATAGTTGAAAGTGGTATATGGACTGCCTCATATGGTGGTGGACCCTCCATCTTTGGAGATCTTTAAATAGAGGTTGGATGGGCATCGCTCAGGGTTGGATGGGCACCTCTCAGGGTTAGAGGGGAATTTCTCAGGGTTCAATGGGCATCTCTCAGATTTGGATAGCCATCTCTCGGGGTCATATGAGCATCTCTCAGTGTTGCTTTAGGTATGGATCCCTGAATTGCAGAAGGAGATTGAACTAGATAGACTTTGCAGCCCCAACCGTCCAACTCTATAAAAGTTCAGGCTAAAACGACATTGACACTGAAAGTACCAACCCTCCCCTGATTACCTCCCTAGTATTCAACAAGAGGAAAGTCTGAGTTAGAAATATTTAAGGAGCAAACAAATGCTGCTACTATACCTAGCCTTTTGCACTACAAGTTCCCGGATTACCTGGCTACTGGGAGATTCGGGGAGCTTTTGTGCAAGAAAAAGATGTCTTCTCCCCCACCAATCTGTCTGCAAGAACTCTTCCAAGAAAAGATGGCATAAACTGTTTCAAAACACAATGTCTTATTTCTCTCTCACACACAGAGAGAGAGACACACACAGAGAGAGTGAGGTTTCAGCTGGCGCCTCTGCTGTCTACGTTTGTAAAATATTTCTTTCATTTTAAGAGAAAGGCTTTCAGAACTGTGGGACATTAGAATGGAAGACAGTTCTCTAATAAAAATCCATTTCAGGTCTGGGAGGTCATGCGTCGCCGCTTTCCTTTCGCAACAACGAATGTCCTACACAATTCAAGACTGGACTTTTTGCAACTTTAGGTAATGATGGGAAAACTTCCAACCCTGGTGTCCTATTTGGATCCCATCCTTTGGTCCCCAGTCTCTTCCAGAATGACACCAGTTCCTCCCAGAAACAAACAAGCCTGAACTGGAGCTGCAAGAAGCTTGCAAGACCAACAATGGAGCCTTGACATTTAATGGAGACTCCCATTTTGCAAAACTTGAAGCGGCCTTCCCCTGGTTTTGTCTTTTACTTCATTTCTGGAAAGGTAATCCATGCAGACCCCAAAAGTGAAGTCGAAGGCTTTCATGGCTGGCATCCATAGATTTTTGTGGGTTTTTCGGGCTCTGTGGCCATGTTCTAGAAGGGTTTATTCCTGATGTTTCACCAGCATCTGTGGCTGGCATCTTCAGAGAATCTGTGGCTGGCATCTTCAGATTTCTCTAAAGATGCCAGCCACAGATAAGGGCAAAACATCGGGAATAAACTCTTCTAGAACATGGCCACAGAGCCCGAAAAACCCACAAAAATAGATAGACCCCAAAAGGTTTAGAGGAACCAGACCAACTGAGGTTACCAAGCCCTGACTTATTCTGATGTTTCCGTTTCCATCTTTGAAATTCTTGTCATTTCTGTCCTTGAAATTCCTCATCACCTTGGAAAGAAGAGGCAAGAAATATATGATGGGATATAAAGTGAGCCTTGTAGTTTATTTAGTACGTATTGACCCCTTAGGAGCCAGTGGTTTAAGCCTTGGACAATGCCTCACACTCTCTCAGCCTCAGGGGAAGGCAATGGCGAACCTCCTCTGAACAAACCTTGCCAAGAAAACCCCTTGATAGGTTTGCCATAGGGGTTCCATAAGTTGGAAAGGACGTGAAGGCACATAACACACATACAGCCTGCAGTGGGTCTTCACTTGGGTGATAGAGCCACCGTTGAGGCTATTTTAGTCAACAGTCGGTATTTTGGGGACATCAGGACCAAAGTTTGGGAGCCACTGCCATCAAGAAATAGGATATGGAACTGGATTTTCCAAAGAAGGATGCCTTTAACCCCTTTAATGGGGACAAGCGATCTCCCTTGGCAATCCAGACCTCGAAAGGAGCAAGTGCCCATCTGGAAACTTGGCATCAGGGGGGTTCCTTTTTCGCTCGCATCTCGCAATCCTCCTTGCAAGGTCTATTTTGGGTCACTCGCTTTGGATGGATGACGGGGGGGAAAGAAGAGGAGAACCTGGATAAGAGAGTTGCTTAGCAACCCAAGCTCAGAACTGACATTACTAAATGCCGTAGTAACATCTTGTCGGGAGAAAGGACGGTCGCTTCCAATAACACTCTTTCCACAATTGATTCATTCCTCTGCGTCTCGGGAACTGGGACTACACTGCAGGGTTGGTTTCCCATTGCGGTCTCATTTGGTAGTCTGAGCCTTGTTCTAGGACTCTGGAGACCGGGGTTCAATGCCCCGATCGGCCATGAAACTCAATGGGTGAGCATGGGAAAGTCACACTCTCTCAGCCTCAGAGGAAGGTAGTGGCAACAACTCTTGCCAAGAAACTCCTATGATAGGCAAGTCTTAGGGTCGCCATAAGTCAGAAGCGACTTGAAGGCACTCAACAACAGCGCTTGTGTTGGTTACAACATCCGTCTGGTGGCTCTCAATGGCTCTATGAATCCGCTCTGGGTTTTAGTCCAAACTTTAGCGCTCCTTCCCAAAGTGCTAAACCTATTTGGGGGGGAAACAGGATTCATTACCTTGGACAGCACCTTTTAAAGCTCAAAGTCGGAGGGGGATTCACCGGCCAACCAACACGGAGGCCACTTTTGCCCATTGCCAACATGGCACTTTTGGATAGAAGTCCCTCCTGTGCCAACCAACCTGAATTCCGCCTTCATTTGATTCAAGGCGACTTTGGAAAGCCGGTCGCCTATAGCTCCATTTCTGTCTTCATTCCTCAAAGGGAATCATCCAAGTTTCCTACGAATGGGTCACGTTCTATCAAGATCACCGGAGAGAAAGGGAGCATGACAATTAAATTAATATATGGAAGAACCACAAGGATGGGTTGGGTGTTTTTCCCCCCTTAAATCGGTAGAAGGGGCTGCAAAACAATTCCATTTGCTTTCTTTTTAACCCTGCTATTAAAATCCATCTTTATTGGGGACGGGGGGACAGAGCCACTTACAAGGGCTCTTGAGAATGACTGCTCCTCTCTCTCGAGACAAGAAACACAGCTTCTGAATCCAGCGGGAATTTAATCTAATTTGGCCATGTTGTTATTTGGTAATGCAAAAACTAAATACATGGAAGTAAACACTAATGGATTAATTAAAAGTACCACTCTCTCCCCCTCTTGCCCCTTCCTTCTTCTTCTTTTCTCCTTCCTTTCATCATCCTCATCCACATCTTCTCTTCTCCTTCTTCCCTTTTCCCTCCTCCTCTTGTTCTCTCCATCCTCTTCTTCCTCCTCCATCCTTTCTTCCTCCTCCTCCCATCCTTCCTATTCCTCTTCTTCTTCATCATCATCAAAGACGACTCAACCGAGGCTGTAGCACTTTTGGACACAGCTATGAGACAAGAAAAGAGGACAACGCTTGGTTAAAATGGAAGGCAGTAAGAAAGAATGGAGACCGCATTCCAGGTGGATTGATCCCATCAAGGAATCCATGGCAAACTTTTTTGTGGATTTTTCGGTCTATGTGGGCATATTCTAGAAGAGTTTATTCCTGACGTTTCGCCGGCGTCTGTGGCTTTGGCATCTTCAGAGATGGCAAGTTTGCAAGACCTGACCAGGGCAGTGGGTCACCTCTAAGAGGTCCCTCCATAAATTCCCCATAAATTGACAGCAAATAAGAAAAACAGTGGATAGCTATGGTGTGTCCAGTATCAGCAGATGAGAAAGCAACGGCGCAGCGAGCGAGATCTTCCACTCTTCCGCTTCTCTGTGCGCTCTTTGCTGGCCGCCGTTTAGTTTCTCACGTAACGAGGAAGTAGCATGTCCAATACAATCACAGGAGCGGAATGGAAAATGACCGGAGGACTTGCGTTTCCCAAAGGACCTTGGGTACGATCAAGCGGTGACACGCTCCGAGAAGGAGAACAAGGGGCTCGTTCCGTGACACCGAAGCAAAGAAGGCAAAGGGATGCGATCCGTGTCAGGACGAGGCCCTCTTCCCATCACCATAGACGCTGATGAGACTGGAGTTTCAGGCCTGCAAGGGACTGGTGGCACTGGTCTGCGAGGAGCAAGAGCTGATAATCCCAGAGCAAAAGTCCCAGGGCTAGAAGGCTGAAAGAGCAAGGGAGCTGTCCAACAGACAGACGGCTAACAAGAAGGACTTGGGCAAAGACGGAGGATGCGCCGCATCAGTCAGGCACCAGCTGAGGATATCGGCCGAGATCCGACATCGCCGCCGGCGTTGCATAACTTCATAAACCCTTAGTTATGTTGCAAAGGTGCAATGAAATCTTGTTGGAGAATTGTGAAGAGCAAGAGTGCTTCAGTGCACATTGGACACTCTCGATAGAGAGCATTAGAAAACCAGCGTGGTGTTGGTCAACTTAACTAAGTAGCTGGTACAGAAGATGAGAAAAGATGCCCGAGATCCTGAAATTATTCTGGAGGAATAATTCATGCCATAGCGACTTCAGAGTTCGTGCCAAAACCGGGAGTGTGGATTCACCGCTCCACTGAAAGGGAGGGAAAATCCATCATGGAAAACACCCACAATTTCTGGTGCCTTAAAGAGTTCCTTTGCCTCTGGATTCCTACACACACGAGCGCGTATAATTTTTATTGAGCTTTCCACGGCATAAAAATAAAATAAAACAAATCCATTATAATAGCACAATACCCTTCCATCCAATAGTACAGTAATTCTGCATACTGGCCTCTTAATTCCACTGTTTGTAATATAACAAATGTTATCTTATCTCCATCCAAAATAAAGCTTGCTTCCTTTTCTACATCGCTTCCTTCCTTCCAACATTTATATCCAAATGGAGAAATTTACTTTATTTATTTCAAAGATTTATATCCCGCCTTTCCCCCACAAAGAGATTCGAGGCTTCCGATTTCCACCCAATTTCCTTTTGAAAATACCTTTGTTTTTAGCTCTTGTTTCTAGATGCTGACCCTGAACAAATAAATTAAAGGATGTGAAAGAGATCTACAATCTATTTATCTGATTGCTTTCTTCTTTCTCCGCCTTAGGACATATTTTTTTCATTTCTTCTCTCTCTGTTCCCGAAAGTCCTGCAGAGTCCTTCTCCTTTTCAAACATCTTTAGCACCAAATGACTGTGTCTGAAGCCTAATACTCCATTAAATGAGGTTTCAATAGAGGGGGAGAAGTGCTAAAATAAGTCTAATCCCTCTCCGGCTTGTAGGAATATTTTTAACTAGTACAAGAGCTTTAGCAAATTGCCTCCCTTGAGACTGTGTCTTTCGACTTTCTCCCCAGCTGCAAATACACTTCAAAGAATTCCTAATATCAATATAATATGGGGAACGGAGAGAAACCAACACTCGTCGCTCGAGAAACTACACTTTTGAAGCCTCTAAATTTATCAAGGGTAACGCGGCAGACTTTTTTGCAGAAAGCCTCTCCGAAGCTGAGCTTGCAAATGTTGCTTTCTGCAATGGCTCATCCTGGAGGTTTTCGTGTCTCGGTGAGTCATTTGCAAGGATGGAAAAGTCATTTGTCACGTTTATCCCTACTTTTTGGGTTACTTTTTGGGAAGGAGCCCTTCAGTTGTACAAGAGAACGGCAGAAAATTTGGGACGATTTCTGTTAAAGTGCTGGAAAATGGCCCCAAAATAAAGCTCCCTTCCTGTCTACATTCATTCATTCATTCCAACATTTATATCCAGACACACACACAACTTCCGATTTTCAACAAACTGAGTAATTTTGGGGGGGTTTTTTTAGCTCTAATTGCTAAAAAATTACTAAACATACAACTAAAAGTATGGGAAAGAGATCTATAATCTATTTATTTGATTGCTATCTCTATCTTATTATATATATTAGCTTAACACACTGTAAACTGCTCAGAGACGGCTTAGTTCAGTATGAAGTGGTACATAAACGAAGCTGCTATTTCTCTCTATATATATACACACACACACACACACACACATATATATATAATATACACACATATATACATATATATATATTTACATATACGTATATTCATTTCTCCTGTCCATATTCCTGAAAGTCCTGCCACTTATGCAAAGATGTTTTAAAAGGAGGGAGAAGAACTCTTTCATAAGCAGCAGAACCTTCAGGAATACAGAGAGAAAAATAACTCATGAGATATTAAAGTAACTTCGGAACTAACTGTAAGAGTAATTAGGAAATGTTGGCTGGCCTTCTGCTTAGGACGCATGGCTTTGCAAAACTGAACTGAGTACTTTTTGTGGTTGTTATCCTTCTTGTTCTTGTTCTGTGCCTTCAAGTCATCCCTTAGAGTTATGGCAACTCTAAGGTGAACCTGTCATGGGGTGGGTTTTTTTGGATAAAATTTGTTCGGAGGGATTTGTCCTTTGCTTTTCTCTGAGGCTGAGAGAGTGTGACTTGCCCAAGCTAAGACAGGTGGAAATCATGTATCGGGGATACTGAATTTATTTTGGGGAGGGAGGTTGTCCGGTCCCCCCAAAGAAGAAACTTGAGCAGAACTTGGTTAGATATTCAGCTGCATCGCTCCGTTCAGCAACAGGCCAAAACCTGAAAACGGGAGAGTAAATCACAACCCCTAGACAGCCAGACCTTTCCAAAATCTTGCGGTCTAATCTAGCCGAAGAAATGTCCCTTAAATCTTTAATGGGTTTCTTAAAAGCCGAACGCGAGAGCACTTCTTAGACAACCGCTGCTGGGTTTTCTGTCTGCAGTCGGCTTGTTCTCGTCCGCTGCGGCTGGATCAGTGTGCCAAGGCATGTTTCCAGCCGGGAAACTTGGTTCGGCTCAATGCAGGTTGGCACTCCCAATTCCTCGGCTCTCCAACTCCAATTTGTAACAGCCTTCCTTGGGAGGGACTGATGCACAATCTACTCTCTGGAGCAGCAGAAAACAAGCTTGCTCCATCCTTCAACATGACAGCCTTTCAGACGTTCACAGAGAGCTAACCTGTCACTTCTCGCCTCTCTCGTCTCCAAGCTAAACCTCTCCAGCTCCTTAAATTGTTCCTCATAAAGCTTTGGCCTCATTCCCACTACCTTTTAAACCGGATCGCAAATTGGTTTGAACCAGTTTAAATGACCCTAGTTACCACTTGAACTGAATCTCTGAAGCGATTCGGAGAGGGGGACCACACGCTTTCAATCTTCGCCTTTTTGATACTGATTTTTTCCCACATCTTTTTAGATAAATCAATTCTGCGCAAGTGTGAACCAGATGCGGACCAGAATCGATTTAAATTTGCCCTTCTTTAGCCTGCTGGAATGGGTCCATTTGAATCTATTCATTTGTCGATGTGAACCATAATACGGGTTATTTTATTTTATTTGGCAGCAAGAAAATGCGGTCAGGGCAAAAGTAGTGCGAAGCAATGGATTCAAGCATCCACGACTTGAAAATATTCTTTTTTTAAAAAAGAGTATAAATTCCAAATATCCAAGCTTGATTTTGCCATCTTTATATAAGGAACATCATTTTGCTATGCCATTGTATTTCATGGGACTTGAGCATCCACGGATTTTGTTATCCACGGAGGGCCCTGGAACCAAACCCCAGCGGATAGCAAGGACCCATTCTACGACGGCTTGGATGAACCTAACTTTGACATTCAGTTTTGCAATTTCGCACTTTAAGATCTTGTGTGTATATATACCGGTATACATATATATTTGTGCACATGTCTGTGTCACACTCTGCCACAAGGGTGGGAATCCTATGCCACTTTCTGCCTAGGATTTTGCACTTGCAAAACGAAGGAAAGACAAGCCAGGTTGGGAGCGGACCCTCTTGCTTGTTCCTTTTCTCCTTTTGTAATGACTCTATAATGCGAGTCCCAGATTTCTTGGCGCCTGAGCAATTACGGCTCGATGGAAGATTTGCTGAACCCCGAGCCTGGGTTCAGGTTGCTTTCGGAGACAGTAATGCTCGTAAAACACTGAAAATGGGTGTTCTGTTACCAAAAATTGTGGAAGGCAGAGGCTGCATAGAGTTTAGAAATAAATAAAAAAACAAGTCTTCTCCTTAGGAAACCATCCAGATGGCAAATGCGGCGGAACAGATTGTGGAGCAGTAGGGAGCGCAGGGAGTGTGTTGCGTTGTACTAGGACTCTGGGTTCGAATCCCTGTTCAGCCATGGCAACCCATTGGGCCCAGTGGCTGAAACAGGCTCCCCGATTTTGTTTCGTATCGGTTGCTTTCACTTCATGCTCAGTGCCAAAATTGGGCTGGAATATGACCTGATGGGAAATGGGATTATTTTCCAACCAGATCTTGTCAACCATGAAATAAATAAATAGTTTCCCTTTTTATTTTCTTTTAAAATGAGACTCTCAAGAGCATACGTATCTTCTGGACCCCGAAAGATACAGATATCCTTGGTTATCTTTCGTAAATGAAAATGACTGTTTATCAACCTGCAGAAAGGAACAAGGAAAATGCAACTTGGCTTGGTTTTGCAAAAAACGAGCCACCCTTCCTTTCTTTTTCAGCTTCCGCGGTTCAAAGCCAACAACAACAGTAACAACAAAAATGGAAAGCCTTAAGGGTGGCCCTTGGAAACCGTCTACAATATTGACAGATTGCTTAAGACTCATTGAGTGATCCCTGTTGCCTTTGCAGAGAGTTTATCTGAAACGCGCCACCGGAGCCCATGAAAAGCAATCATCCCGCCATCGATTCCAGAAGTCGCCCTCATTAAGGAGGAGGCCAATAAGGCTTTGCTATCAGATCCGTTCTTGCAGCCAGCCGTCCCTGTCCGCAAAACGGGGAAGGAGCGGAGGAAATTAGGGTTTCTAAGATAACATTTATGAACCGCAGACTGAATGGCCCAAGGAAACAACAGGGCTGGCAAGGGAAGGGGCCAGAAAATCGCCCTTCTGTGGCAGTCCATTGGTTTGGCAGTGAAAGGAAGGAACTACTTCGAAGTAACTCAAACATTGCAATCTGTTCCCCACCACCAGTAAGAGAGGCGCAACTGCTTCCGATTAGAAGTAACTAGTTAATTGCAACTTGTTCTTTCTGCTTCCATTAACAAAGGCGTAACTGCTTCCAAGTTAGACAAAACTAGTTAACTGCAATCCCTTCTTTCCCCTTCATTTAACAAAGATGTAACTGCTTCCAAGTTAGAAGGAACTAGTCCATTGCAATCCCTTCTTTCCCCCCACCAGTAACAAAGGTATAACTGCATCCAATTAGAAGTAACTAGTTAATTGCAATTTGTTCTTTGCCCTTCCATTAACAAAGGCATCACCCGCTTCCAGTTAGAAGTAACTAATTAATTGCAATCTGTTCTCTCCCCTTCCATTAACAAAGGCATAACCTCTTCCAGTTAGAAGTAACCAGTTAATTGCAATCTGTTCTTTCCCCTTCCATTAACAAAGGTGTAACCGCTTCCACGTTAGAAGAAACTAGTTAACTGTAACCTATTCTTTCCCCTTCCGTTAGCAAAGGCGTAACTGCTTCCAATTAGAAGAAACTAGTTAATTGCAACCTGTTCTTTCCCTTTCCTTTAACAGAGGCGTAACTGCTTCCAAGTTAAAAGTAACTAGCTAATTGCAATCCATTCTTTCTCTCTCCAGTAACAAAGGCATAACTGCTTCAACATTAGAAGTAACTGGTTAATTGCAATCTGTTCTTTCAGTGCCAATGTCACCTGACTTATAGACAAAGACAATAATGTTGGGGTAAAGCAGGAGGCAGTAGGAAAAGACTTTTGCTCCTTGGTTCCCAAACAGCGAAAACCAACGAACAGTAGATGGAGCACAGGCTGCTAATGGCAAGACAGCAAGTATCTCACTCGACCGACTTCCAAAACATTAATTCATGAGCTACACCCAAAACGAAGCCAGAAAGGCACCCTTGAACAATCCATCTTTCACAACAAATCCGGCAGAAGTATCTTGAAAAAATAATAATAGAAGGACAATTAAAGCGCCTAAACATCTGTGCAATCAATAAATCACGACGCATTATATTGAGAGATGTCGTAATAAATTAAATCCGTGACTCACGTTCGGAGTTGCGTGTGGCGTGTTTTCCAGGAATTTGGGAACGGCTCCGAGTTCTCGGCAACGGAAGGTGGACTGCGTTTCTCTCGCCGCTCTTTCTCTGCTCAGTTGAACCATTGCGAATAGTTGAGATCTGGGCTGGAAAAGGGATTCCCCAAAACTGTTTTTAATGTGGGGAGGACTCAACGTCGGCAGGCAGGTCGTGATTAATTCTGAGCACTTTGCAAGGGACGTTTTTGCAAAACAAGGGCCAAGGTTGTGCATCAGAGGTGTAGCTACGATATGGTAAAGCACAATAAATATCCCAAATCCACAAAACAGCAATACAGTAGTGCCTCCACGTTTGCTGGGGTTAGGAGTGAATGCGGGAAAAAGCAATTAAAACAAATGCTATTTTTGTTACCTGAAGGAACACCTCTCTAGGAACCTCCAGGTCCTCCAATGCAACTCTATGGCAAACATCTGCCCAAAGTTGGTCATAGAGTCAAACTGGAGGACCTGAGAGTGCCTAGAGAAGTGTTTTCTCTAGGAAATTCTAGGTCCTCCAGCACAACTCTATGGTCAACAGCTGCCCAAAGGTGGTCATAGAGTCATGCTGGAGGACCTATAAATGCCTAGAGAAGTGTTTTCTGTAGGACTTTCGAGGTTCTCCAACACAATTCTATGGTCAACATCTGCCCAAAGGTGGTCATAGAGTCATGCTGGAGGATATACAAATGCCTAGAGAAGTGTTTTCTCTAGGAACTTCTCAGTTCTCCAGCAGAACTCTATGATCAAGTCCAGGCAGAATTGCGCCGGAGAAACTGGAGATCCATAGAAAGAATGTATTAATCAAAACATCAAATCCACAGAAGTCAAAGTCGCAAAGGTGGAGGGCCAAATGTACCTTCATTGGACTGACCAAAATGCACAAAACATACTTCACAAGTTTTCCAAGCTCCAACGACTTCTTCGTCAAGCAAAGGGGTCTTTAGCTCATTTAGTCTCAAAATGTGCTCCAAGATCCCTTTGTGGACTAATTCTCCAGATGAACATGTCTTGGGTTTTAACGCTATCGTGTTCCCTCTCCAACTTCTCTTCTGCAAGCTAAACATCTCCAGCTGTTCCTCCTAAGGTTTGGTTTCCACACCTTTGACCATCTTGGGATGCATCTACACTGTAGAGATAATGCAGTTTGATGCCGCTTTAACTGTCATGGCTCCATGCTACATTATCCTGGGATTGGTAGTTCTGCACGGCACAAAAAGAAGGCCCTCTCCTGCCTTCATACCAAATACGGCAGCAACCTTCAGCCACCTTCCTCCTTTGCTTTTCCCCCTTCCTCTAAGGCCTATCATCCCCTGGACTTCTGAATCCGCAACCCCAGATGTCCAAAGTCCTTGATTAAAGCCTGTAAAACAACTGCTCTCGGTGCGCCTGGCATTTACGGCAACCTATTAAGCCGAAGGGGAAAAATCAGCAGAGCATTAAACAAACCACACAAAGGGTTTCAATAAATTATGCAAATCTGTTTGGATTTTTTTTTTTACACAAACGGACATTATTACGCTATAACCATCGAGAGGAAAAGACGGCGCCTCGAGAGAGAGGCAGGGCATGATGGAGTCCTTCTCCTTCTTCTTTGGAAGAACTTGAGTTATGCTAAAATGGTTGATGGGGAAACTATTTCCATCCGTCGAAGGAACCGAGGGGTGGCAGCTGCCTGGATTTGCAAAAAAGTAGGTTCCTACATGTGTGCTAGGATGACTAAAAGGTTTGGAGATATCATGCAAGGATGTGCATGATAAGAAAAAGACGCTCATGCTTGCTAAAGTGGATGGCAACTGGAAAAGAGGAAGGCTAAACTACAGACGGGTTGGTTCAAGCCATGAGTTTGCCCTGAATTTGCAAAACGTGAGCAAGGCTGTTGATGGACATCTCTCATTCACAGAGTTGTCATAAATCACAATTAACTTCATGACCAATAACAACAACAAAGTAAAAAAAGGTAGACCCTAATACTGGTGGAAAAGCTCAGTCAAGGAAGCGACAACAGCTCTGAGTTTGCAAGAGCTGGGCTGATGCCCAAGGCTTACGAAGGTCTCTCATTCAGAGATTCCCCATAAGTTAAAGCCAACTCGACAACGCGTAACAGAAGGGAATTGTCAGGATGCTAAATGGGAACGCTTGGGGAGCAAGTTGCTGACCCCTATCACCTGCCACCTGAGACAATTGGAAATGGTGACACATCACACAACTGGCACCATTTTGAGAGGGACCGCAGAGGACAACAGGCCTTTGAGGGTAGCTCCTGGGGTACTTGTTGGGTTGGGGGTATTAGGATTATGCATGGTTTGAGACCAACGTTGCTTAAAAATCACACATTTTTAAACAGGAAACACTGAGAGATGGAGAGGCTTTGGGTGACTGGTGGGACGATTCGGGATCTATAAAAATGGGGTGAAGGGGCTGTGCTTTTTGCACCCACGACCTGATGGATGGGCCTTCCTCCTCATCACGGTTGTTTTAAGTTTGGTCCATGCGTTGAGAAGGTTTCGAGAAGGCTCCTACGCAGACGATGTCTCCCTCTGTTTCAAAGAAGTTCTGAATGGCAAATGTCACCAAACTCTGCGTGCACCCAATTATAATTCTGCATTTAAGAAGCCTTTGAAACAGCAAACTGGGTTTAATTAAAAGTGCATCTGAAAAGGTGGATGGAGAAGAGCATCCAGCATTATCCAGCTGCCAATCTTGGTTGGAAGAACTTTTGGCTGAACAAACGGGACTGTATGAGATATCCGTTGTTTCTAACATCATTTCTTTCCCCCTCATCCTCCCCTATCTTTCCCCCTTTTCTGATTTATTCCTGCCTCCTTTCCTCCTTCTCCTCTTCTTCTGTTAATCTTTCCAAATAACTTGAAAGTGGCCCTCCATCTATTTAGCTAAATGAATTCAGTCCGCAGATACTCATTATTTTTTAGCGTGATTTATGCAAGGGCTGTTAGCTAGATTGCACCGTGCTTGAAGGTTTCTTGGCAATCGAAAGGGGCGGGGGAATCCAGATTGGAGACAGGGAAAATGAAGTAAGTGGGAAACAATCCTTCTCCTCCAATGCAGAAGCATCCTTGTTTTGCATTGGAGAGGCAACGCTTTTGACTTTCAGACTCAAGAGCTACACACCAAACCTCAGGGATTGCAATGGTGCTGAACTGGCAACCCCAACAAAGGTATCCTATTAGATCATAAATCACTTTCCTCCATCCAAGCGTAGCTGTGTTGGCCATAAAGCAAATCCAGTAACGCCCAAAATCCACCAAACAAAGATGCCAACCAAAATGCACAATATACACGTTGCAAGCTTCCCAAGCTCCGCTGGCTTCTTCATCAGACGTTAAAAACCGTGAAGGATTTCATGACACCGCATTACAGCTGCAAAAGAAAATCTCATCCGAAAAAGAGATCCAGTGGATGGGACCTTAGTATTTGAGGTTTCCACCTCCAATAAAGATAAAACCTTTTCCCCCTAAAATTGCAACTTCGTTGGTATGTTTCACTTCAAGTTTTCCTAATGCAAAATTGTGAAGGCTTCTTGAGAAATTCAGCATCCTCTGTGGCCTCACAAAGGATGGAGACATATTGGATTGCAAAGGAAATATCTTTTTATGCTGCAAATGGATGTTAAATATCCTGGACTTTGAGAATCTCCCTGTTCTTCTATAGCCAGAAGGAGAAGATGCCAGCCTGCAAGAATAGCCCTCCATACCATCTGAGCTGAGAACAAAAACAACAAAATGCAGACCTATGAGTAACGCTTTCCATTTTTGTCCCTTCTTTTTTGGTTTTTAACACTGTGCCAATGGAGCTTCCAAAGCTTGCAACATGTACATTGTGCATTTTGGTTGGCCAATAAAGGTATCACCGTTTGGCGGATTTGAGATTCTCTTCCTGGGTTTGACATTCTCCAAAGCAGTTGAAAGAAAGGAAAACTGAAGCAAAAGAAAAACAATGTGACCTATGGTTTTAACGCCGGACCCAACCTAACGTTTGAGCCAGGCTTTGCTCCTAACGCCTTCCTTGCCATTCCAGCGTTGCATCAGTGCAAGGAGGAGAAGCATTTTGGCCACCGTCCATACCTCCCCATCAATAAAGCCTCAAGATCTGGAAGATCAATACTGTCACAGGCATCCCGAAGTGAATGGCGGACTGGTCCTCGGGATGAAGGACAGACTAATGAGACCTGCCGAGTTCCCTTTGCCAGCTTCAGGATTTTGTCACTTGTTGGCACTTCTCCAGGGCAATGACTGAAAGCGTGAAATGAAGGATGGAGGGTAAGGCAAGAACACGTCTTATCAAATGTTGGCGATGTCTAGGAGGATGCTTTGGCACACATATGGTTCATTCATTACCACTCTGTATCCTGGGTTTTGTGGTCTTACATTTATGTCTGCTGGAGGGGTCCTCTTCCATGTCCCACTAATGGGGCAATGTTTTAGGGGGAACATGGCCTTCTCTACCACTGCATCCCATTTGTGGGACGCCTTCCCTTTGGAAACCCAATTCGTGTCAACCTTGGTTTCTTGGTTGTTGTTGCAGTTGTGTGCCTTCAAGTCATTTCTGACTTAAGGCGACCCTAAGGCAAAACTATCATGGGGCTTCCTCGGCAAGATTTGTTCAGAGCGGGTTTGCCATTGCCATCCTCTGGGGCTGAGAGGGTGTGACTTGGCCAAGGTTTCCCAGTGGGTTTCCATGGCTGAACAGGTCACCTTGAAGGCACACAACAAACAGCAAAAAAGAGAGGTGTAGCTAAGTTTAAGAGGCTTCAGACTAAAATACACAAATGGATTTTCTCACCATCTGATGTGAAGTGGTGTCTAGGATGGCTGGAGAGCCATCTGTGGCTCTGGATTTAACCTATTCTTAATTTAGGGACTATCTTCTAAAAGCGAAAGGAACGCCTCTGGATGGACCAAAATACGGCCTCAATGTTCTTCTACGGAGGGTTCAAAAAACAAAATGTGTGTTTGCAAAGAGCTAAGATGAACGTGCCTTTAAGGCACCGATAATGACTCTTAGATGGTCTGGGTGGTAAGGAACAATGGAGCTGCATACACAAGACCAAGGTTTGAATCTCAGCTCAGCCATGAAAACCCACTGAGTGACCAAGTCACATTCTCTCAGCCTCAGAGAAAAGCAAAGGCAAGTCTCCTCTGAACAAATCTTTCCAAGAAAACCCTGAGACAGGTTCACCTTAGGGGTTGCAGTAAGTTGTATGTCGGAAGCGATTTGAAGGCAAACAATAAATGAGAATGGCTTTCTAAGACCATAACTTCTCTCCTGGTTCAAGGTGTTGAACAGAAAACTTCCTGAATCTTCATCTTAAGGTGACAAGAGTACCTGAAAAAGTGACAAATTTATTCTGAGCTAAATATTCACAGAAAAAGCGGTCGCATCGCTGCCCGCATGAGGAAGCATCTTCGGCGTTATCCTTCATGCATCTGATAAAGTGAGCTGGAAGCCAAGAAACCTTCTGCCAGAATAAATGGGCTCATCCTTAAATCTTAGAGCCTTGGCTCAGAACCAGGTGGAAAATAAATGGATCTTTCCACCGCTGCCACCACCGAGAATTGAGACAAATCCTGGTTTTCCAAGGCCAGTTTTGAACCAGCGGAGGAAAGTTTGCTCCACGGCGAGGCCAGGAACGGAGGAAGGTGTAGCCTTCCCGATGTGGTTGGACTGCAGCTCCTATGGGATCTGGTGGCCCGCATGGCCAACGGAGCAGGATAATGGGATGTGCAGGCCAAAAAACATTAAGAAATGCAAATCTTTGCTCATTTCATTAGGGCAGGAATGCATAATGGTGATTTTTTCTCTCCAACCTTCCTTGGAGGCTGCGTTGACCCAAAGTCTCCCAAAGGGTTTCCATATCTGAGCAGGGATACTGTGAACATTTTAAAAAATGTTATTTCCATCCTCTTCTTGAAAGAATTTGAGAATCTGGAGAAGTGCTGGTTTTAAAGAAAACGAACCGTCACATATCTTCTCTGGTCAGATTCAGTAATAGCCGCTACTGTAAGCAGAGAGAAGAACGTGTTGTACTTGTCTGCTCTGTAGGGCAGGGTTAAAATGAGGAAACTCTCTGGAGAGAAAGAAAGAAAGAAAAGAAAAGAAAAGAAAAGAAGGAAGGAGATGTGACCTGCCTCATCCAGCAGGACTGAAAGCCATCCTTTTAAGAGCTAAGTACCCAAAGCCCTCCAACTTGAAAGACACATTTGCTTTCCCCTACATTCAGATATCATCGGTATAAAATTCATTCCCTGTACTATAATATCTTGTAATGTGGATAATGTTCTTATCCCAGAAGGAACCACATTGGATTCTTACCTTTCCCTAAAGACCCAGTCAAGTCCAATTTTATGCTTTCCATGGCCGAACACGGGATCGAACCCTGGTCTCCAGAGTCATAGACCAACGCTCCAACCATTACACCATGCTCGCCTTCTTCCTTATAGGAAAGCAAAAATATTTTGTATTAAAAATTAAAGTAAGTCCCCTCCGCAGACACAAGCAATGCCATATTTTTGTGACCTGTAATTTGCGTTTTGCACATTTGTTTTGGGTTCTGATCCACGCGCCCTGAGGAATGTTCAAAAATATGTCACCCTGAAAGAAGTAGCCATCCAAAAATACTTCTCATAAAACCCATTGTTTTATTGGGGTTACGGAGAGGGGGGGTCAGGGAGAGTCACGACAAGCAGCACATATGTATTGGTTTTATTGTTTTCTTACAGTCTAATAAGCCAAAAAAAGGAAAGGAAAGGACAAACACGGTTTGCTTACTAGCAGGAGATAAATGCATGACGCCTTTTATGAGAATGCAAGAGACAAAAAGGCCTGTTCTCTAATTGCTGTGAAAAAAAGAACACTGACAAGAAGGAAAAACAGAGCTTGGTCACAGAACAGTGCTCTTAAAATGTGCTTTTTAACCTTCTTAGTCCTGCATTACTGAAAATGAACGCTTCTGAGTCAAGCTTGCAGGTTTCGGATTCAATGGGATGGCACCGTGCCCTAAAGAATCAACCGTCAACAAGATCGGTCACAGCAGACTGGCCACCTTTGCCGAGCTTGGGGAAAGCTACTTTTCTGGACTGCGGCTCCCAGAATCCCCCAGCTGCCATCCTTTGCTGCCAATAAGCCCCGGCTCAGTCACAGAAGATTTCACTGAGCCTTTGAAAATTTACTTTTGGGGACTACAATGCCCAGAATCTCTCCAGTCACCGTGGCTTCTCTACCATTTTCTGATCAGCCCGAGCTGATTGCTAAGTCTTCTCAAAGTTTGGAAAATTTACATTTTTGATGTCATCTCCCTGAATCCCAAAGCTATATATAACTTGGGATTTGTAGATTGGTGATAGATGGCAACATCCACCCAAGTCTCCAAACTACATATCCCAAGATTGTGTAAGGCAGAACCATGTGCCTCCCTCTGAACTACAGAAACATACCTTCCTTGGAATTACAGCTCTCCATTCCTCCAGAAGAAGAGTTTACGTTCCTTAGCAAACTACCCATCCCAAGATTTGGTAGGATGGAGCCTTAGGACCACACTGCTGGGATTGCCGAGTGGAGGAACATCTTTCGCTTAGTAAAACTTGGTCAGACTAGCCTGTTGGGTTAAATAAGAAACACAACTCTTTTGCCTTTAAAGGCTGGGTAGAAGAAGGGATTTCAGCAGGTGTAGCATATCAAGGAAAAGGAGCCCCATCATTTATTTCACCTGGCAGCGATATTGCAGAGAAGTAACATTGGACTTTAATATCATCACAGCTCTTGGTGTTCCTAATGGACCCCCCCCCCCCAAAAAAGTCTAATTTATCTTGGAAAAAGGTTAGTGTCGCCCATTTAATCTTTCTATTAATTTATGGCTCTGTTCCTCCAGAGTTTTGGGAACTAGTGGCAAACTATCGGTTAGTTCTTTGTGATACTACCATTGCACTACATCTCCAATTGTTCTGCTTTTATTCTTCTTCTGTTTGGTTTGGAACATCTTCCCTGATGAAGAAGCTTTGAAAGCTTGCAACAAGTATATTGTGCATTTCGGTTGGCCAATAAAATGCATCACTGGTGGATTTTTGTTTGCATTTGTTAAATGGCCAACACAGCTATACAATTGTGTTGTTGTGTGCTTTCAAGTTGATTTTGACTTACGGCATCCCTAAGGTGAGCCTAAGATGAGGCTTCCTGTGGCTGAGAGAGTGCGACTCCCCCAAGGTCACCCAGTGGGTTTCCACGACCAAATAGAATAGATTTCTTGGTGTATTGTTAAAGTGTGTTGGAAGTATTGGGGTTTTTGTTACGGCTGCTGTACCTTTCCCTGGGCATTATATAGCACAGTGTGATTTCGCCGTGGTTCTCAAACTTTGGTCTTCCAGGTATTTTGGACTTCAACTCCCAGAAGCCCCAGCCAAGCTAGCCAATAGTCAGGAATTTGGGGAGCTGAAGTCCCAAACATTTGGAGGGCCAAAGTTTGAGAACCATTGAATGAGAGCATTCCTGTTTTGGAACAATACGCTCCAAGGTTATAAGTCAGAGTCATAAGTGAACAAATGTGTCTCTCAAGACCAGAAAACAATATGGAGGCTTACCAAGCTTGGACTATAAGTCTGAGCTGTAAATTTCTGCCAACTGGAAGCAGGCCTTTCTGCTCGACTCATTGCCCTGCCTTACATGGCCCACAAAAACTACATTATTTCTACAGTGCAGATGCACCCACGGTGTTTTTCTGCACCAAATAGTTCCACCATGACACTTCCGGATATTCAAGTTAACTGGGTTGAAAGGCTCCTAATTAACTATCTTAATTAATTCATCCTCGCATGCAAGGATGAAATAATCCAAGATGTTCCTCCTTGCACTTTAATGTTGAGAGACGTTTTTTGGTGGGCTCTTGATCTAAGTGCACAATTTTGCAAGGGATCGAAAAGTTTAAAGGATACCAAACTGGGGAGAGGAAAGATTCCTTTCCGGAAGCAGCCAAGAATATCTCCTGGCGCTTGGAAATTATTGTTCTCTCCATTCTCTCCACTGTCTACATTCGACCAACTCTTCTTTTTCTTCCTTATGATTAAGCCAAGGTCATTTTCTGTCTTTCCATAATTCAGCTGAAAACCCATTGCTACCTGCATAGAAGGAAACTGGTTTTTGTGAGCAATGATTTCTCCTCTCAATCAAAAGTGACAAAACCCTTCGTTGTTGCACCACCAAACCATTTATTCCCATAAGTAGCTTTCTTTCCGATTTATTCATGGCTTTCATTTTCTTCACCACCGTCAGAGATTTTGTATCCTTCTGACTGGGGATGCTCCCATTGCAAAGTAACAGCAACAATAAATGAGTCTGGCCACCTTGTTGTGTTCCTTGCAATGTTACGGCAGCCGAACAAAACTCGGCGCATGTGCCTTTCTTGAGCAGTGTTCTCCATTAATCTTGGAAGCCACTCCGACCTCCATTTCCAATCAATTTTCTGATATTAACTGGCAATGAACAGCAGCCAGGCCTGACTTTGTAAATTGAATATCACGGGTTGTCATAATAAACCTGTCTCGCTGCAAAGGTCCCAGGTGAGAAACCATCTGTCTGGACTTCTCTGTTGATATTTAGCCTTCTTTCTTCTCCAGTTCACTTTCCTGGGAAAGACCCAAAGCTGGTCACATTATACCTGCTCTGGACCAATTAATCTGGTTAGTCCCCAAATGTTAAACCCTTGGAGAAGATTAAATACACTAAAGAAAGGTCAGAATTTGATAAAATGTTCTTATTCGTGCGTCCAGAATCACTTTATTCATTTGGTTGAGCCTGGATTTCTATCCAAACGCACACTTTGGGTGCATCTACACTGTAGAAACGATGGAGTTTGACACCACTTTAACTGCCATGTCTCTATCTTTCTGGTGTTTTGGTGCCTCACAAAATGACAAATCCCAGGATTCTATAAGATGGAGACCTGGCAGTTTAATTTGCATTCACCAACCAAACCTTTGCATTGGTGTTGTTCTTGTTTTTGTGTGCCTTCAAGTTGCTTCGAATTTATGGTGACCCCAAGGCAATTTAATCATAATTTTAGCTGCTTTTTTTTTCATTGCAAGGAGGAAAGGGTTGATTTTCTGCCATGACCCACACACACACACACTTTTAACTGAAAGGCTGGGTGGCCCTCCATGCCAGGGAGGCCAAGGCTGAAAACACTCCCTCCCCAAACTCTGGAGGGCTATGGATGGAGGTGCCAAATGTGCCCAGCATCCTAGTTTTCCCTTGGGCACCTCTCTCTGGAACCTTGCCTTCTGGTCCTGGCCCCTTCTTCTGGGTTTAGGAGACCATTTACAGGGGTGAGAAAGACCCAAATAAAAGACCAGTTTTGGTGCCCAAGGCAAGGCACTGGGAAGTCCCCATCTCTGCCAAGGAGCTGACCATGCCAAGGAAGAAGGTGAGGCTGGTTCTTTTTAGTTTTTTGTGGGTTTTTGGGCTGTGTGGCCATGTTCTAGAAGAGCTTATTCCTGATGTTTCTCCATCTTCTGCGGCTGGCATCTTCAGAGAATGTTGACATGGAAGAGAGTTGGGTGTACACACACACACACACACACACTGGGTAGGGAGGATTGATTTCCATGTTAATCTGTGTGTTGTCCTGTTGTTGAATGGCAAGGCCACTCAATGACTTGAAGGCACACAACAACAACAACAACAACAACAACAGAACAATACACAGATAGACATGGAAATCACTCTTCCCTACCCAGGGTCACACAGTATGTATATATATGTGTGTATGTGTGTATACACACATACACCCCACTCACTTCCATGCCAGCATTCTCTGAAGATGCCAGCCACAAATGCTGGCAAAATGTCAGGAATAAACTCTTCTAGAACACGGCTGCATTGCCTGAAAAACCCACAAAAAATGATGGATGCCGGCCATGAAAGCCTTCGACTTCACATTATTGTTTTTTTCCAATGAGTTGTTGTGATGAATTGGTGGATCTTCTTTGAAGATGCCATCCACAGAAGCTGGCAAGATGTCAGGAATAAACTCTTCTAGAACATGGCCACAGAGCCTGAAAAACCCATGAAAAAACTATGGATGCCGGCCATGAAAGCCTTCGACTTCACTCTGGTTCTTTTCCTCCTTCTCTGTTGGCCTTCCCTCCCCAGGAAGGGTCTGATCCATTGATGCAGAGATGCCCCCATCCTCAGTTTCCCCTTTCCTCCCAAAAACACCCCTGCAGTTGGTAGGCAGCCTTCCTAGGAAACCGGCTGAACTTCTGAGCCGCTCCCAACGCCAGAGAGAAAGAGAGAAGAGAACAAAGGAAAGGAGGGAGGGCAGGAAAGAAGGAGGGAAAAAGGGAGGGCAGGGAGGCGTTGGCCATCCGGGGAGGGCTCCATGGGCAAGGCAGGGGTCCCCTCTCCTCCCCTGGCCCCGATCCCTTTTCCTCCAAAAGCCCAGAAGGGTCCAAAGGAGCTCTCCAAAAATGG
This sequence comes from Urosaurus nigricauda, assembly GCA_034509955.1. Classification (NCBI taxonomy): domain Eukaryota; kingdom Metazoa; phylum Chordata; class Lepidosauria; order Squamata; family Phrynosomatidae; genus Urosaurus; species Urosaurus nigricauda. The sequence goes on from JAOEGL010000008.1 coordinate 15,508,347, forward strand.
GTCCCTCTCCGGTGCGCCCTGGAGACTTTTACGCACGGCGCCTTCTCCAAAGCGCTCCAGGGAGGCAGCCTTTCCCTGGCTCTCTCTTCCAAGCCCCCTTTTTCTCCTTTTCCAGCCCCTTTCCCCAGCCTCCCCACCCCTTTCCCCTTGACTCTCCACCCCCTTTTTCCCTTTCTAGTCCTCCTCCTCCTCCTCTTCTTCCTCCCCTCCCTGGACCAAGGCTGAAGTTTCTGTGCGCAAAAGCCTGGCTGGCTCGCTGGCTTCTTTCGTCCATCCATGGAGCTTTTTCTTTCCACCTTTCCCCATCCTCCTGAGGCCACCTTCTTCTGCTAAGGCTTTGGGGGCAGTGGCACCTTGGGTGACCCCCCCCCTTCCAACCAACCACCTTATTTCCCCCCAAGAGGATTTTGGTGCAAAGCAGGAGGAGTTATTGGAATAACTGGAAAAGGACCCCACTGGCCATCTCTGTCTCTCTTTCTCTCCTCTTTGTGCTTGGAGTGGAGGAAGAAAAGGCAGGGAAGGAGGAGGAGGAGTTGGAGGAGAGAAAGAGGGAGCCAAGGGACCATCCAGGAGACCCAAGGATGGAGACCCCCTTGGCCTGAAGGAGCTGCTCCTTGGAGCCTTTGGAGAAAAGGAGGAAGGGGAGCTCTCCTGCCTTCAGAGCCCTTGGAAAGTCCGGCTTTGAGGGGCTTTTTTGTGGTTTTTTTCCTCTGGCTGAGCTCCTGGGAAGGACAAGGGGCGGCTATGCGCGTGGGAAGCCAGGGCTCCGTGGAACCAAGGTAAGGGAGAAGCAAAGGGGACCCCCCCCCAAAAAAGACCCTTCCCCTACACTCACACAACCACACACTTTCATTCATTCATTCAATCTTTTTCTCCCCAAGGTGTCCTCCTCCTCCTCTTCTTCCACATTTCTTCAGAACTAGAGCCTTGCCCTGCTCCCCTTCCCCAGGATGGCTTGGAGAGGGGCTCTGCCTCACTTTCCAGGCTTGGCTGGGGGGCTCCCCCAAGAGGCAGACACAAGAGGCAGAGATGGGCCACAAGGACTTGAGGGACTCTCCTCCTCCTGGTTCCTCTTCCAGCTCTCTGGGGTAATTTTGGGGGAGAGGGGGTCTTTAGAGGTTGGAACTCCAGTATGAGGGACCCCTCCCCATATATAGATGTGTGTGTGAATACACACACGCAAACACTGTATATGTATATCTTAACCACAAGGACTTTAAGGACTCTCTTCCCCCCTCTGGTCTCTGGGGCTCTTTTGGGGGGGGGGGGGCTTTGGAGACTGGAACTCCAATACAAGGGATCCGCCCTATCATCTATCTATCTATCTATCTATCTATCTAATTCACCACAAGGACTTTAGGGACTCTTCTGCTGGTCTCACTCTCCAGCTCTCTGGGGTTTTGGGGGTGCAGGGGCGCCTTTGGTGGCTGGAACTCCAATATAAGGGACCCCCCTCCCCAATCCTTTCTTCTTCTTTTTCTCCTCTCTCCCCCCTTCCTTCTCTCCCTCCTTTGCCTTTCTTTCCTCCATCTCTCTCCATCTCCATCCCTTTCAGGTGGGTTTCCCACACCTTTCACTTTTCCAGACAATGGAGAGGAGGAGGAGAAGGAGGGCTCTCTGCCTTTCTCTCCTTTTTCTCTCTCTCTCTCCTTCTCTCCATCCCTAGGCACCCACCTGGAAAGCCTTTGCCAAGGGATCCGCCCGGCTTATAGTCTTTTTGCTCTTTCAAAAGAGAAGGAAGGAAGGAAGGAAGGTAGATGAGGGAGAGAGAGACCAAGGGATGCAAGGAATGGAAAGGAGAGAACAATGAAGTGCCCACCCTTCCCCCCAACTACCACTCCTTTCCACCTATTTTTCTTCCCACTCTTTTCACCTTTCTTCTCTCCACCTTTCCCCCTTCCAGGTTAATCTTCATCTTCACCACCTCCTTTTAACCCTTTCCTTCTTTTCCCCCTTCTTCTTCCAAACCCCCCTTCCAGCCTTGAACTCATTCCTCCCCTCCTCCTTTTCTCTTCTTCCTTTCCAACTCCTTTCCTTGCTTCCATCTCTTTCTCTCCAGCTGCATCCACACTGTGGACTTAATGTACCGCGTTAGATCCGCTTCAAGTGCTGTTGCTCCAGAAGTCCTTGGGTTTGTAGTTTTGCAAGGGCTTTGGCCTTCTCTGCCCAAGAGGCCGGGTGCCGCACCCAACTACAGATCCCAGGAATCTGAAGGATGGAGCCGTGGCAGTTAAAGTGGTGTCAAGGTGCATTATTTCTACAATGCGGATGGGTGCTAAGACTTTCTCCCCAAAGGACCCATCCAAGGATTCTGTAGGATGGAGCCTTGGCAGTAAAAGTGGTGTCAAAGTGCATTATTTCTATAGGGTAGAATGCACCCCAAGTCCCTCTTCCTTCTTCCTTTGTATCCCACATATGCACCCTTCCCATGAATGTAGATGGCAACTTCCTCGGGTGCAGGGACCTATTGTTGTCACACTGAAAATATTGCCTATAGAGAGGCCAAATCCATGGGGAGATGCTCGCCAGAAAGGCCCGGTTCTTTACATGGAGTAAACCGTATTGCTGTGTGCCTTCAAGTTGTTTCCGACTTACGGTGACCTTAAGAAGAACTCATTATAGGGTTTTCTTGGCAAGATTTGCTCACAGTTGGTTTGCCATGGCCTTCCCTTGAGGCTGAGAGAGTGTGATTCATCCAAGGTCACCCGGTGGGTTTCATGGCCAAGCTGGGATTCAAACCCTGGTCTCCAGAGTCATAGTCAAATACTCAAACCATTACGCCACACTGGCTCTCAAGAGTAAATAATTGCCGGATGGTAACACAACACTTATTATTATTATTATTACCACATTATTTATTATTTACTTACATCCCACCTTTTCCCCAATATAGGGACTCCAGGCAGCAAACGGCAAATTTAAAACAATACAATTTAAAACCAGTACAAAAACATTAAAATGGGCAAATTGTATTAGTTCAATTTCATTGCGACGAGCCCTTATTTTTCATGGCATGACAGCTCAGTATATAATAATAGAGTAAAGCCATTAAATCAGTTTCTGCCAAGTCAACACTTAAGTAGACCCCTTTGGTTTAACAGGTCTCCTCTAGCTGGAGTCTGGCCGTTTGTTCATTGTATCCTCCTGCCTCTCTTCTTTGTTTCTTCTCCACCTCAACTGTTCTCCAGAAAGGCAGAATTGCAGAAGCGTTCGACAATTTTGATGTCCAATAGATCCAGGGCGGACAAAACCGAGTCCTTCCTCCCATATCAAACCTGTTGGATTCACTGCACAAGGATGCAAGATGAGCCTCTGGAACTCGCTGCTCCATGACACTGTTTTGGGACGATGTTTTATAGCTTCGGGAGGAGATTCCCGAAGGAGAAGATGCCTATTGATGCTTCCTAGCCATGGCATCCATTAAGGGGTCATCCATTTTCAGAGAGTACGTACTGCCAAATATTCCCTGAATATCCATCCAGAAAGATCTGTTGACTCTAGCATCTGTCTGGACATATATATATTCCTGGAGGTGACAGATCTGGAAACAGGAGAATATCTCTGAGGTCTTCTTTGCTTCCATTTCTTCCCCTTGATCCCCTTTTGCACCTTCCTGGCCATCTCTTCCATTGGTATAAATCCTCTTCCACCATCAGCCCTGAGTTGTTCCTTTCCTGCAACTTTAAAGCTTTATTGTTTGCTTGCTTTCCAAACCACCTCTCTCACCTTGTGTAAATATTATGAATTATGAAGCCAGGACAGAAAACAGGGTCAATGCAGATTTTTCTTTTTAAAAATGTTTGCCCTGAACCACCCATCTTTAACGAAAAGTTGAGGATTCGCCACGGCTAATAGCACCCTTCTCCTTCTTTTTCCTCCTTCTGTTGGTCGCTGTGTTCTTGGACCTTTTCTTCCAGGAATTTGCAAAGTGCAAAAAGGCACCCTCTCTCCCTCTGTCTCTCTTACGTACGCAAATGCTCCGGCAAAATTTTGCCTGTCTTTGGGGAGAGACGGATGCCTATGTTTCAGTTTCGTGGAAGGGATTGGTCTGAACCCACAAACACGGCTCTTAAACAGGAGGTGACAACGTATGCTGCTTTCCCCAAAGCAACACCAATACTTATACTTTGGTGCTGACTTTAGTCGTGAAAGCACATATATCGAGCCAATGCTGTGTCTGGCTGGCCTAGGACTCCAGGGGATCTGGGTTCGAATCTTTGCTCAGCCCTAATAGTACCCGCCGGGTGACCTTGGTCAAGTCCCGCTCTCTTTCGGCCTCGGAGGATGGGATTATCCGTGGAATAATCCAACCAAGAAACTGCTATGATAAGGTTGCCATAAGTCAGAGTCAACCTGAAGATGCACAACAATTGAGAGCCAGCAGGACGCAATGGAAGATGCTGCCTGAGAGTGTGATGGTGTCTCCTTCTTTGGAGGTTTTTCAACAGAAGTTGGGTGTCCATCTTATCAGGAGTGCTTGGATTGTGTCTTCTTGCATGGCAAAACGGGTTGGATTGGATGACCCTTGGGGGGTCTCTTTCAACTCTGTGAGTCCATGATGCTGTTGATGGAACGGACCAGATTTTGTATCCCTGCTCAACTCTGGAGACCAACTGGATGACTTTCATCAGGTCACACTCTCCCAGCCTCAGAGGAAGACGATGGCTTCTCCGAATCAAACCTACTAAGAAAACCATTTTTTTAGAGCCGCCATGGTGCATTGTTTTGCATCTTGGACCCGAACCCCTGGAGACCAGGGTTCAAATCCGTACTCGGCCACAGAAAACCCACCGGGTGACCTTGGCAAACCTCCTCTGAGACTTCAATCTTGTCGAGAAAAGCCCAGGAGAGAGTTGCCTTAAGTCAAGGCACACATAACAACAAAGGGCACGGCCCATGCATTACCCCAACATTTGCCATTGTGAGTTTCCAATATAGGCCTGAAACTAAATGTCAGTCCTAACTAGAGAAATCCCAGATGAAAAGATGGAAACTTGGTACCTTGGCAACCTTTATGTCTAAAGCATCGATCCAATGGGTTTATTCTAGCTGCAGCTTATAATGCATCTATCTATCTATCTATCTATCTCCATCCATTTATCCATTCATCCTTCCTTCCCTTCCCTTCTCTCTCTTTTCTCCTTTCTCCTTTCTCTCTTCTCTCCTCTCTTTCTTTTCTCTCTCTCCTCTCTCTTTCTCTCCTCTCTCCTCTCTTTCTCTTCTCTCTTTTCTCTTTTCGCTTCTCTCTTTTTTCTTTTCTTTTCTTTCTTTTAAAAGCACCTTGACTTACAGCAGGACCACAATGTACAGGAATGGAAAGAATACACAATTTCTACCTTATTCTCCCCCAACCCTGTTTAACCTCGTTCAGAGCTGCTGTTTGAAACATCAGGGGAGATGCTTGGATCCTAAAAGTGAAATCTTTCCAAATGTGCCTTGCTTGGTAGGAGGGGACCATGGTCTGGATTGGGACCATGAAGTTTAGGGAGAGAGGATTAAACTCAAATCCCAGCCGAGGCTTTGATCCGGATTGGACTGCCGCTCTGATCTGAAATAGTCTTTGCATGCTGCCTTTTTTGAAAAACCAAAAAGCCCAAGAAGTAGCTGGGTTAGTTGGGGTTGGCAGCCGGAGCGATGAAACCTTGTGACGACGGACCCGTATTTATTTTAGCATGTGCTTTCATGGATGCTAATCCATTTCTATGGATTACGAGACGCAAAGGGTCGTGCTAGAATAAGCCGGTTAGTCTTAGAGCCACCATAAGATCCCCTGTTTTTCCTCCTTTTCCTTTTTACAGATAAAAAAAAAGCGAGTGATGTTGGATGCACCAAAGAGAGAAATGCTCATGTAACTTGGAGTTTGGCCTTACATTTCTTCCAGAGATCAAGGGACCGTTGTTGTTTCAAGCCAAACTTCAATTTGCAGCAACCAAGACTTCCAAGAGACCTTGTTGCAAATGACCTTGCTCAAGTCTTGCAAACTCAGGGCATCGCCGGAGATTTCCTTGCTGGAATCTATTAGTTATTTATCCGTTTATTTATTGCACTTCTGCCTCAAAATTGCAACTCTTGCAACAGAATCTTCTTTTTTTTTTCCCCTACTGCCTTCTGCTTTCCTAAGTACAGTATTACTGTCTTTTTAAAGAGAGAAACTTTAAGTCCCAAGTCCCATGCAAAAACAAAACAAAACCCTGCATTTTGTGTTTTTTTTTCCTGTTTTTCATCTCAATAAATGTTCTCCTGGCATCACTAGCTCGAAGAGTCCCATCCGTCCAAAGGCAGCAATGAGAGAGGCTTGGCTTGTTTCCATTTCCATGCAATAACTGAACAAGGAGCCAAAGAAAAGGATGGATGGATACATCTAGGTGCAATGGTTTCCAAACATTGGTCCTTCAGATGTTTTGGACTTCAGTTCCCAGAATTCCTGGCTGGCTGGGGCTTCTGGGAGTTGGAGTCCAAAACACCTGGAGGACTAGAGTTTGGGAAGCACTGACGTAAGGCAATGGACATGAAGCTAGTGGCGATCCATGGTTACGTGCCTTCAAGTTGGCTCTGACTTATGGCATCTCCGAGGGCTTTCTTGGCTGGATGTGTTCAGAGAAGGTTGCCATTGCCTTCCTTTGAGGCTGAGAGAGTGTGGTTCCCCCCTCCCAAGGTCACCCAATTGGTTTCCATAATTGAATGAGGATTCGAACCCTGGTCTCCTGGAGACCTAGCCTGACACTCAAACCATTATATCTGGCTCTTGTTCTGTTGTTGTTGTGGGCCTTCAAGTCATTTGATCCTTTGGAAAGGCGGTATATAAATTATTATTATTATTATTATTATTATTATTTCTGATTTATGGTGACCCTAAGGCAACCTTGTTTTTGTAATTGTTATTTAAAAAGGACCAGTGTGACAATGGTGTGACTTACTCCTTTGTGCTGGCAAGAAAGGATCATTCCAAAAACTACATCTTTAGTACTTGAACCAGTGCCGGATAGTAAACTGAGTGTTGGATCAGGACTCCAGGAGACCAGGGTTCGAATCCTCTCTGCCCAGCCATGGAACCTCAATGGGTGGCTTTGGACCGGTCACAATGCCTCATTCTCAAGGGAAAGCTTGGAGGCAGGAAAAAATCTTGCTAGGAAAACCTGTGGTTTGGTTTGAGACCGGAGCTGCATCCGAACTGCAGAAATATTCCGGTTAATCTCAAAGGTGCTACAAGATCTCTCTACATACAGATCGTGCACACTAATACGGCTATATCTTTGCATTCTAGAAATAATCCAATTTGACACCGCTTTAACTGCCACGGCTCAGTGCTATGGAATTCTGGGAACTATAGCTTTGTCGGCCTTCTGTATCGGAGAGCTCTGGTGTCAGCACAAACTACAATTCCCCATAGTGTTCAGCCATGGTGGTTGAAGTGGTATCAAAGTGCTTTATTTCTCCAGTATGGATGCAGCCTAGGTCTTGGGGAGACCAGAGTTCGAATCCTCACTAAGCCACGGAAACCCACTGGGCCATACCTCCTCAGCCTCAGAGGGAGACCATGGTGGCCAACTGAGGAAATCCAGCCAGGAAAGTCGCACACTAGGTTCGCCACAAGTCAGAAATGACTTTTGGGCACACAACAAGTGTCGACGCTGACCAGTGCTCCCCAAACTTTGGTCCTCCAGGTGTTTTGGACTTCAACTCCCAGAAGCCCTACTCGGTTTGGTCAACAGTCAGGAATCCTGGAAGCTGAAGTCCAAAACATTTGGAGGACCCAAGTTTGGAAGCCACTGTCTTAGTCGAAGCACTCCCGAGTAACCTTAGAGCAATGGTTCCCAAACTTTGGTTCTCCAGGTGTTCTGGACTTCAAACCCCAGAAGTCTCAGCCAGCTTGGCCAACAGTCATGAATTCTGGGAGCGGAGGTCCAAAACATCTGGAAGACTCAGGTTTGGGAGCCACTGCTTTAGTCAAAGCAGACTGGATAAGCTGAGAGCAATGGTTCCCAAACTTTGGTTCTCCAGGTGTTTTCAGCTTCAACTCCCAGACGTTCCTGCCAGCTTGGCCAACAGTCGGGAATTTTGGGAGCTGGAGTCCAAAACATCTGGAGGACCAATGTTTGGGAGCCTCTGGGATAGACCATCGGTCAGACTCTAGTGAAGGCTGATGTCCTTCTGGTCATCAGCAGGTGGCCAGGCAACTCCTGACCCAAGTCTCCATTCCTGTTGTCCAAGCTCCTTGTTCTTTCTATGGAGTTAAGCCCCCTGTTCCTCACTGAGTCCTCCTCTTTCCTTCTGCAGGTGTTGGCTGCTATCATGACTGATGGCGAGAGAAGAGAACCCTTTCAGCCGCTGGCGAGCGACGAGGTGCGGGTCCCCATAGCCTCCATAGGCTCTGCCACCGGACAAGTGCCCCAATCCGGGGAAGAGAAGGACGAGGATGCTCTCAGCGCTTGTAAATCCCTCCAGGACAGTCTTGGCTCGGTGGGATCCTCCGCCCGGGATCCAGCCCAAGATGGAGAGAGCCAGGTCCCTTACCCTGCGTTGGCCTCCACCGTCTTCTTCTGCCTTGACCAGAAAACCCGACCGAGGAGCTGGTGTCTCAAACTGGTCTGTAACCCATATCCTTGGCATCTTCCCAGTTGGGGAGGCTTTGTTTTTGTTTTGGTTTTCCTGCTGGGTTTGGTCAGCTTTGGCTTCTGACTTTGGATGCCGAGTTGTGGTGGTGCAACAAGGGTGAGATGAAGAGTTGCGTTGCTTGCTAAGTTCTGCGTCTCAAAAGAAGTTGGTTGTTGAGCGTCTCTCCTTAACCAGATTCATTTTTTGGATGATTTGGGGTTTTTCATTCACCTGGTTATTGGTTAGGCTTCGTTCTTTGAATCTGGAAGACAGTGGAATAGAGGTAGAGATGGGGGGGTTTCAACTCAGTGTCTCATGATGGTTTCAGGTTGGAAAACATACATCGTATTCTTTTGCGGGAATCTCGAGAAGATGGCTTTCTTGGCCAAGGAGAGCATGGCCCTCTCTTATTTGGATATTGGACTTGAATGTGACCATTTTGTTCTGCAAATTACTAGCAATGTCTGTTTGGTTTGGCCAAATCCAGAGTGCTCTTTCTTTTATGATGTTGTCTTTGGAAATGGTGGTAAAATACTAGCGGTGATCCATCGTGTATGGTTCTTTTTTAAAGCTCTCCTGTGTCTGTTGGTTTTCCACCACTTTCGGTAAAGAAAGAAAGAAAGAAAGAGAGAAAGATAGATAGATATTTTTGCATCATTTCTGGTTGCCATGTTCAGAAAGTTTGGACCGCTTTTCCTTCTGGGGGTGCGGGGGATTGAAACCACCACATTTGAGATGGCAATTTGGAAACATTTGGGGCAGAAAGTTGCGGGAAAATTGACTTGATTTTTTAAAAGGGGGTCTTGGAGGCATCTAGGGGTGCTTTGTGGACCACAGAATTAGGATCTGAGGGCTTTGGGCCACATTTTCCTCACTTCGGAGCTCACCAAATGGTTTTTTCGGATGTTGTGTAAGGAGATATGGACTTCCTCGTTGCGTAAGGGTTTTGGGTTGAAGCTTGGGGCAACTTTGCCTCCCCTGACCCAAATTTCCCCAAAGTAGCCACGGGGATGCATCAGGAAAGCTTGATCATGTCACCGCCAGGCTTGACGCATTCATCTTTCTAGCTTCTGGACCTCCACATAAGTCCGCTGGCAGGTCTTTACGCTCCGTCGGCTTCAAACAAGATCTCGATCTCGGTTCCCACTGGCTATCGGGGTCCTGCGTGTCAGCCTCATATGCCTCCCTGGCAAATCAGAACCAGGGTTTTGACTGCGGCGAAAGCTTTCGAAGAGTTGGAGGAGGACAGCAAGGGGTGCCTTGGCCGTTTATGTAAGAGGGCTTAGAAGAGGTGGGTTGGGTCTTGTGGGCTGGGAACTAATATATGTAAAGAGAGAGGGAGAGATTTGCAAAAAGGATTAGCCTCTGACTGACAGTGTGCACGGCTATGCCCTGATGCTTTCCATTCAAAGATGTTGAATTGCGTAGGCCTGTGGCATAAAGAGGAGAAGTGCGCTGGCCCTGCCTCAGTGAGTTTCTCAATTGGCGTGACAGATGCCTGAGTGTCCTTCGACACAATGAATACATTACATGGTCCTTCAGAGTTATCATCTTCCCTTCCCACCAGCTACACTCCCCAAAAAAACATTTTTTTGACTTCGAACTGGAATGAAACTGGTTGCTACCTGATGGTTTGATCTGAGGCATTGGTTATGGTTGCTGAAAGCGGAGAGATACCGGTGTCTCCAATGCTAGAGTCATGGAAGAAAAAGAAAATTGCAAATAACAATAAAGTGGGGAGGAAAGTAGGATTGAAGCAATCCATCGCAGGTGGATTGATTCAGTCGAGGAACCCACAGCTTTGAGTTTGCAAGACTGGAGTTTGCAAGACCAGGGCTCTTGGAAGTCTGGTCCATTTTGAAGGCAATTAACAACAACAACAACAAAAACCACACACGTTTCTTATACTTCAGCTTTTCTTTTTTATTCATCAGCGTCTCCATCTTTGCCTGTAATGCATGGTTTGAGGTCCAGCTATGGATTAACTATGGATTCCCAGTTTTTGCAAACCGAGGGTCGCTTCCTCCTCCATTGAAAATGCTAGAAAACCAAGAGAAGTCTCTTGTTCGAAGCAGTGGCTTCATGGTAAACCGGAACAGGCCGCGCCTGCTTGATACCTGCCAGGCGCTCGCAGCATTATGTCCTGCCAGAAGTATAATGTGCATTATTTATTAAAATGGGTGATTATCGATCTCGCTTTAGTTAAGCCATGAAACTTGTATATATGTTTTTGGCAGCAGCAAAGGGATGGCGGTTACTGATACAGGAAGCAACCTATAAAACTCTTTGCAAGGAGAAATCAAACTAAAGAGAGAGAAAGGGAATGCACACCGTTTGGCTTTGCTAGGTGGTCCTCTTTGCCTATCAATATTTCAGTTTAATAGCATTTTGGGGGGAAGGATTTGATGCACTTGCACCAAAAGGGAGCCAAGAATGGTTGAAGAGCCAAGCTAGAACTTGGTGATACTGCATCACATCTTTCCCCCTCAAAAATGCTATTAAATTGAAATATCAAATCTATAGATGGAGTGAGGAGGGTGATAAATCTATTCCGGCTTTTCGCCTGAACTTTAAAAGATCTGTCCATATCACTGGCCACATTCCCATTTACAAATAAATCGCTTTGCGATCCCAATCGATGGATCGGTTCAGCAGCAGAGTGTGGTTCACAATACATTTGCCCCAATTGCCTTTTCTTGCTACAAAATAAAATAAAGCATCTCTTTGACCCTGGTCTTTCTGCTTCTTTTTGGCTAAATCGTTTCTGCGCAAGTGTGAACCAGATGCGGATTGGAAATGATTTAAATTTGCCCTTCAGCCAGCCAGAGCGGGTCCATTTTGAACCGATTTGTTGGTGAATGTGAAACACAAGTGGATTATTTTACCGGGAAAAAAAATGTAACCAGGGCAAATGTAGTGGGAACCACGCTCTGCTGTTGAATCGATCCATCGATTCGGATCAGATCACTTTTGTTAGCAAAGTTTGGCTCCCAATCCTGAAAACACAAAAATAAAAAGACCCAGAAAATGCAAATGGAAACCACCCAGGGTCAGGGTTTTTTCCCAGCAAACAATGGATCTCTAATTAAACAGACACAAATCCTCATTGCATATCATGAGGCCTTGCCATTCAACAACACAACAATACACAGATTAACATGGAAATCATTCCTCCTAACCCAGGGTCACTCTATCTATCTATCTATCTATCTATCTATCTATCATCTATCCATCCATCCATCTATCTATCTCTATATCTGTATCTGTATCTATATCTATATCCACCCCACTCTCTTCCATGCCATCATTCTCTGAAGATGCCAGCCACAGATGCAGGCGAAACATCAGAAACAAACTCTTCCAAAATATGGCCACATAGCCTGAAAAACCCACAAAAGAACTAGCATTGCTCCTCCAGAGAGTCTTTTCGAACAATTTTATTAGATACCTGGAGGCTTGGGGTTACAGATGCAGCCTTGGGGCAAAACGTCAGGAATAAACTCTTCCAGAACATGGCTATAGAGCCCAAAAACCCCACAAAAAATTATGGATGCTGGCCATGAAAGCCTTCGATTTCGCTCCCATCCGTGCCCAAAGGCCTGGGTTTCAAAGCCTGGCAGCTGTTCCCCGCCTCCGTCCTTGTTGGGCCGCTTCTCCCCAGCTGCTTCTTTGCCAGGTTGGTTGACATCCCAGAGCAGAAGCGGAGGAGCAAAGAGGGAATGGCGTGCAGCGGTCCGCCTGGAATTTCAGACCCCGCATGCCGCAAATATTGGAGAGATGCCTTCACGCTTTGGGTCTTGCGAGCGGCTGCCCGGTCAGAGAGCAGAATCCCTTCTTCCTCTGGAATGAAAAGTTTGACCCAAGCAATCCCTTGCTGAAACGTTTTGCAAGGTCTTCTTTCCGTCGGCTTGCTCTCCATGTGGTCTTCCTCCGTCACAACCGGCTGGCTGCATGTACATTATTATGACCATATTATTTGTATTAATTTACACTTTTATAGTATAGTCTTAACCTTGTAGTAGTCATAATTTTATTAGTTTTATAATCTTGTTTGTGGTTTTAGATTGTGCGCTGTAAACATGCACCGTAAGCTGGCGTGGCGTAGTGGTTTGCGTGTTGGACTGTGACTCTGGAGACTAGGGTTCAAATGCGAGAAAAATGACATGTATGGATTTTGTGCAGAGTTAAGCCCCGGCCTGCGAACATGCTTAGAAAAATTTCACAGTTTTTAAAGGCTTTCTCACAGTTGAGTGAAAGTTGCAATTACTACTACTACTACTACTTCTACTACTACTACTACATGTTGCTTCTTTCAAAGATGAACTTAGCAAAGGGTCGGCTCTGTATTTTAAAAGGCCGCAGCTAGAAAGAGGCCTTGCGTGGATTTCCAAGCTGCCTCTCGCTAAAGGGCAACCAGCTTTGGAAAGAATGCCACCAAAGCATTTCTGAGGCTCTTGAAAAGTGGCGAGACAGAAAGATGGATGGCGAGGCAGGCAAGGGTTGAGCATGGAAAGCGTGGAGGAGGAGGGTGCTGGAACAAGAGCCCGGAGGATTGGAAGAACACCTGTCGGGAAAAGATGCGACAGATCGACAAACCAGGCAGGCTGGTGGAGGCTGGTCTGCTTAGCAAGTCAGGAGGAGGCCTTCATTGGTGGTAGCAGGGTTTGCATTATGACCCTGTTGTTGCTGTTAGCTGCCCTAAGTCTTACTCATGGTGACTCTATGGATGAGACATCTCCAAGAAGCCCTATCTTCCACTGTAATAAGCTTTGCATTGAGATCCTGTTGTTAGCTGCCGGTTTCCGACTCATGGCGGCCCTGTGGATGAGACAGCTCCAAGGATCCCTATCTTCCACTGTAATAATCGCCAAGAATCCCTATCTTCCACTGTATTAAGCTTTGAATTAAGATCCTGTTAGTTGCTAGTTCCCCTGAGTCCAACTCATGGTGACCCTGGGGATAAGATATCTCCAAAAATCCCTATCTTCCACTGTAATAAGCTTTGAACTAAAACCCTGTTGTTAACTGCCGGTTTCCAACTCATGGCGACCCTATGGGTGAGACATTTCCAAAAATCCCCATCTTCCACTGTAATATCTTTTGCGTTAAGCTCCCAGCATCCCCTAGCCAGCACAGCCATTGGTGAGGGTTGATGGGAATTGGAGTCCAGCATGCTCTAAAGGGCTGCTCCATTCCCAGGCTGCAAACCATAACAATATCCATGGGGTTAGCACCGAACTCATAGAGGAGCTTGGGATAGGTCTACTCAAAAGCAAGACTCCGTGACTCAAATGGGAATTATTTCTTGGGAAACACACCCCCAGGATTGCAACAAGACTCCGAACCTGAGTCTCAACTCACTTTGGAGAAGCGGGCTGTACATTTTAATTTTCCAGTTAAGCGTCGTTTTGTGCGCAAAATGACATTTTCCGTACGCTTTGCAGTGTTAAAGTCTGAAATGAATTGCAAATGAGCAAAGGAGAGCAGGCTTGCATCTCTTGGAGCATTTAAAAGGCCTTGTGTTTTGCAGGGAAGGTAAAGGAGGAAAAAAATTAAATGCCTTTCTTCTTAAGGGAAAAACTTTAAACAAATAATGAAGGGTTAAGGAGTGTGTGTTCCTAAGGGATCTGGGGGGTGCAGACCACACTGGGTGAAATCTTGGAGTATTTGTGGTTATAAATCAATGATTCCCAAACTTTGGTCCACCAGATGTTTTGGACTTTGACTACTAGAAGCCTAGCCATCTTGGCCAGTGGTCTGGAAGTTCAGGAATCACTGTCGTAAATAATCCACGCCTGTGATTCCCAAATTTTGGTCCTCCAGATGTTTTGGACTTTTGTTCGCAAAATTCCTGACCATTGGCAACCTGGCTGGGGCTTCTGGGAGTTGAAATGGAATACACTTGGAAGATCAAAGTTTGGGGAACCACTGGTTAAACTTTTGACTTAAAAAGTTTTAACCTAAATTTTAAAGGGAGCTGTCCAAGGTACTGAAACCTATCCTTCCAGATAAGGTTCAAGACCGCGGACTGCTCTGTTACCGTTCGGACTAAATTTTAGAGCGTGTTCACCACCATCCCAGGGATATGGCAACCACCGGTCAACACTGACTGTATCTTTTGTTCCTACATCACAGGGGTGTGTTTTTCTTTGCTATTTTAGATAATGTAGATAGCTTGCTTATGATGTATAGATCAGTGGTTCCCAAACATTGGTCCTCCAGGTGTTTTGGACTTCAGTTCCTAGAATTCCTGACCACAAGCCAACCTGGCTGGGGCTTCTGGGAGTTGAAGTCCAAAACACCTGGAGGACCTGTTTGGGAATTACTTTTCTAGGGCAATGGACTTGAGGCTGGACTTGGTCCACTGTTATATACTTTATAGTTGACTCTGAATCATGGCAAACCTCTCCTAGGGTTTTGTTGGCCAGATTTATTCAAAGAAGGTTGCCATTGCCTTCCTTTGAGTCTGAGAAAGTATCCAGTGCTTTTCCATGGCTTAGTGAGAATTTGAAACCTGGTCTTCCGGAGTCATAACCCAACATTCAAACCATTATACCATGCTGGCTTTTGCTGTTGCTGTTGGGTGCCTTCAAGTCTGGGATTTCCAGGACCTGGTGCCCAAAACACATGGAAGAGCAAAGTCTGGGAACCACTGCAGTCTATTGTGATCTGCGTTACGAAATTTAACACCCGTAGCAAGGTAAATTGTGAGTAAATTGTGAGGATACATCACAGGACAGCCGGCCATCCCTTGGCCTCACATTTTGGCTTGGAAACCTCCAAGACTGGGAGGATCCTCAACCCAAACCTTCAACCCTGAGACAACCCTCCTGCCCAAATGTATTCAGCATGAATTTTGCCAGTCCAAGGGGATGCATTCTTCCCTTTGCCCATCCCTTAAAAGACGTCTGGCATATTTCTGGGGGTCCCATGCATGGTTTGCAAGCAGAAGCAGGTGGGTGCTTTGGTTTCCCCCTCTGTTCCCAAATCACATGCCTCTAAGAGACCCTCGGACAGGCTTCTGGGGGTTGAGAAAGGAGGTTGGGACTTGCAAACTGGGATGCCGGGTCTTTGCTGCACATTTATAGCTGGCTAAAAAAAGCCTTTGCGCACTCTCCATTTGGGGAGTGGGGGGACAGATGTCTGTCTGATCAGTTTACCATCCAGCGGGGTGAAGGGTCGGGTATTCAAAGCATGCATTTGGGGAGCGTTGTCTCTCCCATCCCTCCCCCTTGGCTGCTTGTGGCCAAAAATCACTGGGAAATTTGCATTCGGCCAGAGCTTGGGAAGAAGAGAGGATAATATATATATATATATATATATATATATATATATATTATTTTGGATTACAACTTCCAGAATCCCCTCTTGTCTCTTACGGTGAAACTAGGTTTTTCTTTGCAAAATTTGTTCAGAGGAGGTTTCCCTTGCTTCCCTCTGAGGCTAAGAGAGTGTGACTTGCCCATGGGCAACCAATGGGTTTCGTGACCAAGTTGGGAATTGAACCCTGGTCTCCGGAGTCATAGTCCAACGCTCAAACTGCTGTGCCAAACTGTAGAAAAACACAGTCCTCCAAATAGCCTAGCCTAGACACGACCCTTATAACTATTATTATTATTATTATTGGGATGAAAAGCGAGAGCTTTCCATCCATCTTCGGAGCCCTAACTGGGGAAGGATTAAGCCTGGTTCCTGTTGTTTTTTCGTTTCGTTATTAATTTCCCGATCGATGTTTCCCTGCGATTGGTATTGTCACTGTAATTATGTCTCTCCTTGTGCGAACCACACAAAGCGATGCGTCTCTTCTGGAAAGTGGGAAGAAGCACAGGAATAATCAGCAAGGGAGCTAAGCCGGTGGCAAAGTCACCAGGATCTCATGTTATATAAGCAAAAAGAGGACCTGAGTCCTGAGCATGAGGTTTTACTGCTGGAAATGCTGGTCCGTTGCAGCCAAAGTTACCCTGAGATGAGTCCCACTGAGCTCAGGATGCAAATCCGTACATCTTTCATTGCCACGTGCAGAGTAAAATATTTCATATTTCATAAGGGGTAGCTCTGGGGTAGAGACCCTGGAAATTGGGGTTCGATTCCCCACTTGGCCATTGAAGCCTGCTCGGGAGACTTTGGGTGAGTCACACCCTCTCAGCCCCAGAAAACCCCATGATAGCTTCACCTTAGGGTTGGCATAACTCGGAAATGACGTGAAGTGGGTATGTTTGTGTGTACGTAAGGGCCAGCGTCGTGTAGTAGTTTGAGCGTTGGACTAGAGCTCTGGAGACCGGGATTCGAATCCCAGCTCGGCCATTGAAACCCAGTGGGTGACCATAGGGAGGTTACACTCTCTCAGCCTCAGAGGGTGGCCAAGGCAAACTCCTTCTGAAGAAACCTGCCAAGAAAACCCTAGGATAGGTTTGCCATAGGGTCGCCAGGAGTCAGAGGCCCCATTCCCACTTACAGATAAATCGGTTTGCGATCTGAATCAATGGATTGGTTCAACAGCAGAGCATGGTTCCCACTAAATTTTCCCTTATTGCATTTTTCCCCTGTAAAATAACCCACTTGTGGTTCACATTCACAAATATGAATTGGTTCAAAATGGACTCGCTCTCACCAGACGAAGGGCAAATTGAAAGCGATTCCGATCCACATCTGGTTCACACTTGCGCGGAATCAATCTATCCAAAAAGACGCAGGAAAAAAATCGGCATCAAAAAGTTGCGGGTTAAATGGGTCTAGCTCATGCCCCCCCCCCCTCTCTGAACAGCTTCACGATTTGGTTCAAGTGCGAACCATGGTCATTTCAACCAGTTCAAACTGATATTTGCGATCCGCTTTAAAAACTAGTGGGAATGAATGAGGCCATAGTTGTTCTTCCTCCCATGCAAGGGTGAAATAATTGAGGATTTGAATCCCTGCCGCTTGCACCGTACGTTTTCTAAGCAACCTGGGTCATGCCATCCGACTGCACCATGGACCCTCCAGTCTTGCCCTGGTCTAAGGCTGTCTCCTTTCCGGGTGAAAGCATCTGTAGGATCAGGCTGCGGAGTCTTTTCGGAGAGGATGACGCTGTTGTTTCAACCAGAGCAGGCTCTCCTACACGGGGGTTATTTATAGAGGCCTGTGGGTGGGATTTGTTGTGTGTTTGCTGGAAGGCTTTGAAACTTTCTGCCACGGTGGGTAGTTGTTTGGTGAGATTCAGATGGGTTTTTTCCTTTCCATGATCTCTGGGGTCTTAAAATAGCATATCCTCCAACAGTCTCAGTTTGTCAGGGACAGTCCAATTTCATCCTCTTCCATCCCACTTTCCCATCTGCTTTTCAAATGTCCAGATTTCTCTCATCTACTCCCACTTTCTCCCTTCGTCCTCAACTTATTTCTATTGCAAACCCATCCGCTTTCCAAATTTTGCAAAGACACTCCACATTAATCCTCTGCCGTTCCACTTTTCCATCTGCTTTTCAAATGTTCGAGTTTTTTTTTCTCCTCCTCCCACTTTCCTGGTTTTTCCTCAACTTATTTCCATTGCAAACCCACCCGTTTTCCCAGTTTTGCAAGGGCAGTCCCCCTTAATCCTCTTCCGTCTCACTTTTCCATCTGCTTTTCAAATGTCCCGGTTTCTCTCCTTCCCCTCCTACCTTTCCCCTTTGGTCCTCAGCATACTTCCATTGCTGCAAACTGAGTCCAAAAGTGCAAAAGGAGTTTGCACAGAAATTAAGAAAGAGGAAGGGTGAGACTCTTCCCTTCCTTATTAAAACTCAAGCAAAAGCAAACTGCTGCTGGAAACCATGGAAGCTCTATGAGAAGCAGCTTAGGGAGCTGGAGATGTTTAGCCTAGGGAAGAGACATAAGGAGACATACAACGACCATGTTTAAATATTTGGAGGGATGTCTAAGGATGGAGCAAGCTTATTTTCCGCTGCTCTCAAGACTAGGGCATGGAACAATGGATGCAAACTCCAGGAAAAGAGATTCCACCGAAACATTAGGAGGAACGTCTTGCTGTTCAACAACGGAAGAGTTTGCCTTGGAGAATGGTGGAGTCTCCGACTTTGGAGACGTTTAAAATGGATGGCCATTGGTCCCAGGCTTTGATGGTGTCTTCCTGCATGGCAGAAGTGGGTTGGATTGGATGGCCTTTGGGGGGGTCTTTTCCAGATTCTATGATGGTATGGATTTTGGCCACCTCCTGGCATTTTGGGTATCCCTAGTGCCTTGTAAATGGATGAATATCCATGCTGGATTTAACATCTAGAGAGATTTTGTGGCACCTTTGAGACTAACTGAAAGAAAAAAGTTGGCAGCATAGGCTTTCCTAGGCTTCAGTCTATTTCCTCAGATGCGTTCGGCTCTGAATCTGAATGCATCTGAAGAAGTAGACTCAAGTCTAGGAAAGCTCATGCTGCCAACTTCTTTCTTTCAGTGAGTCTCAAAGGTGCTGCAAGATCTCTCTACGTACTATTCTATAGATTGACACGGCAATATCTTTGAATTCTACCAGGCTGGATTTGTTGATGAAGCCATAGATAACAGACCGTAACATGCCTGGCGGGCACAACTTTGTAAGCAGGATTAGCATGCTCTCCCTCCGGATACAACACTTAAACTTAAAAGAATAACCCAGAGCAACCTGTCTTTATATACAAGAGCAATACCTTCCTCGTTCATTCCTTCTCCTTTAAACCATGATCCCCTGGACAGCTTTACTGTGGGATTTTCTAGATGCCTTGAACTACAATGCCCATCACTCTGGTGCTAGTGGTGCTGGCTGATGGGTTTGCAATGGAAATAAGTTGAGGAAAGAGAGAGAAACTGGGACATTTGAAAAGAAGCAGCTGGGAAATTGGAACGTCAGAGGATTGATTGGGAGCGTCCTTGCAAAATTGGGAACATTGATGGGTTTGCAAAGGAAACAAGTTGAGGAGAAAGGAGGAAAGAGAGAAACCGGGACCTTAGAGGATTTATTGGGACCATCCTTGCAAAACTGGGAATGTTGATGGGTTTGCATTGGAAATAAATTGCGGAGAAAGGAGGAAAACGGGAGGAGGAGAGAGAAACCAGGACATTTGAAAAGCAGCTTAGAAAGCAGGATGGCAGAGGATTTATTGAGACCGTCCTTGCAAAATTGGGAATGTTGGTGGGTTTGCACTGGAATCAAATCGTGGAGAAGGGAGGAAAGAGAGAGAAACTGGGACCTTTGAAAAGCAGCTGAGAAAGTGGGATGGCGGAGGATTAATAGAGACTTGTCCTTGCAAAATTGGGGACGTTGGTGAGTTTGCAATGGAAATAAGTAGAGGAGAAAGAGGGGAAGGAGGAGGAGAGAAACCAGGACATGTGAAAAGCAGCTGAGAAAGTGGGATGGCAGAGGATTTATTGGGACCGTCCTTGCAAAACTGGGAACGTTGATGGGTTTGCAATGGAGAACAAATTGAGGGAAGTGGAAAGAGGAGAGAGAAACCGGGCCATTTGAAACGCAGCCGAGAAAGTGGGATGGCAGGGGATTAATGTGGACTTGTCCTTGCCCGATTGAGAAAGTTAGAGAGTATGTGACAGCCTGTTATAATACACTAGAATGCACATTATATAATGTTGTATTCATTGGCCTGTGTCTTAGGGGCAGATCTGGTTTCCTCTTGCAGCCATTTGACAAGCTGTAGTTGCAGATGTAATTTTTTTTTCCCCTGTCCTCCTCCTCCTCCTCCTCCCTTTCCTCCCATTTAATACAATCTGTTTTATTGCTCTTGAAACAATCAGGCTGGCTTTTGGCAACAGATTAAGTGCGCCCATTCCAGATCTCATTCTCCTCATCTCCCAATGACAGATTGCGAAATGGCGCACGCTCCCCAAAGAGCCCGGAGCATCTCGGCGCTTCGCTTCGCAACGACGGCGGCGCCCCCCCCCCGGTAAAGGCAAATCCCGGATCATAAAAGGATGCTGCGTAATTGTCTCTTTTCTCTCGTCGCAATGAGGTGAATAAAAGTTGCATTTGCAAGTCTGGTTTTATCTCCCTTGCAAAAAACAAAACAAAACCCGAAACATCATTGAGCTGAATCCGTTGGCTGCAAGGGGAAAAGGCAAGAGCTTTTTCAATGAGCTGGTCTTCGGCGTCTGGGATGAAGTGGCCTAGTGGTTTGAGTGGTTTCAGTCTAGGGGTCTCGGAGACCCGGGTTCGAATCCCTTTTCAGCTATGGAAACCTCACTAGGTGACCTTAGGCAAGGCGCGCTCTCTCTGCAGTGGAGGAAAGCAATGGCAAACCACCTCTGAAAAGTTGGTTTTTTAGATCCGGCGTATAGTTTAAGTGCTGAATTACAACTCCAAGAGACCAGGGTTTGAATCCCTGTCTGCCACTAAAAGCTATTGGGTGGCTTTGGGCATGTCACACTCTCTCAGCTTTAAAGGATGGCAATGGCAAACCTCCTCTAGGAACCAACATGGTAGAGCGTTGCGTTCTTGGAATAGCATTCATGGAGCAGCATTCTTAGAGATGAGGGTTCAAACCCCTGTTCAGCCTTGGGTGGCCCTAGGCAAGTCACACTCTCTCAGCCTTGGAGGAAGGCAAACCTCCAATATAAGAACCAACCAAGGTATCTATAAGATATTCCAAAATCAAAGTGGTGCAATGGTGTGAATGTCAGACAGGAGTCTGCAAGAGCAGGGTTCGAATCCTTGCTTGGCGATGGAAGTCCACTGGGTGACCTTGGGCAAGTCACACACTCTCAGCCTCAGAGGAAGGCAATGGTGGCAAACCTCCTCCTAATAAATCCAAGGGAAGTCCATGGTAGGTTCACTTTAGGGTCACCATAAGTCAAATATGACTCGAAGGCACACAAAAATGTGTGTGTGATAAATAATGTGGGTTTTCTAGTGATCAAGGAATGCACAAAATGCAGCAGTGGGGGTCAACATCTGGCTCTCCGGAGCTATTTTAATGGCCCTTGGCCCCTCTAGACTTGATGGAAAGGCCCAAAAAAGAGTGATGTCATCTATCTATCTATCTATCTATTCATATCTTATCTTATCTAGAGCTCAGGTGCCACAACAAACTACAAATCCCAGGATTCCATAAGATGGAGCCATGATTGTTAATAAGGTGTCAAACTGCATTAATTGTGCAGTGTGAATGCGGCTTTGGCTAAGCGAGGATCCAAGCCGAAGGGCATTCTCTCTCCAGGAAAGCGTCTTGTTCCTACTTCTGTGCAGCTTTTAGGGAAAATGTAAAACCATTAATTCTTTGCCAGGGACCTCCCGAGTAGGTTGTAAGTGCTACTCGCTTTCCTTTCCTTTACGGTTGCGACGGGTAATTGCTTCGTCAGTTAAAGATATTTAGACCAGCTCAAAAAGGTGCTGCCAATTTAACCTGGCAACAAAGCTTACCTCTGAAAACACACAAATGGGGTTTCATGAAAGGTTCGTATTAAAAACAGCTGGTGGGAAACACCAGGCTGGAATTGTTGGTTGAACGTCTGCTGGGAGCTTATGTATTCATCAACATTCACAAAATTGAAGCGGGCAGCTTCACGACATCCGTATTCACCTCAGGGCTGCTGTGACGTGGCAGCATACCCGCATCTGTTGGGAATGCACTGTGGTGGGTTGCACATTGCAGCGTATTGATGCATTATGGCCCGAAATGTTGCAATGGGGCATCCATGGACATCTGGACACTGGCTAAGAAGTCCGTCAGAAATGCCCAGTGAGCATCCAAAGGGCCCCATGGGCATCAGAAGTGCCCAATGTGCATTGGAAGTGCTCAGTGCACACCAGACGTTCCTGGTGCTTGTTGGACCACTCTTCCCAGTCCCCAGATTTGCAATTCACCAACAGGATTTCATTGCAATTTTTGCAATGGAGTTATGCAATGGCATCACTTGGGCAGATATGGTAATGCATATAATGGCGTTCCCACCCTGGTTGTCTCCACCCCAGATTTTCCTAGAAAATCCAGAACAAATGATAATTTAGGCCTGATTCCCACTACCTTTTAAACTGGATTGCAAATCGCTTTGAACCGGTTCAAATGACCCTGGTTACCACTTGAATTGATTTGCAGAGAGCGATTCGGAGAGAGGGTCCATGCACTAGACCCATTTAACCCACATTTTTTTGACGCTGATGTTTTCCACATCTTTTTGGATAAATTGATTCTGTACAAGCGTGAACCAAATGCGGATCGGAACTGATTTAAATTTGCCCTTCAGCCAGCTGGAGCAGGTCCATTTTGAACCAATTCATTCGTGAATGTGAACCTCAAATGGATTATTTTATTGGGGGAAAATGCGATCGAGGCAAATGTAGTGGGAACCACGCTTTGCTGTCGAGTCGATCCATCAATTTGGATCACAAACTGCTTTTTTGTAAGTGGGAATGAGGCCTTATTTTAAACTGGTTTAATGGGGGAATGGCCCAGATCTGGTATAGAACTGGTTTTTCCATATGAAGACAACCAACACCAGAATCAGGGCTTTGACCCTGCGTCATCTGAAGAGGGCAGGGAGAAATTGGTTTTAATGGCCTTTGTGGACATGCCCTGGATCTTTGCATAAGATCTTTATTTGCAAGCTGCCTTGAGAAATAGAATCATAGAATCATAGAATCATAGAGTTGGAAGAGACCACAAGGGCCATCTAGTCCAACCCCCTGCCATGCAGGACGTCCAAATCAAAGCATCCCTGACAGATGACCATCCAGCCTCTGTTTAAAGGCCTCCAAGGAAGGAGACTCCACTACGCTCCGAGGGAGTGTGTTCCACTGTCGAACAGCCCTTACTGTCAGGAAGTTCCTCCTAATGTTGAGGTGGAATCTCTTTTCCTGCAATTTATATCCATTATTCCGCGTCCTAGTCTCTGCAGCAGCAGAAAACAAGCTTGCTCCCTCCTCAATATGACATCCCTTCAAATATTTAAACAGGGCTATCATATAAATCAAACAAATAAATAAAATCATGTCTAGTTCCAAAGGAAGACCAGAAAGAGCAAGTGGGAAGGAGGAACAATCTCGAAAAGGACAGTGGTGCTAAATGGGAGACTGAGACATGGACCTGGTTCTGTTCTGGACAAGGTCCAGAAATGGGTTAATCCACACCCTGAAATGCCCTCCAATATTTCATAGATGAAAACTGGTACTTGTGTGGCCATGCAGCATCAAGGGTTGCCACGATGGCAAAAATTATGAAAAACAGACAAACTAGGAGAGACTGCAGCGTTTTGCTTTTGCCTGAGTTGACTGGGAAGGGACAAATTCCAGCTTTACGGCTTCCTTCTTCGTAAAAACTCCTTTTGCATTTCAAATTCACCTTGCAGCAGTGGCAATAAGGCTGAGAGCGGAGGGGGAACATAGGACATTTTTATAGCATGCCTTCATAGCATAACAAACAAAGTTTCCATCTCTGAAAATGTTGGCTGGTTTGCAGGCAAAGTACTTTTCATCCAGGTGAGCTTTAGCCATATGAAACAGCAGCCAAGGAAGGACCTTTTGATGGAGAGGACTTCCATTTTCCTTCTCCAAGTCGAGTGGGGTTTAATGCATCCAAATCCAGTTATCCTTGCAACGGGAGCCCCAATTTAATGGCTCTTCTTGTCGTGTTTCTTAAGTTTTCTCTGCTTTTTCAGATCATGTTGTTAGCCGCCTTGGGTCTTGGGTTGGATAGACACTAAACAAGGGCCCAAATCTCTCCGAAAGAGCTGGATGCCTATGTCTGGTGTTGGTTTGATGGAAACCAGATCTCAACATGGCTGAAAAAGGAGGAAGTTTCTCTACCCTCCGGAGCCCATTTGCCTCCCCTGTTTAGTCTTGCAGTGTTTACGTCCGCTGGGGATTATAAATCACCTTTTTGACTAGGCTTAGCCGAAACGGTCACGGTAGGGCCAATGAGGAAAAGAAAAAGTGAGACAGGCCACCATAAACTATACATGCCATAAGCCGAGCACGAGGAGGCCAATGTGGATGGAGGTGTGCCGTTTCTTTG
This sequence comes from Urosaurus nigricauda, assembly GCA_034509955.1. NCBI lineage: Eukaryota > Metazoa > Chordata > Lepidosauria > Squamata > Phrynosomatidae > Urosaurus > Urosaurus nigricauda. The sequence continues at coordinate 15,532,904 of JAOEGL010000008.1, forward strand.
CCCGGCTCTTATCTATACACAATGTGGGCATCTGTTTACACTGGCGTCCCTTTAACTACCTCTTTCTCAAAACATCCCAGAGATCTTTGGGCACGGGAATGAAATTCCTCCAGACACGCGGATGGGGCAATGTGTATCTTTGAGCTTTTCTGCAGAGGAGAACTTGACTTAAAGTACCGGCAGGTCCCATAAACCGTCTTGATCCTATCAACTTGACACGTCCCTCTTTCGCTTCGTGGAACTCTTTCTTATTTATCTTTCCTTTTATTGTCTCCTTCTTGGAAGAAGCATCCCATGCCCTCTTGAGAAAAGTTGGGTTATGTAGCTTTGGGTGATTTGCTTTCAACGCTATGGATTTTTTGGCCCAAATAATGGTGCGATAGAAAGAGGTGAACGTCCCACGGAGGAGATTGGGGCCAACGTTCATCAAGTTCTGGGATTGTTGCTGGAGAAGAGAAAGATTTAATAGAAGACGGAGCAATAAAACTAAGCATTTATTTTTATTTTTATTTATTTTTTGTCTCCTTTTCTTTCCCAGTTTGGGGGAATGTACCGGGCAGAGGTTGCAAGGTTAATCTTAGGCTCCAGAACATTGCAATTTCAATTTGCTGCATCATCAGAACAAAGAGGACAGATGAGATGGTCCAGATATCCATAAAAATTTGCACAATTTGCACAATTTACAGAAAGGAGGGCAAGTCCGTGACACACGGTCATGGCTGAGATGCCGCTATATTCCCAATTTGGAGTTAAAGGTTGATTGCGGAGGCAACCTTTGTGCAACTGAATGCACAAACGCATGTGAATCCATATAGGCACAGTTGCACCAACATGTAGCTCCACTTTGGTGACCTCTTGGACTGAATACGGACCTTTTGCAAAGGACAAAAATGTCCATCCATTTTCATAGGGAACCTCATGCAGCCAAAACACAACAACAATTTATAGTTTAGATGCTGAGACGGCACATCTCACCAATTTTTTATTTGTATGCGGCGTTGTGGCTTGAGCGACAGGCTGCAACTCCAGAGACTAGGGTTCGATTCCTGGCTTGGCCATGAAACCCACTGGGTGACCTTGGACAAGACACACCTTCTCAGCCTCAGAAGGCAATGGGACACCTCTTCTGAAGAAACCTTCCCAAGAAAACCCCATGGTAGCATCACCGTAGGGTCGCCAGAAGCTGGAAACGACTTGAAAGCGCACAACAACAGCGACAACTGTTGTCCGCTTGTTCATTTTGGGTGGTCAGTTTCTACGTTCTTGCTTCCCTTTCTCACGGATTGTGATCCCTAGACCAAAGAATGGCTTTTGGGAAAAGGATGCTTGGAGTTAGGGGACTGTCCTCTGCAACAATGGACACCTGGCTGTCCAAGTTGGCGGTCTATATAGAATAAGTCCTTAATATCAACTGTAAATATAAAGATGATAATGATAATGATGATGATGGTTTGGCTCCAGAACTTTGTGTGGATACCAAAATCCATGGATGCTCAAAGTCCCATTATAGACAATGGCGTTGCAAAATGGTGGCCCATCTATAAAATGGCAAAATCGAGCTTTGCCTTTTTTGGAATTGCTAAAAATATTTTTAAGTCATGGATGATGGATTCTGTGGATGCAGAATCCGTGGATACAAAGGGTTGACTGTCCTGGACTTTCCAGAATATGGATATAATATAAATATATTATATCCAGAATATAAGCCTTTCTTGGTTTTGTTCTCATTGGCAACCACGAATATTGCAATATCAAAGTTCTCCCCGTTGTGAGACGGTCCTGAAAAACTCTACTTCTTAAGTAAGTTTGCTGATTAGGAAATGTGTTAATTGGTTCACTCAATTAGTTCATTAGTCTGTTAATTAACTGCGGCTGATGAGGTAACGGTGATGGATTGGCTGATTAATTTGTTAATTAGTTAGTTAGCTGGGGTTGCTCTGTGCAAATATATATATATATTATATATATTGTGCAAAAAATTACTTTTTCTGCACAGAAATGTGATTTTTTTAAAAATGCAGGAAATCATTTATTTCAGTGTATATTTGAAACTTATCTTCCAACAGGACAGTCCTGATTCTTCCTCTGCCTTCCTGTTTTTCCAGTTGCATTTAAAACATCCTGGTTTCTTTCTCGTCCTCCCACTTTCCCCCTTTTTTAATATGCTCTGCTTTTGCAAATTTGTTTTTGCAAAGTCAGGATTGCAAAAGGCGCTTGCATTCAATCAATGCAGCGAAGAATGAAAGGAGAGGAAGAGTGGAGCCTGGGATCTCCTCCTTCTTCCCAGTCGGCTCAGGCAAAAGCAAACATCCGCAGCCTCTCCTTGTTCTCCTTCCTTGAAAGCTTTTGTCACCTTGGCCAGTTTTCTTTTGCAAAAAAATGGCCGGGGAATGCATGGCTCTGCTGCAGGCCTCCTCTCCGTTTTTTCCTTTCTTCCTTCCCCGTCTCAGGTTCATCTATCTTGGCAAGAGCTGGAATTATCTCTTTTGGAACAGGGCCCAGCGTTTGGGCCCCAGACCTTTTTTTGAGATTCCTCCATCCTTATCTTCCAAAGGCTACAGATGCTCCTTCCAAATGTCCCGCTCCAAAAACCATACCTTTTCCCTGCAGAGGAAAGATTATTATTGTTCACGTTCCTCCGGCAATGCAAGGCAATAGAAGAGCGAGTCCCATCCGCCTGCCATTGAAAGAGACTCCCCTTTCCGTGCCCTGGACCATATTTCTGCTTTTTTACAGAGAGCAGCTGGCCTCTTGTCTTGCCATAAGTCAAGCGGCTCCCTCCTCGAGCCTATTAATATCTTTTCTTTCAGGCATATTTTTGGGTGAATAATGGGCCTGTTTCCCTTGACCGTTGGCCTTTCTCTGCACATTATGTTTTGAGAAGAAAACATCTTTCCAAAGGCCAAGGAAGGGAGGGGAAATATAAAAAAAAACCCTCCGGTTGGAAAAAGGAAGGAACGTAGATCACCGATCTGACGGTGTACTTGGGTTCGGTGGTAGAAAATGGACCTTTTTTCCATCCGCAGCCCTTTCCGGGTGCCACAGAATTGCTCCAAAGGCTCCAGCCGCACTGCAGAAATAATCCACTTTGAAACCACTTTAGCTGCTGTGGCTCAATGCTTGACACCAACCATCCGGTTTGTAGCTGCTGTGGCTCAATGCTATGGAATAATAATAATAACGATAATGATAATAATTTATTTTTATGTTGCCTCTCCATCACGATCGAGGTGGCTTACAGCAAAAGAAATTCATACAGTACAAGAGTAACCCCAGTTATCCCCTCCCTCCCTTAAACACATAATAATCCCGACGTAACAGTAATAAATACCATTTAGAACATTAAATGAATCATTAAAATAATCAGAGACAGGAAGATGGGTCTATTATTATTATTATTATTATTATTATTATTATTTATCCCGCTTCTCCAAATAGATTGAAGCGGCTAACAATAAACACATCCAATGCTATGAGCCTATGATTCTATGAACAAGGTCGGGAACCCTGAACATTGTCAGACTGCCGCTCCCATCCGCCAAAACCAGCATTGCCGCTGGCAGAGAGCGCTGGGCCCTGTCCTCCTAAATCATTGGTTCCCAAACTTTGATCCTCCAGATGTTTTGGACTTCAGCTCCCAGAATTCCTGACAATTGGGGCTTCTGGGAGCTGAAGTCCAAAACAGCCGGAAGACCAAAGTTTGGGAACCGCTGCAAATCATCTCGAGAGCTGCAAGGTCTCCGCCCTGTTCCACAGTTTAAACGAAATCGGCAACAGAACGGACCACAAACATTTGTGCATCCCTTTCTTTGCCAATGAGGATGGATGGCAGCCCAGCAAAACTCTTTGGCAAATAAATGAATAAATAAATAAACTGGCAAACCCAGAATCCATCCCTTTGTCCCCATCGCTAGCTGTCACTGCCTGAAACCTTTGCAAAATGGCTCCGTCAGTGGAACATAATCCTCGTATAGGTTACATTTTCTCATGTCAAAGTGTGTTTTCTTTTCTTCTTCCTTGTGATGTTTGACTTCCACCTTGTAGCGTTGGCTGATCTTACATGCACAGCTCTGGGGAAGGATAAAGGGTGACATTTCAAAAATCAAAGGAGCTGGGTTACCTGGAAATGTGATCCGCGCTGGCATTTTGTGTGTGTGTGTGCATGTGTGCTTGTGTGTTGTGTCTTCCCTTAGTCTATGGGAAGCTTTTTGACACCCACGCACGGAACAAAATGACCATGGAGAGGAGGAAGAGATGGATGTGCATAGATGCGCATGAGGTTGCATTGAGTGCGATGGGATGGCGGAGAGAAGGAATCATTAATGAGTGCAGGGGGGTTACTATGGGAACCTGTTGCTAATGAATCTCTGGGGTTTCCTCCCCTCCCCGTTATATTTATTTATTTATCACCTTGACACAGCTCTTTAAAAGCATGCAACCCTGTGCAAAGCAAGTTTCCTAGGAATCGCGTTGCCATGGGAAACCCGGTCGCTAAAAAGCAAGCGGAGACCTCACCGCTACTCCCACATTCAGGCAGATGGGACTCCAGGTTATGCGCTCGGACAGGGAGGAGGAGGGCGCCTTTCCGTGCAGCCAAAGTTTCCCATTTAAGCGCCCGGGTCCTTCTCGTTGCCTCTCTTTGCTAAGGGTTTTCTCTCTCATGCTCACATTTTCTCCCCATCTCTTTTTGCACTGAGGCCGGAAGGGAATTTCCATTGAGAGATGACAACCAGCGGCAACAGTATGTGGGTGCAGGGAGTGCGGACTGAACCAGGTGACACTTCGGAGGAAGGCGTCATCCAGTGCAATGTTGGGAAGGGGCTTCCTTCCAGATCCGGCCAGGTGGTAATGCCCCTTCCCTGGCTGGTAGCTCCATCAGACCCGGAAAGGTTATAAGGTGGGAGCAACAACCCATTCCCACCATCAGCTGGCGATGGGAAAGGGCTTCAACCAAGTGGGAAAGTCTCCTTAGCCAATAGATCCACCAGACCTCGAAAGACTATGGGGTGAGAGCAACAACCCATTCCCACCATCAGCCGCTGGTCAGAAGCAGCTTCCTTTGTGGTCCAGCCATATGGGAAAGTGTCCTTGTCCAGTAGATATTCTGGACCTGGAAAAGTTATGGGGTGGAAGCAACAACTCATTCCTACCAACAGCCGCTGGTGGGAAGGGACTTCCTTCGAGGTCCAGCAATGTGGGAAAGTCTCCTTGACCAGTAGATCCACCAGACCTGGAAAGGCCATGGGGTGGAAGCAACAACCCATTCCCACCACCAGCCATTGGTGGGAAGGGGCTTCCTTCCAGGTCAACCAATGTAGGAGAGTCTCTTACCCGGTTGGTAGATCCACCAGACCCAGAAAGGCAAAGGGGTGGAAGCCACAACTTATTCCCACCATCAGCCGCTGGTCAGAAGCAGCTTCCTTCCAAATCCAGCCAGGTGTGGGAAAGTCTCCTTGACCAGTAGATCCACCAGAACTGGAAATGCTATGGGGTGGAGCAATAACCCATTCCCACCATCAGCCGCTGGTGGGAAAGGGCTTCCTTTGAGGTCCCGCCATGTGGGAAAGTCTCCCTGGCCAGAAGATACATTGGACCTGGAAAGGCTACGGGTTGGAAGCAACAACTCATTCCCACCATCAGCTGCTGGTCTGCAACCTTCTGGTTTGCAACTATGCAGTCGGCCCTGTCTCATGTGTTTTCCCCGGGATTAAATGCAGATCTGAATCTCTCAACCTTCAGCTTCGGGGAAATGGAGGCTCCACAATAAATGGCATTGCAAACAGACGAACTGGGAAATATTTTATTTTTGCATTGAACGACGGAGTCGCCTCCCCGGTCGCCATGGCAACCCAACCCACTTGTCGTCGAAACTTTCCAAGGTTCATCTTTGACTCATATCAGTGATTTCTGGGATGAAGATCCCAGACCTCCTAAGATCAAAGTGCAGTTTTTGTAAAAACATACAGGAAATACTCAATTTTTTTCCGTGTAGTTGTCTTGCATCTGCTAGGTTTTTTCCAAGCTGGTAATTGAAAAACAGCCACCCTCCACCATCCAAGTCCAATGCCAGACTTAGGAGGTGGCCCCTTAACCCGGGTATATCACCCTTTTAGGGTATCACCCGGTGTGGTCCGTACCCCTCGCACCCTCCAAGTGATGCCACTCTTTCCGATTGTGGTAACAAGTCCCTGGCTGCAAGGTCTTGGTACTTGCCACTGGGACAATGCTCTTGTATTCTTCTCTTTCCTCTGCTTCTTCTTCGTTCTCTCTCTCTCTCTCTTTCTCCCCCGAACTCTCCCTGCCTTGCAAGACCTTGAACTGTCTGCTTGAGTTAATTTGGTGGCGTGTGATTACATAAGTCTGCTGCAAAGAGGTTTCCGCTCCTGTGCCTCGAGCTGTTAGGACCGGTGCCTGAAACACAGAAGAAAACGAGAAGGATATTCGCTACTCCCGATACAGAACTCAAGTCGGCTCCCCTTGGCTCTCCAAGCTCAACAGGAAGGGGAGAGTTTGCCTTGGCGCGCGACTTCTCTTAGTTGTGCGGATCTCAGGGTTTGTTAAAAGAAAAGTCCTCGAATCTAGGAAGCTTAGGAGGGTGGGGGAAATTGTGGCCCGTGGGCCACCCACGGACCCCTAAACCTTTCTGTGGCCCGACTTGTTTGTAGTTGGTGTGTGACTTTGGGATGTTTCCAACCAACGGTGACCTTACGGTGAATCTATCGTGGGGATTTCGTGGCGAGATTTGTTCAAAGGAAGATGCCCTTGTTCCTCTCAGGCCGAGAGAGTGTGACTGGGTATTCCTGCATGGCATACTTGATGTCTTTTCCAACTCTTCTATGATTCTATGACTTTCCCAAAGCCACACAGTGGCTCTTCCATGGCTGAACAGCGATTCGAACTCTAGTCTCCAAGAGTCCTAGACTATCACTTGAAATGTTATACCACACTGGCTCTTGGGCCTCATTCCCACTACCTTTTAAACCGGGTCGTAAATTGGTTTGAACCGGTTTAAATGGCCCTGGTTCGCACTTGAACCAAATTGCTGAATCGATTCGGAGAAGTGGGCCGTGCACCAGACCCATTTAACCCGCATCTTTTTGATGCTGATTTTTTCCGCATCTTTCTGGATAAATATTCCTGCGTAAGTGTGAACCAGATGTGGATCGAAATTGATTTAAATTTGCCCTTTAGCTGGCTGGAGCAGGTCCATTTTGAATCAATTCATTCGTCAATGTGAACCACAAGTGGGTTATTTTATTTTATTTTGCAGTAAGATAATGCGATTGGGGCAAATGTAGTGTGAACCACGCTCCGCTGCCAAACCAATCCATTCATTCGGATCACAAAGTGATTTATTTGTAAGTGGGAATGTGGCCTTAGATGCCTTCAAAGCAGACGTGAACGTCTCACATCCACCACCATCCAAAAATTAGGGCGAAATCTTCTCAAATTGGAAGTAAAAAAAAGTCTCATTCCATGACAGTGTGACTTAGTCCTTCCCCAAAAATGGTACCCTCAAGAGAAGTTGGACTATACATCTCACCATCCACAACCAACTTGGACATTGGAATTGGGCCACTGGAGTAAGGAGATCCAGGAGCCAACATTTCCAAAAGACACCAGCTTGCTGACCTTCATTCATCCTCGTAGATCTAGAGCCATAAATCATTCTGAAGTGTTTATTTAATCTTCTACCATTGGTAAATGCTCCCTTAAGAACCAATTAATCTCTTGGTTTAACCTGTGGGCATGTTGGAGTTTGTTTGTTTACTTGCCTGCTTTATTGTCCTCCTAATTATTATTTATGGGCTGCATTTTCCCCACCCAGTTCTAAGAAGTCCCAAAAGTGTAGTGGTGCAGACTCCCAAATTTATGCAATCCATTCCTACGGGGGAAATGTCACCGGAATGTGGTTTTTCTGCCTTCATTTTTCCCCCCAAGAGTCACTCGGGGACATTTGGGGTGCCTTACGTTTCATGGCTGTTGCAAATTCTGGATGGGGTTTGCAACATGTGTGGAGTACATATTTACAACGAGGAGATCAAGAGAACCGGGGGTCTTCCACACTTCCCAATGATTGCATTATGATTCCTCTTTAACTGTCATAGCTGTTCCTATAAAATCCTGGGGTTTGTAGTTTGAGGAGGCACAGGAGCTCTCTGGCTAAGGGGTCTAAGCACCATTCCATTGACTGCAAATCCCATTATTCCATAGGACAGAATCACAGCAGTTAAAAGTGGTATCAAAGCACAATATTTCCACCTATGGAAGGTGGGAAAGAGGGAGACCCCATCAAAAGGCTCCATCAAGACCTGAGCAGGAGCTGTTGATGGCAAGTTGACCTGGATGTCTCTCATTTGTAAGGTCTCCATAAGTTCCAGCAAACCAATATCAACAAACCAAGACGTCAAGGCACGCCGATGGAGGTTACAGATGACCATGCGTGGTTGAGTGTCCATGCCATCATCTACGTACGACGGCGAAAGGTGGACAGTGAAGAAAGCCAACCGGAAGGGAATGAAGTCATTTGAGATGTGGTGCTGGAGAAGACCTTTATGGGATGCCATGGACAAAAAAGACAAATAAGTGGTTCCAAGATCAAGTCTGCCTAGAAGACAAGATGACTCAACTGGGGCTGTTGCACCTTGGATGCATCATGAGAAGAAAAGACTCAGTAGAAAAGATAATAATGTTTGGTAAGGTGGAAGGCAATAGGAAAAGAGGGGGATCAAATTTCAGGTGGATGGACTCAAACCATAGAAGCCGTGAGTCTGCAAGACCCGAGCATTTGCAGTAGACGACAGAGCGACTTGGGGGTCTCTCATTCATGGGGTCACCATAAATGAAAGTCAACATAAGGGCAGACTATAATGTTTGGTAAGGTGGAAGGCAATAGGAAAAGGGGAAGACCACATTCCAGGTGGATGGACTCAAACCATGGAAGCTGTAGATGCCCCGAGTCTTCAACTTGTAGGACCATTGATGGTAGGGAGACTTGGAATTGTCTCATTCAAAGGGTCCCCATAAGCCAAAGTCAATGGGCAGCTAACAAAAACAACCAAGGTTTCCTTTAGTGGTGCAAATGAACCCTTCAGAGGTTATTTGATTTAAAATGTATTATTTGTTGATTAACAGATCGCCTCTCAACCCAACCAGACCCCCCAAAGTAATATATAACCCTGAATAAAGGAGGAAAAAGTCACCCTGTGGTGACATTTCCCAATAGATTTGCATCAGCAAATCCCCTCCCCTCTTTGATCACCCTTGAATTAAAATTTTGAATTTTGGAAAGGAGAAAGACAACTTATGCAGACAGGAATAGTGCGAACGTATAGAGATGTACCTCCCGCACCATGCAATGCAAGACACACTTTGTGGATCTCATAATTTAAAATCCATTATGATAGCACCAAATCAATGAAATTAAAAAAAGGGGAGAAGGCCCCTATTTAATTACATCAGAGGAGACGGCTGCAGTTAAGGCCTTAACAAATTGGTAATATATTTTTCCAGTGTTACTCTAAGAATATTAATTGGGAAGGGGACTCGGGTTGGAGAAAAACTTCATGAACAAGCCGCCGCTGCGGTGCCTTGAATTAATAGGACCTCTCCTGGTGCTTTGAATTTAAAATGCAAGAGAGAGACGCGTTTGCAGAGAGGAACGCTTTCCCTTCTTCTTCTTTTTTATTTTGCGAGGAGAAAGAATTGGAAGAGAAGAAAGAAAATAACTCGTCTTAATGGCAGTACTTTTCCCACTCTCCAACTGAAGGGAAAATCCATTAGAGCATTTGTTTGCTTGCTTTTTAAGATTCACCCTGCGGTGCTGACAAAATTAATCCCCGCTGGACCGACGCCACCAGCGAGAGGAAAGTGACAAACATGGGAGCCAAGTTGGTGTTTTTCTGTCTGGTTTTGGCTTTGTTGCTTTTGTTTGGGACTTTTCGGATGCAACGGCGAAAGCTTTGTGTCGGTTGTTCCTGGTCAGCGTTGACAATTGTAAGTGGTTAAAGATAGTTGGCATCCCATTCTTCATCCATGGATTCGACCTTCTGCGGTTTGAAGATATTCCAAAAAGATATAAATTCCAAAAAGCAAAGGGACACCATTTCACTATGGCATTGCATTTATTAGGACTTGGGCATCCATGAATTTTTGGTTTCCTGGAACTGAACCCCAGAAGATATCAATGCCCTACTGTACTCTGAAGGCACCAAATCCTGTCTGATCTTGGAAGCTAAGCAGGATCAACCCTGGCTAGTCCTTGGAAAGGAAACCACTAATGAATGGCTGTTTCACAGGAAGGAACTGGCAAAACCACCTCCGAGGATTCCTTGCCTAAGAAAACCCTATGAAATTAATGGGGTCACCATAAGTCAACAGGGAACTTGAAGGCGCACACATTGTGTTTCTTGGCTTCTCTGTTATTTGCTCTGTGGACTCAGTGGACTGCTAAAAAGACAAAAGTATAGGGACTAAATACCCTTAAGGCACCAGATGCCCTCTGATCTTAGAAACTAAGCAGGGACAACCCTGGTCGGTCCTTGGATGGGAGACCACCAACATACTGGCTCTGTTTTGGAAGACAGAGCTGGCATCACCACGTCTAAGGATTCCTTTCCTAAGACGATCACATGAAATTCATGGGGTTGCCATAAGCTCACAAACAACTTGAAGCACTTCTGGGAGCTGGACTTCTGGGAGCTGGACGGTAGCATTTCCATCTTTGCCATCATGCAGAGACCGAGAGATATTTATATTCTATTTGACACAAGATTTCCAATAATGGTTCAATGTTCTCTCCCTTCCCCTCATTCTTTCTTGACACACAATGTTGTCAGTGCCACAAAGCACACACACACACAAAGACACACTGGTTGGAGTGTTGTCGCCTGAGTTTCTCAGAACCGCAGCTGAAGCGTAAATCTCACTTCATAAATAAACCATTCCCTGGAAAAAGAAAAATGCTGTGCTTCTTCGTCTCCTTCTCCAGCTTGGCCTATCGACTCCTCTCAGGCGAGGAAAGAGAGCGGAGCGAAAAAGCGGAAAGTGGGGAAGAGAAAGTGCCATTATTTCAAACCTCTCTGGGGACCGTCGTAGTATGGCATGTCCCATCTTTTGTGGCTGTTGGAGGAGAATTTCCTATGATTTGAAAGCCAAGCGTCCATAGAGAGAGTTAGAAGTACATGGTTTCCTATATGGTGGCGATACCCAAAATTTACGGTCTTTTGGAAAAAAGATACACATAATGATTGAAAAGATATTTGAAATAAACTATGAACAGAGACTGGAAATCTATTTACTCAATATGTTAAACAAGATCCCATTTTATATAGAAAGGAAACACTGGAGAATTTTACTTTATATGACGGCAGTCTCCATTCTGATTAATGACTGAGCCGAAGTAGGGGAAATCTTGTATTTCAACGTCTTCATCGTCTCCTTTAACATTATGTAAATCCTAAGCTCCGTCGTTAATTAATCACCATTGTAACGACGACAGTGATTAATTAATGGTGGGGCTTCGAAGCGTAGCCATAACTCGTCACTTCTTAAACATGGTTTCCTGTGCTCTGTGGATCCTGGCCTTCGTCTCAGAGCCGTATTTCTTTCCTCCGCTTTTGCCTTCCAAAAACCTGATCCGTTCTGCAGGAGAAGGAAAAAGTAACACCCATAAAAAAAAAAGCTTTGACATCGTGGGTGGACTCTCATTGTTCTCCGATAGTTAAATAAAATGTCGAGGGCCATTAATTTTGTGGGGTTTGGCCGTAAAGTAGTGGCAAGGATTCGAGTCGGTAGTAAAAAGGGAACAAAACGAAACTGAGCCTTGTTCAAAACCCACTGGAGAGACAGCTTTGATGCTCAAAGAAAATGTAATTTATTTTTCTTGAGATCGCTGTGTGGTTTAAGCGACAAGATGCTGGGATTCTTGGCACTGTTACCTGCAAGTAAGCCTCGTGGAAATCTATGGAGGTTGTTGTTGTCGTGTGTCTTCAGCCGCATTCCCACTTACAAATAAATCACTTTGCGACCCGAATCGATGGATCGGTTCGGCAGCGGAGCGTGGTTCCCGCTTTGTTTGCCCCAATTGTATTTTATTGGTGCAAAATAAAATAAAATAACCCACTTGTGGTTCGCGTTGACGAATGAATCGGTTCAAAATGGACCCGCTCCAGTCGGCCAAACGGCAAATTTAAATCGATTCCAACCCGCATCTGGTTCACACTAGCGCGGAATGGATTTATCCAAAAAGACATGGGGAAAAACACGCTGAATAGATTGCAAGCTGCCTTTATTGTTCCTGGGAGGACTCAGTGTCCATCACCATCTTAATATTTGTTGGCACTTGATCATTTTGTACATTTGTGATTGATAATCCCTCGATTGCATGGAAAAATCTGGATCTTTTGAGAAGTCAGTCTACTCTTGTGGAAAGTCATGTTTGCTCCCTGATTCCTGTTTCTATGCTTACAACTCAAATTTTAAAAGTTGCTTTCCAGGATTATCCGTTGCTGCAATGGCATTTTAATGGTTCTGTTTGTTTTATTGCCGCGGTGTATTCTGTTCTTTCCGGTCTCCTACTGTATGTGGTTTTTTTGCAGTAATTGATGTGTGCAATTTCATTAAAATGCTGTTTTATTGTCTCACCGTAAGCTGCGGGGATAAAACGGGTTGGAAGGAAAGCAAACACCCATATGTAAAAAATTTCTGAAGAAGAAAACAAGATGTGTTATCTTAGGACAAGAAAGCTGGGAGATCCAGAATTTCCTAGAAAAGCAAAATTGAAAATATACGGTTAGACAACCGACCTCCAAGTTCATCCGTAAGAAGTGTCACAGTTGTTGTTCATCCCCTGCTTGCTTGAGTTTTGCAATTTCAGTTGCATCCGCACTGCAGAAATAATCCAGTCAGGCATTACTTTACCTGCCTGGTTCAGTGCTATGGCATCTTGGGAACTGTAGTTTTGTATGACATTTAGCCTTCTGTATCAGAGTGCTCTGGTGCCAAAACAAACTACAATTCCAGAGATTCCGTAGCATGGATCCATGGCAGTTAAAGTGGTATCAAACTTGATTATTTCTACAAACTGGATTATTTCATTGGTACCTAGATCCTTGGATAGACTCTGGACCATCATTGAAAGTCCAAACATCCAGCTGGTGCCATTCAGGGATTCCCAAACGTTGTTCCGCCAAGCTCTTTGGACTTCAGCTCCCAGAAGCCCCAGCCAGCTTGGTCAACAGTTAGGCATTCTGGGAGCTGAAGTCCCAGACATCTGGAGGACCAAGTTTGGGACTCGATGGGCTAAACTGCGGAGATGAGATGATGCTTTTTTGTTTGCAAAAGAGACAGCGTGGTGTAGTGGTTTGAGCGTTGGACTACGACTCTGGAGACCAAGGTTTCATTCGCAGCTCCGCTAAGGAAACCTATTGAGTCATGCTCTCTCAGCCTCAGAGGACGGCAATGGCAAATGGAAGAAACCGTGCCAAGAAAACCCCAGGATAGGGTTGCCAAATAAGACTTGAAGGCACACAACAGCAACGACAACGCAAAAGATAATGTTATGTGCAAAGAAAAAGGTGAAATTTCTGCAGGTCTCAAATGGGGAGAAATTCTCTCCGGAACTGTGCCAAAAACTCTCATAATACCTTCTTGCTGAGTAGATACAAAAATATTGCAATCTTTTGCTCTCACTTCTGAAGCTGGAATGAGCCAAAAGTTTTTGTCTTGGCGCGTATTCTTCCTCCCTTGAGAGTTTTCCGCTTGATGGACCGGCTCCGTCCCCATTTAAGAGCATCCACCGTTTGCTACCCCGAATGGCTGCCTTTTGGAATATATGAATCCTTAAACACAGGCGGGTTTTCTCCAGAGAGAGCTTTTTTCCAATGGCTTCCCGCCTACACTATTTTATTTTATTTTACTTTTTCCTCTCTTCCCCCCCCCCCCCCCCCCCCCCGCCGCCTTCGACATCCAATTTGGACAGAACAATGTTGGAGAGGAGAGGAGGCCGCTCCGCAGAAGGAACAGCAATGACAATTTAGCGAGGAACCCGGCCAATTTCACTTTCAAATCACTCTTTGTCACCCCCCTCGACGAGCCACTCTAAATACCAGGGATATTTTTAAACTCTGAAGAGGCAAAGGACATGTCAAAAGTTTGAGTTTTTGTGTTGTTTTGTTGTGTTTTGTTTTCTATTTTTGATCAATGAGGCTCTCTTGCACTTAGAACCATAGGATGATAGGATGACGTCCGATCCAACCCCATTTGGCCATGCAGGAATATATAGAATCCTAGAGTTGGAAGAGACCCCAAGGGCCATCCAGTCCAACCTCCTTCTGCCATGCGGGAATATATAGAATCGTAGAGTTGGAAGAAACCCCAAGGGCCATCCAGTCCAACCTCCTTCTGCCATGCGGGAATATATAGAATCGGAGGAGACCCCAAGGGCCATCCAGTCCAATCCTCTTCTTCTACCATGCAGGAATACATAAAATCCCAGAGATGGAAGAGACCCCAGCTCCAAGGTCCACGCAGAACAACCCCATTTGGCCACATAGGAATCATAGAGCTGGAAGGGACCCCCCAAGGATCATCCATTCCAACTCCCTTCTGCCACGCAAGAAGACAAAATCCAAGCCCTCCCTGTGTCAAATGGCCATCCATCCTTGGTTTGAAAACTTCCAAAGAAGGGGACTCCACCGTTCTCCAGCAAAGCATCTTCCACTGTTGAACGACTCTTATCATCAAGACGTTCCTCCTAATGTTGAGGGGGAATCTCTTTTCCTGTAGTTTCCATCCATTGCTCCATTGTGTCCTATTCTCTGGAGCAGCAGAAAACAAGCTTGCTCCATCCTCAATATGACATCCCTTCCAATATTTAAACAGGGCTAACATGTCACCTCTGAACCTTCTCTTTTTTTCAGACTAAACATAACCAGCCCCGTAAGTCTCACCTCATAGGGCTTGGGGTTTTCCAGACCTTCCACCATTTTGGTCATCCAGCTTGTCCGTATCCTTTTTGAATTGTGGTGGCCAGGAAGGCAACCAAAATGGAGAAGGCTGGGTATGTTTAGCCTAGGAAAGAGGAGATGAAGAGCAGACGTAATAGCCCTGTTAAATATTTGAAGGGATGTCCTATTGAGGATGGAGCAAGCTTGTTTTCTGCTGATCTAGAGAACAGGAGGCGATGGAGCAATGGGAAAAGAGGTTTCACCAAAACCCTAGGGAGAGGTTACTGATTCAACAGTGGAAGACGCTTCCTTGGAAAGTGTTAGAGTTTCCTTCCCTGGATCAAAGCAAGTAATAGTGCCCCTCTATTTTCTGCTTTGGTCAGGCCTCACCTGGAATAGTATTGTGTCCATTTCTAGGCCCCACAATTCAAAAAGGATATTGAGAAACTGGAGCCATGTGTCCAAAGGAGTGTGGCCAAAATGGTGAAGGGTCTTGAGACCATGCTTTATGAGGAACGCCTTACGGAGCTGGGGATGTTTAACCTGGAGAAGAGAAGGTTAAGAGGTGATATGATAGCCCTGTTCAAATATTTGAAGGAGTGTCATATTGAGGAGGGAGCAAGCTTGTTTTCTGCTGCTCCAGAGAATAGGATCCAGAGCAATGGGTGCAAAGCATAGCAAAAGAGATTCCACCTCAACCTTAAGAAGAACAGCTTGAGGGTAAGGGCTGTTCAATAGTGGAAGACGTTGCCTTGGAAAGTGGTGGAATCTCCTCCTTTGGGGGTTTTTAAACAGAGGCCGAATGGCCGTCTCTTGGAAGTGCTTTGATCGTGGCTTTTTGCATGGGAACGGGTTGGAATAGATGGCCCTTGGGGGTCCCTTCCAACTCCATGATTCTGTGGATCATTCTCTAGCCAGGAGAGGACAAGAAAGAAAGGCAGCCAGGCATTGAGAGAATAAAAAAGTAGGCCTTGGTAGCTAATTCTCCCTTCCGCTGCCTTCCATATCAAGGGGCTAATTTTACAAGGAGTCCAAAGGTGTTTCTTCCAACAGCCAGGCACCTTGTAAAATCCACACGGAGCAAGCGGGCCTCTGCTTCCAGTTTTTGCAAACGTTGCCGGTGGCATTCTCCAAACTCTCCTTTCCTGCTGCTATAAACTCTTGGCGCTCAGCGAAGAGGGAATAAACTTTTGCCGCGTCTTCATCTTCTTCTTTTCACAAGAAGTTCCAAGCGGCTTTTGCAAAGCGGGTGCTTTTTGCAATGTTATGACATGCAGGCCTTTGGAACGACGGAAAGGTATATATACAGCAGGACTTAATTTATCTTGCAAGGACTGAGACCTGGAGGGGGTTTGCTGAAACCTTCTTCCTTTCTGCCAAAAAATTGAATGCATTAATTTAGGAAACCTTGGTGATAGGACGCTCACAACTCTGGGTTCCTTTGTTTTATGGTAAACCACTTCGATCATTCGGAGGAGCAGGATGATAATAATAATAAAATAATAATAATAATACTATTATTTCAAATGGAGCCATCATGGTATAATGGTTTGAATGTTGGACTAGGACTCTGCCAGCCAGGGTTCGAATCCCAGCTCAGCCATGGAAATTTATCTTTTCTCTGAAATTGATCTTTCAAAAACAGAGAGGAGGAGGCAGGCAATTCTTTGCTATGTAGGACCAGATCTAATGGTTCGAAGCTA